>OZ020267.1:32740988-33473488 GCA_963971225.1 Melieria omissa | reverse complement strand
GAAGAAAGTGGCGCCTAAGATGAAATAAAATCACAAATGAAATCGTTTGTTGTTTCGAAGCGAAGTAAAATATAAAAGTGGCAAGAAAAGAAAACTTACCAGCCAAGATGAGAGCCAGAATGGAGATGGCCAAACTCTTGAGCGAGATGAACTTGATGATGGTGAAGAGCACCTTGACGATGACGGCCTTCTTCAGTTTCAAGATCAGGAGCAGTGGCAGCAGCATCTTCTTCATCTTCTTGCTGCGCGATTCTGCAAAAATGTCAATAAAAAATAAATAGAGTGAAAATTTGCAACAAAACTTGAGTACATTTGAGAAGCTGTGAAAGAAATTGAGTTCAAATTTGAAAGAAAGAAATTTGAGAAGCGCGCTAAAAAGTATGCAGCACTTTTTTCAACTAAGAGCTTAACGCCATTACTGCTTGCGACCGCAAATGCCTACAAGTTGGTTTAATGTTTTATGCTCCGCGCCGCAAACTAGGCAACATTATTTTAAAGCCGCGAAAGTGTTGCAACTGAAAGCTGCTTTTATTATCCAACTTTACTGTCTGAGTTTAAGTCGCCAGCGCAGCACATTTAAAGCTAATATGAAAAAGTTTTTGTTGGATTTTTATGCTTGCGGTGGCGCACTATGAAAACCCTTTTGGCCTTCAGCGTGTAGCTGCGTGACAGTTGCCATTTCGTGTGGCGCTCGCACACACAAACAGCCAGCTGGGTCCAGCGCAAAGCCAAAAGTTTAAATGTGGCCAAACTTTTGTGCCCGAAAAGTGGCGTACAAGCAGTGAGAGTGCGCTCTCTCTCTCTCTCGCTTAGAGCACAACTTGCAATTTCATGTGTTGGTGGTAGTTTTGAAAAATTGTTGGCGGGCTTTAAAGTAAAGAAGTGACAATTTGAAATGTTTAAAAATTTGAAACGCTTGTCAAATCGTTGGTGTAGATGTCAAAGACATGCATACATATGTAAGTTTATATGTGCATATGTATGTATGAATGTTTATAAAACAAAACGGAAAAAGCTCAGAATAAATAAATTTTGTATTTTTGCAAATTGTTTGACATTTTTCCTTTGCATTGTTTTTATTGTTTGAGGTGTGGCTACGCTTTTAATGTTTAAAATTCAAATTGTTTATGCATTGCCTATGTATGTATGTATGTGTGCGTGTTTGAAATTTCACTTTGCCAAATTATTTATGTTGTTGCTGCTATTGTTGGCGCTTTTGTTTTTGTTGCTATTACCATACATTATTGAGCACAACAGGGTGTCAGAGCTGGGCGCAGTTGTGTGCGTGCTGCGAGAATTCGAAAGTTGTTGCATATTTCAACATATTCCGGGTTGTTAAAGCTATTTGTTATTTCCTATGTTTTTATGTTTGGCATTGTGCCCCACTGTCATGCGACGTGAGGCTCCAAATCAAACGATTGCAGCATTTGCCGCATAAAGTTGGCAGCACGTAAGTTTAAGTTTTCAATTTTAGATAAACTTTTTCAAACATTTTATGTGTTGTAGAATTTTAAATAATTTAAACAACAATTTAAACAATTTCAAACACTAAAAAGCAGCCAACAAATGCTTTTGGCGTTTCATGGAAATTAAATTAAAAATACGATGCGGATTTTTCAACGTTGCTGATATAAAAGTTGAGTAAAGTTGAGTTTTGGTGTTGAAGTTAGCGTTCGAGTTAAAGCAAGAAATTTTAGAAAATAAATTTTTTAAATGTTGCCATGAATACGAAGTGGCAACAGTCAGAAGGTGAGTGTTGGCCATTTTCGTCTTCGCTCTGTTCATCAAATTGCCTTCACATAAAATTTGCCCAGGTCGTTAAGCTGCGCTAAGCACACTTGTCTGACATATGTTGGGAGTCTGCCACTTAGTTGCGCTCACAAGTCAACTGTTCAACCCGCTACACCATTGCTTGTGATAACTTTGACGTTCAATCTTTGACGTTGGCCATCATGCATGTAAGTAGCAGTTAAGCATATGAAAACTTTTGCACTTATCTCTCAACCGGCAACACTTTAGCTGCCGTTAAGCGTGTGGGAGAAGAGCGTGCAACACATTTCAGTGGCCACAAAGTGTTGCGCCAAACAGGCTACGGTTTGTGGCTTACTGAAAAAGTTCATACGCGCCCACATGCCGCACCCCGACCACCACAGCACTCAGTGGCAGTCTGGGCCACGTTCGATGCTCAATTCTCAATGCTCAATGCTGCATAGTCGATTGAAAAGTGTGCTGTGTGCTGTGTGCGTTGCTGATAAAACAACAACAACAATTTATATTCACATTTGGCATATGTTCAGCCCTTTTCAGCGCCCAGTAACGCAAAGTAGAATTTTAATAGTTTCAAGCCCATTTGAACGTGTTGTGAGTTTCATCAGTGAAATGCATACAAATTTTTGCTCTTTAAAACCAATGAATTTAAAGGCACTTAAGTTTTTTTCTTTTTAAAAATTGAATCACTTTAAGGTTCATAACATATTTCAAATGATTTGGCAAACACTATCAGACAACTGCACATTTCCTAACGGTCGGCAAACGGTTGCAGCGTTGCCATTAGTGACGCAACCTTGGCAAATGCGCCAAGTTCGTGCGCACCCAGCAACCAATGGATCGAACCTTTGAGTGCAGTTTGTTCTGTACTTTGTTCTCTATTTTGTTCTGTACTGCAAAGCTGCTACATGTTGCCACCATTTTTTATGCATTCATGCACTTACGGCACACATGCACAGAGACACACACGTATACTCAATTTTTTTTTGTTATGTGCTGCATGCCACACAAGCGACATAAATTGCAATTGAATGCATTATCAGCTCATATGTTTACCGCTGTGCGGCGACTGTTGCTGTTCGTGTTCTTGCCACAAGTCACAATCACACAAAAGTTATGTGTGGCTTGTGTGCGCGTGTTACACTTTTATGTGGCGTCTTGTGTGCGCAGCCCGATGGCAGCCAAGGCTCGGATTTACTGTTATGATTATTACTCAATTAAGCCAATGTCGAAGTTCAGCAGCATGCAGCATGGCTGATGCGGGCCAACGTAATCAATGGAAATGGTGCCATGCGCATCGACGGTGAGTCCACTTTGTAGGCGACACTTGCGGTATTAAATGCACACAGAACACATAAATGGTATATTTAATACATATGTATGTATGTATGTGTGTTTGTGTGATTTAGATTACCGCGAATTGCGGCATTATTTAATGCCTAATTACGCGTGACACAAGTGCCCGGAGCTAATTGTGACTGTTGATTAATATTTGCTGCTGCTTGCTGAGGCATTCATGGAAATCTGCTTCATAATTGGTTGTTATGACACTGAATTGGATAGTCTTACGGTGAAAATGTTTAATGTTTCTTGATTCTATCGAATAAATTAATTAATGGTTGCAACAAAACTTGTCAATTTGATTCACTTTAATCAAAGTGTTTATTTAGTGTGAATTTAGTTAAATCAATGTTGATTGATTTGAGTAATTAAGTGGAATCCTCTTACTCTTCATCACCCTCCTCTTACTCCTCTTACTCATCACCAAGTAATTTTTAAAAATTAATATTAAAAGTTAATTTTGCATAAATTAAGTGCCTACTCAATTTTTAGAATTATTTAAAACTTTTATTATAAAGAATTTTTATTATTAAAAATTTTCATTATTTAGAATTTTCAGACTTGTAAGTTTGACTAATTTTAATTAAAATGTTAAGTCTTGTGTGATTTAGTTAAATAAATGAATCAATAGTTTCAACTTTCAGTGTTTACAGTGGCGGATCCAGGGGGGGGATTGGGGGTTGAACCCCCCGAAATATTTGGATCGACTATAAAACTACATACAAATTAAAAGGCATTTTAGAAATATTAAAGAATTACTTTTTAAAACCCCCCCGAAATATTTTTCTGGATCCGCGCCTGTGTGTTTAATTAGAATCCTCTTACTATTTTAGCAACCAAGTAATTTTTAAAAATTTATATTCAAATTAAAGTTTGCATAAAATAAGTGTCTTAAATTTTTGGTTTCAGTTACTCAATTTTACTTGAAAGAAGATTTAAATTTTTTTATTATTTTTTTATATCAAGAATAATTGAAATATTTCTGAATCAAATGCAAATAAAAAATGCAAAACAGCAACATTCATTTATAGAAACTTAGTAGCTCGAAGTTCTCAGCTTCTGCTAATGAATGTCTTTGGAAAAAATTCTTAATATTATTTTATATTTTTTATGATGAATTAATTCTTCAACTTCAAATATCAAATATTTTTGATATTTCTGGAAAACTTTGTATTACAATTTTGTATACTTTGTGATTCTTCAAATCATTGAAATATTTCTGAATCAAATTTAAATCGAAAAAGCAAAACACCAAACTTCAGTTTGTAGAAATTTTGTAGCTTTAATTTTACAGTTTCAGTCAATGAATTTTGTTCGAAAATCTTTTTGATATCATTATTTTTTTTGTTATGATGAATGTTTTTTTTTTAAATTTTAAAATTTTTTTTTATTTTTTATGATTCTTCAAACCATTAAAATATTTTTTAATCAAATACAAATAAAAAAAAACAAAACAGCAAATTTTCATTTATAGAAATGTTGTTGCTTTAAGTTTACAGCTTCAGCTAATGAATGTTGTTAGAAAAACGTTTTAATATTATTTTTAATGATTCTTCAAATCATTGAACTGTTTTTTAAAACAAATGTAAATGAAAAAGGCAAAAGTTTTAATTTGTAGAAGTTTAGTAGCTTTAAGTCTTTTAATTTTTTTTTATAAAAATTTTTTAATACTTTTTTAATTTTTCATGACGAATGTTGTTGGAAAACTTTGTAATCCTTTTTTTAGGATTCTTCAAATAATTAATTTATTTCTAAATCGAATGTAAAAAAATGAGAAATTTACTAATTAACTTTAAGTTTTCGGCTTCAACTAATAAAGTTTGATATAAAAACTTAAATTTTTTTTTTATTTATAATTTTTTTGTTTTAAATTTTTACAAATTTTGTTTAATTCTTAAATCACTTCGAAAGCAAATTGCCATCAAATTCTTCACCGACATTTGCCTTTCATCGCATCACCTCAGTCACTGCGTTCACCAGTTTCACACACTACACGATCACTTTTTCTTACCTTCAATACCGCGACCGGCAAACTCGTTCTCAACATCCTCGTCCTCGTCGCCGGGCAGAGCCAGGCTGAGTGTGTGCGTTTCCAGGTAGCGTTCGGCGCGATCCTCGAACGATTCCACACCGTTACCGGCACCGAAGGCGCGACCCGTCTCCACGCGCTCAATGCGCAGACCGCCGAACAGTGGTACGGCCGCTTCGGTGTCGATCTTGTTGACCAGATTGATTAAATCCTTCTCGCTGCTATCCTGTTGCGGCAGAGCGGCGACGCTGCACACAAACGAGGCGACGAGCACAACACAAACGAATTTCGTGCACATTTTGCAAGTTTTTGCTGACTGGTTCTGGACGCTGGGGATCGGTAAGTAATCCGTTTCGATCGGTCGTTTGATTGCTCGATCACACACCACCAATGCGATTTGTTGGCCTGCTGAAGGTTCAAGTTGTTTTGTGATTGATTAAGTGGCCGACGCGGCTATTTATATTTCGTATATGCCGGCGGCCGAATCGACGCTGCCAATGGTTCCAACTTTTTCCAATTCCTATTTCGATGACTAGAAATCGTCGTCAAGAAATTAATCAAACGTTAACGTACCGACAGCAACTGCAGCAACAACAAACGCACTGCATTTACAATTTATTCAAATTGCGCGCGCGTCGCGTTGGACGTTGAACATTGGCGGCGGCGTTGGTGTCGTCAATTCCGACACACATTTCCAAAATCGTCGGCCATGCATTGCCATTTCTCGGTGTCTTTCTCCATGGTTTGGCTGTTCAACGTTCGCCGTTTTCCGTCCATGGCCAAAACTCACCTGTGCGACAAGTTGACGAATTCACGCACGTTGCGCCCAACGAAAGGGAAGTCTGCTGCGGCCGCTGCAAGCGTCGCCGTCTCGCCATAAGCGCAGCGACAAGTGACCAACGGGCCCCGAGTCAGCCAGCACATAAATTTTGGGAGTTAATGTCCTATTTTGTTGTTGCAGCCAGCAGTGTTTGGCTGCAGTGCGCATCAGTATGCGCCGCCGCTCGCGCGTATATGTGTCACGCACACGCGGCCAAGTACGTGATTTAATGCGATTATGACTGGCGACGGCTCCTGCAGTCCGTTCCGAATTCTTGCGCAGCTGCAAAAGTACGCACGTGTCGCTGTACGCGCGCCGGCAGTGCCTACAATTGTTTTCTGTCCACAGCCAGCGCGTTCACTTGCAAACATATTAAACCGAGCAAGTTATTAATATTCTTCCTCGCCCCCACCATAAATGCCAATTGAATTCGCCCGAAAGCCGCTAAACGGTAATCGCGCATCTGTGCGTGCTGCCGCCGCCCGAATGCTTCGGCTGCTGTTGGTGCGATGTCGCCGCTGTGCCGCTGCCGCCTGTGGCCCAGATTCTTTTGATGGCTTTCGCTTTCAATGAAATTTCTTTCAGCTTGTTTGTTGGTTTTGTTGTGTTGTTATTGGCTTGTTTTGTATTTGGTTGGGCGAACTTAATTGACTGCGTACTGCATTATGCGGCATTCATGAGATTCGAAGCGAAAGGGAATACAAATACCTGAGATGAATTCACTAATCCCGGCTTAAGTCAATTAGAACGAAACAAATATTATTTTAAGCCTTGACGTCTCAGTGGAAAAGTCCTTCACCATCGCACACGACTGTTGATTGAAAAATAATTTAAGTCAATTAACTGGAAAACGTTATAATCGGCAGAAGTGTTGTTTGGTAATGAATCTCCATCAAGTTGGGTGTGTTTTACAATCAACGAGTTTTGGCTTTTACTGCATTTAAATTTTGAAAATCCTAAACAACAAGTGCTAAAAATAAAGGACTGAGTTGTTTTCATTAAACAGCACATCATCTGTAATATTTATAGTTCCTCCTTTATTTTCCTTAGATCAAATTCAGACAGATCTTTTGTCTGAACCAGTTCCCTCCCAGTGCCCGCTTTCTTGCGTGTAGGCGGGACATTCCGTTATGATGTGTACAGAAGTCTCCTCGTCTTCCATACAAAATCTGCATAGATCGTTGTCCTTGATTCCCAGTCGCGCTCTATGCATATTTAGCAGACAGTGTCCGTTTAGGATCCCCGTCATGAATCTAAGCTCTGCTCGGCTTAGCTCGAAGAGGTAATTAGATTTTACAGATTAAACTGGAAAGAAGAGCTTGGAACAGCGTTGTCCCACTGTGTTCGAACATTTGTGGTTTGCTCGATTTAGAAATTCCTGTTTTACACAATGTTTGTAATGAGTCTTGCTAACACTTATGAGAGGTTCAGGTCCGTAGGGTCGTCTTGCCGCCGCCTCCTTTGCCAACCTGTCCGCCTCCTCATTACCATCGTGTCCACAGTGCGCTGGTACCCAGTGTATTATCACTTGGTTGTCCTTAGAAAGATCTTGAAGGACAGCTACTGTCTCCCAGACCAGTTTAGAGTCAAATGTCGTCGAGTTCAGAGCATTAATTGCAGCCTGACTGTCAGACATTATGAATATCCTCTTCCTTTTAAAGTTAAGTGTTAGTATTGTCCTGGCACATTCAGCCGACCTAATTTGTACTCGCAATACTCTGATGAACTTTTTTTTACTGTACGTGTACATTGAAGCCAAGTCTGACGGCTTTAATCTCAACTTTTTCTAATGTCGAGTATTTACGTACATACGTGAATTGCTTGTGTTTTAAGTCCATACAACTGTCGGCATCATTTACCTACAAACTCGCAATCATACATAAAATACTCCAGTGATGATCTGAAATTCGGTCGTTACCAACAGACAAGTTTTCTTTTATTCAGACTTGGCCCACATGTGCTACGACTATTTCTGTTAAGCAGGCAGATTACTGCAAGCAGCACAATGGCCATCACTGGAGTCTTGTATCAACTTTTCATAGTTAATTAAAAGCATACATTCAATGTAATAAAAATCCGATTTAACTACAACAATAAAATTAGATGAATTTGCTGTACATATCCATTAGTGCAGAGCATACAAATGTGACTCGCCAGCACAAATAAACAATTTCAACCGAATTTGTTTCACCAAAGTCTGCTAAGCTTGCAATCCTCTCGGCTGTTGTTCGACTGAACAACAACAAACATTTCGGTGTTTGCTGTATTTCAGACAGATTACTCACCGCGGCCGCGGAGTCCATTGTTCGATTTCGTGCGGTGGGAGTTGACTGATTCGCGCTTTCGTGAGTCGCACTTAAGCATTTCGTGCACGTACGTAAGCGCAGACAATCGCCGTGCGTTCTAATGCCAAATCAGCAACAATTTCGAGCAGCGCCAATGCGGGCGAGGCGGTGCGGTGCGGTGCTGGAAAGAAAGTGTCGCCGTGCTCGCCGACTGAGGAAAACCCTCAAATGGCCGCCGAGTACTGTTGACTGAATTGAAATTAAACATTAGGTTTGCCTGATGAATGCGCGCCGGCTGCGCTGCGCCTAAATGGGCCAGCAGCCATAGCGATGAAGTGGCCCGCACTTGTTGCTGTTATTGTAGCAATGACAATAGATGTCGTGTTTGTTGTTTGATTTAAGTGCTGTTTTCGCTTTTTTGTTAGCATTCTTTTGGTTTTCATTTCATTTGACAATGCAGTGTTGTTGGGCTTGAAAGCACTTATTCGGCGCTTACTCATTGCACGCCGAACTCAGTTGCAACTATTTATGTACTCTTGTTGCTAAGCAGATGTTTTCCAGCACATTTATTTTTTTGCTCTTTTGTCCTTCAATACTTGAAAGCTTTATTTTCTGATGCTCCGAATAAATGTTGTTGTTGTAAAAGCGCTTATAAACACACGCAGAAATCTTCAAGGACGTTTTCCATCCGTTTTTTGTTTTTGTCTTCAGTTTAATTTGATTTGGGTTGCACTTTGTTGTTCAATGCGGCAGAAGTTGCTCACAGTTTTCCTGTTTTTGGGTTCAAGTATTTTTCGCAAGTTTTCCGAGAAGCTTGTTGTGCGTTCAAGTGTGCACTGTGAAAATGCACTGAACTGAAACCAGTTGCGAATTGCGTAAATTTTATTGATGGTATTCACGATTAGTGGTAATAAAGTAGCTGGATGTAGACAGATGTTATTGGGGTTAAAATGCACTGGGATCAGTAATGATCTATTGTAGACTCCACTAGTGACAGTTAGAGAACATTCGCTAGACCCAACGACCTAATAAAATTTAGTAGGTTAGGTAAGTTGGCTGGCCAAGTTGGACACGCATAGACCCCTTTGGGTCCTTAGCGGCACCAGTTACAGCTGCTTTCAGATCGAAGTAAAAGTTATCGATGAGAATATGGGTGTTCCTGGCGAAGTTTAGCAACGACTTAACCCTTCGCTGCATAGTATTGCATATATGCAATGTTAACTTTTCATTGATCTGTAGACTATTCTGTTCACCCTTTTACAGTTATTTATTCTTCAGTTGTGTCTTTTATGTTAAAACGTTTGATTACTAACGGAATTTTGCGAATAATATTGAAAGTATGTTCAACAGAATCGAAAAAACAACAAGTGTTTCGATTCGGTGAAATAATTTTGGTTATTGATGGCGATGGTTCTTGGCGATCGCCGTCGCTCAGTTGTTTAGTGCATTGAATTACGAGTATACAGTGACGCCTGACCTCAGATCGACTCCCCGTAGTAGCCAACACTAAAAAATAGATTAACCCGACTTTCATTTCGGCGGTAGCGTTCTAACCAGGATACGGAAAATGTCCGCAGAACTTCTTTCATAGATACAGGAATTCAACAAAATTTCATTTTTACCATCAGAACTTAACAAGCAACAAGAATTATATAACAAAAATGTTTTTTCTTCACGGAAATTAAATCATGCAGCGAAGGGTTAATGTTTGGGAACTTCTTCCAACCCAGAAAAGAGGCCCCTAGGCCCCTAAGTGAGTAAGTCGTAGTCTTGAGATAGTCGGACAGGAGCAAAGAATGTGTTCTAGGGTTTCCTTGGTCCTATTTTCTTTGCATTTTCTGCATTCATAAAATTTTGTAAATCACAGGAGTTCAGGTGCTGATGTCCTCTTCTAAAAACCAATGCTCGTCCAGGTAATGCTTTCTGCTGCGACATACTGCTTCACAGTGCTTAGGAGTCTCATCTGCTATTTCACAAAGTCTACAAATGCTTACCTGTTCTAAAGTAATTGACCCATTGTCTACATTTGTTTTCTCAGCCATCAGTGCCCATTGAGAAGCCCAGTGATCTGTCTTAACTAGTTTTATCTCAGCTCGATATATAACTAAATAATATAGTAAATGGCCGTGGACATGTTGGTACGGAGCAAATTGAGCTAACAGATGTTCTAACTAAGAAGAGGTCAGAAAAAGATTTTTATGGACCCGAGTCAAGAATCGAATTATTTCAAAGATTTCAATCGATTGAGTCTCTGGCTGACAATTGAGGACCTCAGTATACAGGGCGATTGGTATAATGGAATGACCAACTGTATGCACTCCCGCAGGCTGCAGTTGCACAGCCTTAACCCTTTTGGGTTAACCGTCCCAACGGAGTTTTATCTCGAGAACGGCCTGTCCTTTTTTTACTGTAAGCAAATTTGGAAACAGTTTTTAAAAAAAAGTGTTTGGGATCCATGCAAAGTCCTTGAACCTTGATCGTTATTCTGGGAGCCTACATTTTCAGCAGATGAATGGACATGTAAAATTTATCAAATATAAAATGTAAAATTTATCATTAATGCAACAAATAGTGGAAGTAACTTTTGTTATGCCTCTTTCACCAATCATTGGGATGCTTAGGGTCTGTAAATACATTGAGCAGAACAAAGTTATGTGTGTTTCAAATTTACGTATCGTCCCATTAGTCGTCATAGCGTAGTCCTAGGATTCACGTCCAAGAAAGTTTTGAATGCCCGTTGAAGATCTGACACCTTTTGAGGATCTTGGATTGGTTCTAGGGAAAGTATTAAACGAAATCGTCTTTTTGAACTCATAAAAACTGTTTATTTTATTGAGAGGAGACCACCCTTGTTTGGAGACCACCAGAACTATTTTCCAATGGAAAATATTTGTTTTTTAATATCACTGTACAACATTAAAAAATAACAAAGTTCTGACAACGGATTCTGGTAGAGGGGGCCAAAAACAAATACATGTAGGAGATTTTAGTACCAATTTTGAATAAGTACGAAATAAACACTTAAACACATTTTCAGTATTGACTTAATTCTGGCGTTCAAGCTAATTTCTGAGGTTTGATGTATTCAGAGGCCTATAGTAGAATTTTATGGCGACTATTTTTGTAGTACATTATGTCCTTAAAAAGTCCTGTTTTGAGGAAATTTTTGGCATTTTCGAAAAAAAAGGGTAAAATTGACCCACACAAATAGGAGGTACAGGGTTAAAATGCTCCACGAAAATGTTCTTCGTAGTATTTTACATCAAATTGCTGAACACATCGTATACCTAAAATGTGAGGTTACATGGTTTTCGGATAACGATTCACCATAAGAATGTGCAAACAGGGGAAATCTTTGAACCCCCTAAAAAAAATGCAGACGTAAACTACCAGAATCCGTTGTCAGGACCTTATTATTTAAAAAAATTTGATTTTGTTGTGCAGTATTTTCAACATTTTTCTAAACATCTCAAGCAATTTATGAAAAATGTATTAAATGAAAGTTTTGTGTTTTAGGCTTTTTATTTTTTTGGGGAAAGTTTCGAGAAAGTTTTATTGTTTTAAAATCCCCTTTAGTTTTTAATGAGGAATATTTTCCAAAAAGACAGTATAGTATTTTTTGCAATATTTTACTCAATACAAGCTTTTTATGAACATATTTTTTGAAAAACAAAAAAAGGGGGGGTAAGAAAATGGGGAGGGGGGTTCATGTGCATACAAAAAATATTCATATTTTTAATGCAAACAACTTTACCAAAGACATCAAAGCTCTACCTCTTCAAGTTTTTATACTTTCCGTGTAAAAGTCTAGAGGGACCCTTTAACCTTTGTGTGCAAATTACAAAAAACTCGGACATGCTGGACTATTACTTTGTTCGGCCAAAATAATCGGTACGACGTCCTCTTTTAGAAATATATGGTCGGTACTTTGTTGCAGAAATGCTGTTGCACAGTGTTATTAGGCTATAGACAACTTTTCTTAAAATAGCAATAACAAATTTTGAATATCTTAAGACTTATAAAGGAAAAGCTGTTTTCGAAAGCACACTAACACACAAACTTTTAGATGGCTGTAACTTTTAAGAGGAAACTAATTTTACAAAACCCCGCTAGACTTTTGTTGCTCTATATCAATACTATCTGTAGTGACCGATTCCAGGTCAGAAAATGCTGTGGGTGTTGTTATCTGTAGACTGGACTTCGAAGAAGACGAGACTGCCGCGTACATTGTGTGCGATTGTCCTGCTGTGGCTGCTAGAATAATGTGTACTGCACTCTGGAACAACTATTCATAAGAGAGAAGAAATTATGGACCATTAGTCACAGAGATTAACCAGAGGTAATGCGTGGCTTATTGTTAAAGAGGCATCACTGGCCACGACCTTGATTTGAACGAAAAAGGTCCTAATCCACTTCGTTAAATCTCTGAACAGGGGATGTTTTTAATCTACCAGTTTTTATGTTTTAGTCGGTAAGAATCCAGCTGGACACAAATCTACCTGTTTCTATGAAAATGTTCCACCTTATGTGGTGGTGCCACATTACGCCTGCTATAAAAAAAGTTGTTTTTTTTGTTTACTTTTAGTATGATTAAGCGTTGTATTTAGTTACTGCAAGTACACACAAAAAGTTGTAAGCGAGAATAAACAAATCCGTCATGTCGGCTTAAGTTGGCACATTTTCCATTTGGCGCACAGTTGGCGCAGCTTGTGAGTACCCCTTTTTTGGTTTTGGCTGTCCAGGTACCTTTATCACAACCAAGTGATTTAAATGTTGCAGAACATCAACTAAATCCAGATCAAGTATGATTAGTTGGACAATTTCAAACTTTTCAGCTGCGACCAACAATTCAGAACCCTTCAGAACCGCAACACTTTCCACCCAAACACAAATACCATGCGACTTGAACGTGATTTCAAATTGATTTTATTGGCTTCATGAGTTTGTACATTGATTTGCATAATTTATGTATGTAAACGTAAACAAAAATTGATATAAATTAACAAATAAATACATTAACATACATTAACGCATTAAATTACGGCTGTGGGCTTTGTCGATAAGCTACACACACACACTCACTCAAGTCAACCAGAATGCGTGTGCGTTTGTGTCTATGTGTGTTTGTGTCTGCATGTGAATGTCGGTGTGTGTGTGTGTGTGTGAATGCAATACTTTTTCTCAGTTTTCCATTTGTGTAATTTGTCTTCTCACTAGATTTCACACTGCGAACGTGCTGCACGTCACGTTTTCGTTGAAGTTATTAATTATTCATATTTGTTGTTGTTGTTGTTGCAATAAATTGCAATTAAAAGCTCTCTCGTTTGCTCGGCTATTGAATCATTTAATAAATTACTACAGACTAATTTAAACGAAGGCACATTTTTGGCTTTTTTCCGCTGCAACGCCAACGCACGCCACGCCCTCACTGAGCGGGCGCCTGAGCAGCGTAGGCCAGCTGCTGTGCTTCGTCGGCGCCGGCATTCAGACTGCGCGCGTACGGATAGGCCACCGAGGAGCCCGACGACCAGCCGCCAGTGTTGGCGCCCGATGCCCAGCCGTTCGAGCCGTAGCCGCCGCCCAGAGCGCCGCCAAACTTGTTGCCAAAGCCGCTGAAGAGGCGCGAGCCGCCCACGACCAGTGCGAGCAGCAGCGCAATCTTGGCCACAACGATGGCTTTGGTGGTGAGCAGCGCCAGACCGCCAATCAGTAACGGCACGACGGCAAAGACCTTGGCGCCAATGGCCAACGCTAGCGGACCCATCATCTTCTTCAACTTGCCGCGACCTTGAACCAATGAAAATGTAAATTAGTTATAAGAAAATTGTGTCAAGTTGTGTCTATGTGTGTGTGGGCTCACCTTCGTCGAGTGCACGTGCCACCTCCTGTGTAGCTTCGGCGGGCATTTTCACTTCCAGATTGTGCGAGCCCAGGAAGTCGGCGGCATTTTGCATGGCAATGTCCAACAGGCGACCGCTGCGCTCCTCGGCTGCGGCGGGCAGCTGCGCGTAGACGTCGTTTTCATTGAGCGCCTTGGCGCTGCGCTGCTGCGCGTTGGCAGCATCTCTGTGAAGAGCAACAAAAAAAAAAGAGTTGAAGTTGATTTGTGTGAAACTGAAACTGGTTGTGTGCAGCTTTGAATGAAAAATGCCAATTCATTCACAAAATTTAATGGTATTGTGCAGCAGATTTGTATGAATGAGTTGGTGAGCTGAGTCAATGGCCAACGGTTGTGGCAGTGATGCAATCGCTGTGCCGCTACGAAAGCGCTACTAATCGAGTAAAATATTTGTCTGTAGTGTTTATGGGGTATTTACAGTTTAAGTTGGCAGTAACGTGAGTAGTTTGATGACCTGAGTTGGAATTCGTTAGTATTGAACTTGAACAGATTTCGAGGCTAAGGTGAATGACGTACTTAAAAATAGTTTGGGTTGTTGACTGCTGAATGCTTTAACACTAGAATGCCCAAGGCAGGCAAAGTGACTGCATTGAGATCTTTTATTATTCGATTGCATATCTTTTTGAAAGATAACTGTTGTGACTTTTACTATTTTTAAAAGCTAAAGAAATTACACACACAACTTTTTGCTATATTTCTTATTTTATTTTAGTTTGTTTTATTTTATTTTTTTATTTTATTTTAATTGATTTCATTTAACTTTATTTTATTTTATTTTATTTTATTTTATTTTATTTTATTTTATTTTATTTTATTTTATTTTATTTTATTTTATTTTATTTTATTTTACTTAATTTTATTTTGTTTCATTTTATTTCATTTTATTTTATTTTATTTTATTTTATTTTATTTTATTTTATTTTATTTTATTTTATTTTATTTTATTTTATTTTATTTTATTTTATTTTATTTTATTTTATTTTATTTTATTTTATTTTATTTTATTTTATTTTATTTTAATTTATTTTATTTTATTTTATTTTATTTTATTTTATTTTATTTCCCCTTTCTTTTTTTTGCCTTCTGGTTTTCATTAAATTTTGTTAAAATTGATTTTTTCTCTTACTTATTATTAAAAAAATTTTCGTTTTAAATGCTTTGCCAGTCAAAATATTGTTTAACTTGAATATTTGTTTCACACACTAAACGATTGTCAAATTTATTTTTAACTGTTTGCTCCAGGCACTTTAAAGTTTTCAATCCAAATGCGTTCTTCACATGTTCATAGTTTTTTTTTGCAGTTAGCAAAAAGTTTCAAGCACTTTGTATTTGCATTTTGGTTTTTGTTTTTCAATAAACACACACACCTCTTGAATGAGACACCATTCATGATTTCAATGTTGTTGCTCCTGGCAGCGCGATTCAACGCCGTGATGCCTTTCACCGCCAAACAGGTGGTGATGTCGTCGCTCTCGAAGCAGGCGCCCAGGTAGCGGGCGGCGCGGGACAGCGTGCTGCCATTGTCGCCCTCGATGTGGTTGTCTTGCACGCTTGGTGCCGCCCAAGCGCAGCTGACTGCCAGCAGGGACACAACGGTGACGGCGGCAAACACTTTCATTTTCACACAACTACTCGGAATCGAAATCAAAATCGAAATCACAGTCGAACACGACAACTGACAAATATCCAAATCGTTTAGGTTAGCGAACTGTCGCGGTGTCGCACGTTAAATCCCTTCGGTTTCGCGTATGCACGTGTAGCACTCGAGAGCGTTAAGATGAATTTGATGTACTCGTCTCGAGACGGACACCCTTTTATACTGGGTTTCTGAAAAAAGGCAGCCGCATTGTCGAAAAGCGGCAACAAACAATTGACCGCGTCGCAGCTGCTGCAAGCGTCGACGTCGCTGTTGACAGCGTTGCCGAAAAAACCATTGCAAAACAATTTAACCGAAAAATTAAATAAAACACGGCAGCGCAGTCAGGAAAGTAAAGTGAAATAAAGACGCGTCTAAAGAGCGCAAACGCGCACGCACACATCATAAAAGCCCAGCAACAACACGACGGCAAAATGAAAACAACACAAAAAACTGTAAGAAAAATGCCCCAAAAAGCCAAAAAAAAAGCGACAACGCCGAGCAGCGCAAAACGTCAACACGCATGCGCGCGCACACCAATGCGTTGCGGCCGGCAACAACGACGACCAGCACGGCAGAGACAGCAGCCAAGTGAATTTTTGCAGCCACGCTCAGCATTCAAAACTGTCAGCAGCGCTCAAAAAATGCGCTCAGCGTTCGAGCGACGAGAGTCGGTCTCGGCAGCAATTGGCAGCATCGGCTGAGCAAATGTCAATGTCTTCATTCATGTTGTTGGTTTCCGCAAACGGGCAATAACAACAAAAAACATAAATACGCCCTCGATGCGGGAATTTCGTTACAACAGCAACAACAACTGTAACCATTGCACATTCGGCCGATGCTGCGCCGCGCTTTTAGCATTCAACAGCCGCCCGACTGCCTGCCTTCCCCTTCCACCCATTCACTCACTTAAGCGCCTCTTTCTTCCTTCGCCTTTCTTTGTTGTTGATTGTTGTTGCTTTGTAAATATTTGAGCCGAGCCTAAAATCTCAACTTGAGCCAAAAATGTGACTAATTTCGAGGTAAGGTTTTCGCTTTCGTTTGGGTGTGAAATTTCTCAATTGCTGTGTAAGCGTGTTAAAAGCGCCCAACGTTCGAAATTTGACCCACATTCATACGTCAATTGATTAATCACACACACAATCATTTGCACAGCTCTGCTTTGCGATCAACAGACGAAAACACACAACTTGCCCAATTAGCCTTTTTTGGTCCACTTAGGCCACAAGTGTTCAACCAATTTTATTGGCTAATTGCAAAATAAAATGAGTCATTTTAATATGTAATAGGAATTTTGTTTAGAATGAGACTTGTTGCATTTGAACCGAATTTAATCATCGACAACTACGCTGACTTGGCAACTTGCGAAAATTCAATTCATATCAGTTTAGTCGCACGTTTTGGAGAGAATAAGAATCTGTGTAGTTAAAGTCATTACAAAGTCTTAAGTCACTTACACCTCTTCAGAACCGATTGCTTTTTGTCTTGGAATCTGTCAAATTAAGGTTTAAGCAGTCATATCTTCGCCAGAGACTGAGGCCGATTTTCGGATTTTAAAGCTTGAACCGAAGAGACTCTGAGCCTGGAGTACAATGCAATCGTCTCAACAATAGTGATCCTTGTTCAATGATATTTAATAAGCAAAAAATCATCTTGACACCGTAAAAGGATTCTCCTATTTTACCCGCTCCAGGTCTGGAATTCCAGCACTTATTCTTGGACGTTTTTCAACAATTCTTTCCACTACGGACCAAATGTTTGCAGTTACAGCGACTCAGTAGATCAAGAAGATGATGTTTTGTAAGAAGTAATAGTCTTTATTTACGCCAACCGCCATCAAAGACAGCGCAATAAATCTGGTCTCTAATGGACTCCAATGAAAAAGGTGTTCGATGCGATAGGTGGAGGTCGACTGCGAAAAGGAAAGCCGTGTCTCCGGTGGAAGGACCAGTTCAGGAGGCCCTATCTTCTCTTGGTGTGGCCAACTCTAAAAGTCTGCTGAATAACAAAAGTAACACATTTAATATAGTTGTTGTTGTTATCACTGGACATTGTATCTTTCACAGCCTAGTAAGACATTTTTGCTGGGATCACCTAGTCAACGACTTCTACGGAAGTTGCCGAGACGAAGGGAAAAACGAAGCTGTTCTTTACCTATTTTGCATATGTTTGGTCCTATGTAGGAATCGTAAGAATCCAGTGGCGCAGGCAAGAGAGGTTTTCGGGCTTGAACTTCCAAAATATCTGTCTTTAACAAATACTTTGTGTGGAAAATATGGTTTCAACTTGTATTGAGCTCAAAAGTTGTATACTGACCTGATACGCGCCACTGTGAAAACAACTTGGGATTTCACCATACAACCAGGATTGATGCTAAGAGCTCAATTTAGTCCTAGAAGAAGTAAATAAGTGCCTAAGTGAGCACTTTTTTATATACTCGTGTAGTGCTCTCACATCTACCACTGTGCTTTTCTTCAGCTCTAGACCGAAGGACACTCTTTCAGCTTCTCTGGTTGAACTGCTCAACCTTTCAACATAAATGAAATTGCCTGTTTCACATGAGAAGTAAAACGAATACTATGTTCCTCCATTTTTTACTTCCTTCTCTGTGGTAACATAAAAGATCTAGACTGACCAGTGTAAGGTACCCACGTAGAAACTCCAATCTAACCTTTAATTGCCTTGGATCACCACAATGTAAGGTAAATCATCCATAGACTAAATTTATTAATTTAAAGTAAATAATTTTATTCAAACAATATATTGCAAGGTGTATTCCAAAGTAAACAGGACTTTTGACATGGAAAAGGTTGGAAAGTAACCTCTTTTTCCTGAGGTACCACAATTGGCTAAACTATCAGGTGTACAACTTTGCTTCCGCCGTTTTCCGATAGGTGGCTGTACCGGCTGAGGCTGGTTGAAATACATAGATGGTAATGCCTTTAAAGTGAGTGTGGACAGTGCCTAACGAATTGTCATCGCCGTTTCAGTGGCAGTTGTTCTTGTTTTCGTATTATTCACGCTCGAAAATGTTTATTGCTCAATTCTCGCCATTTGCGGGAAGTTTTACTTTTCTGTTACAATTCGAAAAAAAATGCAGCTGAAGCGCATCGAATGCTCTCCGAAACTTACGGTGATGCTGCTCTGAGTGAAAGAACGTGTCGGGAGTGGTTTCAACGTTTTAAAAATGGTGATTTCGATGTCGAAGACAAACATGGTGGTGGGAGAGAAAAAACCTTCAAAGATGAACAACTAGAAGCATTGCTTGATGAAGATTCGTGCCAAACCCAAAAAGAGCTTGCCGAATCGTTGGGAGTGAGTCAGCAAGCCATTTCAAAACGTCTCAAGGCCCTGGGCATGATTCAGAAAGAAGGAAACTGGGTGCCGTACGAGTTGAAACCGAGGGATATCGAGCAAAAGTGGTCAAAAAGTACCTGGAAACGCTGAAATGGGAAGTCTTGCCCCACCCGCCGTATTCCCCAGATGTCGCCCCTTCTGACTTCCACCTATTCCGTTCGATGGCACACGACCTGGCAGATGAACATTTTCAATCCTTCGAAGAATTGGAAAAATGGATTGCTTCATGGATAGCGTCAATAGAGGACTCCTTTTTTCGAGCCGGGATCCGAAAATTGCCGGAAAGATGGGAGAAAGTTGTCGCTAGCGACGGACAATACTTTGAATAATACATCTGTAAGCACTTTTTCGCAATAAAGCTTTTAATTTTGGAAAAAAACGGCGGAAGCAAAGTTGTACACCTGATAGTCTATGTGAGTTTCTATTCGTCAACAGCTGCCTCTTTTGAGGCCTCTTTTATTCACCTACCTACCTACATCCTTTTCCGATTTTTAGTGAAAATTTCATGACATTTGGTTCACTGGAACCGAAGTTATTGCATTTGAAGTGACATCATGTTTCTGTCAAAATGAACATCGAACAAAGATTAAGTTTCGATCGATTAAGTTTTGTTTCAAAATTGGTAAAACTTTCACCAAAACAGTTCAACTGATGCTACAATTTTATGATAATGATTGGGTATTTCGTAGAAGAGTCCATGAGTAGTATAGGCGATTTAAAAACAGGCGTGAGGACATAAAAGGTGACCAACATGTTGGCCAATAGAAATCTATCATCATCGCAGGTTACTTTAGAACTGTGCGTAGGTTCAGTAAAGATCAACCAAAATCTTCATTGAAATTCATTCATATTTCCAAAAGCAAATACAAATATATTTTCGAAACCAGTTGCACAGAAGTTTATATGGTTTCAAGAAAATATTCATACATTTACTGGGTTTTGCAACTCGATCTCAGAGAACACTGACTTAAGTTTAGGTATAAATATTTATAAGAAATTTTTTATGAATTTTTTAACTTTTAATAGATATTGTTTCTATATAATCTGTAGGGCACAGATAATTACTAAATAAGTCAAATAAATAGATAAAACTTTAGACAATATTAGAAATATGGAATTTTTTATTTTTCATATTATCATATTTCGAATCAAACAAGTAAAAAATTTGAGAGTTAAGGTTGCAAAATTTCTTTTACTACCATAAAAAAAAATCATAGCGAGTCATCACTTGATGCTTATGGGAACTTTCATAAGAATTCTGTCACTCCAACCTAACCTCACATCGAACCAAAGACTACTACTCTATGATCGAACCCAGCAAAACTTATCCTATCAGTGTTGCCAGATCACAAGAGTTCCTCCTAAGTTAAGGAAACCTTTAAACATTTTAGAATTTTATCAGGAAGAATTGTTTAGGACATTTTTATGGTGAAAAATTTTACATCATTAGAAGCTGAATCATTGACATCATTGAAAGCTGAATTGTCTATATTTTTATTTTTTATGAGAACTTTGATACCTTCATTTATAATGATAAAAATAATAAACAAAAATGTTTAGGAGAGTTAAAATTTTTTGGAAGAAATTTCATTTTTTTTAATAAATTTTTTTTATTTTAATACATCAACAGATATTTTAATACATATTTCAATTTTAATAAAAAGTAATTTCCGCTATCTGGCAATACTGTATTCTATCAGCAACATTCATTGTTACAAATATTGAACCAACTAAAGCGTGATCCATTTCGAGGTTCCCTACTTTTTTAAAGAAAAAAACACAGAAAATTAAAATTTAACGGGGAATGTTTATTATCATTCGAAAGAACATTCTTTGGCATTTATTTTTTGAAGATTATCTCTTTCAAATGTTGGCCGCGGCTACGTCTCAGATGGTCCATCCGTTGAGTCCAATTTTCGATGACTCGTTCGAGCATTTCGACTGGTAACTGGCGAATGACACGCGTGATGTTTTGCTCCAAGGCCTGAATCGAAGCGGGTTTATCTGTATAGACTTTAGACTTTACGTATCCCCACAGAAAAAAGTCTAACGGTGTGATATCACACGATCTTGGTGGCCAATCGACCGGCCCATTACGTGAAATTAGCTGTTCTCACCGGCATCATTTTTGAAGAAATATGGACCGATGAACGATTTGTAAACGTTGTTCAGGCGTAAGTCTTTCCATGATGAAATGCCAAACAATACTGAACAAAAATAATATGACAGCTTGACACGACTCACGCGTGATCTGTCAAAAAAAGGTTATTGAAAAAAGTACCTCTAGTTGGATCACCCTTTACTTTCACGTTCTCATAATTTTTATTTATAAGCCTCGTGTTATGTTAAATGAACTGTGGAATATTCCCTTCTCAAAGTCATCTAAAACTATGTAACTTTTTATTTGTTTCTGCAACTTTCACAAAAATTATTCAATTATGAAATGTTTTCTACATTTGAAGTGAATATTTTTAGATGTTCAAGTGACTTGGCAACTTCTTGAGAAATTGCCAACTGTTGCTTCTACACCTGTTCCAGCAGTTACAACTGTTGCTGTTGTTGTTGTTGCTCACTGTGCGCGTTATTTGTTTCTGGCGCTGCAGCGCAACATTTATTACCGCAACATTTACCACCGAAACCCACTTCGAAACGAAACGCTAACTGGTCCGCTTAGTTGTCCGCCTTATAAAATTTTATTGTTTGTGCTTTTCACTGACAAGAAAACAAAAAAGCCAAACTAAAAGCAAAAAAATGGAATGGCATTTGTAGTGCAAACGCGCACAAATTGTGCATATCAAGTTTCGGCTTATTTGTTGGGCACTTCTTGTGTGCTGCTGTTGTCGTTGTCGTTGTTGTTGGTGTTGTTGTTGCTGGGCAGAAATGAACGAATTGCCCGAAAAAGCGGCTGACTGCAGATTAACACGTTGCGCTGCGCAAAGTGTCAAAAAGTGCCAACAAGTGTAGAAAAGCGTCGACATAAAACGCCACAAGACGGACGGGCAACTTTAAATGCTGCACGCTGCGATTACGCGCAATGCGGCACAAGTTGGCTGCTGAATAAATGCGTTGCCGAGTTTTATGGCCGAGCATGAAAATGACTTTCATTTGTTAGAAAACAATGGAGATTTGTCGTTTTATTTTGGGCTTTTTTTAGCGACAAGTTGGACAACAAACGACGCTGCGGTGCTTCGTTTGACATCAGACTGTCCAATATTAGAATTTCAATTGGTCGATTGACAACAACAACAGCAGTAGTAGCACAAACAAACAACATTATTCATTTGGCTGCAACGATTTCTCGCTGTCGTTGCAGTGTTTGGTTCCGGTGCTGCGACTCTGCAATCGAAGTTTTTATGGCCGCAAACAAGCGACGGATGTGGGAAATTTTTATTTGACAGTCGGCACAGCAGTTCGACATCGGTGCAGCTTTCAGTTTTAATTTCGAACACAGCGCAGAATCTGGCGAAATGTCAAACGCACCAAAGTGAAAGTTATGTAATTTCGTGGAATTTCGGACGTGCACATGCGGACGCGCGCACTTTGGCGTATTTGTGTCATGAATGCGGCGCTGCGCCCGCAACGAAACCGGCTGCGGCTACCTGGTTCGGCATGGGACCAGTTCAAGTGTCTTGGGACTGGCTGTGGAAATTGTCGCTTTTGATGACGCAATATTTGCCAGCGAGCAATGCAACAAGTGCTTCATTCAGTTGAGTTGAGTTGAGTTGAGGTGTGGCCGGCGAAGTGGCATTGTGTCAGTGATGTACTTCGGGGCCTGAAGTAGGAGCCTCTACTTTTTAGTCATTTCAGATTTGTTCTTCGATAGTGCGAAAGCATGAACATACAATTTTGAATCGAATTTTTGCATTAAACTTAGCTAGTTTCAAAGTATTTTTTGAAAAAAATGCGTGAGGAGAGAGCCACTGCGAATCCTTCCAAGGGGACCAAGATACAACAAAACACTTTATCTGCCACCAACTAGCGTTATCGAGATTCAGAAGACCCACATTGGATGTATGAGATGTATTGAGTACTAGCAGAGCCCCGCGACTTTCCGCGCATGTTTGAAATCAATGCGGCCAATAAATCAAGTTTTTCTTAACCCTTTATATAACCCTTTATATAGTTTTTTCTCATTTAAAGTGGTTCCATCATATTTAAAGTCAATTGGCGCATTTAGTCATTTTCGCCCTACAAACTCTTAACCCATCGTTGACCCCGATTGATTTTTATTCAAAAAAAAAGCGTGCAAAATTAGTTTTCACCAAGAGTACTTTCACCAAGCTCGAAGTCAAAAGGCCCATAACATTTTTTTTCACACAAATTTTTAACCAATAGTTCACCCGTCAAATTTCGATTTTCAAAAAAATCCAAAAAACACGTATCGAATTATTTCGTATGTTGAGTAGGTACTTTCACCAAGTTCGAAGTCAAAATGCTCATAAAATCTTGTTTCCACATATTAACTTTTAAACCGTCGATGACCCTGTCAGATTTCGATTAAAAAAAAAGTGCAAAAACACGTATCCAATTATTTCGCATGTTAAGCGTTTTCACCAACTTTGGAGTCAAACCGCCCATAAAATCGTATTTCTCCATATACACTTTTAACCCATAGTTGACCCCGTTAGTTTTTGATTTTCAAAAAAATTAAGAACACGTATCAAATTATTTTTTACTATGAGTACTTTCACAAAGTTTGAAGGCAAAAGGCGTCAAAAATCATGTCTTTCTATATAAACTTTTAACCAATAATTGACCCCGTTAAGTTTTGATTAAAAAAAAATGAAAAACACGTTTTGGATTATTTTTCACTATGAGTACTTCCACAAAGTTTGAAGTCAAAAGGCGTCAAAAATCATGTCTCTCCATATAAACTTTTAACCCATAGTTGACCCCGTTAGTTTTTGATTTTCAAAAAAATTAAGAAGACGTATCGAATTATTTTTTACTATGAGTACTTTCACAAAGTTTGAAGGCAAAAGGCGTCAAAAATCATGTCTCTCCATATAAACTTTTATCCCATAGTTGACCCCGTTAGTTTTTGATTTTCAAAAAAATTAAGAACACGTATCGAATTATTTTTTACTATGAGTACTTTCACAAAGTTAGAAGGCAAAAGGCGTAAAAAATCATGTCTCTCCATATAAGCTTTTAACCCATAGTTGACCCCGTTAAGTTTTGATTAAAAAAAAAATGAAAAACACGTTTTGGATTATTTTTCACTATGAGTACTTCCACAAAGTTTGAAGTCAAAAGGCGTCAAAAATCATGTCTCTCCATATAAACTTTTAACCCATAGTTGACCCCGTTAAGTTTTGATTAAAAAAAAAAATGAAAAACACGTTTTGAATTATTTTTTACTATGAGTACTTTCACAAAGTTTGAAGGCAAAAGGCGTAAAAAATCATGTCTCTCTATATAAACTTTTAACCCATAGTTGATCCCGTTAGTTTTTGATTTTCAATAAAATGAAAAACACGTTTTGGATTATTTTTCACTAGTTCACAAAGTTTGAAGTCAAAAGGCGTCAAAAATCATGTTTTTTATACAAACCTTAAACTGTTAGGTAACCCTTTAGGTTTCGATTTTCGAAAAAATTAGAAAAAAGGTGTCAAATTATTTTTTAATTTCAAATGTTGGTTAACCTTTGAATTAAATAGGCCAATTGGTTCATGGTGTGTTCGCAGTCTTCCCGTATGTACACCTTAACCCATTGTCGACCAAGTAAAATTTTGACTTTCGAAAAAATAAAAAATACATTTTGAATTATTTTCGATTTGAAGTGTTTTCACCAATTCACCATAACCCATCTTTTACCCATTTAAAACCCAGAATTTTAATTGGGTTGCCACATAATGACTTCTGTAGTGGTTATTGTTTCATTAAACTCACAGTCGCACGTATTATTTATTGAAAAAGATACTTTAAGCTTTGGCTTCGTTTTTACATAAAACAGTGTCTATATACTTAATTGCATTATATAAAAAAGAATTTATAGCAATAATCCCTAATGTTTGTATCCTTACAATTCGCATAATGAAATGAAAACAATTTTTAATAATATTTAGATGTTTATATTTTGTATTTTTTATTTAAAATATTAAAAAAATTTTATCAAGTTTCGCATCATACTTCACATTGCTTCTAACACTAAAGTTTGTGTCGTTAAATTTTTGATTGTAATTTTTAACATTTCTAAAAATTTAAAAGTATTGCATCATATTCGACTTCTTACATTCATCAACTTTAAATTTTTTTAAAAAAACTACAGTGTTGCTCGACAATTGCACAATAAAATGTTTACACAAACTAAAATCCTTTGGTAGCAATTTTTCCGCATACTCAGTCTTATTGTTGTTGGCATCGAGAGTGCAAAAATGTTTTAGTCGAATGAGTGACATGCATTTCACGCCAACAATTTTGCAGCCAAATAACAAAAGTTGCCACCAAAAGAATGTAACAGCTGTCAGGGGGGAAATATTCCAAAAAATTGTTAGCGTTCAACTAGGAAGCAACAACAAAATACACGCCGAGTGTTACAACTAAAGGCAAAAACAAAAAGAGAAATTACTTATCGATTACAAAAACATAAAAAACATGGGTTGACACACAAAAGTGACGGCAACAAAGAGCCACAACCGAGGGCTGAAACAAATACAAATACACAAATAAAAAAACAATACGAAAACACTTCAAAATGATATGCAATGAAAAAAAGTGCTCACTGCTAATTTGTGCTGTTTTTTGGCATTAATGTTGCCTTCCTGTGTTGGTGTTGTTTTTTGTTGTTTTTGTTGTTGTTGTTATTGTTATAAATAACTGTTATTGTTGTTGATATTACTGTTTTTTATTGCCATTGTTGTGGGGGCTGAAAAGTAAATGCAATCACTTACTGCGCGCAACAATGCTGTCCAACAACAAACAATAACAACAAAAATAACAACAGTAACAATGCGAACACAGCTTGTTAGGCACTTTTAGCCAAATAATTAACAATTGAAATTCACCATCGATAGCAATTGACGCACAACACTTGTTGTTGCTGATTGTTGTTGCTACTGCTGGTCCCACTGGCTGGTTGCCATTGTTGGTGTGATTGTGATTTGTGTTCAATGGTGGCATAATGGGCGCTGGCGGAAATCTAGCGGACAGTGAAATGCTTTAAAAGCGAAACTACTTCGGAGCGAATGTTTTGCCACTGCGTGCGTCAGTTGACGGAGTGTCAAGGCGGCAATGGTGAGTGGGCACTTGTGTGGCTAATTTGATGTTGAATAGCAATGTTGCTGGTTGTAGATACAACAAATTGAATGTTTTTGTCAGCGAAATCGATTTTGAATATTAAAAAGTATGAGTATTTTTTTCTAATGGGAATTTGTGGATTAGCCATGGACAGAAGTGAGAAATGCAGAAATTCAAAATTTGAGTGCAATTAGATTTGTTAGTTGGTGGCATTCACTTACGTTTTGGAAACGCCTTTGTCATAGAAAAGTTTACTGAGTGGGAAAGCAATGCGTAGGATGTAAGCTTCGTCGTCAGTCAAGTAACCTTGTGTGTGGTAAGTCCAATTTCTTACAGCGATCATGTTGTTAGTTAGGATATTATAGACATTTAAGGTCATTTGCATCACCAGTCGCACTAACAACCTATCTTTGTTCATGAATGAGAATCATGAACAAATCATTTTCCAATTCCTAACCGTCGCACAGTGATTCGACCATAGACAAAATTCAAAAGATTTATAGTCTCAGAATTTAAAAATTTTTATGTCATTTGAATGGAAAAACTCCAACTAAGAAAACCCCAACAAATCTGTGTAAAAAATTAATAAGTCTGTTTTCACAAAGAAATGTAAACACATGTTTTCTGTTTTTTAGTCTATTGAGTAAAAAAAAATCGTCAAAATTCATAGTTAGCAAGAAGTTGCTAAAACTTTCAAGACAGATTAAGAATTTACGTTGCCATTTTTGCTTTTAATGTTTTCTCAAAAGTAAAAAAATTTAAGGTTTCTACTTCACATTAAATGTTAAATATTTTTTTGAATTCAAACCCTGAAAATTGGTAACAATTTTTTCACATCTAAATGGTCTGTCTGCGTCCGCGTATCTCAAGCCAGTGTTGCCAGATATATGAAATTACTTTCTCCTAAATTAAAAAAAAAAATACTTAAAGTTCCTCTCAAAAGTTAAAAAAGTCTTTTAGGTTTTAAAGGGATTCAACTTCTCATGAAACAATAACAATTTATACATATTATTTTTTTAACCCTTTTTATTCATCTTCCGCTTCTTCAACAAAAACTTAACAGAAACAGAACAATAAGAAATGAATTAAACAAAAAGTGTAATTTTTGACGGGATTTCATTGTGACAGCAATAAGTGAGAACGAGATAGAACGAAGCTTGAGAATTTTTGACTAAAATTAAATTTAAAAAAATTTAAATAGTTGCCAAAATATGTTTTGTTGCCGGTGTTCCCACTTCATTATTAAAAAATCTCCCAAAAATCCCCTAAGGATCCGAAAAATCCAATAAAATAAAATATAGATTTCCTAAACTTTGCCAAAAACACTCGTATTCTCACGGATCACTACTATAACTCATAAACGGATCTTCATCTGGCAATCACTAAGACGCCAACAAGGGTATATGTGTGGCTTTTTGGGGCCAACCAGTTATACCTAACTACCAACTTTCTCCTAAACAATTCTTCCTCCTAAAAGACCAAGAATCTCCTAAATCTATGACTAAACCTCCTGATCTGGCAACATTGTCTCACTCAACTATCTGTCGTCCGCCTGTTCGTCGCGTCTCTTTCCCCACCAGTGCTGCCACTTGAAAAATGTTGTTCGATCAAACTTTCGACCATATTCGACCCCATCAGACCAAATTAAAACTTTGCGATATCTCTAAATTCTTTTTTAAATTACAATTTTATTTTTTAAAGTAAAGTTTTTGTACTAATGAAAAGATATTCACATCACAAAACGGACCAAAATTCATTTTAGCGGACCAGTAATAAAATCTGACCAATATTGGTCCGAAAAGACCAAAAGTGGCAACTCTGTTCCCCACCATGCAGGATCGCATTTCTTTTCTGTCTGTGTTGCCTACCTCAATATCCGTTTAGTCCCTTTATATATGTCTGTCCGCTTTTAGTACGTTCAACATTTATTTTCCTGGATTTTTTGGTATTTTAAGAAACATTCTTCTTTGGAAACATTTCAATGAGAATGTCTTTGGAGTTTTGAGTTTCATTTTGATTCTAATAATCTTTGCTTAATGAAATTTCAAAAGATGCGAGCTTTCACAAAGTGCTTAATGCCAGCATTAGGAAAATTCTTACGTACGAGGAAACAAACGACAAGCATGTCAAACATGTTGGCGGTTTCAACTCAAACAACACAACTTACAACACCTCCAACTTTGACATAATCGAGTCGTTCTCAAGTGGTACAACCAGTGGCGGATTCAGGGGGGTGTTTTGGGTGTTGAAACCCCCCCGAAATATTAGGATCGACATTAAAACTACATACAAATTAAAAGACAATTTATGAATATCAAAGAATTACTTTTTGAAACCCCCCCGAAATATTTTTCTGAATCCGCCCCTGGGTACAACCACAGTAAAAAAAAAAAATAACCAGTCTTAAGGTGTAGGAAATTTCAAACTTGCGCAACATTTCCGAATCAGTCAGGTAAAACATACAAACTCCATCGAAAACAGCAATTTTCAGCATAATTTGACATTCATTGATAAAACTTTTCGTGCTGAATGGCGGCGCTAAAGTTGCAAGCGTGTGAAAAAGCGCCACAACTTCACTGCACAACTTTACAACAACACCAAAACACCTCCAAGTGACGTTGTCGCTTACGCTCAACGCCAGCCAGGTTGCGATAATTTCCCAGCAAATAACTTCCTTGTTTGTTTGTTTATTTGTTTGGCTCTCGTTTGTTTGTTTGTTGTTGTGCGCAGCGTGACACAATGGACTCGTCAGCGTTTTACGCTGAATTCGTAGATATTTTGCCAGACGCTGCTCGCCGCCAACTGGCCGTCGCTGGGTCGCGCTGGGTGGCCACGCAATGTCCAACACCCAGCGCCATAACATTTCCCCATCTTGGCACTTTCTCAGTCTGTCAATATTGACGTTTCATATTTGCGCAAATGAAAAGAAAATCAATTTCACTTGACGGAATTTATGCATTCAACCTAAATACGCAACACTAAAAATGCCGCTTGAGTTGTTATTGTTGTCAATTGGTTGGCGCGCTGTTGTTGTTATTGCTTTCATTGGTATTGCCGCTAGTGCTGTTGTTGTTTTTTGTTGTGCACACACACAAATTTGTTGCCATTACTAAACACGGCAGCGCCCATACAAACGTCACAGCATCGGCCGCGTCTCGTGTTTCGGCCTCGCATCGCAACAGTTTGTGAAATTGTAAAATGTTTTTATTTGTTGTGCTGTTTGTGTAAAATTTTTACAATTTTAATTTGGTTGCAGGGTGGGAGTTGACTGTTTACATGTTTCTCAAGAAATTTTTTTCGAAAACTTTCGATTTGAATAAGTTTGTTGTTGGTGTATGACTTATTTAAATCTAACAGTTGAATGTGTAAAACATGTACTTTGGTTTAAAGTTTATATTTGTTCACTGACAAGAATAATAAAATAATAAAAAAATATGAATAAGAGTTACAGAAAAAATAATTGAAATTTAGTTTAGTAAAACAAAACCCCAAACTTGAGGTGCGGATGGAATTTTGCAATAGACATTAAGATTTTATTTTTTTATAATTTTTAATATTTTAACTTTTGTGGTCATAAGCACAGAATTGCAGAAGTAGCATTGTTCTCCTAAGAATTGTTAATATGGAATCTACAATAATTTAGAAATTAGGTTGAGAATACAATTTACAAAATACTAATGTGAATCACATAACTTCGATTATGATGATATAAAATTAATTTAAAATATGAGCTGGACTAGGTTAGGTTAGACAGTGGCGCACCTAGGGGAGGGAGAGTGAGTTTAAGCCCCCCAAACGCAAACATTGCTGGTACAACATATGATTTTAAATGGTATTTGGCTCAAAAGTTGTATTCAAAACCCAAAATGAAATCCTGTCGGGCTCAGTTAGAGCTCTTTAGTGTTACAGATCAACTTATTAGTGTAATCAGTGTGTGCCAGTTAGAACGTGAGTGTTCCTAGCAAAGTAGTTATGCTTGAGGATCTCTTCCAGTGGCGCACACAAGGTGGGAGGTGGTTCAAATCCCCCAAATACAAAAATTGCTGGCACAGAATACAGTTTCAAGTGGTATGGGGCTCAAAAGCTGAACGAAAGGCCACTTCAAAATTAAATCCTTCGTACACCACTGACCTTTTGTTACCCAGAAAAAACGGGGACCCTAATTAATTGAATCGTAGTCTTGAGAAAGCCAGACAAGACCAACGAATGTGCTCAAGGTTCTCTTGGTATCATTTGCTTTGCTTTTTCTGCATTCATCTGAGTCAGTGATGTCCCCAGAAGTTGGACTTACATATTAATTTATTTTTATTATCATTCTTCTGACAAACACCTCTTAAAGACTATTAAAAACTAACTTTTTAGTTAATTACTTCTTACTTACCTGTTACAGCATCTTACTTACTTATATTTAACTTCTTTCTTGATCGCCAGATAAATTCATCGTCATTGGTTCTATTTTGTGTGATACATGTCAACAATGCATGGAGTGCCTACATCATTTCTTTCCTCTACGAGTACCAAGTTTTAATCAGCTAATCTATTGATTTGCTATTTATTTTACTTATTGGAATCGAAGAATCAACTTTGCTTCAAAGCAAAAACGGATTTCTACTTTTTGAAATATGTCAAACAAAACTCCGCAATTATTGGCGAAAATTATTTATAATTTATTGCGTAAGGCGGAGAGTCGAAATTTCTGTGACACTGCACGAATATTGGTTCATATACACTCCGGGCCACCAGAATAGGTTCACATTTTTTTCTGAAGGAAAATGAGTAGTGTTCTTACAAAACACAGTTTTACCTCATTTATTGGTATCAAGATGTTCAAGGCATCTATTGTGAACCTACCTGTCCAAAACACAATTTGACATTTATTTCATTTTTCGTTTTTGGCCCACTTTTGTATAGTGAACCCCAAAACTGAGTACATTTTAGTGGGCCACCAGAATAGGTTCACTCTGAAAATTAAGATTGAAACAGTGGTAAATGCAAATAATATGGACTGTTTGGTAAACAACACTTAAATTTATTGATTTTAAAAGCGAGTACGGCCACCTTTATTTAGTATGGCTTCAAAAGTTCGCGTCAACATTGACTCGTATAAAGACTTAATTAAATCTAGAGAAATAGTCTCCCACGCTGCTTCAATGGCACCAATAAGTTCATCCTTATTGTCGAACTGGCGTCCGAAGGCATAGACCTTCCTCACCAACCATCCCCATACGTTTTCAATGATATTAAAATCAGGAGAATAGGGGGCCCGCTCCAGCTGATCAAAGTTTTGCTGCATCAACCACTGCTTCACGACCCGTAAAGTATGGATGGGTGCATTGTCCTGCTGGAATATCCACTTAATAGGACCAAACAAGTCAGACAGTTGTGGAAAAACTCTCTCAAGCATGGTTTTATAGCCCATTACCGCCATTCTGGCTGTTTGAAATTTCAGCTTGACAGTTCCGTAGTAGAAAATCGCTCCCCATACCATAATTCCACCTTCTCAACCGTGATGGCGTGTTAAAAAGCGTTCCTTGTTTCTAAGGTCATGGAAATACAAATTGTATTCATCGGGTCCATCAAGATTAAACCGTTTTTCGCCCGAAAACTCGACGTACTTCCATTTGTCGTTCCATGCCATATGATTTCTGCGTAATTCCAAACGGTTTCCTTGGCGCTGAGCAGTTAGCGGTGGTTCTTTTTGCATTTTTTTTATTTTTAGGTTGGGGACATTCCGAATGACACGTTTGATAGTAGAATAGCTTGCAGAAAGTCCAGTTTTAGCCTTGATTTTGGCAACTGAGTCAGCGGAATTTGAAGCACATCGCAGTATGGCACGCTTGTCTGCAGACGTTGTCACCGAATGCGTGCAGCCTTTCATGTTTTTTCCATTTGTGCTTTTATTTCGCAAATAATTGCTCACCACATTTTGACTTCTGTTTATTTTAAACGCTATTTTATGCAAATAATAATTTTCGCTTTCAAGCACTTTAATTTGAGCGATTTCTTCGGAAGTTAGAGCTTTTCCGTGACCCATTTTCATACAGACGTTAAGAAAAACATTTAATGGAATGATCAAATTTGGTTTGGCTCCCAAAAGTCCCGTTATTCGCCGAAAAATCAGCGATTTTGAATGTGAACCTATTCTGGTGGCCCACTAAAATGTACTCAGTTTTGGGGTTCACTTTACAAAAGTGGGCCAAAAAAGAAAAATGAAATAAATGTCAAATTGTGTTTTAGACAGGTAGGTTCACAATAGATGCCTTGAACATCTTGATACCAATAAATGAGGTAAAACTGTGTTTTGTAAGAACACTACTCATTTTCCTCCAGAAAAAAATGTGAACCTATTCTGGTGGCCCGGAGTGTATTAAAAGATTTTTTACAGAGCTCATATTGTTTCTTTAACGACGAAAATGCTTTCCTTTCTCTTAAATGGCTTCTTCACGGTAGCGCTTTCCATGCTGAGGTCACAGCAATCTGCGCAGCTTCTATTTGGTTTAGTTACTCTAAGTTTAGTTACTCTTTAGTTACTATTGGGTAGCCAATGCGCTGATAAGGATTTGAATGCAGTTTTAATAACATCAAAGATTAGTCTAAGCTGCGACAAATCTTTAAACGGGAATGCTACATGTTATATGTATGTATGTATATGTATTATATATTCAACTATGCTGGGTTCCGCGGCAAAGGGATCAGATGATTGGTATTCCAACGGGTCAAGGTTGGGTTTGCTTTCTTATGGCTTTTGTCGAAGCTGTATGAAGCTGAAGCTCTATGAACGAGCAGAAAAACAGACTTTATCTTCAGTGTTCTTGCACCGCATTACCTAGAAGGAACCTGGGCACCTTCCTTTTTGACAGTCTAGGGGACAGTCCCCTTCTTTAACCTTTAGTATATTACCTTACAAAGCCTAAAATCTGGTTTCTTGAAGCGAGGTTTTGGTCACCTGGCCCTTGAAGAAAGGAATTTATCGACTTTGTTTTCTCAATCCAAAGGAAATAAAAAACTTGGAAGAAATTTGGCATCACAGATGTATAGTTGGTACACAAGGGAACATTTTGGTGTACAATCACTCCAAATATTTGTTCGTTACAAAATTTGTTGGTAAATGATATTAAATGGTATTGAACTCAAAAGTTGTATACAGATCCGCCAAAAATGAAATGCTATGTGCCCTACTGAGTGGGTATACTGCTTGTATCTTCTCAGTATTTTCGCTGTTTCTGTATTGTCGTTAGCGATTTGATAAATTGGGATTCTGTTGTTTACTGTGGTATGCAAATAAAATTAAATGTTATAATGTTGACATAAAAGTAAGATAAGAATAAAGTTAGTAATGAAAAAGGTGGTAGTCGAATTTATTTTGGCATTCCTGCTTAGAACCCAACGTTGCGTATGCGTTACCTAATTGACCTGTCAATTCCACTTAAACTTATCTATGCTATATTAAAGTTCACGTACTATACACATATAGTAAAATTTGTTCTAATTTATCTGCATTAAATTTTCTTTTCCTATTCCCACTGACAATTTCATGTACAAAGCCACCTTTTGTTTCTCATCACCCTTTGTATTTCTTCGAATCACATATCTACGTATGATTGTGTTTCATTGTAAAAATATTTTTTTTATTTTAATCACTTTATAATGCTGGCGAGATTTGCTTTGTTCGATAAATAAATACTTGAACATAATTCCACCTTGTTTCCACTTTCGCTCTGTTAGCATCGACTGTGACTTCACCATACACGATTGCAAATTGTCTCACGCTGCATTTCAATTCGAGCGGTTGAGCAATTTCCACCCCGTAAAAGTCAACAATACATACAACAAACACAATTACAAAACAACAACAGCAGTTATGGACGATAACACAATAAGTAAACTGAAAGAATTTCATGCCGGCAGCGATTTTGAATAGCATCTTTGTTCCACCGGAATCAGTGGACTCGACTCGACAGAAAGTGAAATTGATGACACAAAAAGTTAAGTTATGGCAGAAAAATTAAGAAAGAAAAAAATGTACACAACGGAAGAAAAAAAAATGTAAACAGGCCTATACAACAAATACAACAAAACGATTGGCATCGTGTAAGGAGATGCGACGGCATCGAGAGGCGCCGCAGAAAGGCAAAGTTAGGTAATGCGGCGAGAGCGACATTTTGTGATGGCGCGGCGTGATTGCGCAGTCACAACTGGCCGCGCAGCGTAATGCGTGTGCGGCGTACTTGCGTGCGCCCAGCGGCCGGCACAGCACACATGTTAATTGTCGCCGCATGACAATTGCGGTTTCGATTTCGGCGTCGTGAGGCTTTTGTACCAGACGCACTTGAACGCGGCTGGCGCACTGACAAAACCCTAAACGCTGCGTCTAGCAGCGATTAGTTGGTTAGATATGCAAGCGACACGCGACTGCCGCAAGTGCGTCGGCCCATGGCTGAGAGGTGGGTGCGTGCGGAGAGCTGTGTGTGGAGTAATTGCGGTGTGTGCGGCTGCAACTTTCACTGGCAATGAAAACGAGTGAGGCGATGCCGCGGCGGCTGTTAATTGCCATTGTCGCTGGACGTAATCTTGATGTGGGTCGTTTGCGGAGCCTTTCTTTGCCTTTGACGGTGGGCTCGCATGGCAATTTGTGCGCACGTTACTCAACTTTCAATTATTTTGATCAGCAGCATTGTTCGAACACCTAAACGCTTTGTTTCTCAACTCACAACTGGTGACTTTTTTCTGCTTGTAAAAAAGTAGTCAAATTCAAGCTGAGCTGGGTAACTGACACCTTTGTCCCTTGTTGCAATTTTTTTGTAACATTTTTAATTACTTTTAAACTTCATGTTGCGTCGCAAAACACGTGTTGCCAAATTGCTTTCGCCAACAACCACTTCCTCCACACACAGTCATCACTTATGCTGCATTAGCGATTTACGTAAGTAAGACTTGACAACATTTGACAACCAATGGCTGTGCGCCAAATTGCCTTATCAGCCATTGGCCTCGGATCTGAAAAGTATTTTAAATTTGCATTTAAAATTTGCATTTCCACACATTGCAATGCCTTGTTGTGTGGTAGTTAATTTAATTTTGTTTTATTTAATTCGCAAATTCATCTAAAAAAGCTTGCAATTCACTGAAATTAAAAAGTTTCAATTGCATTTTTTGCAACTAAATTTCGCGTTTAAAGCAAAATGCAACTTTTAAGCGCCTAATTATGTGGCAAACATGTTCTCTGCTCAGTTGTGGTTAGATAATTTGTTAATATGCGTAAAACATTAATTGAAAACACGTTGTTAAACCTTGAAAATTGCCAACTTTTTTTTCTCACACATGCAACGAAAAAGTTGAGCACTTTGTAATGTAACCAAAAAAATCAAATAATTATATATAATTATAAATGAACTTTTGCATTCCCGTGAAGAGTTTTCGACGGTTTAATGTGCTGTAAAAAACTAAATAAATATGAGCAAATTTAGTTTTCAAAATGTTTATAATTTAAGCAAAACCAATGTGTAGCATACAAACCTACACCCACCCACACACACACACACACACATATACACATACACACACAAAAGGTTTAAATTTTTTACAGAAAAATGCTGTCAGCACAATTTGTAATTTTGGACTAAATTTTGCAATATCTCATTTAAAATAAACACTGAAATTTAAATAAATTTAATAAAGTTTTGATAATTGAAATACATACATCGATACATACATACATACATTCCAATGCAAAACTTGTGAAATTTCAATTATTTCAATTAGGAAGCAATGCTGACATTTTTTAACAATTTTTTCTGCTATGTAACTAAAAAAAATTGCAACAAAATTTCTATTATTTGCAAAATGTATTAAATGGAAATATTCTATTGCAATATACACTTCCATATATGAACGTATGTGTGTGTATTTTTTATAAGGTGCAGTAAAAAACATTAATTATTTTTGCATGAAACTGAATACTTTATTTGGTATAGTTTAAATGATTCGATTTAGGTCAAATATGCAACGTTTTGTTCAATAATTTGTTGCTATTTTGAAAGTAATTGCATTGTGTCCCATAGTTATTGGCAAAAAAAATGGACAGCTAATTCTCACAAGATTCTCTTATGGCAAATTTTTTATCAGCAAAATCATTCGTCATAGAGAGGAACAGGTGAAAATCGCTTGGTACCAGGTTCGCACTATAAGGTTAATACATACGAATCTCCCAACCAAGTCACTTTTGCTGTGTGTGTGGCTTCGTGTTGTCCTGATGAAAGATTACACCGGCACACAAAAAAAAAGTGGTCTGTACATTTGACTAGACCCACCTATCCTTATGTATTTCGGTGCGCTGAAACCGAATCCGAGGTCAGTTTTGTCCGTACACCCTCAAAATTTTGAGTAAATTGCAAAAAACTGCCATTATTTGCGATTTTTAGCCATTTTTGGCAGTTTTGCCATTATTTGCGATTTTTAGCCATTTTTGGCAGTTTTTTGCAATTTACTCAAAATTTTGAGGGTGTACGGACAAAACTGACCTCGGATTCGGTTTCAGCGCACCGAAATACATAAGGATAGGTGGGTCTAGTCAAATGTACAGACCACTTTTTTCTTTTGTGTGCCGGTGTTATTCCTCTCCTATGGGACAAAGCTCACCGCTTCTGGGCAATTGCTTCCTTTAAACGTTCCAATTGTTGACATTATAGGTTTTAATTTAGAGTTTGGTCGTAGAGGAAAAGCTCATAGTAGATGATTGTTTGCCAATCCCATCAAACACAAAAAATCTTTTTGACCGTTAATCCTGAATCAGGATTCCTGACTGAAAGTGATTCGGCCAGGATCGTTTTTACTGGACATTGACCTGAGTGATTCCGTTTCACTTCTAGCAGTCACCATCCGTTTCAGAAATGGATCAAATTTGTTACAATTTAGCTGCACTTCAGAGATGAAAATTCGATCCAGGATGTTTTTTGATCCATGAGTCGTGTGACACTCATACATAGAGCTTCTTTTTCTATCCAGTCTAGTTCATGTGGTTCTTAACGACTTTTGTGCAATGTTTAGCTTCTGGGCATACAATAAAGTGTGTACATGACAGTCGGATCTGACGAAATCCCTAACTTTTTAGAGATTTTCGACAGTTAACTTTCCAGATTGCAGCTTTGACATCAAAATTACCGAAACAGAATCGACAAAAGCAAAATTACGCAAGATTGGCTGTTACAGCTTTGGGATCACAAACTCTATTAACTTTTCTCTATTAAAATAACTTTTTTCTATCAACTTTTTGGTAAAATTTGGTCTACTTTTTGTTGTTTCATTGTTTTTCTATTAACTTAACTTTTCTCTGTTAATTTTTTTGTTAAATTTGGTATATATATTTTTTGTTGGTGTCATCTTTGACGCACGTTCAATCAGATCTTAGTCAAGAAACCACAAAACTGTCTGATAAGATTTTGTAGTACGAAATTTGAACTTTTTGATGCAATTTGCTTAGTTTAGAAATTGATTCATGTTTATTAATTCTTATATAAAGACAACAAGTTTTACAGCTATTTAAGCCACATTATATTTTAGTTGATTTGTTTTATTTTTAATTTTTATTATTTCACTGAATACAATCATTGTTTCCATTTTATTTAAAAAAAAGGATCCTAACAGATTCTTATTCGTAATTATTAGCCGGAATACGACATTATTTTAACCCATTAGTGCATGAAGTCCTTTTTGAAGTGTGCAGTGTGTATATCTTCGTTAGAGAAAAGTATTTTTTTTATTTCTAATACCCACAAAATTGGATTACAAATATGTTTGTAAAAAAAAGTTTTGTTAATAAATTAATTTTTATAATTTTAAAATTAAAATAATTTTTTTTTAATTTTATTTAATTTTACAATTTAATTTTTCATGATTTAGTTGAAATTTATTACATCGCACACGCACAACAAAAGTGACACAACTCAAAATTTTTAATTTTAGGGTTTATGTGTTAACACTGTGCACAACGCATAAATCTACCAATCAGCAAAAGCTCAGTACATTTTGTCGTTGTTAACTGTTACCAAAATACAGTTAGGTCTCTTTTCATGTCAAAAGTTTGATGCGATTTGATCGCTGCAGCTCAATGCAAAAAAGTCCTAACTCAAATTGTGTCACTTTTGACGAAATAAATTTTTGTAAAAGTTAATTTTAAGCAAAATTCTGACAATTTTTGTATATATTTTTAATTATTAAAATTAATTATGAATTTTCAAAATTTTACTTTCAACTTTTTAACTGTCATTTATATTTATTAAATTCCGTAATTATTGAATTAAAATATCATCAAAACAGTCACAACTCAAAATTTTGGATTTTCTAGTGTAAAATAAAAAAAAATTCTTGGAATTTATCAAAAAGCATAATCTGTAAGGATTTTCTACTGAACGGTCTATATGTTATTTAAGAAAATTTTTATTTAGCTCAAAAACAGTTTTTTGCGTTTCCTGAAAAATCAAAAATTTTGAGTTGTGTCACTTTTGTTGTGCGTGTGCGACATATTTCATTTTATTCATACATAACTGTTTCTTAAACTAGTTTCTTAACATTTCACAATTGAAAATGCAAATTTTTGTCTACAAATCAGCTGAGTTTTTTTCCTTTCATTGCGAAAAAACATTTGGGTTCGGTTTCAAGTCATTTTCCAAACCAACTAAATTATTATCTGTCTTTTACAAAACCTTTGGGCGAAAAATATGGTTTCAAATGGTACTGAACTCAAAAGTCTTGTGCGAAAGTTCCCCAAAATGAAATTCTGCTTAGTAGTAAAGGGTCAAACATGAAACAATCAAGCATCCTCTTTGCACTAATGGTCTAAAAACTAAACATATAAACATCATTTCAAACATCGTTTCTAAATTATGTAGTAAATGCACTTTTGTTGAAAATCAATCAAGTCACACAAATTTCTCTACAGAAACGGCTGCCCGTCAAAGTTTGCGTCGTAATTGTGCTGCGGATGCGCGTATCGATAGGCGGAGCTGGCGGCGCTGGCATCCGCTGCGGCGAGTTCGTCCTTGAAGCTGCCGACCGGTATGTACTTGCTGGGCTGCTTGGGCACCTTCACATCCAGCACGTTGCTGCCGCTGAGGGACAAATCACTCCAGCCAGCGCCGCCGCCGCCGCCGCGGTTGTAGGGCTTCACGAACGGCGGCAAATGAACGATTTCCAGGTGTGTGCGCTCTTTGGCGCCTTCGCTGCCGCTGGTCAGTAGCCACTTGAGCGCCAACAGTCCGGCCGTTGCCAGCGCAATTTTGCTCATCACAAACGACGACGTCGACAGAGCCGTCAGCATCTTCAGTAGAAGTGGCAGCAGCACCGTCTTCGCAACGAGAATAGCCACCAGCAGCGGATATAAATATTTCAGCATCTTCCGGCGTCTGTGGAACTTGCCGCGTCCGCCTGTCGCTGGCCACAAATCACAAAGCATATGGAAGCAGAAACAAACCGAAAACAAAAACAATTAAATATTGTTGGTGTTGTCTTAAATTTCTAGAGATAAATGAAAATTGAGTGGAGTCAAGTGGGAGGTGGGGGTCAAACGATAAATAAGAGTTAATGGCCATGTCGACGATGTTGTTCAAGTCACATGAAACGGGAATGAGTGGGTCGGCGAGATGTGATGTAGAGTGGAATGGGGCCGGAAATTAAATTGTAAATTGAGCCAGATTTGGTAAGAGGAGCGTCGCGAGTTGACGGCAGCTATTTGATTCTATTTGAAGTGTGAAACATTTGGCTGCCAAATCAAAACAAACAACGAAGATGCGTTGGCGTTGAGTTCGCCTTCGAGGACTTGGAATGTTGTGCATTGCAGTGAGTGTTCTTGAAGTGATTGAGCAATATGAGCACATCCGGCAAACCAACTACCTACGCAACTTGTGGGCAAATGAAACTTTTTAACTGGTGTTAATTTTCACAAGAAAAGCTAGGAAAATTAATTTGAAAATGTTAAAGCGTAGTTTTCAAGTTGCTTGCCCTGTGTCTCGATATTACTTTTTGGTATTTAAATCATGAAACATTTGCCCAAGAAGTGTGCATACAACATTTAAAGTGGCCACGCCTCTTTCTTGAGTTCTAGAGCTAGTTTTCTTTTCAACAATTTTAGCTTAGAACGGGTTAAATAAATTTTGTACCAATATTTTTTAATTACAGAAAAATTATATAATATTTATGGAAAAATACAAAATTATCACTTTCTGATTTTATTTAAACATTATTAAAGAAACAGGGTTTTGATCAAACGCGTCCAATTCGTAGACTTCAATTAGAACACAAACTTTCCCTGATATCGCTGCAATTCATTGAAAATTATTTTGGGGATAACAGTAAAATGTTTGTAATTTGCTTTGAATTCACTACTAAATATATTAATTTGGTGGAACCTAATTAAATTAAACCCATAAATCAACTGTAGCTTTTGCTATAAGATGACAAATAGGTGAAGTTGCTCTCAGGTAACTTTGGGGTCGAAAGCGTTAAGGGTCCAGTGTATTTTTAACACTGGAACACTAATGTTAGTCGATTCGACTAGGTTGGGTTATACTGGCTGCCAAAACTGTTGAGTGCTGAGCGATGACTGTCAGAGTTTCGCTCAGAAATTATCAAAGTAAATTCGATGCGGCTCACATTACTAACATTTCAAGCTGCAGTAATAAAACAAGATTAGTATTCCAGTATTAAAGAAACAAATCACAACTTAAAGAATTTAATTTTGACCGCGCAAAATCAGCCTTTAATGATTCTTTACGATTTTCCGCCATTGGTCACCCACCTTCGTCAAGATCGGTGAATAGTCGCGCCAGCGCTGCCACATTGGGATCATTTTGGAAATGTTGCCACAGTGCGTCGCGTTGCAGTGGCTGCTCCTGTCGTTTGACCAGCTCCATTGCATCCTCCTGCTCGGCGTCGTGTTCAACGGCGGCCACAATGGCGCCACCCAGCTCCACCGCAGTCGGCAACGAATTGGCGCTCGCCACCAGCAGCAATCGGTAACTGCAGAACGCGCTCACAATCCACAGGACACACCGCCACATCACTGGACCAACCGCACAATTTCTTATCGTCTGCTTTACGTGGTTTGCCTTCGCGAAAGTTGCCGCCACTAACCGCTGCACTCATCTGCACAATTCTAACTGAATGTAGAATGAGTTGCAGGTGTTGCAGCGCCGCTCGAGTCATAACGCCTCGTTGCACATGAACAACTGCCGTAAATGGTTTCGTACTGGACTGAAGGAGGGAAGGGGGCTGAGAAGCTCATAGTTGGCCCTGTGCTGTTGCTGGTGTTGTTGCTGTCAGAATGCCGCTTCAGCGTGTTGTGCAGCAATTTGGCTGCCACTTTGCGTTTAAAGTGAAAATATTTTTCATTTTTCTACCGCTACATGTTTTCTTTCAAATGCATTAATAGTGTGTTTGTTGTTGCGCCAATGTGCTGAAAAATAAAGTAAAATTTGCAATTTCGCTTGTTAGGCATTAAATGCAAAATGCGCTGCGCTCATTCGGATGTGGTTCATGTGTGCTGCATATGGCACAGGTTGGCGCGCTCGCTGACTGACTGACTGATTGATTGACTGCAAGCATGACGCAGGTACTGATGGTGGCTGCTGTGTTTATATCACGTTTAGTGACTTGACAATGCCTGCCAAGCCACGATATCTAAATAAGTTCAGCAGCAGTTGACGTTTTTAAGATGAAAACTAAAGAATGTAACAAATGAATAAACTTTCTCTGTCAAATTGTGCAACAAAATATCAGATTTTAAATTGATAGAACAATAACACTGCACAACACATAAAAAAAATAATAAGGTTTTGACAACGGATTCTGGTAGAGGGGGCAAAAAAAATATACGTGTATCGGCGGTTTGAGAGTTTACGCCTGCATTTTTTTTTAGGGGGGGGTCAAATTTTTCCCCTTTTTGCACATTCTTATGGTGAATCGGCATACGAAATCCATGTAACCTCACATTTTAGGTATATGATGTGTTCAGCAATTTGATGTAAAATACTACGAAGAACATTTTTGTGGAGCATTTTAACCCTGTACTCCTACTTGTATGGGTCAAATTGACCCTTTTTTCTAAAATGCCAAAAATATCCTGTAACACAGGACTTTTTAAAGACAAAATGCACCATGAAAATGTTCGCCATAAAATTCTACTATAGGTCTCTGAATACATCAAAGCTCAGAAGTTAACTTGAACGCCAGAATTAAGCCAAAACTGAAAATGTGTTTAAGTGTTTATTTCGTACTTAATCAAAATTGGTACTAAAATCTCATACAAAACTTCATTTTTGAGGGTTAGTGTGTATGGGAAAAATGTTGAACGCAAAATTTCACTATAAGTCACCGCACAAAAGAAAGCTCTAGATATAATATATATCAATCCCAGCCAAGGAAAGCATCATTTTGAGATGTCAGATTTAAAATATCTCTGTATTTACTCCGCTTTGAGGCACAGGCACAGTTGCCACAGTTGGTTACTTTTATCCAAAATGGGTTAACTTAACTTAATTTGTTTTGGGCTTGGTTACTTTTATTTGTATTTGATGACTTTTTATAAGTGAATTCTAGTATTTTCCTGATTTCGCAACGAAGTAAGATGCGAAGTTTTTGTTGTCTCGTGTGATTCTTATGCTTGTTGTTTTTTTTTTTTTGTTTTTTGCTTAAACGTTTCGCCCTACCAAAATTTAACTTTGTGAGATCAGGAAAGGAAAAACCGAAAGGCTGAAAATTCGTTTTGTTTCCTATGTTAACATTTGGGTTACTTTTCTGGGAAAATTTGTTTAAACAAATTTTGATCGAGTGGGCATTCATTCATTCAATAACCTACGGAAAAAACACTGGGTTATGCATATTTTTAACACGATTTTTTTTAAGTATGTATCAAATTTCAATGGTACTTAAAAAAGGTATGAAATATTTAAATAATGTTCAAAGTATGAGCCAGAATTTTCTCCAAGTCAAAAGGTTGAATAGTTGAGGAATTATAGACAAACAAAAGTTTACAGGGTCTGATTGACCCAGAGTGTTTCCGATGGTTGAAAAAATTGGTAATTTCGACAAAGGTTAATAAATATAAATTCTGCCAAGGTGGGTGTTTAGCCTATTTCTAGCTGTCCTAAGTGATCGGACTGCTATCGGTTGTTCCCTGTGTATTCATTGCTACTAAGTAGGTAGGAGGTGTTGTGGATAAGGGTAGAGGTTGGTGTCTTTGATAAGCTTATTTTGGATGATGTATGCGCTGTAACATACTCGTACTTCAAATATTGCGAATCTTCACTGTTAGTGGTGTTGTTGTTGCAATGGTACGGTTACTGCTCATCCTAACTGATTGGAGTAGGAATGATAGTTGTTTATCCAAAAGAAAAGGATTGGACTGGGTCATACTGAAGGGATAGAAACAACTAGAATTGAAACAGGAAATAGTGAAAATTTTTAGAAGTGCAGGATTAAGCCAGGAATGACAGCGTAGTGCATTTTATCGTTATGCTGCTGAGGCCCAGAAGATGACAGATGAAAAATAAGGCAAATACAATTTTCTTGGCGCAAGGCGCACTTTTGTTATGCCCTTTGAAGTAACAGTTATGATGAAGCTCCGGCGAAAAAGGTGTGCAATGCGGCAGTTAGAGGTCGGTCATGTCTCTGGTGAAACGATCAAGTTGAGGAGGGCCCATCATCTCTTTTGGGCCAACTGAAGAAGGCGCGCGCAAAACAGAAGCGCCTGGTGAGAATTTTTGCGACCCGGTAAACGGTTGTAATGGCCAGTTTAGCAAGTAAACAAGTATGTCCTTCCAATATCTTTGGATTACTTAAAGAACCTATTCAACTAACTTATGTAGAAGTGTCACAATCTTACTTACTTACTTAATTAACTGGCCATAACAACCCGTTATCGGGTTACGGCCTGCCGCAAAACTTCTCTCCAGGCGCCTCTGCTTCGCGCGCGCCTTCTCCAGTTGTCACAATCTACTCGCCAAAATAATTTTAATGCATATATGTACGTAGTTCCATTATCTCCGGTGATATCAGATATTTTATTCTTCTTTCTGATTGACTTGCAATATTCAATTCCTTATTCAATAAATCAACAAATTTCACATTGACGCACTGTAACTTACAAAGACCAAAACAAAAACACAAAGAAGAAGCAGAAATGCTGACATCTGGCATCATCAATTACGCTCGCAAAATTATGTTGAAAACCAAACCACAATGGCGCTAACGTGTTAATTGTCTAAAACGAAACAATTAGCAACAACAAGTAATTACAGTTAAGTGCTTTAAAAGCTGCTCGCTTGCACATTTACTATTTGCCATACAAAGCAATAACAATTTGCTCATTGTTTTGCTTCATGCCACTTACACAGACGTGGCTAAGCTGTTGTTGCTGCTGATGGCTAACAGATTTTCAAGCAAAAAGTTTCTACAATTATCAATTTACAGAAACGAGAACTACAACAATAATAACGAATAACAGAAAATTACTCGCTAATGTGGTTTTCTGCAGATTTTTGTGTCCTGTTCACTTTCCTTACAACTTGATGTGGCATTATTTGTAGATTTTCATTTATAAGCATTTATGTATTTCGATATTTAGGTTGAGTTCAGCGATTTGGTTCGTGTATACGGGTCCACCTCAAGGTTGGCAAACTTAAATTTAAAATATATCTTTAACCCTTTCGACCCCGAATTTTACCCTGTGTCTCGATATTACTTTTTGGTATTTAAATCATGAAACGTTTGTCCAAGAAGTGTGCACTCGGCATTTGCAGTCGCCACGCCTCTTTGTTAGAGTTCTAGAGCTAGTTCACTTTTTAACAATTTTAGCTTAAAAAGGGTTAAATAAATTTTGTATCAATATTTTTTAGTTACAGACAAATTATTTAATATTTATGGAAAAATACAAAATTATCACTTTTTGATTTTATTTAACCATTACTAAAGAAACAGGGTTTTGATCAATCGCGCCCAATTTGTAGACTTCAAGTAGAACACAAATTTTCCTTCCGATTTGGTTCGTGTACACGCTAAGTATGCGCTGTGAGATGTATGTGAAGATGGCATAAGCTGAATATAACAAATTAAATGAATCTGTTTTACTTAGAATCCTAATAAATATTGTTGGCAGCACAGCCGGAGATTCCTTCAAAGTTGCCTCAACAGACGCATTGCGTTTGGTTTGTTAACATTTTTCAGCTCGTTTTGACACATTTATTAGCATAAGCAAACAACATTTTTAGGGTCAGGCGTTGTTTATTTTGATTTGTATTTGTACAAAGTGAAAACGTCACTTGGAACAAAAATAAAGCGCAGTCAATTGCTCACATCCGTTGTGCCTTCAGCGTTGGCCACCGTGAATTTGTTTGCAAGTTAAATAACAACACGGCCAATTATTAAAATGTAAATACACACACAATCACAATCACAAGTACCGCGTCGTAAGCGAAAAGTGAAATTCATCATCGCAGTCGTACGCGGTCAACTTGTAGAGCTTGTAAAGTTTTATTTTTGTAGCCGCTCAAGCCGAATGTCATTTTTCCTTATTGCACGAAAATGTTAATGCTTACAAAAATACATAAAAATAAAAAAACACTGATAAACCAAAAGAAGAAGTAACAAAAAAAAAAATTTCCAACAGCGACAACGTTCGTTGAACTCTGACCGTCTCATGGCGTCAAGTTGTGGTACAAAAACAACAACAACTACTATTAAGTGGAATGTGTTGTTTGTGACACTTCCAGGCTTCATTGTCAGCCCAGCAAAAGAAGGAAAGAAAATACAATTTGCTGCCGAATGTTAACGTTGCCAAACACTCAAAAGTATTTGCACGTTTTTCGTTGCAAGTGTTGCTCGCCTTTGCTTTTGGCCACAAATTGTTTTCCTATGGTTTTTTTTGTTCAAATTTGTTTCAAATAGTTTTTTATATTTTTTTTATTATTGTTTTACAAGCGTTTTGTCTGCTTGTTGGCTGTTTAGTTGTTGCTGCTAATTTGCAATTATGTTGCGCCCATGTTGCGCACGTCATCGTTGCCGTCGCCGTACGCAACAAGTTTGCTTTGGCGGTGCGTGCAAGCAATTTATTACAGCGGCGCTTATGCTCGCTTACGTACTTATGTTATGTACATACTTACGTACATACTTAGTAAATGCAAATAATGGTCATTATTACATTAGCTTCAACCGACCACAGTGCAGCGCTACAGTCGGCTTCATGCGAAGTCAATGCAGAAATGTTGAAATTGTGAACTTTGATTAGGTTCGAAGTTGCTAAGTATTTCTCAAACCGTATAAACCTTGCAAAATTTGTTCAGTTATGTTTATTTATGATGTTAGAACTAACTTAATAGTATTTTCATTAACATTAATCTTTACAAGGGTATTTTATGTTAATGAGATATCAACAGTTCCAGTCGATGAATGAAAAAACTACATCGAGAAGCTATCACAACTTGGTATTAGTTGTATTCTTCCCAGTGATAGAAAGTAACTAAGATTTTGAAAAACGAAAACCACAGTACCACGAGTCGCGAAAGGGTTAATGTGGGTTTTGGTTACACCGCGACGTTTGGTCATACATCTTCCTAAGCAAAATAGGATACTCGTATTAGATAATGGACTAAGATAGCTGATCTTTTCTCGTCTCGATTGGATGACAGGAACCTGAACATGATGTGGTTACAACAAGAAGAAAAGCTTCCGGAATGCGTTATTTTCAAAAGGCACGTCGACTAGGCAACTTGTGAAAATTCTCTTCATAATTGTGTGATTGAAGCATTTGGCGCATCCTTGGTGTCTGTCAAATTGAGTGTCAAGCAAGCACATCTTCACATGATGAATAGAAATGTTTCCAGATAAATCTGTCCAAAGATCATAAGCCGAAAGAACGACTTCTGCCGCAATAAAATCGTATCAAACAAAGTGATCATTACTGATCACTGAACCAGATAAGACATATAAGACCATGTAAGACACGCCTACTAGGTAGATTTCTTTTTCAATGAGTATAGCTGTGACAGTGGTTCAACAGACCAAGAAAATTTATTTTATTTATTAATAATTTGATTATTCGTATTTTCTTAAAAAACACAAAAATCCAGGAAAAAAGATTCACATACTTTTTATTTTCTAAGATCGGAAGATATCGGAGAATGTGATTAAATTTTTTGACAGAGAAAGAATGCTTTTTGAAATAAACAAAAATTTAGGAACATATCTTCACATACTTTTCAGATATTTTCCTCCAAGTTTTGCCAATTTTCAAGTTTTTTATTTTGAAAATTATTTTAAATTAAATGTGAAGTAGAAATTTAAATTTTGCAAATTATAATAAAATGTTAAAAGCTAAAATGCCCAAATTAATTCTCAATCTATAGTGAAAGTTTTAGCAACTTACTGCTAACCATGTATTTTTACGATTTTTTTTTATCAATAGACTAAAAAACACAAAACATGTGTTTATCAGGTGTACAACTTTGCTTCCGCCGTTTTCCGATAGGTGGCTGTACCGGCTGAGGCTGGTTGAAATACATAGATTAGATTAGATTAGATTAGATTAGATTTGGGATTCGAACAACACCTGCCCGAGACACTGCGTCCAAGTAGTGAACTATTGTGTCATGTCCTTCTACGTTATTGGAGGAGTTCGTGTCCTCCAATGTTATCTAGGAACTCCTTTAGTTTCCTTAGATTCATTTCAGACAAATCTCTCGTCTGTATTACCTCCTTCCCTAATATTCGCTTTCTTGCGTGTATTAGGGCAGGGCATTCAGTTATAATATGTATAGAAGTCTCTTCTTCTTCCATACAAAATCTGCAAAGTTCGCTGTCCGTTAGTCCCAGACGCGCCTTATGCATATTTAGCAGACAGTGTCCACTTAGCATCCCCGTCATGACCTTGAGCTCCTTTCTGCTTAGGTCAATTAGGTACCTGGATTTCCTTTCCGAGTAGGCTGGAAAGAAAAGCTTGGAGCATCGTTGCCCCATTGTGTTCGACCATTTGTAGTTTGCTCGATTAATGAATTCCTGTTTAACACAATGTCTGTAATGAGACTTGCTAACACCTATGATTGGTTCAGGCCCGTAGGGCCGGCTAGCAGCCCCTTCCTTTGCCAATCTGTCCGCTTCCTCATTACCATCGTGCCCACAGTGCGCAGGGATCCAGTGTATTATCACTTGGTTTTCCCTTGAGAGATCCTGGAGAACATTTGCTGTCTCCCAGACCAGTTTGGAGTCAAATGTCATCGAGCCTAGGGCCTTGATTGCCGCCTGGCTGTCTGACATTATGATTATCCTTTTCCTTCTAACATTGAATGTTAGTAATTTCCTGGCACACACATTTATGGCAAAGACCTCAGCCTGAAAAATCGAGGCTTTGTCCCCAAGACTTACAGAAGACCGGAAACCGGAGCTAAATATTCCTGCCCCTGTTCCTTCTTCTGTCTTGGACCCATCGGTATACCAGACAATGTCCTCACACGTGAGACTGATCTTTTTATCAGCCCAGTCCAACCTGTGAGGTATATACGTTGCGTAACTTTTTCTGAAGAGGTGCTTCTGGGGCATCTGGTCCAGAGGCATCCAAAAGCCTCCATCCCGCCCCCTGTCCCTCAGCAGAGATCGGTGGCCGATTGCCTGTGCATCCCTTGGTATGGATCCATTATGCATCAGCCTGTGTGTGCTATTGGTTGCTGCCATCTGCACATTCAGTTCCAGCGGTAGCATTCCCAATATAACATTGAGAGCTGCAGTTGGAGTGGTTCTGAGACATCCTGTTATACAGGTATTCGCTAGTCTTTGTAGTTTCTCTAGCTTAGTCGCAGTTGTTACTTCTGTGGTTTTCTTCCACCAGACTATCGCTCCATAAGTGATAGTTGGCAGAATTACTAGGGTGTAAATCTTCTGAAGCCATTTCGGCCTCAGACCCCAGTTTTTCCCACAGATCCTCTTGCAGCTCCAGAGAGCATTACCTGCTCTTGTAAGCATGCGATCTACGTGGGGTCTCCAGTTCAATTTACTGTCTAGAGTTACCCCTAGGTACTTAACCTCCTTCGAGTAGTTAAGTTCTTTACCAAAGATCCTAACCTGTCTTAGGTTTAATTTCCTTTTAAGAGTGAAAGGCACTACAATGGTCTTATCTGGATTCACAGACAGTTTCTGTCTGACGCACCAGCACTCCACTGTGTTCAACGCGTTCTGGAGCAAGTCTGAGACGGTTTGTCCATCTCTGCCCCTGACTGCGATTACTAGGTCGTCTGCATATGCAATGACTTCATGTCCCTGCTCTGTAAGAGAGCGGATTAGTCCGTCAACGACCACAGACCACAGCAGCGGGGATAGGACTCCTCCTTGGGGACACCCCCTTGCTGTTTTTGCAGAGAGCTCTACCCCCCCTAAGCTGGACCGAATCACCCTGCTTTCGAGCATTGATGATATCCATCTTATGAGAGTGGTAGGCACCTGGAAGTCTTCTAGCGCTGTTTCTATCGCTTCGAAGGTCGTGTAGTTGAAGGCCCCTTCAATGTCTAAGAAACCTGCCAGGCAGATCTCCTTCACTTCCAGGGACTTCTCAATTTTGCCTACCAGCACTGATAGGGCCGTTTCTGTGGATCTACCTTTCTGATAGGCGTGTTGATTCGTGCTAAGGGGACACCGGGTTAGAATTTCTTCCCTCAGGAAGCGGTCAACAACCTTTTCCAGTCCCTTTAGCACGAAGGGCATTAGGCTTATTGGCCTGAAGGATTTAGGGTCCTTTTTGTTGGATCTTCCAGGTTTTGGCAAGTAGATCACATTTACTGCTCTCCAGGCCTCTGGAATATATCCATATGCTAGACTGCATGAGTATATCTTTGTTAGAATAGGCGCTAGTATATTCATTCCCTTCTGCAAGAGTGCCGGGAAAATGCCATCTCTTCCCGGTGCTTTGTACGGGGCGAATGATTCCAGCGCCCATTTAACTATTTGCGCATTGCACACGGCTTTGGCCGTTCTCCAATCTTCCCTACTTGGACAATACGACTGTCCCGTACTGTCAATCAGAGGATCGGCTGTCAATATGTTCGATCCCGGGAAGTGTGTATTAGTGAGTAGGGCAAGCGATTCCATCTCACTTTTTGTGGAGGACCCATCTGCATCCACTAGAGTTCCGATTGGACAGGATTTTTCCATCGAGAGGATCTTCTGTAGCCTGCAACTGGAGGACATATCTGATACGTCCTCACAGAACCGCCTAAAAGATTCTCTCTTGGCCTTCCTGATCTCTTGATTGTATTTAGTGAGGGTCTGGGAGTAGGTCTGCCAGTCATTATTGCGCTTAGCTCTGTTGAACAGTTTCCTTACTTCCTTCCTTAGCTTGCTAAGGTGACCACTCCACCATGGCGTCTGCCTCTTAAAGGTCTTGGTCTTTAGGGGACAGTTTTCTTCATAGGCATTGAGGATGGATCCCTTGAGCGTTGTCGAGGCCCTTTCCAATCTGTCTATGGTATCTATCCTCTTCTCTATTCGAGAAGGAATAAGCTGTTCCAACTGGCTGCAGTAACTGCCCCAGTCGGTCTGTCTTTTTGGTCTAAATGACACCTTTTCAAGCTCCCGATTCCCTAATGTGAACCTGATCTGCCTGTGGTCTGAGCATGACGGCTCATCGGATACCCGCCAATTACTGACAAGGTTTGTTGTCATTGAGGTTGTCAAGGTCATATCCAAGACTTCCTCTCTGACCCTAGTTACAAACGTAGGACTGTCACCAACATTACATATATTTAAGTCTGAAGCGAGTATAAAGTTGAAAAGTGACTCACCTCTAGCGTTTACGTCGGAGCTGCCCCACATGGTGTGATGGGCATTCGCGTCACAGCCAAGTATCAGCTCCATATTGTTGCCCCTAGCATAGGCAACTAACTGTTCTGCTAGTCTTGGAGGGCAGTGTTCGTCATCCCCAGGGAAGTACGCGGACGCTATGATGACCTCCCTGGAGTTCCAGACGATTTTTCCCGCGCAGAGATCCGGTGTAACATAATCTGTTAACGGGAAAAAGGAAATATTATTGAATATGATGCAGGCTCTGGCTCTCGTGTTCGATTGGCAACATAGTACCTTACCTGCTTGGGATAGCCCTCGAATCTGTCCATTGGTGCTGGTCCATGGTTCCTGCACCAGGGCTATACTAGGACCCAAGGTGTTCAGGGTCCTAGTTAAGACAGCCGAAGCTGCCACCGCCCTGTGGAGATTGATTTGAACAATCTCCATCTAGGCTTGCGGTCCCTTCGTGTGAGATCCCGCACGCTTACCTCCTCTACCCCTCGTCTGCACCCGTTCAATACTGCCCGGAGTATTTGCAGACTTATCCAACAGGCCCAGCCGTCTGGACGGATTTGCCACTCCAGTCAACCTTGTCTGTCGGACGGGCTTAGCTGAGGTAGGCTTTGCGGGCCCCACCAATGCCTGTCTTGGCGTCCTGTCACTGGTCCGTACAACTGTTTTGTCGGTCCGTGTGACGGGTTGCGTCCGTCCGCCAGCCGGCGGTCGGTCCCCGCTTACCCGCGCCAGTGCTTGTGCGCTGGTGGATGGTCTTGCCTCATCCACCCTAGCGTTTGACGTCGTCTTGTCCGTGCCGCCGCCCCTGGTCACCGATGTCTTGGTCCCCTGGTCACGCTTAACCCTGAACTGAACTCTTCCCAGCTCAAAGAAGGGAAGGTCCTTCAGCGCAGACAGTTGCGCAACCGAGGGATCATCGATGGCCAGTGTCAGCGTTGTTCCCTGCGCCGCGACAGACCTGTTCAGTACCTTCCAGTTGCCTGTTGGTAGTGAACGGTTCTGCGTATGGAGCATCCGAAGAATATCGTCGGCTGGGAGAGAGCAGACGGGGAAGAACGCAGTGGCTACGCTGGGCTTGGGAATGTCATTACCCTCCACCAGTTTCACCTTCTTCTCCGCCAGCTGGGGTTTCGACATTATCCCCCTCAGCCAATTCCTCGATGCCTCATCGGCGCAGTTCACAATTATCCACCCTGGCTTGAAGGAGCATCCTTGGAACCGAATTTGAGGGCCATCAACGGGCAGCTTACGCAGCTCCTCCTTGATAGCCCCCTCTATCGCCCTCTGCTCCTCCAAGTTTAAGTGGACAGCCGGGAATTCGTCCGGCAGAATCCCTACCTTGATCGCTGCAGCAGCTTCAGCAAAGGACGGACTAAACTTCGTCCTCTTCGGTGCGGGTTGTGCCGCTTCGATTCTGCTGCAGCCATCAGCTTCGACCACCTTCGTTGTCTCAGCCAAGACAGCTTTGAGAGCCTCCTCGTAGGATGTACCTGCCGCCATCAGCTTCCTCAGCCCCTTCTTCTGAGAAGTCGTTAACCGCTTTCTCTTCAGAGAGATGGCTTCGGTAGCTTCTACCAGCGCAGGTAGACCCTGCGATAGTGCCCCCTCAACTGCCAAAGTTGACGTGGTGGTCGAACTACCTTGTGAACACTCACTGTTCACCCTGCTCCTAGTCGGTCGGTCTCTCCAACCGCTAGGCAAACTTTCAGCAGATTGCTGATCAATGGCGTCAGTCTTTCCGACGTCCATACCATCCGAGGCTAGTGTAGAAGAGCTCATCATCTGGTTCGTGCGGCCACCTACTCCGACGAGGCTTTTCGGTGGCCATTGCAAAGTGTGGGGACGGGAAGGTCGCCCACGACAGAGCCCCATGCCATGGGAAGTCCAAAATACTACCCGAGGTGGACAGGTATCGGGTAGGCTCCGTACTACTACAGCCGGTATACCCCCTGGCTGCAAACCATCCAATGGGCACGGGTCGCATAACACCCTGGATTAGGGGGAGGAAAGGAGATAGGGATAAGACGGAACCTGGGCATAGGGATGTATAGGAGATTGGGAAGCGTGTATAGTATGGAAGGATGTATAGGATTGCGGGAAGTTTTACTTTTCTGTTACAATTCGAAAAAAAATGCAGCTGAAGTGCATCGAATGCTCTCAGAAACTTACGCTGATGCTGCTCTGAGTGAAAGAACGTGTCGGGAGTGGTTTCAACGTTTAAAAATGGAAGAGCGACATGACAAAGTCATCCTCCAACACGACAATGCTCGGCCTCACGTCGCAAAAGTGGTCAAAAAGTACCTGGAAACGCTGAAATGGGAAGTCTTGCCCCACCCGCCGTATTCCCCAGATGTCGCCCCTTCTGACTTTCACCTATTCCGTTCGATGGCACACGGCCTGGCAGATCAACATTTTCAATCCTTCGAAGAATTGGAAAAATGGATTGCTTCATGGATAGCGTCAAAAGAGGACTCCTTTTTTCGAGCCGGGATCCGAAAATTGCCGGAAAGATGGGAGAAAGTTGTCGCAAGCGACGGACAATACTTTGAATAATACATCTGCAAGCACTTTTTCGCAATAAAGCTTTTCATTTCGGAAAAAAACGGCGGACGCAAAGTTGTACACCTGATAAATGTTTATGTGAAAAAAAATTCGACTTTAAGCAGCTTTTCTACACACACAAATTTTTTGGTGTTTTCCTAGTAGAGTTTTACCTTTAAAATGACATCAAAATCGTTAAATTCTGAGACTACAAATTTTTTGATTTTTTTGTATGGAGCGCATTGGTGCAACCCACAAGAACTTATGCCAAAGCAGGGTCAATTGGGCCAAATTGGGATGAATAACTGTAAACAAAGCTGTGAACGCTATTAGAATTATACCATTTTCAACACAAAACTATACTGAATACATTTTATTCAGCAATAAAGAAATCTGTTCAATTTTATTGTTCTTCATTATTTAAATTTCAAATAAATTTTCTCTTCTTTTTGCTCTTCCTGAAGCGATCTCCCTCACTGTCGGAACTCTAACTCCACTTGTAAGATGCCAAAAGATTGTTCAGTACTTTATACCCCCACAGTTTGGACTATCTTGAAAATTATCCCATTCTGATCCCTTAACAATTGTGCTTCTTAAATTCCACGTAGCGCTCTGTGACATTAAAAATTCCAGAATCTGCACTCAAAAACCCAACCTCCTATAATCAAAACTTCATGCATTTGATGCCGAAATGGTCGAGTGTAGCGCTCAGTCGGCGCAGTAACATAAACTAAACTAAATACTCGCATATTGCAAACATGTTTCACGTGTTTGGCAATCGTTGACTTGACGATAATTGACGTAAATTAGTGGCGTTGCTTTTTAGCCGCATCCGGTTTGGCATGCAGCACCACAAATGCCACCAAATGCCACTAAATGCCAATAAAATGAAATGAAACAGAAACAACAATAGCAACAACGCTCGTTTGTTTTATAACTAAGCGTTAAAATGGCGTCAACGTTTTATTGAATCAACACTTCCTATTTCACATTTCACACCACGATTACATTATTCATTGTGCAACAATGTGTGGTCGATGGTCGATGTTCCGATTGGGCCGCCTTCAGGTTTTCTTCACCACAAACGATTTGCCGCCACCCGACTTGAGACTCATCACTGCCGTGAAGAGCGCAAAGAAGAAGCCGGCCAGGCCAGTGGTGCCCACCAGCAGCGTCAGGCCGCCAATTAGCACCGGGATTAGCGTTAGGAATTTCAACTTGTAGGCAATTAGCAGCGGCAGCAGCAATTTCTTTAGTTTCTTTTTCAGTTTCTTTCCACGGCCAGTGCCGACGGACGTTGTAGCTGTCGATGAGTTCGCTAATGAGTGCGATGGCTGAAGCGTTCGGCCTTGAACTTCAGCTGACACACTGGCGGGGACATTGTTTCTCGCTGCGAATGCGACCGTGTTGGACATTGACGATGCGCTGTAATTCTGGTCGTCGGTGTCTGCAAGCAGTGGGAAGCAAATTAAGGAAAAAGTAAATTATGCAATTCTCTCAAGCTGCTTAAAATTTTAAAAATTTGTCGAGTGCCATTTATTGATGAGTTGAACGCCTACAAAAACCGCTTAAAATTGTGTACAATACATTTTCCGCGAAAATTTGTTGTCATAGCAAATAGCAAACTGCTGTTGTGATAATATTTTCCTCAAAATCCATAACAAAGCTTAGCGTAAAGTTTTTCCGCCTGGTTCATAGGCAATCGATATTTTCTATCGCAGCAAAGTTTTACTGCTACGCGCCCAACTAGTTTCACGGACAGCAAAACTACGAACTGCGCAACTTTTTCTTGATGCTGCTGCTTTTTACTCTGCTTAGGCCGCAGAAATTTACGCATTTCTTATTTTATGAAAGATGGTTCTGGGAGTGCAGCAGAAATTAACCGAATAACTTTTAACATAATTTTCACATTAAGTCCCGAAGGAAAGTGCAGCATTCTTTCGAATGAGAACAAAATATTTCCGCATGATGAAAGATGATAAGAAGAATTCTTTGGATTTGAATTGTTGGACACTTTTTGCATTTCAATGATAACAAGCCGTGAGTCTTGAGACTCAAAGTCTCTGACACTCATTCATAACACTGCACAACAAAATCATATATTTTTCAAAATAATAAGCTTCTGACAACGGATTCTGGTAGAGAGGACGCAAAAAAAATATAAGTGTATCGGCGTTTTGAAAGTTTACGTCTGCATTTTTTTAGCGGGGTCAAAGTTTTCCCGTTTTTGCACATTCTTAGGGTAAATCCGCATACAAAAACCATGTAACCTCACATTTTAGGTATATGATGTGTTCAGCAATTTGATGTAAAACACTACGAACAACATGTTTGTGGAGCATTTTAACCTTGTAGCTCCTATTTATATGGGCCAATTTGACCCTTTTTTCTAAAATGACAAAAATGTCCTGTAAAAAAGGACTTTTTAAGGACAAAATGGACCACAAAAATGTTTGCCATACAATTTTACTATAGGTCTCAGAATACATCAAAGCTCAGCAATTAACTTGAATGCCAGAATTAAGCCAAAACTGAAAATTTGTTTAAGTGTTTATTTCGTACTTAATAAAAATTGGTACTTAAATGTCCATGGTACTCAAAATTTTAAAGGGGATAAAAAATAAAAAAATACTTAAATACTTAAAGTTGTTAGAATATGGTTTTTGATGGATTGATTTTGTATCTTTTTATTATAAAAAATACTGATACTCAAATAAGTATATTAAAATGTTTGTACTTCATTAGAACTGCAGCCTCCGCCTTTTTTTTAATAACTTTCTAACCAATTAAGATAGTTTAATGAAATTTTGACAGGTGATCAAAGAGATTTTGAGTTTTAACATAGTTGCTTTTCAAGAAAACCCTATATGACTTTTCAAGGACATAAAGGATTACAATTTTCAAAAGAATTTTTTTCATATCCTTTTTTTTACAAATATATATAAAATCAATTTTATTTAAATTTTTGAGCCTTTCCTCTTTCATTTGGTATACATATTGCCATATTCTAACGAGGTTAAGTATTTTTTATATTTTTTTTATTTTTATCCCCTTCAAAATTTTGAAGTCCTTTTAAAAGTACAAAGGTTGTAGAAATGAAGTACTGAGTACGCAGTATTACTTTATTTGATCTCTAGTTTCACGCGCATATGGATTTTTTCCGGTTTGAAAAATGTTTTTATTTTTTGTTGCACGGTGTTATCATTCGAAAGTGTGGGTATTCGAAAAACAAGAACAGAGGTTCGAGAACAACTCTTTTTCAACTCTTGTTTCACTTTTAAAGCAATTTTGAGATTTTTGAAGAACGCTTAGGGCAATGATAGATAAATAAAAGGAGTGCAAGAGAGTCACTTTATGTAAAATTAACCGAAAAGCCTTAACCCTTTCGGGACTACTGGGATAATACGTCCCTCAAAACAAGTATTCAAATCTTACGACCGACGCAAAATATTTTTTCGATTTCGGTGTTCCCGCATAAAAGGATGATTTCAGAACTTGTGAGCATCCAATATAATTTTCTAACCATAACATTCATGGCATGAGAACATTTCTACTGAGAGTATTTTGGATTTCAAAAATAAACTCCGTCCCGAAAGGGTTAAACGAACTAAAGAAAAACATAACAACAAATGAGGTTATGAAAATTTAAAAAAATTGTATGAAAAAAATAAAGAAAACAATAAAAACAAATCAGGTAGGTAATACAAAATTTTAAAAAGAACATCATAACAAATCATCTTATGAAAAATTAAATTGTATCATTAGAAAATGTACGTCTTATGGGGATAAACATGCGAAAAATCTGAGATCCAACTGCAATCCAACGACTTCTGTCGAGGGTGTGGCTCCAACGAGGAGGAGAAGACTGTCCCTCATTAGCCAGAAGAAGATATAAGCTTCTCGGCTCGGCTATCTTCATTAGTCTAACCGAATTGTTGCCTTTGAATATCAAGGATATAGCCAGATTCTTAATGGAATCATCTCAGCGGTTCTCAGCACTGTAACATAAGGGGGAGTCACGCTATCCACTGTGGTATCACAATGAGCCATAAATTTTGCTCAAGTGAGCTTTTCACGTAGAAAGCTGGCCCTCCAACCTAATCCTTTCGCTATTTTGCTGCTATATGGCACATTGCTACTTTTGTGGACATCTGAACCCTCTGTGGTGTCAAGAATACATTTTTTGTTGGTTCTTAAACTAGTTTGAAGTTTTAGGAAAAATACAAAAATAATAAGCTGAATATTTAAGTTTAAAGAAGAGAAGTATACACGTTTTTTAATGGTATATCTTGACATAGTAAAGGAAGAAGAAGCAGAAAACTTTGGATAACTTTTTAATTTTACGTTTTCTTTCAATTTAGAAATTTGTTTTTTCATTTTGGCTGAAGTATAGTAAATGAAGAAATATTCAAATTTGCGTTACGAGTTAAAAGTTTTATGTTTAAGTAATTATTACAGCCACAACGATGTGGTTGCTCTCCTAGAAAATCACTCGAAAATACAGGGTCCGAGTATAAAAATTACAAAATTTTTTTTGAAATGCCTAAAACGTAAAATTTAAAATTTTAACTTTCCCAGTAAAATCCTGCAGCGAAAGGGCTAACCTAACCTAACGTTAGAAAGGATTCTTAAAAAGGCTTTAGTAAAAAAAGAAAATGACAAACTTTCAAGTTTTTCATTGCAAAGAAATGAACTGAAGAAATGAATATCGTGAAAATTATTTAATGAAAATTTAGCAACAAATTAAATAATCTCTCCATGACTTAACGTGAGTCTAATCAATTCATAATTGATTTGGAAAAAATGTCTATACAAACATTTGTTATCCTTGTTACATCAAACGTTGCACATTTCGATGATTTCACTCAACAGTGATTTAATAAAATAATTACAAGTGACAGACTTGATCTCATCACTAAAACAAAACACAAGAACAAAAACACAAACTTCACGTCAGTCACGTACCAACACTTTCTGTTGATGCGCCGTTGATTTGTGACACACGTTTCGCTTTCGAAATTCATTGAAAATTTCAACTACTTGCAAAATTCTGCAAAAAAACATCTCAATCATGAACCGAACAGTCACGATTCCAAGCACAAAGCCATCAGCCATGACAGTCAACTAAATATTTTGCAGCGCCGAAACTTCAGTCATTCATTGCGACTTTGGCAAAATTGCGTGCAAAAAACTTTGGCAAAAACTTGTCTTTGGACAATTCGCTCAGCGTGTGGCGTGGCAAATTGACAAATTTCTCGAAAATTCGCGACAGTCTCGTCGTAATGGACACCTTTGGCCACGATTAGAATTTAATAAGCACCAACGCGCGTCGGTTACAGTTCAAAGCAGCACTCAATCAATTTGCACGGAATCAAAGAAACCCAACCACCACCGACTACTCACCTTCGTCAACATCGCTGACAATGCGTTTGACAACATCGCACAGGTGGCGCACTCGGTCGACGGCGTTTTCCAGTGGCAGCAGAATGTTGTTAAGCTCTGCTTCCATCTCGTAACTACTGGCGCCTTCATCTCCGTCATCTGCGTCGCGAATGTCGATGCCATTACCGTCGTTCAGGCTGTTCCTGTTGCGGCTATCAATATCCTGTCGCTGAGGTTGTGGCGCATTGTCCCCGTCAATGCCGCTGTTGCGCGCATGGCTTGCATCAATTTTGTTGTTGTTGCCATTGTTGTTTCGATCGTTGTATGTGACAAAGGTGCTGGTGCTGTCCTGCGGCTGTTTGTCGACACCGGCGCTAACAAGCGGCACCGGCCTTCGACGCACTTTGCTCAGCGCCAGGACGTACGGCTGCGCGACGTGGGCGCTGCTGCTCGCGGATGTGGGGGACGCTGGCAGCGGGCGGTGGTAATTTCCGGCGCTGCGATTGTAAGCGTAGTAATTTATTGGCAGTCGCTGCAGTTCAAAGTCGTTGTGAGCGTCGTAGCGATGATTGGTAGCGCTGCCCGCCGTCGCTGCCTGCAGTATAATCCAATTGCTGCGCGCTGCGCTGGGCTGCCACGCCTGCTGTGACGGCTGCTGCTGCTTTGGTGATTTGTTGTAAACTGTTGCTGCTGGTCTCATGGCGGACGTTGCGCCGCTGTCGCTAATCGAATTCAAATGATTAGGACGCGTGCTCGCTTTGACGAGCCACACTGCACACAACAACAACAACCACATTAGCATCAGCAAGCGTTGTTGCAGCATTGTGTGAACTGTATAGTTGTTTCTGCTTTGTCCTTGTTGGTCGATTTCGATGTAGAATCGTTTTTATGGCTCGTTGTATCGGAAATTCAGTGCAGTTACTAATGATTGCGTTGAGGTTTGATTGTGTTCACCACGTCACTGACCGTCGTTCTAACGCCAACGCAGTTCATCATCCGCACAGAGTTCATTCGCAAATAAGCACTGCCCATGACTCGATCGACATTTTATCAACTTGCACTGGCCGCCGCTCGGCTGTGGCGTTGTTTTTGTTACTGGCTTTTGTTGTAGTTCACTGATTTTTATTACTTTTTGCCAGCCGCGCACAGCCAATTCAACGAAAACAAACCAAGCACCGAAAACAAAAAGAAATGGTCCAAATAAAAATAGAAAAGCACAAAACCATGGTTTGAGGAAATTCATGTTTAATTTGGAAATGACGGTCAACAATTGTTGGCGCATGCGGAACATAATAGAAACTCAACAGCAACAACAAATATATAACAACAAACAAGACACTATTACAGATCGCACTTGCTGTAAAAATGAACTTGTCGATGTGTAGCAAAGCCCCACCCGCCTCGCTCGCTCATTTGCCTCACTCGCTCACGCACGCTGCCCGTTCGAGCGTTTGCTTTTATTTGTTTGTGGTATTTTTTTCTGCTTAGCTGATCTGTGCACTAACGACCGACCTACCGCTTTGTTGGCGCATTAAATCCGGCAATACAGCACCGAGCGACTTAATGTCTTCTTTCAACTTGACTTTGCAGCTGTTGGGCGTTTGGCCCTAATAACACAGTCTCGAACCGTTAACGGAACAAGCAACGCGCAGTTGAATGTCTGTGCTGCGGGGGGAAGGCGTGTCGTCTGAGGTAAGAACAGTGGCGAGCGGATTGCGGTAATAAACACCAATGTAAATGGCCCATAATCACATTGATTAGGCCGAATAAAAGTACAAGTAAAAACTATAGAAAATAGGCAGCATTTTTCATTGAGAAATGTTTGCATTAGACAGTGGAACGAAACGCATTACTTATGATGCATTATAATGCCTCGAACACATTGGCGACGGCAGTGATGAGACACCATCTGTCAATATTTAGAATGATAAGTATTTATTTATTAGATATTTATTATTTTTTTATTTATTAGTTATCATTTATTATTTCTTGTTAATTATTTTTCATTATTATTAGTTATTAGTTATTAGTTATTAGTTATTAGTTATTAGTTATTAGTTATTAGTTATTAGTTATTAGTTATTAGTTATTAGTTATTAGTTATTAGTTATTAGTTATTAGTTATTAGTTATTAGTTATTAGTTATTAGTTATTAGTTATTAGTTATTAGTTATTAGTTATTAGTTATTAGTTATTAGTTATTAGTTATTAGTTATTAGTTATTAGTTATTATTAGTTATTAGTTATTAGTTATTAGTTATTAGTTATTAGTTATTAGTTATTATTAGTTATTAGTTATTAGTTATTAGTTATTAGTTATTAGTTATTAGTTATTAGTTATTAGTTATTAGTTATTAGTTATTAGTTATTAGTTATTAGTTATTAGTTATTAGTTATTAGTTATTAGTTATTAGTTATTAGTTATTAGTTATTAGTTATTAGTTATTAGTTATTAGTTATTAGTTATTAGTTATTAGTTATTAGTTATTAGTTATTAGTTATTAGTTATTAGTTATTAGTTATTAGTTATTAGTTATTAGTTATTAGTTATTAGTTATTAGTTATTAGTTATTAGTTATTAGTTATTAGTTATTAGTTATTAGTTATTAGTTATTAGTTATTAGTTATTAGTTATTAGTTATTAGTTATTAGTTATTAGTTTTTAGTTAATAGATATTGTTCATTATTCATGAATTATTATTTACTTTTTTTGTTATTTACTATTTATTTTTTACTATTAAGTTTTGTTTTGTTGTTTACTATTTATTTTTATTATTTACCTATTCATTAATAATTTTTATTTATTATTTATTAGATATTTATTATTATTTATTTATGTATCGTAATCAAAAAATCAAATCAATACGAATGAATCCGACGCCATCTTATAGTCGTGTGGTACTATCGCTGCCGAGTTCAATGTGTTCGGAGCATAATGTCGTAAGTTTTGTTGAGTGTTTCTATTATTTACTGCTTGAACGATAAAATGAAGTTAAGTTTTAAAAAGTTAGCTATATTTTCCAAGAGAAAAGGCAAACATCGTCACTAGTAACAACGCCTTGAAATAATATTAAAATTCTTTGAGGCATTGGTAGTTTGTTGAAATCTCTGCAGGGATGACTTGAATTTACACAAATCGAAGAGTTGAAATACAAAGAAGCACTTCAGTTCCTTGATAATGAAAGAATAGGTTGTAAAACCGCAGTGGTTCTCAACACAAAAAAAATTAAAAAAAAAATACTAAGTACAAGTCGGTTTTCTTCTCCTTAAAAACAGTCGAGGTAATCCCAATATACAGAAATAAGTCAGGACAGAATAAATCATTACTATATACTATGTTCTCACAAGTGTTTGCTGATATTCTTTTAATATTGCAGAATATTCTGACCAAGTACAAACAGAAGTTTAAAGCTGAAGAGTGACACGTTAAAAACACTTATTCAAGCAGATAAAGCGACGAAAAGGGGTATAGATAGATCAAGGAAATCACCATCCAGCTCTACAAGAATTGTGCTTAACTGGAACCTCCAAAGGGGTAGAAGTCGCGAATGATTGAAAAATACCTGGAGCTCATTCTAAGCATCCAACATCACATGGAACATCCATAACCATTCCATATAGAATCAGATGAAAAAGCCTTTTTTGAGGCGCTATGCTCTCAAGTGTGGTGAATAAGGAGAAAAACAAAGCACTTTTTCGAAAAGTTGGAGTTTTCATAATCTTGCAAACCAAATAATGTGTTGAACCAAATTATATAAAAAATTATAAATGTAAAAAATAATGCAAATATAAAATTTAACAACATCATTATTTCTAAGTAAAAGCATTATTTTGCATTCTTTAGGAATCAATTAAACTTTGTAACATTGCAATGCAAACAAGGCAAGTTGGGAGTATTGATTAGTTCAATCAATTATTTTGATTCAATGAACACAAAATAAATATGAATTTTCTTAGTTCCAATCAGACTTTTCGACATTGAGACATGAGTGATTGACCTGTGACCTTAGAAATAGAAAATGCTGTACCAATAACTTTTTGTAACTATAACTCACATTTATTGAAATTTTATTGAGTAGATATTAAAACTGTTAAACAAAAATTATCAAAGTCATCAATTCAGTACATAATTTTGGTCCAATATTTTGTTGATACATCTATAATTTTGTGCCACTGTGACAATCAATCAGTTTTGAATATATTTTCCAACTGAGCAGCACACAAACACATAAACACAAACACAAACACACACACATAGAGCACACATTAATTAAAAAAAAATACTCGTAAAGAAATTTCACTCTTTCGCCCACTTCCTCTTCTAATGACAGTTTGTTTTTACCAATTGACAGCGGGACACACGCGTAGATACAAACAATTCAAGCGTCACCAAAAGCCATTTCACATTTCTATACATTTCACATTTACACTCAACAGCTCAAGTAGGAGTTTTTAATGAAAATGTACTAAAAAAACAACAACAACTACGGTTTTGATGCGACCAAATCTATTCTTACTTTGTTGCTCGTTGGAGACGTGAATGTTGTTTGGCAACTTTGCACTGACTACTCGGGAATTCAACCTAAAGTTGCCATTTATACAAGAAAACATAACTTCTTCACTGTAAAATTGTGGAATCTTGTCAAGAAAGTATGACCAATTGCAAGGGTTTTCGCACAATTAACAATTCAGCATCAGCCAATTTGGCGCAATGGAGCCTCGTTGTTCGCTTCTAATTTCCACTGTCCAGCGGCAGTTCAACTCAGCTCGCTAATCTGAGGTTAATCGCGAGGCGAACTGTCTGCACTTTGTTTACGCCAATTATTCACTTCAGCATAATTTAACATAATCACTAGGAAAGTAATATTTTTGTTGTTGCTGTGGGAAGAGTGTGAAAAACATTAACTACTCTTACAGTTTGGAAGCAAAATAATGGCTTACTGAAGGGGACAGACATTTGTGTAATTGACTTTACTGCAGTGGACAGTGTCAACGATGCCCAATTAGTGAGTCCACGTAATTGTTTCTGCACCTAAACACATTAGACAACAGTAGTGGAAGATCTTACCTAATTATTAAAAAAAATTCTTATATCAATAAAACTTAAAAACAGCCATTGATTGATTCAAAATCATTGGTTACCAAACATAAGTGGCTTTAATCATACAAAAATCTATATTCAGACATGATCACCCAATTTGTATCGGGAGCAATAGGCATCGGTTTACACTTCAATATTTTAAAGAGCCAACAAAATGTTCCACAACCGAACTCTAACTCATCTCTAGCAAGATGGACAGGGTATCAACATGAAGCCCATTAAACTATATTCAACACCATCCACCTGACTACCGTTTATGGTGTCTCAGTGTGCACAAATTCTATGCAGACGAACCTCAGCGGCACACACCATTCATTATTTTCAATTAATCACACACACACACACACAAAGGAATTTTCGCGCCACACACAAACCCATATGATGCGGGAAAATTCCAAATTTCACATTAAATTACTTTGATGGCCTTGGCTTGCGGCCGCTTGCCATGGCTGCAGGCAACGAATCCATCATTGTTAAGCTGTCAGCGCGATGAATTGAGCGGTTAAAAATTCATCTAAAAACATGACATTTAAATTTTAACCGTAATGGCACTAAACAGACGTTTCGTTTGCGAGGTTCTATGAATTTCATATAATTAATTGCCATGACTGACTGATTGATTAAATCATGAAAAATGAATCGCCACTAAGACGGGATTTTTCGAAGGGTCAAAACATGGATTATGGGGCTGTATGAAGAAACATAATTTAATGGGCCTTTTGATTTCAAACTTGCTAAAAATATTCTTACACGTATTTTTCAGTTTTTCAAAAACCAAAATTTAACGAGGTCAACAAAGAGTTAAGATGTGTATATGGGAAGACTAAAGAAGAAAGTCATGAACCCAAATGAAACAAGAAATCTCATGAACCCATTGGCCACATTGACTTAAAATTTGATAGAAGCACTTGAAATCAAAAATTATTTGACACGTGTTTCATATTTTTTTGAAAAACAAAACCTAAAGGAGTGACTTAAGGGTTAAAATTTTGTATGAAGCAAAATGAAAGTACTTCAAATGTGAAATAAAAAGATTCGTGTTTTTAATTTTTTTGAAAATCGAAACTTAACGATGTCAACTATGGGTTAAAAGTTTGTTTGTGTGAAGAAACAAGATTTTCTTTGGCCTTTTGACTCCAAACTTGGTAAAAGTACCTTGGTGAGATATATCAGTTTTTGTCTTAAATAAAAATATGACGGGGTCACCAATGGGTTAAGAGTTTGTATGGGGAAACATTATTTAATGCGCCAATTGACTTAAAATTTGGTGAAAGCACTTGAACTAAAAAGTTATTTGACACGTGTTTCTAATTTTTTCGAAAATCAAATCCTTACGGTGTCAACAATGGGTTAAAAGTTTATGTGGAGAAACAAGATTTTATGGGCCTTTTGACTCCAACTTGGTGAAAGTACTCTTGGTGAGAAATAACAGTTTTTTCATGAATAAAAATCTGACGGGGTCAACAATGGGTTAAGAGTTTGTATGGAGAAAAATGTTTTAATGCGCCAATTGACTTCAAATATGGTGAAAGCACTTCAAAGAGAATTAATTAGACAAAAATGCTTTCATAAAAATCTGACATGACCAACGACGGGTTAAAAGTTTGTATGGAGAAACTGCGAAAAAACATGAAAAATTTAATGGGCCTAGTGACTTTAAATTTGGTGAAAATATTTGAAATCAAAAATAATTAGACATATGTTTTTAATTATTTCTTTTTAATCAAAACCTAGATACCCTCACAGTTACCAACAAGGGGTTAAAAGTTCGTATGGAGAAACCAGGTTTAATAGGCTTTTTGACTTCAAACTTGGTGAAAGCACTGCACATGTGAAATAATTCAACACGTATTCCCACTTTCTTGAAAATCAACATCTTACGGGGTCAAAAATGGGTTAACAGTTTGTATGGAAAAGATGAATTAATGGGCCAATTTTGTTTTTCAAATTCGGTAAACTTGTTTGAAATTAAATATTATTCACAACGTATTTTTAACCTTTTTTGAAAATTAAAATCTAACGGAGTCAACAATGGGTTAACATTTTATATGAGAATACAAGATTTTATTGATCTATTTTCTTCAAATATGATGAAAGCACTTCAAAAGGGAAATAATAAGTTAACTACATATTTTTCCATTTTCCTGTCAAAATCTGACGGAGTCAACAAAGGGTTAAGAGAAACGTGACTTATTAGGCTCATTGAGTTCAGACTTGCGTGCAAAGCTGCCGATTAATTTTCATAAAAACCACTACTTAGTGGTAACATTATTTGTTGGAATACAAAGCATGGGAAGCAATGTCAGTCAAAGTCAGTCGACTTGGCACACTCACAGTTCCACACAATGGTTTCGCTGTCAAAATATTTTTGTAAAATTTGTGTAGCATATTTTGCGATGTGTTTCTAATGCACCCACACAACTGTGTAATTTATGTGATTTTCACAAAATGTGAAGCATACATTTGGGCGCCAAATTAAATCATGACTTGTAACTGCAACAAAAATCGCTTTACAGTTGTACCTGCAAATATTTTTGGGCATTTTGTTTAGATTTCCTTTGCGCTCTTCTTACGTGTTAGCCTGGAATAATGTTTATGTATTGGTTAGTGTCGCTGTTTGCTCTTTGTAACAAATCAAAATTATAGGCAGATATTTGCATGATTGTCAGTCAACTTGACTTTAATGAATGACTTTGACTTTCTGTTTAAAATATAAGTTTATCTCTTAAATATTTTTAGTACTTATCTCTTAGTTTATAAGTTTGTAGGAGTTTTGATTTGATCACAATCAAATATTTGAACTATTTCAGTTAACAAAACAGTAGGTAGTTTATATGTACCTACTCTATTTTTTGATCATTATTATCCTAAAGGGAGCTTCTCGACTGAATTCAAAACCGTGCGATTAGCTTATTGAGGGCAGTTGGGCATCGAGCTCTATTGACTTCCTGGAGTATCAAGGAAACGTGACATGTAATGCATGCATATTCTAGAGATACTTCTGTAGTAACTGCTCCTAGGAGACAAGCAATTTGATGCCACCACTCCAAGTGTTTCCCAGAGCAATGCGCTTAAATATCGTAGTTCATGCATTCCTCGTTGACACGATGTTGTAACGCACCAATCTGGAGAGGGAAAGTTCTTTTCAGCCTCGTACATCTTTCTAAATCAAGATACGTGTCTGCTCTCAATGAAAAGTTGGACGCAATGGGCTTTTAGCAACTTTAATTTTATTTAACGGCACATCTTAATAATCTCCATCTTCTATCGTCAAGTTTCTTGGGAAGATGGGCTGTAATATTTACTCAACAGAATTGAAGCTCCGACTGCCAGATCGCTGTAGCCCTTTCCAGGCCGAGGTCATAGCAATCTGAGCAGCTTCCAATTGACTTCTGGTGAGCAAATGTCGGCACAACTGTCATTTTTCTCATATCGAGACTGTCTGGCAGTTTCATATTCACCTGTGCTGGGTTTCGGGACATAGGGGCATTCCAACCGAATGATCTTTCATGCATAAATTCAATTGGTGAAACTTGACACACACATATTTTGTATTCTTGCTCATATTTTTTCTACATTTCTAGCATTTACTGTTAAAAAATATTATATTAAATATATATACGAGTATATATTAACTTTTTAACTCATGTCAAGTGATTGACTGTAGTATAAGTCGTTGATGACCATAAGTGAACCATATTGTTATGAAAATGTGTTCCACTGGCCAACGCAGGCGTAGTTTATATCGCTGGATTGTGCCAAAATAAAACACACTGAACTTCTTGAACGCAATTTACCACTGTAGTCATTTGTCAGGTACATACACTTGTCACTTATTTTACTTTGTTGACTCAATAGTCAGTTTAACTTCACTTTTCTTATTCGTGTTGCAACGTTGCTTATGAAAATCAAACTGAACTAATATTCGCAATATTATACAGCAGCAGAGTGAAATATTCCCGGCTACCTTTTGTACTTGACTGCCCGGAGTATAACTCGTTCTAAAACGTTCCAGCATAACCTCAAACCGTCTCTGTTATAACTCCAGCAAAATCCCCATGCCCCAAAAAGTGTATAAAGCTGTTGCGGCCCGTGCAATGGCCTACTCAGGATTTCATTAGGCGAGGGCCAGGGGAAAGGGGGAGGGGATTTGCGTACAAATTTCGAGTCAATACCATTTGAAACCATATTTTGTACCAGCAGCAATTTTGCAGAGCATTATCGTCACAATATCTATGATTAATGGATATGCCCCACGAACTGTATGCAGCACATCTAAATTTCAAGGTATCGGTTAGCAAATTTAAAGCATGGGACAGATCTACTTCATGGATCTGGAACTGGATTTAGTATGCAAACTGTTGAAATCTTTAATAAAAAATCAAACGCCATTCCATTTCCAGGTCAATCAGAACATGTTAAACTCGCATTTATTAAATACATTGAATAAAAAAATAAATATTTGCATATATTTGGAGCACTTTTCAACTTTGTTCATTTTTTTTTACATTTTCTAAAAAAAATTGCATTGCATTAAAAACTACAAGTAAAGTAAACTTACAAGTAAAACATAAATAAATAATTTAAATAAATAAATAAATAAATTAAATTAACATTAAATTAAGAAAGTTGAAAGCAGCGCCTAAGCGGAAGGAAGGAAGTGAGAATTGAAAAAGATTATAGAAACTGGAAAACAGTTTGCATGGAAATACGGAAGTTTGTGCATTGCAAGTAGTGAAAAGAGTTAATTGAAAACTAACTGTAGTCTGTGCAGACACGAGCAATGCGGCCGGAATGTTGTGCAAGAAGCAGCAGCCGCAGAAGCTCACCGAAGTTGAAAAGTTCAATTGCAATGTTGGCGAAAATAAATGGAAAATTGTAGCAGCAGTAGTAGTAGCTTTAAGAGGAAGAAGAAGAAGAATATGAAGAAGCAGTTGTCGAGTATGCAAAGTGCAGCATTGTTGGATTTATAACTGTAAATGCAAAAAGGCGCCCAACAGCGAATCGAAACCGTAAATAAATAAGCAATGAAGTGGGCAATGAGCGATTAGCAACGAGCGACGCGCTCATCGTGTGGATAGCATACAAAAGCAACAACAAAAACAACAACAACTAATATGCGTTGCAAGCGAGCGCCGCTACTGTAATGTGCGCGGAAAAGCGCCACCAGTCAAACAGACAGACAGACATTCAACACGGACAGCGCGTCGGGCGGCAGAAATTCTAATTACAACAAAATTCAAACAATACAAACAGTGTCTTGAAGGAGGAAGGGGGACTCGAGAGATGAATGACAGCAAGAACTCTAATTGCAACAACAACAACAAGAGAATCATCTATAAGATGACTGGGGTCCGTTGCACTCTGGCATTAGGCTTTTTGCTGCGCGTTGCGCCGGCGGCACTTATGACTGTTGCACTTGCTGCGGCTGTTGCTGCTGCTGCTGTTGCAACGGTAATGCAGCGGGCTTCTGCTGCTGGCGCTGCTGTGCCTGTTTGTGTTGTTTCTGCTCCAACGCCGATGGCCGATTGGCGCCGTAGCTGCGATATGCCAACTCGTGGGCCTCATTCAGCGAGCGTCTATCGTAGCCGCCGCTGCTGCCACCGCCCGACGACCAGCCACCACCACCGCCACCCGACGACCAGCCGCCGCCGCCACCGCCCGAGCTGCCGCCGCGACCCGACATCAGCTTCTTCAGTCCAATGATGCCCGCCAGCAGCAGCGCGATTTTGGAAATGATTAACGCCTTGCCGGCCAACATGTACAGCATACCCATGGCGATTGGTATCATGCCCATCATTTTCATGGCCATGCCCATCATCATCATGCCCATCATTTTCTTCATTTTGCCGCGACCTGCACGAAATGAATAAAAGCAAAACAGTTGACATTAGATTCGAAATTCAATGTGATTTAAATGTATTTATGGGTAAAGTAATAGAAAACTCATAGTTGACATTTTCATTCATTCATAACCTCAAAATAACTAAGGTACCACCTACAATCACACCTACAGTTGCTTAACATGTTATATGACAGTTTTGTGGTCAAACACTGCTGCGGTCAATGTCAACGATAGCACTGTAACTTAATTTCAAGTTGCAAATTTCATCGTGAAAACATCACAAGTGGAAAAACTTTTCATTTGAGGCACATTTAAGCTTTGATGTGAAGTTGTGCTGCCAACTAGCAGTCACACATGTTTGTCATCGAGTCAAGTTGACCATTTATTTGATAGTTGGAAAAACCCACAACACTCGCCAAACATCTGAATGAGTTTTAAAAAGAAAAGCAAATCGAAAAAAGTGAAGAAAAACCTGACAGTGGGCGTAGAAGACTGCTCGCCTGTCAGCAATGCTCCTAATGACAGCAACCACTGTCATGGCAACATTTCATTAACAAATGTGGGCAACGTTCCAGTGTGGCATCGTGTTTATCGCTTAAAAATGGTCTGCCCGCGTTGCTGATTTTTTTGCAGCACTGTGCCATCGAGCTGGCAGCGACTTGTCCATTTTTTGTCGCCTCAGAAAACAAATGTCGTATGTATTACTAGCCTCAATGGAACATATGACATTCGTTTTCTAAGGCGACGATTTGTCACAACTGCACATTATGCGACCAATTTTGGCCATAATGCCGTCAAGTGTGGTCGACGAGCGAAAGACCAGTAATCAATGTTGCATGCTCTGTGTTTGATTTATTCTACTTGCTGTTTGCTGCTGTTGATGTTGGTATTTTTATGGAAAGTTGCTTATGTTAAACGATTTTGTATTGTTCATATTTGTCTTATAATACTTTTTTGCAGTGCAGAGTGAAAATTAACTTTGATAAATTTGTGCCTTGTCAGTTCAAAAGAAAATGGTTTAAGAGTAAAAGTGACTGTTGTTTTCATTTCAGCTCGTAACACATCGGCTGATAAGTCCCTGGTTTATGGCAGAAAACAAAACTTTTTTTGAGAAATTAAATTTTCTTTTTTCTTTTTTTGGTTTCCTTAAAAAGCGATACATTCATTCCAGCACTTCTCTAACATTTCGACACCTTTCCTGTAAAACGACTTATCTTTGGACTTAAAATAGGTATTTTTTTGAGCGATCACCTCCTCATTCGAGCCAAATTTTTCTTCTGCGAGCATTTTTTTTAAGTCTGTAAACAGATAAAGGTCACTGGGAGTCAAGTCTTGAAAATAGGGTGAGTTCAGAAGTAATTTGAAGTTTAGTTCGTGCAATTTTGCCATCGTAGCGAGAGACTTGTGGCACAGTGCTGTGCCTTGTCGGTTAGCAAACGCGGCACCCATTTTGGAAACAGCTGCCTCATGGACAAATGTAATGCAAAATAAAACCCGCACGCTTCTTTGATATCTTGATAGTATCAGCTATCTCCTGCAATTTCACTTTACGGTTTTCAAAAACAATTTTGTGTACTTTTTTAACGTTTTCCGGTGAAACCACCTCAATTGGCCGACCACAGCGCGGCGCATCGTCGGTGTTCGTACGACCACGTTTAAATTGAGCAAACCAATCAATAATGGTAGATTTTCCGGGTGCAGAATCCGGATAACACTTATAAAGCCAGGCTTTTGTTTCAATGGTGTTTTTCCCCATCAAAAAGCAATGTTTTTTGAAAACACGAAATTCTTCTTCTTTTCCATTGTTCTGAACCAACCGTCACATCGTAATGAAATGATTTACAAGTACCTTTTGAAGGTTACTACTTAAAATAAAAAATATTATATCTCGTTTTATAGCGCTTACAATGGGTCAGACCGGGTTATCAGCCGATGTGTTATATTTATGATATGATCAACTTAAAGGCTGTGTGTGTGGTTGGTTTGTCGTTTACTATGTTGTTATTTTTCATAAATGAAAATGAATTTAGAAATTTAGTGACACAAAGGCGTAAAAAAATAACTGAACCAAAGGTAACATTTTAAATAAAATAGTGCAAAACAGTCAAGAAATCCATTTTTTTAGATTACTTTATTAATCTCGATCTCGTGTTGTATAAATGCAATTAAATTATATTTGACGGCACTAGAAAGACAAGATTTTGTACTAAAAAATTTGTTTAGACAGCTTTGTGATTCCTCGACTCAGTTTTGTTTGAGCGCGCTTCAAAGAGAGGCACCTGCAAGGAGAGAGCACATCATATTGTACAATTTTTCTTCGATAAAAATGAAAAGGTAAGCTAGGCGGCTGAAAATATGTTTGACCAATCCACGATTGACGTAAGAAAGGTATAGCTGGTATATTTTTTTGAAATTCTATGGGAGCTCCTATGAGCTCCCCTACACCAAAACTCCTAATTGGTGTTTTTAGTGTCAAGAACTGCAACGTTTGATGAAAGCGGACCAATAGGAGGGGAGGAGCCTTGTCCAATAGGAGGGGAACTGTCCACCAAGACAGCACCAGGCCACACACATCGACAGTGACTCGCCAGAGGCATTTATAGTCTGGGTCTGGCACCGGTTCATCACCTGTTTCTGTGTAAGGTAGAGAGAAGCTTGAGAAACTTGACTGTCCCAGTTTTTTGCTACAAGGAGCGAGGTTTTCCAAGAGCGAGACATAATGGAGTATCGAACAAAACGGTGCATGTTCGACTCAAATTGGGTCATTCCAACTATGTTAAATATAGGTTTAATTTTAAAATGCTAGACTTTCCTTTACATATAATTTCAGAAATTATAAATCAGAATCGCCTCGAGGATGGGGAAATGTGCTGGTACAAGTGTTTTTCATTTGAGGAAGATAACTTTGAAGGGAGTAAAATAAATATTGATGAATAAATATTATTCAAATAAATAAATATATTTCTTTGAACAGATCTCAAATCAAGATTAAATAACTTTGAAGGCTTCATTTCGTAAGAATTATGTAAAAAAAAAATATCTTTTCTTATTAACCATTCTGCTCTGTGCATCAAAAAACCCACTATTTCTCTTTAAATTAGACAAATCATTGTAATTTTTTATTGTTTTCTTCGGTATGAAAAATATAAACGAGATTGAATTAAGATGAAATGGAAGTGAGCTGAAAAATTCTACTAATTCGAGCAATTTTTGTTTTTTTGCTTGAAAATGCTCTTTTTCTTATTTTTACTTTACTTGATGAATAGAAAATTAAATAGAAGTGAGCTAAAAAGAATTCTAAAAATTTTAGGATTTTTTTTTACAGAAAAAAATACTTTTTTTTTATTGTTGCTATAATAAACTTGATTTAATGAAAATTAAATGGAAAATTCTACTAACTTCAACATTTTTTTTAAGCAATCTTGTATGCTAAATCAATGTTTTTTTACTATACTAAACTTGATGAAATAAAAAAATATTAAAAAATTTTACTTATTTGAGCTAATTTGGTTTTTTGTTTTGCATTTATTTGTTTACTATACTAAAGTTGATTAAATGAAATTTAAATGGAAGTAAGCTAAAAAATTCAACTAATTTAAGCTTTTTTTTGTTTTTGTTCTCTACTGAAAATATTCTTCTTTTTATTATTTTTCTATATTGAATTCGATCAAACGAAAACTAAATGGAAGTGAGCTGAAGAAGTTCTACTAATCTGACATAATTTTGTATTTTTTGTTTTGCTAAAAAATTTTCCTGGTTTTGTATTTTTTATTACACTAAACTTGATTAAATGAAAATTAAATGGAGGTGAGCTGAACAAATTTTACTGCTTTGAATGTTTTCTTTTTGCTGAGAAAATTATCCTATTTTGAATTTTTGCTATATTAAATTTGATCAAATGAAGGTTGAGTAGAAGTGAACTGAAAAAAGTTTACTAATTGCATACAGTTTATTTTTTACTATTTTTACTATTCTAAACTTTAAACTTTCATATGAATATTAAACAGAAGTGTGCTGGAAAAATGTTACTAATTGCATGAATTTTGTTTTTTTGTTGTATTTTTACTATACTAAACTTTATCAAATGAAAATTTAACGGAAGTGAGCTAAAAAAATCTATTAATTAATCTTTAATTAATTAATCTTTTAATTTTCTTTAATTTTTTTTTTGTTTTTTTTCTTATGCTGAAAAATCATCCTATTTTTGTGTTTTTACTATATTAAACTTAATGAAATGAAAACGAAATGGTTGTGAGCTGAACAAATTCTACGAAATTGAGCTAATTTTTTATTTTTTGTTGAAAAATCCTCTTTTTTTGCATTTGTACTTTACTAAACTTGATCATATGAACTTTAAACGGAAGAGAGCATGAAACATTTTACTAATTTCAGTTAATTTTGTGTTTTTTCTTTTGTTGAAAAAAACGTCCTTTTTTGGTATTTTTACTATACTAAACTTGATCAAGAAATCCCAAAAAAAATAAATCAAAAATTAAACAGAAGTGAGCTAAAAAATGCGACTAATTTGAGCTAATCTTGTTTTTGTTTGTTGCAACTATTTTTTGTATTTTTTTAAATAAGAGCTGAAAAAAATCTACTAATTTATGCTCATTTGAACGACTCACTCACTGAAAATGGTGCAGGGAAACCTTGGAGCACATTTTTCGCTTCTGTCTAGTCATCTTAACCCTTTCAGTCACAATGTCCAAATATTGGACTACAGCGCATACAATTCATACAGAACGGGTTTATTTTCATGTCGGAAAGGTTTAAGACTTAAAGGAGCCTCGTTCTTCTCTGCGTTAGATGAGGTCCCCAAGCACGACATTAAATCGCTGCTGAGCTTCGCTAGGAACACCCGCATTCTCCACTTTTATCATTTCTACATCGACCCACAACACTAAGGGCCTCTAACTGGAACCGCCAGGGACCCAACAAGGGTCTAAGCGTGATCAACTTGTCCAGCTAGCTTACCTAACCTATGCTCTTTTCTCATTATAGACATCAGACTTTTCACTGGTTTATTTGATATAAAAAAAAATGTTTCAAGTTCCTGAAATTTGTCACGGTTTTTTAATATTTCATTGAAACCATTTCAAAGCAAATTTCATGCGACAGTTACTTTGACTTTGAAAATATAATTTTACGAGTGGTTGTCGAGGGGGTTTTTCAACTTTATTGCAATTAAACTTGCAGTGGCCATATTATTAAATTACCACAAACGCGCAGCCAAGGGGGCAGCATTTCATCAAAATATAAACGACTTGAAGTTTAACCCATAAAAAGTTTCTCTCGCTGCGGCAACATGAATAAAATAAAAATGTAGCTACAACATAAAACCAGCAACTACGCTGCACTCACTCACTCGAATGCTGCTTTTTAGGTCAATTATTAAACTTTGTGGACTTGCCGTGTTCAAAAGTTAAAATGTGTAATGTAGAAAAACAAACAACAACAATAACAATGCTGTAGGGAATGCAGTACTGCAGTGCAGTGAAAAAGTGCGCTAGTTTTGTGTCAATAAGGCTGCACGCCACAATTGTGTTTCTTCCCAGCTCACTCGACGCCCACAAGAAACAATTCATTACAATTGGCCATGTAGACAGCAAACGAACGAACTATTTCAACTAGTCACGTGATGTGCAGTGAGTGCGTTGAGGTCGACGTTTCATTGCAATTGCAGCGCTGTCGAGCACTCGAACGGCAATAAATTCAAACAATGAAAGCGTTAATCATGAAATTATAATCAAATTTTACGCTGACACAAAACTGTCAAAACGATTGGCATAAATATAGATTTGTTGTTGTTGTTATTTATTTGATGGATAATAGAAAAAAATAAACAACTCAGTGCTTTTGATTTGTAACAGAGTGAATCTTCATGTGGGCGCTGTTGTTGTTGCTATTAGCGGCTGCTTACAATTAGACGCATGCAATATGCAATTACAACAACAACAACAACAACAATAATAGACGCTTAAATAATTGTGCATATTAATTTCAGGTTATTTAAGCGCTGACTGCAGCCAACTTCAATTCTCTCCCCAGTTGCAATGATTGCACGCAGCTTGCAGCTGGCAGACGGTTACGGCTTTATTCCCGCCTGTCAGTGCGGCAAATGAGAGCAAACGCCGTCGAAGTGTGAAATATGCGAATTTGGACGCATCAGAAAGAATTTATATGTGTGTGTGTGTGTGTGTGTGTGCGTCAATTCTAAGCAGCTTTAATAACTTATTTAATAAGAATTAATTATGCCAACCAGGGGCGGATTTAGAAAAATATTTCGGAGGGGTTCAAAAAGTCATTTTGATATTCATAAAATGCCTTTTGATTTGTATTTAGTTTTAAAGTCGATCCTAAAATTTCGTGGGGTTTCAACCCCCAAAACACCCCCTGAATCCACCACTGATGCTAACAAAATTGCACTCATTCAGTCATTATTTCACAGATGCTCTACTTTGTTATATTGTTGTTGTTGTTGTGCCTTATTTACCTTCTTCCAGACCGCGTCCAATCTCGTCCGACGTCAGCTTGGGAAAGCTGACCTGCAGCGAGTGTCCGTTGAAGAAGTAACTCAGCCGCTCGATCAACATTCGCGTCAACTTGGCATCGCGATCCTCGCTGGAGCGCGACAGCGACGACTCCAATTCGTTATCGCTGAGCTGTGGCGCTGCAGCGGCAGTGGCGGCGGCGGCAGCACCTGCTGCCTCGACACCAGGCAGACGCACCAGCTTGACGCCCTCGGCCACAGCGATCGCATCGATGTGCGAGATGCGATCAATGAAGGCAATGGTCTTCTTCTTCAAACATGGCACAAAGCCGCCGTCCGCGCGCGAACACTCGTCATAGATGCGCAGAATGGTGCGCGTGCCGGCATTTTGATAGTTCGAACTAGGCGCCGAGGACGCTGCCAACGGTATGGTGGCTGATTGCAACGCTGGGACGATGGGCGCTGTCGATTGTGCAGCGTTGCCACGGTGCAGCGCAAAGCCCGAACTGGCCAGATGCTCGGTGGCCGCATTGCTCGAGCGCAGCGACATCAATAGCAGACACAAGGACCACGTGATCGCGCAATGCCCGACGACAAGGCGATTTTTAACTCGTGTGTGCGCAACGGTCTCTTTCAGCAACATGATGCACACTCAATTCAACTTCACTGATTGGTCTTTTGGTTCGATTCTTTTGTTTTCACACACTTTGGCTGCTTTAATTTGCAATGTTCGAATGTTCGTTAATCCACACACGTTAGTTATCCTTGTTCGGCTGCACGCGCGCGCTCAACACTGGCCACAACTATGATCACTTGTTGTTGGCCGTTTCGACGACGCCTTGAGTTGCGTCTGCTGGCAGTCAGTCTTCAAAACACACTGATGCCGCCATCAAGCGCACCGTATTCTTTTATAGACCTCTTTTGCTTCTTCACAACATTAGCCGCAATTGTTTTGTTGCCACTTCTTTGCGTTAGCTTTGCTTGATGTGCTGCTGTGCAATTGTGTTGCCACATGTTGCGCGCGCTGTGTTGCTTTACTGCTCAGCAACATTTGCACTTTTGTCTGCATGTTGTCGTTGCTTTTTGTGCTGTCGCTGTGCATCATTATTAGCGCTTCCCGCTATGCGACTGACAACTCAGCGAGTGCAGTGTTGCCAGCTACTTGCAAATTTGATGGGCACTTTTTTGTTTTGAAGCTGCAGTTTTGTTTTTTATTGCTGCCAAGCTGAAACTGTTTAGTTTGCTGCAGATTTGTTGTCTGTTTCGGTCGTTTGTTTATTTGTTTGTCTGATGGTCTGGGGACCATAGTTATCTGTCTGCTCAGTTTGATGTTTTTAATTTGCATGTTTATCGCTTGCGACAGCAACGACTTAATTGCATGTTTGTTTATGTTATTGTTTTTCTGTTTTTTGTTTTGCTCAATGAGCTGAAATTTTCATGACCCATGCGGGTGTCAGGTGAGCTGCAAATTATTGTGAAAATTTTCACTGCAACTGTTAATCTGGGTGAATGGGGGAAACTTGCGGTAATTTGCTGTTTTTTTGCTGCAAGTAAAAAACAGTCTGCAAGATGCCACAACAAAAAGCGTTGCTACTTGACCTTGAAAAGGAAAGTTCAACCATTTGATGAGCCACGTTTTGGTATAGAAGTTTGGCACTATGACAACTATCGTTCTTTGTAGTCAGCATTGGAGGGGGCAGCGTCCAGACAAAATCGAGGAGATAAAGTTTTAAATACACAAAACGATGTGGCATTGGAATCGCCAAGAGAATCGGATTTCATTTTGAAGAGTTTGTGTTCAACTTTTGAGCTCAATTCGATTTGAAACCATATTTTGCAGCAGGAATTTTGTATTTGGGGGAATTTGAGTATTAGGGGTTCAACTAAAATCCCCGCTATTTGCGTCACTGGCTCTAGTCATTAGCCTTCGCCTTACCAAAAATTGTTTGTACGTCGTTTACCAAATACCCAGCCGAGTGATCCCAGGCGCTTCTGCTGCCATTTTGAATAAATCTCAGAATAAAATTTTTTTTCTGTACTTTAGTTTGTGTTCAATAAATCCTTCGGAAAGAAATCTTCTAAGATTTGCCATAGTTGCAAAAGAAATCATTAAAGTTGGCCCAAGTCAGGACTTTTACAAAACGGTGAAACTAAAGTTGAAACATGAAAACAATTTATAAAAAATATTTCGCACACCCACTAAAAAAGTGACACAATTCAAAATTTTTTTATTTTTCAGGAAACGCAAAAAAACTGTTTTTGACCTGAATAAAAATTTTTTGTACTAACGTATAGACCGTTTAGTAGAAAATCCTTACAGATTATGCTTTAGGATTAGTTGCAAAGATTTTTTTTATTTAACACAAGAAAATCCAAAATTTTGAGTCGTGACTTTTTTGATGATATTTTAATTCAATATTTACCGAATTATTTTAAGTTATGCCGCTTTTCCTGAATTTAATAATTATAAATGACAGTTAAAAAATTTAAAGAAAAATTTTGAAAATTCGAAACTAATTTTTTATTTGAAAATATAAACTAAAATTGTCACAACTTTACTTAAAATTAACTACAACAACAATTTATTTCGTCAAAAGTGTCACAATTTGAATTAGTACTCTTTTGCATCAAATAACATCAAACTTCTCAACATGAAGAGGGACCTAACAATTTCTTGGAAAAAAATAACAACAACAAAATATACTAAGCTTTTGCTTATTGATAGATAGATAGATGCATTGTGCCACAGTATTAACACATAAACCCAAAAATTACTAAGTTTTGAGTTGTGTCACATTTGAAAGGGGATGTGCGATTTGTTATTGTCATTGAAAACTACTTTAGAATTGGTTAAGTGAGTTGAGATTATAACTAACTAGATTTGATAAATAGAATAAAAATTTCTGTTCGACCGAAGGTGGATTTTTTGTCAAAGCCGAAGATTTACAATTGACCGAATAGGCCCAATACCGAACCCGAAGACAAATATTCAGTCGGACACTAATAAATTTCAGAAGGATCACCCGGGAAAATTAATGAAAATAATGGTAGTTGTGGTTCTTTATTTGACAAAATTTTAAATACAGAATATAAAATCTTAAGCCTTTGTTTTGACTTATCGGCAGTCGATCCATTATTTGCCTAACCATCTGTTTACTTGTTTCTTTAATTTTTATTTTAAATTTTACATAATTATTAATATTGTTTATCATTAACCAGTTTCATTGAACATTGAAAATGGAACTAAGAGAAAGCAAAATGAAACACAGCACATAAAAAGACAATACAGGTTCTATTAAAACATGTTTTTTCCTTATTTTGAATGCAATTGTGAAAGTTGTTGAAAGGGTGCACGAAAAACAGATTCCAAAGCCACACCAGTTCATTGATTCCTTTGCTACAGCATTGCCTTCGCTATGGTCGTCTATCGCGAAATGAAAATCACTTTCAGCTACCTCACAAAGCCTTTAATTCGGTCTCGATTGTGCCGCTTCGTTGCATTGATAGGCGCTTGCAACGCTGCCAGTGGCAAAACCAAGCACCAACAACAATTGCCGATAGCCCATGCAGCAGTTGACCTCTGCTGCTGTTGCACAAATGGAGAAGCCATGGATTGTATGCAACAGGGACTGAAAAATTCGGACAAAGCGAATAAAGACAATGCGAACAACTGTTGCAGCGCATTCGCGGCACAACAGACTGCAGATAATTGGGCCCTTTATGCGGTCAATCATTTGACGTCAATCACAGGCATGTTTGAGAGGGAATGGACCTGTGTGGGAGTGTGTGTGTGTGTTACACAGAGATAGAAAAAAACAATAATTGACAATGCAGGTGAGGAGTGTAAACACTTTGGGCACTTCTTCGTTATATTGAAAATATGTTGGAAATCATTAATCATTTATCAGAATATCGTGTAATGAACACAATGAAGTCATTTTTGCAAGCTTTACTTTTCAATCATAATTTGCGGCAATGATTTGATTTGTGAACCCTTTTGATATAGGTTTTTACTGGGGAAAGTTATAATTTTAAATTTATGGATTTAGTCTTCTGTGTAGATTAGACATGCTTAGACACTTAAATGGAGTGGTTAAAGGGGTTTAGACAACACATTTTGATTTTACTTTGTATTGTAACAACCCAAAAATTGAGAACGTCACAAATCCGGTCGTATGGGAGATGCTGGTGGTGAAATTTTGAACTTCATGTTTTTTTGTATTTTTTGCACTCAAGAATGTTGTAGATCGCTAAACAAATCATACAAATCGATTCAGTAGTTTCTGAGATACAATGTTTCTCGCTTACTTAACTACTACATTTACAAGTGAGTAGCCAATGGCAAATGGCTAATTTTGTATGGCGGCCCCCTTAAGACTTGGATATAGCGGGTAGGTATGTTTGGAAGAAACATTTGGAAAGGAAAATAAATGGGTGTCGGTCATACATTTGATACGTCTAGGGGCAACTTGGGAGCAATGGGAGCCCATTTTATAAAAACGACCATTTTGTATGGAAGCCCCATTAAGGGTTGGAGACAGAGTATAAATATGTTTGGAAGAAATGTTCATTAGAGAAAACTAGTGGGGGTCAGTCATAGATTTTAACCCTCTAAAGGCATCTTCTGACCAGCTGTGAAGCAATTTGTCGAATTTCCCAGATTTTTTGTGAACTTTGACCTCAATCTGACGCCATTTAGTCCCACTCTAGCCCCAAAATTTGCAAATCGAATAATCGTGCACTAAATCATGTCTAGTGTAGATATATCAACAGCATTCCATAATAATTCTATTCATGTTTTTCGGTTATTTTTAATGCTTTCAAAAAACTACTACAAAAAAAACTTTATTATAATATAACATTTTTTATGCATAACTAAAACTCGAATATTTCTTCATTTACTTTAGCTAAAATTTCGTATAAAACATATCTAATTTTAAGTAAAAAGTCAACATAAAAATGTCTCTTATTTGTTTCTGCTTATTCTTTCTTTACTTTGTTAAGATATAACACTCAAGAAACATGTATATTTTTCTTTTCTAAACTTAAATATTCAGTTTATTAATTTCGTATTATTCCTAAAACCTCAAACTTATCTAAGTACCAAAAAACATTTATTATTGAACCCATTGAGGGTTCAAACGTCCACAGAGTAGCATGTTGCCATATGGAAATAAAATAGCGAAAGGATTAAGGCATCAAGCAACATGCCCACATGCTTGACATCAAATTATTGACCTTGTTAGGGACCCCTATAAAACCAATATTTATACTTAAAGTGTGCACTGTGGCAAAAAGTTCACTTCCCAGTTTGCTCACTCGTCAATTACTGCCGCCTTCGCAGTTTGTCGACAAAGTGAATGACCTCCAGACGAATCGCATCGCGTGCGAATATCTTTGTTTGGTTTCAAGCTGCTATGGTGGCATTGCTGCCATGTTTTCCTGGCAGCCAAAGCCAACAACCATTCAAACGACTGTTTGATCAGAGTTGCAACAATTGCAGCCAAAACTTTCAGTCTTTTGGTGCATGCTGCCATAAAGAAATTCCGTTGCACGAGCAGCAGCTGCAGCCAATGCCACAATATGGCATCTTCTTTCTTGATATTTTCCATGCATCCATTACACTTATTTCTTTTCGCTACTTCTGCACTAAACCCTGAATGATGGGTTTTCCATAAAGTTCAGAGCGAAACGCGTGAAAACGAAAGCCCAAATCTTCACCGAGTAAACGCGAGAAATACAAAAGAAAGAAAAACTTATAAAGTTGATAGCCATTCGTGGTTACTTTCGCTAGTTGGCCACTTTGTCCTTCTGCTATTGTTGTTGTTACAAGCAAAACTAACTGATGCTGCTGTTGATGGTGCAGTTGTTGTTGCAATAGTAGAGTAGTTTGGTGTTTGTGGCCATTGTGGCTGTGGCGCAGGTGTTGCCCCAGCAGTCACCACCACAACACCTCAGCCAAGTTTCGTTCGCTTCGTTGGTTCTCGTACTGAGGGTTTTTCTGTTGCAGTGCGAAAACTTTTCGTGCTCACAAACTTTTAATTTCATTTGGCAACAACAAGCAACGGCAGCAATCAACTTGTTGTTCATTGAAGGAGAAATTTATTGCACTTTAATGATGAATTTAATTCGTGTTTAATGGCCAATGTTGGCACTTCGAAGTTCCATTGGCTTTTTCTCGGTAATTGAGATGGACGATGGTTGCAAAACTATGCAGGTACTTTGATGTTTTATTGCTTGACGGAAAGCGCTCGACGGCAGCTTATCTAATAGTTCGATGGGCGCTTGCCACAGTTTTCCGCTCGACTGAAGTGCAAAAAGCTGTCAGCTTCAGCTCGCTGAGCATAGCACTTAATGGCGTTTGTTCATAGATTATTATCGTTGCTAGGGATTAATTAATGGCAAGACCGCATAACGCAGGTCAAGTTGAAGATATGGGATGGATTTGGGCATTTTTTAATGAGTTTTTTATCAATGAGTTTTTATAATTCACCTCCTCTGCTACTGACGGGCGCTTTCTAACCAAAGATAAATATTCCTGGGTCTCCCATCGACATTCGACAACTTGAATAATCTTAGTTTAGTTGACATCAGCGACTTGTTAGGGTCTCTCCAAAATTCAAAGTGGCTTGTATAGGCTCTGCGACTTGCCATAAGACTTTCACTTAACCTCTTAAGACTAACCACTTAAGACTATCACTTAACTTCACCTATGTTAAGTGTGTCTTTCCGTAAACTCCTTGTTCAGACCTTACGAATCTAAGGTTTCCTGCGACAGGCCAATCACCTACCCTGGCAGAAAAACACAATCGATTGACGTAATCAACAAAGGCAAAGTCTTGTGGATACCCTATTCTTCCGAGAGGAGTGAATAAAGAAAAAAACCTTGGTTTCCAGCAAAGGTTCTAGTTTATCAACCATTGAACAGGTTTCAAGTTTGACGAGTTCAAACTTCCATGCAGTTGCAAGACGGTTGCTTTGTGAAAAGAATAGATCAGTGATCTGCAATCTGTGTTCAAATTCAGGGACAATATCCATCGAGATCAGTAAAAATTCTACAGATGCATTGCATTAAAGCATACAGATCCATGATCCAACCAAAGATAATTCAAAGATAATCCAATATGTATTGTATTATCTTAGCTCTAACTCTTATTTTCGGTTCCATTGCAGAAACCATAATCTGGCAGCCGTACAACGCCGAACAATTTTAATGAACGCAAAGTAGATGCACTGGCGAATTATTTTTATCTATCGAAATATAATAAATGATCAAATGACCTAACTGACAATAACCATCTAGTTAGTGTTTTCAAATACTCCCCTAAGTTCTTCCACGATTTACTCAACTATGGATTCACTTACTCATGCATTATACAGGGTGCCACAACTTAAGTGGCATTTTCTTTCAACTCAACTATGGTGTCGCTTTTTTATGCATTGTACAGGGTGTCACAACTAAGGTTAAATTTTCTTCCTGTGCAAATGGCAGCTCTGAAATTTCATAGCTGTCGTCTACGTTAGCTTCGATTAACTATTTGAAAGTACTACGCACAGAAAAAACGTTATGACTGTGAAAGCAATTGATTTATGATTCAAGATCGAATCATATCCCGCAACTCCAATGTCAACTGGCCACCGAAATCCCACAATTTAACGCTGTTGCTGTTACTTTTCTAGGGGTTTTCTCTCGTCTCAATCTCTGATCTAAGCAAATAAGCCACAAACATTTCTTGAGCCGAAGGCCGAGATCCAACGTGTCATCAACGGTGATATAGAGACACATCTTTGTCAAAATGCCATTGAAAATTGTACGAAAGTGCTTTTAGTACTTCTGTCTTGTCCATTCAAAATACATAATCTACGATTTTTATTAAATCGATTGCTTCTATAACTTTACGACTGCTTTAAGTTGATCCAATGAACAAATTATATTAGATTTGTTTTGACCAATTATTAATTATGACCAATTTTTTAACCAAAAGACACAAAGCACCAAACAATTATTCGTAGTGTTGAGTTTTCTTCAATCAGCTACAAATTAAATTTCGAAAATGTATTTAATGTTGCTGTTTCACGTTGTTGCTGTATTCGTGCAACTCGAGAATCGTGCATACTGCGGCAAGAACACAGAACAATGTCGGTCAATGTGACTAGAAAGTGGCCAACACATGAGCCACACAGGCAAAAATTGAAAGTAAACTAATTTGAAATTTGTACGACAACAACAACAACAATTGCCATGAACGTGACTATAAAAACCAGTAAAGGCATGTTCGGTACAATACATCAGAATGTTAATGTGTGGCAATGATTTTTATTGGGCCTACTTCATGCGAACAGCAAGAAGCCATAAGCGAGAAATAAGAACCAGAATTGAGGAACTTTCGCCGCAGTCATACGAAACGAAATGTAATGAAATGAAATGTTGGTAGAATGTTTTGCATTAACCAAATGGCAATTAAGTGCGCACAGAATGAAATTATTTTTGGTCAGAATGTGTGGACCACATGTAGACCAAAGCAGTGACGCATAGAGGGAGGATTGGGGGTCAAAATTCCCCAAATCAAAATATTGCTGATGCAAAATATGGTTTCAAATGGAATCAAGAAGAAATATTGTAGGCGAAATCCCTGTGCGCCCAAAATGAAATCCTGTGTGCGCCACTGGACCTAAGTGTGTCTCGTACACAGGCGGCCATCATAAACTAACTTCCGACTGCTGGACTCTGCAGTGAGCACTTTGTAAGTGAGCTAACGAGGTGCTGGATGGTTGAAGATGGCTTTGCTGTCAGGGGAAAACCACAGAATGACATGGAAGCAATGGCCATAAAGCAACAGTTGCAGCAAAAACAGACGCAAACGTAGTTACTGCTGCAGCAATTATTAGCATTGTTAGGCTGGCAATAAAATTGAAACGTCAATAAGGTGCGTTACGCTCACACATTGCCTGTTGTTGTACTTGGGGGAGCCATAAGTGCGAAAGTAGTTCGAGCATAGCTGAAAGTCTGGTTGAATTTTTGTTTTCACTTTTTGTTAGGAGCAGCGAGCGGGCACTAAGAGCGCACTTAATGAATTTTTCATTGTTGTCATTGCGGTGATGGGTTTGTTGTTGTCAATGCTGTACAAATGCTGGTTTGCCGTTGCGGCTTACGGCCTGTGACATTTCTCAGCCACTATCAGCACGAACAATGCCACATGTTGCACTTTCTAGCGAACTGTCAGGCACCTAATAGCAACACGTAAAGCTGAGTATGTGTCTGTGTTGTATTATTGCCTTCGACACAAGGGCTGTGCAGTTGTTTGCCTTGTTGTGGCATTCACTCGCAACAATTCAACCATAGAATATCTAATAAGTTCGAGCAGATAAGAGGAAAAGCGCACTGAAAGTTGTGAAAATACCAAAAGATTGTTTCAACCTTTCTGGCGCGTTGGCAGTGATTCTATGTCTCTGAAAATTGCATTTATGCTGTTTCAATATTTGTAACCCGAACATTAGTCTGTTTGCTTGCAAAAATTGCAATTAGATTGCAAAAGTTCAACTGGGGAAATTTTTGAACTTTTTTTCGTCAGCAGTCAGAAAGTGGCCGAAGTGTTGTAACAGAATTTTGCAGGATTTTTCTATCCAAACATTAGAGACAACAAAACATATTTCCACATACGAAAGATTACATGAATAATGGATTTGAACAATGCAATTTGTTACAAAATGTTTGCTACACACAGTAGGAACACAATTAAGCATTAAAATGTTCTCTGCAAAATCGCATCCATAGTCAGTTTTTCGAGATTTTAATGAATCAGATTGTTTGGAAATTGACTTGTGAGAAAAATATCTTCATCATGTAATGAGAATTCAAAGACAAGTCTCAGGTGAGGTTAGGTTATGAGGCCTCACATAAACCCAGTGGTAGACATGGTACTACCGCATACGTCTGTCCCTATTACGTCTGTTTCTATCAGTCTTGAACAAGTTCATTCCCTTTATAGCATAATAACAGTTCTTTCAACAAGGGTTTCTGTCAAGTTGTTCCACGAACCATAGAATACACTACCCAAGATTTTCATCCAGTATCTAACAAAGACCGGGTAGAGATACAGAGTTCTATTATTTCTTCCTACTTGGAAGTTGTGAAGTTTCCAAGAATTTGAAAACGGGGGCGTCATAAGTAACACTGTACAACAAAAAAAAAAAAAACAAGGTTTGGACAACGGATTCTGGTAGAGAGGACGCAAAAAAAATATAAGTGTATCGGCGTTTTAAAAGTTTACGTGTGAATTTTTTTTTTTTGGGGGGGTCAAAGTTTTCCCGTTTTTGCACATTCTTAGGGTAAATCCGCATACAAAAACCATGTAACCTCACGCTTTAGGTATATGATGTGTTCAGCAATTTGGTGTAAAATACTACGAAGAACATTTTTATGGAGCATTTTAACCCTGTAGCTCCTATTTGTATAGGTCAATGTGACCCTTTTTTTCTAAAATGCCAAAAATGTCCTGTAAAACAGGACTTTTTAAGGACAAAATGTACCACGGAAATGTTCGCCATAAAATTCTACTATAGGTCACTGAATACATTAAAGCTCAGAAATTAACTTGAACGCCAGAATTAAGCCAAAACTGAAACTGTGTTTGAATGTTTATTTCGTACTTATTCAAAATTGGTACTAAAATCTCCTAAAAAACTTGATTTTTGAGGGTTAATGTATGTGGGAAAAATGTTGAACGCGAAATTTCACAAAATTTCCCAAAATCTCCTCGAACACGTGTCAAAATTTCATTACTTTAACTTTATTGGTTCGAAAGTTATTAAAAAAAGGCGGAAGCTGCACTTCTAATGAAATACAAAAATTCTAATTTATTTGAGTACCAGTGTTTTAAATAATAAAAAGATACAAACTCAATGAAGCGAAGGGCTGAAGGGCTGCCGAAGACCACAGAATCACTCATCGGTGAAGCTAGTCAAATCTACTTCTATTTGAAGGCGCTTGTTAGTCAAGGAAGTAGGCAAAAGCTGAGGCTGGATAGCAAATTGATAGCAATGTCGATGTGCTTTTGTGCATGGGCACTCCAAACAATATATACAAATAATAATAATATATAATATATATAAAAAAAAGTGCACAAATACACCAACTTTCCAGCTTGAAAGTACTTTAAACTTGAATCAATTGATATTTTTACATGTAAAGTTTTTTCTCTAAAACAAAATCTAACTGCAATTGAACTCCTTCCTTCTTAATTATACAAAAAATAAACTCAAATACAACAACTCAAATGCAACAACTCTTCAAAGCTTAATGCAAATTTAATTTATTTAAAATTCAACAGCATCAACTTTTTGTTGTATTTTATTAAAATTTACGCAGTTTCCACTTGTGACATTCAATTCTTGTTTTCTATTTGCCAACTTTTCACTATTCATTGTTACCAGTGTTTTAAATAATAAAAAGATACAAACTCAATGAAGCGAAGGGCTGAAGGGCTGCCGAAGACCACAGAATCACTCATCGGTGAAGCTAGTCAAATCTACTTCTATTTGAAGGCGCTTGTTAGTCAAGGAAGTAGGCAAAAGCTGAGGCTGGATAGCAAATTGATAGCAATGTCGATGTGCTTTTGTGCATGGGCACTCCAAACAATATATACAAATAATAATAATATATAATATATATAAAAAAAAAGTGCACAAATACACCAACTTTCCAGCTTGAAAGTACTTTAAACTTGAATCAATTGATATTTTTACATGTAAAGTTTTTTCTCTAAAACAAAATCTAACTGCAATTGAACTCCTTCCTTCTTAATTATACAAAAAATAAACTCAAATACAACAACTCAAATGCAACAACTCTTCAAAGCTTAATGCAAATTTAATTTATTTAAAACTCAACAGCATCAAATTTTTGTTGTATTTTAATCAAATTTACGCAGCTCCCACTTGTGACATTCAATTCTTGTTTTCTATTTGCCAACTTTTCACAATTCATTGTTACTACAGTTGGCGGAATTCTTAATTGGCTGAAATTGTGTGCGCTTAGTGTGAGAACAAAATTCGCTTTACGCAAAACTTATGCACTACACGGAATGTAGTAAAAAAGTAAAAGTTGCCATTCGTCTGTAAGCATCAGCGTTGGTCTCTTTTGCCCCTCGAACTGTGGACACTTTTCACTTTCCATTCGTCGTTCGGCTGCGCAAAGAAATAAAAGAAAATCAACATTTGCTGTGAAAATGTTTTTAAGCATCGTTGGAAGAAGCAAACGAAAAGAAAAACGCAGCTAATTATGCGTGGCGCAAAAGATTTGCAAGAAGCGAAGCGAACTGAAAAAGCGTTGAATTTCGCAGACGAAATCAAAGTAAATCCGCCATGGCTGCTGGATGATGCAAAAAACAAGGCATTTGGAGAGCACTCGATGGGAGTGCAATTTCGAGCTGCAACTGGCGAAATTTCAGCAGTAACAGTAAAAGTTGACAATACTCGTAGAGTTGCATGAAAATTGTTGGCTGCAAGCAGAGAGCTTTGGGATTTTTAGCATCACACGACAGGAATATTCTGTCTGCTGCGTCCAACTGGAACTTTGCATATCTCTAAAAATACACAAAGGACTTAAGCAGGCAGACAGCAGTCAACTTGACACTCTTACCAACAAATTCAAATTAAAGTTAAGAATTAAAAATAAGTAAATATAATAATTTCCTTTATGGTTAAAATGTTTTTATTGCAGCACTTATAGGCACTTGGCTGTCATTACTTGTTTATATTTTACAAAGTTTGCATTCAAAGTTTTGTGCTTAAAATAAAATTGACAAACGCGTAAAGTACAAAATTAACCACTTATGTCGACAGACACAGCATAATTGCTGCCAATAATGTTGGCGCAACTTAAAGAGCCATTCAGCCACTTGTTAGGATGCGGCATTAGTTGGCACAGCGAGTGAGTGCATGGAAGTGTGTGCGTGAGTGCAGCCGCACTCGAGTGAAGTGGCGGGTGCTTGAATCTTCAACCATTGCCAGCAATGTCGTTGGTTAGTAATAATGTTTGTGTGCAGTTGTTATTGCTGTTGTTATTGGCTATAGTTGTGGCTGCCAAAAGTTCGTACACACGCAGCAATAACAATTTCAAGAGTTAGTAATGTTAGCATTTTGTGAGTACTGGCAATTTCAATTCAGAGTTGTAATGCTGCATGTGACTTGCTGATGAATATTTTATTTGTAAGGTTACCGCTTAGCCAAAAATAAAAATATTTTGCAATTGACATGACAAAATTATTCTGTGAGAAATCTCAGTAAAGATTGCCAAATAAAACGAAATAGTTTTGGTATAAAGTATACAAGTATAAAAAATTGATTGTTTTTTGTATTTAAAATTTTAATTTATTTATTATTTCTAGTTTTTAAGAAATTTTCTGTATTCCTAGTCTGTAAGGATTGTATTTCCTTGACTGAAATAAACTAAACTAAACTTATTTATCATTTGTTATAAGTCATTTTTGGTTGATGATCTGATTTATTTATTTTTTTTTTGTTTCATTATTGATTTTTTTTCTGATTTTATTTTTTTAATTAAATTCATAACTCCTTAATTAATTTTTAATCTCTTTTAAAACTAAAAATATTTCATTTTATTTATTTAATTTTTGTTAATGTTTTATTATTGATTTAATTTTTTATTTTTTTTTAATTTTTTAATTTATTAATTTTAATTTATTTAATTTATTAATTGCTTTATTAATTTTTAATCTGTTTTAAAGTTAAAATTGAATTTCTTTTTTTACCTAGCTTTATTTATTTAATTTTTAGTATTCTTTTATTATTGATTTTATTATTTTAATAATTTTTTTATCTTTTTAAATTTTAAATTTAAAATTGAATTGAATTTTTATTTTTCATTTTAATCAATTGATTTTAGTTTAATTTTGTTTCATTATTGGTTTTAGTTTTAGTTTCGATTTTTATTTTTAGGTAATTTTCAATTTAATTTGTTTTGTAAATTGATTTTTTTTCTTAATTAATTCCATTAAATTTTTTATATTATATTTTTAATATAAAATAATATATATTTAATTTTTAAACATTTTATTTTTATTGTTTTATTATTTTTTTATATTTTTTATATTAATTAATAAAAAAAATTTAATTTCATTTAAATTATTTATTTTTTCTTGCTCTGTTATTAATTTAATTTTTACTTTAATTTAAAGTTTTTAGATACTTATTTATTTTATTTAATATTTTTAATTCATTCATTTTAATTTCATGTTAAATTTTTCTTTAATTTGTTTAAATTTTCTAGCAAAACTGAATTATTAATTAAATTTGTGTTGTATTTTTACTTATTTTTTATGGGTTTTCAAGAGTTTTTTATTTTATTTTTTCATTTAATTTTTTTGTAAATTAATGTTTTTGAATTAATTCTATTAAATTTTTTGTCATATTTTTCATTTTAATTTTCAAAGTTTTAATTTTTATTGTTCTATAATTTTATTCATATTTTTGATATTAATTAATAAATTTTAATTGAATTTCGGATTTTATTTAATTTATTAATTTTGTTTTACTTTGTTAATAATTTAATATTAAATTTAAATTTAAGGTTGATTTTAGGTAATTATTAATTATTATTAATTAATTATTAATTAATTATTATAATTTTTTTTATTTTTATTTCATTCATTTTTATTTCATTTCTAATTTTTCTTCAATTTGTTTAATTTTCTTATTTGTGTTTTATTTTTATTTCATTAATTTTTATTTAATTTTCGATTTTTCTTCAATTTGTTTAACTTTCTAGCAAAATTTTTTTATTTGTGTTTTATTTTTACTTATTTTTTATTGTTTGTTAAACATTTTTTTTTATTTTTTTACATTTCAGTTTTTTTTTTTCAATTTGTTTAATTTTATATTTAAATTTTCAAATTAGTGTCTTAATTTTACTTAATTTTTATAGTTGTTTAAGAATTTTTAAAATTTTATTTTTGTTAATAATATAATATCGTAAAATTTTACTTATAGGTAATAATAAATTTAATTTATTTTTTAATTCATTAATTTTGTTTTATTTTTTAATTTTTTGTTTTTAATTTTATTTATTTTTTTTAGTTTTTAACTTTATTTTTTTTTTTAATCATAATGTTTGAAATTTCTGACATTTTTTAAACGTGCGAACTGATATACTCAGCTATTTTCAGTACGTTGGAACACACTCGAAGGCCTCTTAAATGTCCCATTGTGACACCACAAATTCCATCCGTTCTTATCCACACAATTCAAATGTAAGGCAAACGTAAAACATGAAGCAGTAAAGAAGTTTACGTTCTCTCGAGCATTTGCATTGTTGAGAAAAAACAAAAGTCTTTCTCAATTTGTTCAATTTGGTGTCTGCAATCAAAATTGGAAATTGTTGACAATCACACACATTTTTTCTTCTCTGACCCGTTCGCAGCAATTATGAGGCTTTTCTTATCAAAAAAACAGCCTCAAGTGACAATGAAACTGGATGCTGCATGGCATTTATGTGAGTTGTTGTTGCAACAATGTTTGCAATTAAATGAAATTGCAAATGCCAAGTTCAGCTGTCACCCGAGTGCTTGTCATTTGTATGTGTTGGTGATTGCAACAATGTCCAGAAGTGCATTTTCGACACAATGTTGCACAATTGTCCGCGCGCCGTCAATGAAAGTGTAAATTTGCGCCGATTTCCTTTGGCCTCGGCCAGACCGCAGCGTGTTTCAGTGTCGCGCGGAAGCGGGCTGAGCAGTGGAAATTGTTGTGGTTTTGTTGCATGGCATGTTGCACGCATACGAGTTCATATGTTTGTTGCATGTGTGCCGCATTGTCTCCACTCTGCGCTTCTGCTTTGGATTTTCCACGTTTTATTCGGTGACTAATGGGAGATATCGATGTCAGCGTTTGTGGCATGTGGCGGCTCAAAAACGTGAGAAATTAAAATTTCTTCCTCGCTGCTTGTTATGTTGGCTTCTATTGTCAATGTTGTTGTTGTTGCGGTAGGCTGAAGCAGGGAAAAGTGTGTGATGATATGATTTGCTTGCTTTTGGTTTTTCTATGAAAGCAAAAAATCGCATTACTTGTGATTTCTTTTGAGGTTAGACATGAAATTGTAATTTAATTAACTCGAAATGTTGCACAGCGCAACTAACGGAAGCGGCCGCACCAGTTGTGAATTCTACCCATGGAATCAAATAAGCAAAACAAACACAGAATGGCCAACCACAAATTGGCCAAAAGAAAGCGAAAATTGTGCCAAGTGAAATTTCTGGCTATGACTTAAATTAAACAACAACAACAAAAACACAATAAGAGAAGAAAAAGAAAACAAGCAACTTGGCTACAACAAAAACCACTAAGCAATTTGCTTAGGGCAAAAATGTTTGCGCAAATATTTCCAAGAACAACAACAACCAACAACACACATACACATATTTACACAAATCACCGCAACAACAATGCCAATGCGCATCACAACTACACGCAATTTATATGTTTGACCGTTGACCCAATGCGAGAAAAGCGCGCAACGCCCTGTGAAAATGGCAAACAACAGCAACCATAACATCAGCAACAACAACAATAACAACAATGATAATAATAGAGCTTTGATCACAACAAAAACAAGTCACGCTAACAGCAAAAACGTTGTGCGCGCACCAACACGCGCTCGTCCAACCCAATGCGCGAGCGTAGCCACCAGCAGTCAGACAGTCAAGCAGCCATGCGGCAAGCAACAATAACCAACAACAACATTTGGGAAATCAGCACGAAACCGAAAACAAGCGCCAACAATCAGCGACAGCGGCCACAATCTCGGCAAAGAATTTGCTTCGAGCCTAAGATGCCAAGTCAGCGACTTCAAGCGGCAGTCTGACCAACGCATCGTCTGCCGTGTGCGATTGCCGCCTCGTAATTGCAAGTGTCGCAAATGACTGAGTGAAAACATGGCCGGCGATTGCATGGCGGGGCGGTGGTCCGACTGGCCGATGCGTGTCCGATTGTGGCGGGCGCGGCAAACACTTAATTAGGCGTGGAATTGTACGCCCATGATTACTGCTTTCATAATTGGCAATGCTAAACACCAGTTGGTGTGTTAAGAAAATTCAAACGTTTCAATTAAAAACCAAATGCTTACAACTGTTAACAAATTTGTGAAAGAAAGTTTATGAGGAAAATTTTAAACAAATTAAGTAAACAAATTCAGTTTTAATAGTGTAAAATCTCAGCTTAAGTTGGTTTAAGTGTTGGTAAGTTAAAGTATTATATAAGGTTTGAGTGGCGATCTACAGAACTCAGAGCTTTAGTGTCGCGCAGAGTCAACTTGATTAGAAAAAAATTGAAAAAAATACGTTTCAGTTGTTCTTTGATATTACTTCAACTCATATGTCAACACTTCCTCAAATATTGAAAACACTTGAGAACCACCCACAGCTGCCTCTGTGAATTCTCCTCTATCGCCTCAGTCCAGTGTTGCCAGATCAGGAGATTTCCTCCTAGATTTAGGAGATTCTTGGTCATTAGGAGAATTTTTAGGAGAAAGAATTGTTTAGAAAAAAGTTTAGGAGAATTTGATGATGATATATTCGACATTATTAGTAGCACTGAAGCCTTGAATATTGAAAGCTAAAGTGTCGAATTTAATTAACCCTTTTGATCCCGAATTTTACCCTGTGTCTCGATATTACTTTTTGGTATTTAAATCATGAAACATTTGCCTAAGAAGTGTGCACACGAAATTTGAACTCGCCACGCTTCTTTGTGAGAGTTCTAGAGCTAATTTATTTTTAAACAATTTTAGCTAAAACGGGTTAAATAAATTTTGTATCAATATTTTTTAATTACAGTAAAAATATTTCATATATATGGAAAAATACAAAATTATCAATTTTTGATTTTATTTCACCATTATTAAAGAAACAGGGCTTGGATCACACACGCCCAATTCGTAGACTTCAATTAGAACACAAACTTTCCATGATATCGTTGCAAATTATTTTGGGGATAACAGTAAAATGTATGTAATTTGCTTTAAATTCACTTTTAAAAATAGTAATTTGTTGGTGCCTACTTAAATTAAACCCGTAAATGAATCGTAGCTTTTGCTATAAGATGACAAATAGATGAAGTTGCTCTCAGGTAACTATGGGGTTGGAAGAGTTAAGCTGAAGCTGAAGGAATAAAAAGGCTGCAATAAAAAAATAAAATATTTTAATTTTTTTTAGAAGTTTTCCTTAGTCTTAAATTACAAAAGTTATTTTAAAAAAATTGAGTAGGTTTTTAAATTTTTTAGAGGAAATTTCGTGTCATGGAAATTTCATAAAAAGGCTGCAATAAAAATAATTATATTTTATTATGAGCAGTTAAATTCCTTTATTTATAATAAAAAAATAATTTGAAAAAAAATTTATTAGATTTTTAAAATCTTTGAGAAGAAATTTCACCTTTTTTTTAAGATTTAGGAGAAAATCATTTCAGACAACAGTTCCTCATTCGTCACAAAACGTTTTCTGCAAAGTGGTAACTTGAGCCGTGGGAATAGCAAAAAGTCAGAAGCAGCCATGTTGGACTTGCGGAACGGTATGAATGTTGTTTGTGGTCAAATAAATAGTCAAGTTATTTTTTCTTTTTTCTTAAGATGTGAGAAATCTTCGGAAAGTAATGAGTTCCAACCCAGCATGCCGTATTCTTACCAGCTAAAAACCAACTCTTCATCGTCCACTTTTATCCGCGCAGGACCGCCTCCCAGCATTACATCACGAAGCAGGTTTGGTCTCAAATAGACCTCAGTCTGGTAATTGCGCCTCCGCACGTCGCTCCCATTCGTATTGCTGTCGTAACGTCATCACTTTCAATGCGAAATGGTCGACTGCTGTCCAGTTTGTTTCCGTTTGGTTCCGTTTGGAGTTGGTCCTCCAAACGGCTTTGCCGTTGTTGGTATGGGCAACAATGAAAAACTACATATTCTGCATCTTCGCTTGCATTATAGCAACAGTCATAATACCCGATGGGTCTTAAGGCATCCATGGCCTGTCAGGATCTCTGTTGGGTGAAAGTTGGTTTCACCATTCTTTTTTTCAGCAAACATTCTTTCGGGGAAGAGTCCCATCGTTCTTGCCACTCTCTCGCTTTTTTTGCCTTGATGGTCTTCTCAAATAGTCTCGTACGAGATGAGATGGTGAAGAACTCGGAATTTTTTCTCCACAATTCGATCTCTTCCAAAAACAATTTCCCCCCAAACGCTTTAACGCTTTAATAGAAACACAAAATTTCAGATTAGTTCTTTGGTCAACTTAATTCGAGATTGCAAAATACGCAGAACCCTGACTTGTTTACAAACTCCCGACAATTCGCACTCAAACAAATATTTTTAAGCAGTTTGTATGAATGGGAGATTTCGGATATTTGTTTTTATCTGATAGAAATATTGAATTGAAGTGAACTGTTTAACGTTTCCTAGTAAAAATATAGCACAATTTTGTATCCAAAAAACATTTTATTTAACCAATCACTGGCCATTCTTTTCACCCACTTTTCGAATTTCTTGGGCTTGAACCGTTTTTCTTCACTGTGGAATTCCATGATTTTATGTATCTTTGAAAATCTGACGATACTTTTCCTAGTCTTCTTTTGAGATCCATTTGTTTGAATGGAAAATTTAAAACATTTTTTTAACAGATGGAAGGAAGTATTGTTTCGGGATGAAGTATTGAGCGTTTTTTGGTAAAAATATAATATATAAAAATTTAGCTTTCCAAAAAATATTTTATGAATCTAATTACTGGCCATTTTTTTCGACCACTTTCTGACATTTTTTGGCTTGAACCGTTTTTCTTTTATAATGGAATTTCGTGATTTTATCTTTGAAAAACTAACGCAAATGCATTTCGCAGTCGTCTTTTGACGTAAATTTGTTCCTAGCAAGTGTGTATTAGGGAGATTGGATCAAAAGATAATCTAAATCTGTAATGCCAGGACTATGCGGTGAATGCATCGAAACTTAGCAGCCAAAGTCTCTTAGTTTTTGCCAGATCAACAAAGATGTCCTGATGAAACACAACACCTTTCCTGTTGATTAATTTCGGCATTTATTTTCAATTTCTTGCTTTAACCGCATTAATTGTTGACAGTAGAGATATTCAATCAATCGTTTGGCCAGGCGGTAGCAGTTCTCAATGGATGATACCAAACACAGAGCACCACCTCAATTGTTGTCAATTCCCGGTTTTGACACCATTCTTGCAATTTGAATGTAATTACAATATTTAAATAAGAAAATTGCAATTAATTTTGAAAAAAAGACCTGATCTTAACAACATTATCGTATAAGTATGATCCACTTTTAATCTTCTTTTACCATACGTTTAAAAAAGTTGCTCGATTTCCTTTCGTTTCAAAGACAAATTGCAAATTGAATGTGGTTGACTGACCCACATTCCTCGAGAGGATTTTTCTGAATATTCCAGCTAGATCTCTTCGTTGCTCAGAGCTCTTCCATGTAGGTGTTTTGAGGGCTCTATATGCGCGAAATGCACCTATCACCAGAGCCGTAATTGAGTTCAATAGAGTCTCCAAAAATGTTGAGATTGATTTTTCAGTTTCAAAAAATTGATTCATGTATTCGTTAAATCTTTTTTTTTGAATCTTCAGTCTTTTTGAATCTTCAGTTTCTTAGTGATGCCGTGACTGCTCACATATTGGTCTTCTCGAACCTTATCCTTAATTTGATTGACTTATTTGACTTTCGACGATGAAAAAGTTGACCATGTCTTCGGTGGAGGACTAAGTTGATGATTCCTTCTGAGCTCGCGTGACCAACTGAGAGCTTTCGCTTCGGACCGTAATTCGGTGAAGTGTTTTCATGGCCAGTTTAGCTTTTTTAAACTTTTGCTAACCTTAAATCGGTATCGATATGACTTGGCATAGTATCACAAATCATTCTGTCGTCAACATAAGAGTTAAAAATTTATGAAAAACTTTAACATATCTTCCAATATCGCTTCTTCAATTTCTTTAAATACTCAAAGAGATCCCTCAATACACTTGTTTTCTATTCAAGACGCACTTTTTCGTCTCCCATTTTTTCTAATACACTGCTCCCTCAAAGCAACAATAAATTGTCGCTCTTAATTGCTGTCAAGCAATTATTCAATATGTCAGACAGTGCTTAAGTGGCAAAATATGCCAACTGCGACACAGCTGCCCAGCGCATTCGGCCTTTAAATATGATTTATTTATTGACAACTTGTGCTCAGGACTTGGCCAATATTTCAATTGCTGACTTCAATATTAACGGCAGCAAGTTTTTCATTGTTCGACATCAGACCAACGCTGCCAATTGGGACTTGGCGCCTTTTCACTTTCTTGCCATTGTTGCAGCATTGCGAGGGTCTAAGGATACTTTCACTTTTCGCTGACATGTCACGTTTCGCAATGAAACTTTTATTGTCTCTCGGTGCCGCTTCTTACATGTTGTTTGCTGCTGTTGCTTTTGCTGCTGCTGGCGCTGTTCGTGGCTGGTATGCAGCGTGAAAAAGTAAAGAACGACGTGAAATTTCCATTGCCTTATAAGAGATTAGTCGGTGGTGGTGGCATCTGCAGATTTGATTGCTGTCGCTGTTGAAGCGGCAACTGAGTGTTTGCATTGTGGGTTGGCTACTTGATTGTTTGCCCACGTCGCCGGTTGGCGTTTGCGGTGCATTGACTTGTGGCTGCATCGGCCCAACAGGAGGATGCGCCTCGGCGCTACTTGCAAAAAGAGGTTTTCTCTTGTTTATGAAAAAAATGACTGAAAGTGTTTGCATTTTGCATCAAAGTTTCGAAAAAATAAGGTTTGCTAATCTCATTTCGCAGTATATCAAGAGTCATTAGGTGTGTGTGTGTGTGGGCCTTAAATCACATGAAAATGAGAAATTTCCACCTGACAGCCAATCAAAGTGATGGCAACAATGTGAAAATGGGCGCGGGGATGCCGAAAAGTTTCACCGTTGGCGGTCGTTGCTGTCAGCGATAGTGCCAAAGTAATAACAATGTTGTTGTTGGTAATAATGTTGTTGTTGATAGCTTGTGGTTGTTTTTTGTTATTGCCACCAATGACAATGATTAGATAGCAGATAAGGCGGCGGCAATTTTTCAAAGACTCACACACACACACACACACACTAACACACAGATATCGGTTCGGTGTGCCACGACACGGCAAAGTGATTCGTTAGCGAAAACAATTTTGCGCCGCAAAAAAAAAATGGAAACCCCAAAACCAAACTACACCCGCAGAGATTTGCGGCATAAATGCAACCGTTGAGTGCTGTGCAAGTGAGCGCTGACAGCATAGTTGTTGTTGTTGCTGTTGTTTATTGATGCTGATGAAAAGACATCAACTGCCTCTGGCTGGCAGCCGCACACACACATTCAATTCGTGGCTCACACGGCGTTACCAGTTTGGCGCTTGTGTTTGTTGTTGTTGTTGTCATGGTAGTTGTTGTTGTTGTCAAGTTTATAGTCACGCAAATGGGAAAACTAATTTGTCAAAATAAGCAATGTGCGTCTCTTACTGCTGTCATTTTAATTTTCGTCTTCAGTTCATGCATGTGTGTGTGTGTGTGTGTGTGTGTGTGTGCGTTTGATTGCAGTCAAACTTTGGTCGCAGATTTTTTAATTTTCCTTGCATTTTCAACGCTCTTTAAATTAATTTGTAATTTTTATGAACTTTTTCCCATGGCATATAAAATTTTCGCACACAGCAAAAATCCCACACACACACACACACACGAACACACAGGAATATAGCGAAATTCCATTACAAGTGACGAGCTCTCCCCAACGTCAGTCACACACATTTTTTTTGCATTCTAGCGACGTGGCTGAAGTTTCGACATTTCGTTCGAACTCTGCGGCCTGCAGCGTGCAACGTGAAAGTTGTTGTTTAGCCCCCAGCAGCAGCACAAACGATGAAGCGAATAGCGAGCGGTACAGCAACAACAACAACAATGCGCAGCGCCTGATGAATGCTGGAATTTCTGCGTTCACAGCTCGACGGGAGTTTTCTTGTCATTTTTGTTGTAGTTAAAGCTTGTAGTGAATTTGAATTATTTCCAAATTAACCAACCAATTGTTGTTGTTGTGAACGCGTTCTGCTCGTCCAGAAATGGTTGTTGTTGTGTTGGAATCGGCTTTTGTTTTTATAAACCTTATTACTGCCACAGCGCGTTGGGCTTTGATGCCACACCGTCATTTCTGTATGCTACACTGTCATTGCGTTTTTAAATCACCACACCTCTTTGTTAGAGTTCTAAAGCTAGTTTACTTTTGAACAATTACAGCTTAAAACGGGTTAACTAATTTTTGTATCAATATTTTTTAATTACAGAAAAATTCTTTCATATTTATGGAAAAATACAAAATTATGAGTTTTTCATTTCACTTAAACATTATCAAAGAAACAGGGTTTTGATCAAACGCGCCCAATTCGTAGACTTCAATTAGAACACAAACTTTCCCTGATATCGCTGAAAATTATTGGAAATTTTTTTTGGGGATAACAGTAAAATTTTTGTAATTTGCTTTAAATTCATTTCTAAAAGTATTAAATTGTTGCTGTCTACTTCAATTAAACTCATAAATCAATTGTAGCTTTTACTGTAAGTTGACAAATAGGTGAAGTTGCTCTCAGGCAACTTTGGGGTCGAAAGCGTTAAGCATCTGAGAGTTTAGAGCAGTGGATTCTTCTTACAGTGGATTCTTGGCAACACTTGAACTATTTGGCGTTTGGAAATTAATTTCCATTATGAGTTTAAGTAGCTTTGCCAATAAGATTTTCCTCTCAGCAGTTGGAAATCGTCATAGATACTGATGAACTCGTATCCAGCAGCGTGCTGGATTCTTGTCCGCTAAAATCTTTCGATGAGGTTAGGTTCGATTATGTTAGATTGCGCAATTTGAAGGCATTGATTTCCGAATGATTTATAGGACACATAATAGATCATAGAATTCTAAGCTCTTAGCCTCTAGTAACCTTTAGAAGTTCGAAAAGCTATTTTTAAAGAGATTTAAATAAGGTTAGGTTCGCGACAGGTTTTGCGACAGAATGCGGAACGAACTTTAAGATACACAAAAGATCATAGAATTCTTAAGGCAGGTTCTCACCTTGTGGAAAAAAAAAACCAATTTTTTTTTTTTGCCTTATCGTGTAGATATATGTTTCAAAAATGTGCTCCAGAAGCTTCAGATCAAAATCTTAAAAATTACAAAAGTTACAGGCCGTTACAAAGAGCAGTGTAGAGTACCGGCCAAGCGCGCTTTAAACTTTAAACGCGTTTTTCTCAGAACCACATTTTCGGACCTTACGGAAGTGATTGAAGGCGCTGGAATGAACCAATCGTCACCAAATTTTTTCCAAATGTTCCTTAGAGTTTTTTCTAATAAACGAACTACGATCAGCCAAAAATATTGAAAATTGTTTATTTAAAAAAATAATTAGTGAACAAAAAAATGCGAAAATCGTAATTTTTTTTTCAAAACCTCATAACTTTTTTAATTTCGATGTTTTTTGTTATGATATTAGTTCATTCAATAGATAATACGGTACACATTAAGAATGTGTTCGATTTTTGTGTTTCCGATCCCGGGTTTTGACGGAATCACTTCCGGTAGCGGGACACCTCCTCGCCGACATGCCGCCACTGATGGACGCCCCCTCCCCCCTTTTTTTGATTCATTCAATTTGAAAAATTGTATTCTCTAAATAAATGTGTGTTCATATCCAGAAACAATTTTCAGCTTTGTATCTTTAACCGTTTTCTCAGAAAAAATTCCTAAAAAAGTGCACTTTTTCGGATCCACAAGGTGAGAACCTGCCTTAATTCGTCATGTCTAGTAACCTTTAGGAGTTCGAAAAGCTATTTTTCAAAAGATTAAAATTAGGTTGTGTTCTATTCTTTTACATTATGGCATATTAGGGCAATGCTACACAATACGGAATGATCTATAGGACACACATTCGATCATAAAATCATTGGTTCATCACTTCTACTTAACTTTAGGGGTTCAAAAAGGTTTTTTCAATAGCTTTAGATTAGGTTAGGTTCGATCATATAAGATTGTGGAATGTTACAGCGTTTCGGTAGAATGCGGAATGATCCATAGGACACACAAAAGAACATAGAATCCTTAACTCGTCAGGTCTAGTATCCTTTAGGAGTTCGAAAACCCATTTTTCAAAAGATTTAAATTATTTTGGATAGGTTCGATTCTTTTAAAGTCTGGAATATTAGGGCAATGCTACACGATACGGAATGATCTATAGAACACACATTCGATCATAGCCTCTAGTAACCTTTAGGAGTTCCAAAGGGTATTTTTCAAAGGGTGTTAGATTATGGAATGTTAGGACAATGGTACACAATACGGAATGATCTATAGGACACACAATAGATCATAGAATCCTAAGCTCGTCACGTCCAGTAACCTTCAGGAGATTGAAAAGGTGTTTTTGAAAGGAATGAGATTAGGTTAGGTTCGATTATATAAGATTTTGGAATGTTGGAGCATTGCGACAGAATGTAGAACGATCTATAGGACACACATTAGATCATAGAATCTTCAGTTCGTCATGTCTAGTAACCTTTAGCAGTTCGAAAAGCTACTTTTCAAAAGATTTAAATTAGGTTAGATCGATTCTGTTAGATTGTGGAATGTTAGAGCACTGCTACACAACACGGAATGATATAGAAAACACACATAAAATGCTTACATCGTCATGTCTAGTAACGTTTAGCAGTTTCAGAAAATCATTCACAAACCTTCATTGCCCCAGTTGACGCCTTCTGCAATAAAAGACAAAGCGTTGTCATATCAAATTCATTTTATTTACTGAAAATTATCCTCAAAAAAATGGTCTTATCTTGAACTGCAATAATTACACTGAGTGTATGTAGATTACATTAGAATATCTCCACATTTTCTAAACCACATTCTTGCATACAATTTACATCACACAGCTATTCGAGAGAATTCATGAATATTCGAAGCAATTAATTTAATCAAGAAGCACAGAAGTTATCGCGTAGTTTTCGGTTCTCGGTATCACGATTTTCAAATTTATACAAACATGTTTTAGGGAGAAAATCACACAATAAACAATAATATGAGCTGCAACAACGCACTGGGAAGGGAGAAGAATTATCGAAATTACCGAAACAATGTGAAAGCGTAAGAGGGCCAATTTGCAAATTGGGCGCATTGGAAAAGAAAAGACGAGGGTAGAGTGCCATGGAGATGCAACTGAAGGCAACGGAAACCAAAAGCAATGGAAAGGAAACCTAATAACTTCGAAAACCTAGTTACTGAAAATATTTTCAACTGAAACAAAAATAAATAAATGAATTGTTTTCGATTTAAACACATAGCAAAGGTTTTTATTTCGGGTTTATTTCCTTATTTTATTTAATTTAATTTAATTTTATTTTATTTTATTTTATTTTATTTTATTTTATTTTATTATATTATATTATATTTTATTTATTTTCGTCTATTAATGTGTGTGAAAATTTACAAAAATGTCACTGTGAAAATTGCTTTGCGTGAGTTTGCTTTAAATGTAGTTTTAAATTAATTTGAATTTTTTTTTAAATTACATTTTTGACAAATTTTTTTGTCATAACATCTCATTACTTAGTCAAATATATCTCACAAAACTGAACAATTCTGCTGATACGAAAATTGCGCTTCTCATACTTGCAACACGCACACGCACACACAAACATAGATATTTGAATTTAGGCCCAAATTCAGTTCAGCAATTTAATCGCAGTCACGGTCAGTTGAACACCAACATTCAGTTGTACACCAACACACAAACAACAACGCAACATTTCTGAATTACTGTCACTTGCTGTGCTCGCTGTGGTTTCTAGCAGAATTGCTGTGAATGCTGTTTGTTATTGTTCCTGCTTGTGGTTGTTGTTACTGTTGGCTCATTTGATTGCCATGTAAGTCGAATTGTCATATCGGACTAACCGACGGCACTTAAGTGGGCCCGCACAACTTGACAATTTGTATGACACTCACTGGTTGACTTCAGTTGTTATTGTTGTGGTTGTTGTTGATTTGTGACAATAGGTAAAATGCTGAATTGATTCGCTAATTATGATTAAGTGCACAGTGAAAGTGCACATTTGTGTTATCACTTTCGTAGCCGTGGCCGCTCTGCTGTTGCTGCCGTTTTCCATTTTCAATTTTCCTCCCCATTTCCAATTGGCCACCGTGTCGGCCGTCTCGAAGAAGAGCTGCCGTGCTGATCTGCTGCCATTGCTGACTGTGGTGGATTGTGGTGCGCGTTCGTCAGTGCATTTTGCGCGTTGACCTCGCTGTGCCGATGCAACTACGTGGCAGCAGCGCCCACAGCTGCTGCGGCCGTTGCAACAACAACACATAAATCGTCATGGTAAGTGCAACATTTGCTCGGTTGCGGGCCAGAGCTCCGGCTAAAAGCGTTGAAGTGGCCAACAATTTGTTGTTAACAAATTTATTTTTGGTTGTTGTTATTGTTGTTGTTGCGGGGGCTAGTTGCTGGTCCGCCTGCCTGTCTATCTGTCTGCCTACCTGTGATGGCAACGGCCAGTGGCGGATTCAGGGGGTGATTTTGGGGTTGAAACCCCCCGACTTTAAAACTACATACAAATTAAAAGGCACATACATTCAAAAACATTTATGAATATTAAAGAATTACTTTTTGAAACCCCACCCCCCAAAAAATATTTGTCTCAATCCGCCCCTGGCAACGGCAGTTGATGCAGTGGCATCAATTCAGGCTGCCACGGCGATGCAAAAATACGCAAAATGTTGCTCTTTACATGACAATGTTGTTGTTGTTGCCATAGTAGTGAAAAGAAAAAACAATGAAATTGGCGAAACTGAAATCTGTGTGATGAATGCGAGTTGGTTTGAAGTACTTAAGGTGGAGGGATTAAATTGTTTTATAATTGGCTTAAATTGTTTGCTGGATATTGAAACTTTTAATTGAATTTACGAGTATAACAGTCAGGGAAATTTGAATTAAATTGGGATTAAAAATAAAAATAAATTAAAATTAAATTAATGAAATAAATTAATAAATAACAATTTAAATAAATCAAAATCAAAAAACAAAAATAATAAAATAAAATATTTTTAATTATTATTAATTATTTTAATAATTATTTAATTATAATTAATAATTAATTATTTTAATTTTAATTTTTTTAATATTATAACAAAATAAAATATTTTATAATAATAACAAAAAATTATGAAATTGACGAATATTAGAGTCAAACGAAATTTATTTAAATTAGGATTAAAATAAAAATAAATTAAAATTAAATTAATTAGAATTAAAAAAATTAAATTAAAAAATTCAAAACAAAAGAAAAGATCTTAATAACAAAATAATATTATTTATATTTATTAAAATCAACATAAATTGTGTTTTTTAATTGTCTATGTGAATTATAAGAAACAAATAAAAATTAAATAAAAAAAAATAAAAAAACTTTCAAATAAGAAAATTATTATAAATTGTGACAATTAATGATTATCGATGTTATTTATAAGAAATATCAAATTAACCATAAAAACAAAAAAATCGAAGCAGATGATTATTCATGGTTAGTTAGTTAAAGTTATGAAAAGGGATTCCGACTGGACTCGTCGACGACAATTAAAGCTTTAGCGCTGTTTGGATACTACGAAAACTGAATTAACCTTGAAAAGCAGTTAAAGATTGGATAAGAGTTATATTCAATTTGATTGCTTTATAATTGTCCATAGTTCTAAATACTTTCGAAACGATCTAAGATAATGCAATGATATAAGTCGTTAAGAGGAGAGTAACTGCCACCAAAAGGTTTTGTTCTAATTTTTATATTATTTTTTCTAGCATTAACCGTAGATCGAGTTTTGTATCAAAATTGATACATTTGGTTTTTGGTTTTCTTATAACTTTTTTCGGGATATAATTAATTTAATCATTCTTGTGACTTTGTATGTGTTGGGATTATGCTTGTTTAAAACCATCTTTTACACTTTTTTGAGAAAGAGGTCTTGAGAAAATTGAAAAGTGTATAATTTTCTCCTTTATATACATAGGATAGAATTCCTTAATTTTTTTAAGCTCGATCTACCGTTAAGTAGACGAAGTTTTGCTTTCGCTTGGTGTGGCAAGAAAGTGCAGATCGAATTATGGCAGCAAATTGTTGTGGTTCAGTTATTATTATTATTGTTATTGATGGGGATAATGCACTGCGACCTGTAGATCTATTGTGCCCCTTCTTGGACTTCAAAAACTGTCAGTGAGTCCAGTATTCGAGAGGAATTTTAGTATACTTCCTAGAAAAGTGGTTCAGTTGCTGGTAAATAAATTTTGGCCTTCAAAAATGAAGGCATTTCTAGCCATAAATAAAAACAAATTAAACATTTAAAATAGTAGAACAGTTCATTTTTAGAAAAATTAAGGAATTGCCACTTTTTCAAATTATAATTATTTAACTATATTTTGACGAATAAAGTATATTATTTATACAAAATTATTGGGGTATTTGTTGGTCCTTAAAGGTAAAAGGGACTAAAGAGGAAAGAAAAAAACACTCTTGGGATTTACAGCACGAAGGTTCTAGAATCATTCTGACTAAAAGTGTTTTCTGATCTGAAATCTTTTATAGAGACGCTGCCGCACTTTTTGAGCCTATGTAGGGTCCTATTCTGCCTGAGCAATGCAGCGAAAGCTGAACTATTGGCATCAAACCTGCTCAACTTCATCAAGAAGTCGGAAGTGATAGTAAAGATTTTTTTTATTTCTACACATCTATTGGTTACAAAACCTGAGATTGGTAAATATGATTTTAAATAATTTTGGGTTCAAAAGTTGTTTACGAATTGTCCCACCGTGCAAATGAAATCCTATGTGCGAAACCTATCAGAACGTCGTTTGTTTATTCACTGAGGATATTCCTCCATCTACACGGAGGGACTCACAAACGGATGTTGTTTGCCTCTTCTATATACATACTGAGCCTTCGCAACAGTGGGGCTGGCAAGGAGGGGTTTTGAGGGCTCAGCTCCAAAATATCTGTTTGTTACAATAATTGTCACTTTCAATCACCTCCTTTGTCAGTGCCCGAATTTGTCTACACGAAAGAGGAAATCCTTTATTTGGCAACTTGGACGATCTCAGTTCAGTCAACATAAAAGATTTGCTGGGTTTTAGCTACAAACAAATTGGCTTGTGTAGGGAATTTGACTTCCAGTAAGGCAGAAGATCACTTTTTCCTTGTAGTATCACAATGCGACCTTTTCGCGGCCTACGTGTGTCCTTCGGTAAGTCCGTGCTCAGGCAACTACTTTAACCTAACCTAACCTACATACAACAATTTTCGGTAGCAACTATGGTTTCAATTTCTATTGGGCTCAAAATTTTTGTAGAAACCCTTCAAATGTAATCAAATGTGTGCGCCTCTGTTTCGCAACCTAATCTAACCTAACCAAAGGCGTATACAGGGGGGTTTTGGGGGTTAAACCACAAAAATTGTTGATGCAAATTGGAGTTTCAAATGAGTTTCAACTCAAAAGATGTTCGAACTCCCCTCCCCTCCCTGAACTCCCCCCTCCTCCAACCACAAAAATTATTGGTATAAAATATGGTTTAGAATGGGATTCGGCTCAAAACTGTACACAAACCTCTCTCCCCCAAAATGAAATCCTGTGTGCGCCACTGAACCTCACCCACCCAGATATGCTAACAATTCATTGTCATCTTCTGTCTCAAATATTTTTCCCTAATTTTTGCATGTTGCTTGTAGATGTTTTTTTGCAGTGCACGTGTCGCGTGTTTGCCACAAATGCAAACGTCACCAAAAACAAATGCTGCTACAGTGGTTTACACGATTAAAAACAGCACAATCGAATTCAGCTGAAATGAATTCGAAGAAAGTGGGTGTCAGTGTTGGGCACAAGAAAGTGTTGCACACAAACACACCGACACAGTGTGGCACGCTAACGTTTCATGGTTAGCAACGCAGCGGCAGTCTCAATAAAAAGCAAATTATTTGTGATAATTTTCAATAATGCGCGCGGAAAATCGGTTTTTGCGGCGCTCGTTGCACCAAATCCGCAGCGATGCTTGCAATTTTTCACTCGCAGCGCGGCGGCCGATAGCGCGTTTTGGAAAAGTAAGCATGCACCTTACGCTCTAAATAGCCACCGATACGATGCGGCGGCTGGCTGCAGGCTGCAGGCTGTCAGAAGAAATTGACGGCGCACTTGGCAGAGCTGCTAACTGGGTCCGGCCGGCAGTCGGCCGTTAATTGTGGCAATGTAAAGTGTATAAATTTGATTGGCACACTAACGCTGCAGATCAGTTGCATTTCGCCGAGAGATTGAAGAGGCTGTGTTTTTGTTTTTCGCTACCACACCACACCGCCAGCACACAATTAGACGGCGCCAGGATATGCGGCGGTAGAGTCTGCGCCCGAACACTAAGTGGAACACTGAGCGCATCACATCCTTGGACCGGCAAACACTGTCCGGCAGCAAATATGGATACGAGACTGCGACTGCGACAGCGAGTGCGACTACTGGCCGCACTCGTACTGATTTCGCTACTGAGCAACACTGACGCTATGAGTGGCGCCGAAAGTGGACGCAGCGCGCTGCTGGAGAACGGTCTGTCGCGCACGCTGCGGCACATCTACAGCAACTGCGGCGATCACGACGACATCTTCTGGTGCTTCAAAGTGCAGGCCGCCAAGCTGCTGGGACGCGCACTCAAAGTGCAGAACATCAACATTCTGGAGGGCGTAACCATTGTGAAGAAGCTGGACAACGAGACGCGCACGGGGCGTGCCAGCGCCAACGCCGAGTTGAACCTGAGCAATCGTGACCTGGAGCAGCTGTCGCTGAAGAGCCTGGACGCGTTGCTGCTGGAGCGCTTTCTGCACTTCGTGCGCAGCCGTCAGCTGCAGGTGAACGTGCCGCGTCTGCTGTCGTTCGGGCAGCGTAGCAGCCATGAGCTGCTCGGCACGCTGCTCGCCTTCTTCACGCAGTTCAACAGCGAAACGGACGCGGAGGGGCGCAAGAAGAAGGACGACAAGAAGTACCTGGGTCCGTTCATAGCGGCAGTGATGCTGAAGGCGGCCATCTTGAAGATGGCCTACCACTCGATTGCGATTGTGGCGGGCAAGGCGCTGATTGTGGGCAAGATTGCGCTCATCATCAGCGCCATTATTGGGCTGAAGAAGCTGGTGTCGTCCGATGGCGGCGAGAAGACCACCTACGAGATCGTGAAGCATCCACAGGTGCAGCAAAGCCACACGTACTCGTCGAGCCATGCGGGCGAGTACGAGGGCGGCGGCCACGAGGGCGGCTCCTACCATCGCAGCATGGACGACGAGATGATGATGCAGGACAAGGCCTACAATGCCTGGGTGCCCGCGGCCAAGACGCAGACGTAGACGCTCACACACACACACACACACGAGCAGTTGACCTGGTTGATGAAAGAGCGACCGGCGCAGAGAGCGAAAGCGCACACAGTTCCGGCAGCCGACTCACTTACTGCATTAGCGTTAAGAAAATTCACTATAAACCAAAGATGTTTGTTTGACTTTCAATTTTACTTAATCACTAGTTAAAGTTTTGCGTGCGGCAACAACAACAAATGTAGCATAATTAAAAAAAACATTTGCAGTTCGTTGTAAAATTCCACTAAACCCATAAGCCATTAGTTCATAAGTTCAATCGAGTTTCGGCGAGCAGCAGAGAACAAGTGAGAGGGAGGAAGAGTCCTGAAGGGGATCAATGAAACAACGCGCTGGGAATTATTCATTGTTTATAATTGTCCTTACTTAAGCATTAAAACAGCGAATAAATCAATTAAAGCCTAAAGAAAGCCCGCTGTGTGTCTTCGTTTGTAGTCCCCACCGCCGTCGCCGCCTTCATCGTCCTCTGCCACTTCGTAGTTGTAGTAGGAGCTGTGCTCATCGCCGCCAGTTACGGGAGGTCCTGGCGGATGCGGTTGCGGATGCGGACGCTTGTGTGAGGGCGGATGTGCAGGCGGACCGTGGTGCGTTGGCGCTGCGCTAATCACTTCCAGCATTGGCGAGTCGTACGGCATGCTGCGATGCCAACCGCTGTCGTGACTGTCGTGGCTTTCGTGGCCGTGTCCGCCGCCATGTCCGCCGCCGTGTCCACCGCCGCCGCCGCCTGTGACTATGACATGCTCCGTTGTGCTACCACCACTGCCACCCAAACCCTTTTTGAGACTACTCTGAAATGTACAGAACGTTAATGTGACAGAGAGAGATAGAGACAGAGAGAGTGAGAAAGAGTGTAGGCGGCAGATAAGTACGACGCTTAATTGACTAAAGTGCTGTGGTGAAACTTCAATGATTTGCTTGAAGGCTTTTAATGAACTTGTGCGATTTCTACGATGGGAAGCTGCAATGCCTATTTAAATCAATAACGGTATTAATTGCGGTTAATAACTTTGCAGAGCACAGTTTTGCGTACAAAATTTTGAGCAATGTTTGCCTGGGGTTAAAGAGATTTGCGGTTGGAGTAGGGGGTTGATTGTAAATAAATTTCAAAGATTGAAAGCCCAAATAGCTAAAAGCAACCAATTGATATATTCTACTGTAAGCTGCTGAAAATTTTCACCATGAAATATTCATATTTCTGCTATAAATGATCCTTGTAAATAATCCTTGTTTGGCAACTTTGAAACGGAAATCAAAAATTTTAATTACACCAAAATTTGCATCTTTGAAACGGAAATAGTTTTTACTATAACAAAATGTAGGAATTTTTCCTTGGAAAAAGGACTTGTGAAATTTTGTGCAGTTCCTAGTAAGACGCACTGAAAAATTATTGAGAATTTGTTACTATTGTTGTATTTTATATTGTATTGTTGTAATTCTTGGTTTAACCCTCTAGGAGGAGGTTTTTTTATTAGTTTTAAAAGTCCCTCTGGTTCTAAGTTCCAGATGTGGGTGTACCTCGGTTAGGTTAGGTAGGGAAGGGTGTGTGCGACCCAGGGGCCGCACTTCCATTCGTAGGCCAAAATGGCCCATTGTGAATCCCTTCTTGGAAGGCTGTGGAGCTAGCCAGTGGCTCTCGGTCCAGGACAAACCAATTCGACCTCTTGATGAAGAAGAGTAGATCCGACATTCCAACTACTGTCGCGCAAGCCAAGTCTGCCAGGAACCTTGACCCCAGGGTACGGAGCCGGCGTTCCTGCAGAGCCGTGCAATGGCACAGATAGTGCTGGATCTTTTCCACTTCTTCTTCATCTCCACAGCTTCTGCAGACATCACTGGACGAGAGACACCATTTGACAAGCATTGATCCAATGGCGCAGTGTCCAGTAATGACTCCAACAAGCTGCGTAATAGAGGTTCGACTTAGGGACTTTGAATGCACCTAACTAGAGAAATCTTTTTCTGCTGAGGAAAATGAATTGTTGTTGGAGACGAGTATGGCTTTAATTATTCTTCTCCAGATGTTCTCCGGATCTGAAGTTGCCACCCTTAACTAGAGAAATCTTTTTTTTTTTTAATATATCTTTTTTTTGGTAAGCCAACTAACCATGGAAAGCCTTCTACAAAAACCCTACTTCTTAATTCTTCTTTTCCAGATGTTCTCCGGATCTGAGGTTGCCATCCGTAACTAGAGAAATCTTTTTTTTTTAGAAAAAGATTTTTTTTTAGACGAATGCATCATGGCTTGCAATGAAAATTCTTCTACAAAAACTATTCTTCTCAATCATCAATGACCTACTCGTACCTTAGCAGAAGTTTTTTAATGTTCACTGGTGTGGTGTGTCGATTGTTTTTGACTTGGTATTTAAAAAAAAAAAAAAAAATTTAGTAATTTAAAACCACAGAACCTCACTGTGGCCGCTGTAACCAGACCGCTGCTGTGTTGTACCAGAAGTAAGAGAGTGTTGGTCTAAAATTCGAGACACAGAAATGGGCCAATACTCAGATATTGTTAACACTTGAAAGACCATTGCGGCCATTTTTACGGCTTTTCCTATCAAATATCTATGTTTTCTTTAGTATTTCTATCAACTTTTGCTTTGATGACTTTTATATTTTATCGGGTTCTACAGTTACTACAATTCTTCCACAGTTTGTACAATTTTATGGTCAAATCCCATGTGTACTGTTCGAGATATCAGTGGATATAATATGCAGTCTTTGTAGGTATGGATAACTTGCGGTCTTTCCCGTGTGAAGTTTTTCGAGAACTCTTGAACTGTGTCTTTGAACGGTGTCTTTTTAGAAACGCAGCTAGATCCATATCAAAGAAAATCAGAGTTCACTGCTTTGGGCTTCCATTTCTGACTAAACTAACTGACCTGTAAACGGCCAATACTGGTAACTTGATCTGGTTTATTAAGGAATCAAATTGGTTTTCCTTAAAGCTTGGCCGTTCTGTAGTTTCTTTAGGTCAATCATTGCTTTGGTCACATATCACACACGCACAACAAAAGTGACACAACTCAAAATTTTGGATTTTTCAGGAAACGCAAAAAACTGTTTTTGAGCTAAATAAACATTTTTTTTTAATAAGGTATAGACCGTTCAGTAGAAAATCCTTACAGATTATGCTTTATGATAAATTGCAAGAATTTTTTTTATTTTACACTAGAAAATCCAAAATTTTGAGTTGTGACTGTTTTGATGATATTTTAATTCAATAATTACAGAATTATTTCGAGTTATGCCACTTTTTCTGAATTTAATAATTACTGTCATTTAGACAGTTAAAAACTTGAAAGAAAAATTTTGAAAATTCATAATTAATGTAGTAATTAAAAATATATACAAAAATTGTAAAGAATTTTTGCTTTAAATTAACTTTAACAAAAATTTATTTCGTCAAAAGTGACACAATTTGAGTTAGAGTTGAGTCTTTTGCATTGAGCTGCAGTAATCAAATAGCATCAAACTCCTGACATGAAGAGAGACCTAACTGTATTTTTGCAACAGTTAACAACAACAAAATATACTGAGCTTTTGCTGATTGGTAGATTTATGCATTGTGCACAGTATTAACACATAAACCCGAAAATGAAAAATTTTGAGTTGTGTCACTTTTGTAGTGCGTGTGCGATATCCGAATATGTTCTGAGTGAGTAAAAAAACAAATAACTTTCAACTGAAGGAGATGAAAATTGGCATCTATTTAAATTTCCATCAAACAGCTTTTCACCTCGAATGCTTTTTCTGAAATAGTTTTTCATTTGCATTGCTAAAAATTGTATTTTTGTCTTTCAAACTATTTATGGTTCCAAAAACCTTTCGGAAATCTTTGAACTATCTTTGTCAGTTTAACCTTATGAGTTTCTATATCTCATTTGAACAAAACCCATGTCTGACACCAGTTCTTTGCCAGTCGTAACATTTCAAGCACATCTCAACAACTTCTCTATATCACATAACACAGTGGCGCACACAGGATTTCATTTGGCGGGCGAGGGTTTGCGTACAACTTTTGAGCCCATTACCATTTGAAAACATATTTTATACCAGCAATTTTTCTACGTTGAAGGGTTTGAACCCCCCAAAACCCACCCTATGTGCATTACTGATATAACACATCTAAATTCGTGGCATACTTACAAGGACCGACACGACCAGCGCAATCTTTGCCATCACAAACGCCGCGCCCGCAATCAGAATCACCTTTCCGAAGAACATTTGCGCCACCATTGCGATCACTGTTATGCCGCCCATCACAGCCATATTCTTATCTTTGTCCTTCTTTTTGCGTCCTTTAAGTGGATTTTTATTATTTAAATACCAAATTTTGAGTTTTTTCTTTTTAGCGATTTTCTTTTTGCTTTTGATAACTGAGCCAATAAGTTCTAATTTATCATCTACGAGACCATGGAATTCACGTTTCGTACCTTCATCCATGTTGTTGAGCAGCGCGTCGTCGTTAGCGGACGCCATGCTGGACAAACTGTCGATGGCATCGGAGATTCCGCTTTGCAGTGGATTCGTTGTTTGCGGCAGCTGCAGTCGCACGCTGCGCGACTCGGCCAGCTGCAGCAGCTTGGCGCCAAGGCTGCTGGCATTGGCGGGCAGAGAGCGTTGCTGTCGTACTGTTGCATTGTCGGCGAGTTGACGTTTTTCGATTGTCAGAAAGTCATTGTACTGCCAAGTGTTGTTGTTGCGTGCAGCAGTGTCGAGCATTTGCGCCAACTGCAGCTCGAGGCACGGCCACTTGTCGGTTTGAGTGAGGCACTGTGCGAGCGCTCGTCCTAGGTGCCGCAACAGCACCTCGCCGGTTATGTGATCCTTGGGCGTGGCGAGTGCGCACAGCATGAGGCACTGCAGGATGAGGCACGCACACAAATGCTTGCCAGACATTTTCACTTTTAAGATTTCTCGCTTTTTTTTAGTCCAATTCGCTTTTTCACTCGTTGTTGTAATGTCACCAGCGGGCAATATTCAGCCACGCTTTTGTCTCAACACTAAAAGCGTTTTCCGAACAAGAGCTGCATTTATACTTATGGCCAAAAAATACAAATTTTCAAAACAAAAAGAAAACTACCGAACATATGGAAATGTCGTTGAAGATCTTTCGCCTAGAACAGCGCGCAAGCAATTAATGTGTTTGCCAAACCACAAAATGCCGCCACCGACAACAACTCTCATTGATTGTCATCTAATCAACGCCAGGCAAGCGACTCTTCCGACGGAAATTCAACTAGTCTCACTTGAAGTCAGCGGCTCACTGAAGCCTGAAAACGTTCCGTGTTCCATGACATGCTCCGCTCTATCTGGAGCACTCATGCACTGTCAAAGAGCTCGCACTTACTTTCATCTTCCGTTCGCCACTTTCATTGGAAAACATTTTTAAAATTTTCTATTACATAATAAACAGCGCTTTTATTTACAATCCACTGCAACATAACCTAACTTAATGCTTAGCCTACTCTCTAAAGCCAACGTTACACCCTCAGATCGACCACTTTCCAGCCATCGCGATCGTTGGTCTTGAATTCGTGCTGCGCCGTCACCTCCTCGTCGTCCTCGTAGGCGCTGGGCCCCAGTTTGCCATTGGCGGACCGCTGTTTGCCGCTGCGATTGTGCATCATTGCCTGCTTCTCGTAGTCGTAGAAACGATCCGCTGGCTGCGTTGTCGGTACGGCAGTCGGGCGCGTCACATACTCGCGCGGCTTGTCAAAGTTCACTTTGCGATCGTTGCGCTTGTACGGCGAATTGTGATGCAATTCGTCGCCATCGTATTGATTGAACACTGATGTTTTGCCAGGCAAATAGCCATCGGCGCCGCCCAGCGCATGCGAGTGGCCGTGTCCGTGTCCGTGCAGCAGCGGCGGTGGTCCCAGAAAGCCGCCAAGACCACCAAAGCCGCCAAAACTGCCGGCAAGGCCGCTCAGTGCGCCCAACGAACCGCCAACACCTAAAAGCCCACTCACATAGATGGCCAACTTGGCCAAGAAGAGCGACTTCTTTAGCAGCAGACAAATGGCGGCGAATAGCAGCGGCACCAGTGCTACCAAATTGAATTTCATGCCCAGCAGAAACGGCACCAAGTAGTGTTTGGCCAGCAGACGCGCTGCATGCAACAAAGAAAGCCAAGTTAAAGTTGCGCTCGAAAGCAGACTTGAAGTTGGGCTTGTGGCTTGTGCTACTCACCCGTAGATGGCTCTTCGTAGCCAAAATGGCGCTCGTCCACAGTGGGATCGAGTAGAAACTGTGCCACACTGTTGGCATCGGCAGTGGGACCGATTTTCAGCATCAATCCCGGATAGAGTGCGTCCATGTGCCACTCGAAGCTGCGCTGGCTGAAGACGGCGCCGGCATTCTCCAAAATGCCCCTGAAATTAGAAGTGTGTGGATGTTAGTCGGTGGTTTGGATTGCCATAGTCCTTAGTTGAATAATAAACCGAGAGCTTCAACTAATCTTACCAAAGAGATAACCCTTTCGACACCGAATTTGGTACTTTTTGGTATTTAAATCATGAAACTTTTGCCTAAGAAGTGTGACTACGACATTTGAAGTCGCCACGCCTCTTTGTTAGAGTTCTAGAGTTAGTTTACTCAATTCAATCAATCAATCAATTTTGTATCAATATTTTTTTAATTACAGAAAAGTCATTTAATATTTATGAAAAAATACAAAATTATCAGTTTTTGATTTTATTTAACCATTATAGAAGAAACAGGGTTTTGATCAAACGCACGCAATCCGAAGACTTCAATTAGAACACAAACTTTCCCTGATATCGCTGCAAATTATTGGAAATTATTTTGGGGATAACAGTAAAATTTTTGTAACTTTAAAGAGATTCATCTCAGCTGCAGTAAGAAGTTAAAGAAATTCAATCAACAACACCAAAGTAGTATTTTTTTCTATAAAAAATTCATAAGAGGCTATGAAGGCTTCCGATGGTTAGATGTAGCGTGACCAGTGGTGCATAACAAAATTTAATTACGGCGGTTTTGCATACAACTTTTGAGTCTAATGCTATATGAAACCATATTCTGTACCCCTGCTACCTTCTCAACCTCTTCATACCATACACAATCTTAGAAAGTTTTAAAGATTCGACTGTCACAATCCTAACACATCTAACTAAAACCATCCCAAACATTGAGTTAACAGATCGAAACTTTTACAATTGTTCTACATACAAGTTTCATTTGGCTTTACGCTGTGGTTAATGTTTTCCACTTGATTATTGTTTCACAAATGTTCAACTGATTCACCTAAAATCCACCGGATCCGCATCGAGAATGTTCATCAGCGATCTGCCAGCCACTTTGTCGTCCTTGGTTGCAACAAAATCCCCCCACAATGTGTAGTTATCCTTTTCGTCCAGACGCTGCAGAAAATTAAGAGCCGTTCGGCCCAGACACTCGCGCAGACTCGGGTGCTGCTGCTGTCGCATGCAATATTTGAATTGATTCAGGTTCTGCGTTGAGTCACTGTTCGCTACGGCAACAACGGTAAAGCGCACAGTAAAAGTGAATAAGAATGCAATTTGCCAGATCAACTTGGCCAACTTGGTTGAACAATATAATTTTAAGTGCCACATTTTGCAATTCGACCGCAACTCGCGCACAACGACGTGGGTGTTGAAGAGGTCACCGAGCAACTGAAACAGCGGCCAAAGTAGTTGAGCGGATTTATAGCCAACGTGGACTTACATCACACCGACCGACACAACACAACACAACACCCGCCGCAATAGACGAAGAATGTCTACTTTGTTGTTGCTTTTTTATTTGTTATTGTTTTGGTTGAAAATGCCGTGGCCCTTTTTACAAGCGGCACATTACGATTTTCGCAAAAACGGCAAGAAAACACTGCCGAAAACACATTAAACCGACAAGACGACGAAAATCCACGGAAGCGTCCAAGTTGGCAGCGACGCGGCGCCACGGCCATGGTCAGTGCACCGACAGTGCCGGCAATTTGGGCTTCAAGCTTTTTCGCGTGTTTTTGCAGCTTTTCGCACAACGCGCCGCAGCGTTGCCGGCACAAGCCGCACGTTTTATTATGTAAGCTGTGTGCTGGCCGGTCGCTCGTCCGGTTGGCTGCGCGGCTGCTTGGCGGAGCTATTATGCACTCGACGCAGATTTTCGTCTATTGATAAAAATGGCCAGTTATGAAATTCTTCTGTGCCCCCAGTGCAGCCATGTGTGACACTGTTGGCGTTAATCGACGCTTGGCCGCTAATGAAAATTACTGAAAATGCTTATAGATTGCGCCATTTGATTTTGTTAGCAGCCCACAGTCTCAAAATGCCGTCAAAATTTAATGACATTACCAGCAAAGACTTTCATTAGCGCTTAATGTGTTTTAATTAAAGCGGCCAGCGTGTGACAGTAAAGTTGGCGGTTGACACTTAAATAAACTCTGCACTTATCAAATCACTTTATTGTATTTGACTTAATCGCCTATTGCAATGAATAGGAAATGGCTGCAATTTACTGACAAGCAAACGGTAAACATTGTTGTTGTAAACGATTGTGGGAAATATTTAAAGTACACACACCATTCGATGTCAATCTTAATGACGTTCATTCAAATCTGTGTGTGTGCAATGGCTTTCATTTCAAGGTCAAATATGCGGCCTAGTCAAAATTATTATTGACCCTAATTTATGAGAGAATTATGCAAAGACATTGCCGCCGCAGTCAATATGCAAATTTCATACCATAGCAACACAGAATGTCACATTTTGTGTGCATAATTTTCACATTGGCTTTTATCGATTCAATCTGCCGGCTTTGGGCATTACAACAGTTTGTTCATATCGAAAGTGCTCCAATTTAGAACACGTAGCGTTTATCAAAGACGAGCCTCTGCTCACTTCGCAGTGCTTCATACTTCATTCAAAATTGGGGCAAAAATAGAAGGAGTACTGGAAATTCCTTGAAAATTCGCAGTAATTTTGGGCTCCTAACTTCAAAAACTTACATCTTAGGTTAGGTTGGAGTGCCTGCCTTCTCTTTAAAAGCACACGTAAAGTAGTTCTTGTTTTCCTAAAAAAGATAAAGTTAAAAAAAATCGAATATATACAATAGACTGGATTTAGTGCACCATTTTTCGATTTCGATGCTTCGCAACCTTTCATTTTATGCGGTTTGGTAAAAAAGTGCATGAGCCAAAAGTCAAATTTCTGGGGGCAACTTGGGAGCAATGGAAGCCCATTTTATAAAAACCACCATTTTGTATGGGAGCTCCAATAAGGTTTGGAGATAGGGGGTGAGTATGTTTGAAAGAAATGTTCAGTAAGGAAAACTAGAGGGGTCGGTCATAGATTTTAACCCTCTAAGAACAACTTCTCACCAGCTGTGGAGCAATTTGTCGAATTTCTAGCTTTTTTGTGAACTTTGACCTCGATGCGACGCCATTTAGCTCCACCCTAGCACCACAATTTTTTGGCTCATGCACTTTTTCACCAAACCATATAAAATGAGGGGTTATGGAGCATCGAGAACCCATTATTAAGAATCTCGGCACGACTACGGTTTCCGTGGCGCCACCATTTGAGGGTGTCTTTAGATAGATCGACCAAAAATAAGTCGAAAATTACAAATACCATTTTTCGATATCTCGCTTCGTTTTCGAGATATCGAGGTTCAAAGTTTAAAATTTCGCTCAAAGTTTAAAATTCGCGCTTTTTTTTCGCAATCCCAGAGGTGCATACAGTTTTCCCGAAAGCCATAGTTTTCTTGGCAATAAGTTTTTCTCGAGTGGCGCTAAAAAAATAACCCTCATGGGAGTCACCACCACATCAGGCAACAGTCAGGTGTGCACAATATGGCAATATAAAAACTTTGAACCTGGATATCTCGAAAACGAAGCAAGATATCGAAAAATTTTATTCGTCATTTTCGATTTATTTTCGGTCAATCTATTTAAAAACATCATCAAATGGTGGCGCCACGGAAACCGTAGTATCCCCAGAATCTCCATACAACACTTAATCCAATCTAATATACAACCGAGTATTTTATTACCACTGAGCCCAAACCGCTGGAGCTATGTTAATGAAAGTTGGTAAATATTTCTATTTTAAAAGTCAACCCTTAAAAAGTAGCGATTTTACAAACATCGACCTTGAAAGGAAGCGAAAGGGACTGGTACAGCTTATATGGACGGACATTATTTTTTGGTCGTTTTTTTTTTTAATTTTGTATATATGTATGAACTAAAAAAACAATAACAAAATACATATTTCAGGGTTTTTTTTTTTTAATTCGACATTTAAAGGTTGGAAAGAGGGCGATGAAAGTGCTTAGGGAAATCATTTTTTTTGTTATTTTATTTTTTGTTTGATATTCGTTGAGCTTAACATGGAGGTGCACAGCTATGCAGTTCAATTCATAACGGTGAGACCATCATAGAAATTCAACTTAAATATTGGACTTTTAAAATAAGTCATAAATAAATAAATAATAAAAAAAATAAAAATAATACAAAATAAATAATAAAATATAATAAAAAAAAACAAAAAATTAATAATAATATAGAAAAAAATAATAAAAAGAAAATGGGATTATATGGCTCATACTGGTTTTAGTAGGCGTGCCAAGCCTATTTTTAAAAAGGACATTCATAATTCGTGACATTGACTTGGTTACACATTTTGGTCGCAATTTTAACTTTAACACGCATGCGTCGTTTGTGTCAATTTGACACAATTTCCGAATTCAAACTGTCATTGCGCCTTTATTTTTTCACGAAATCGAATAAGATTTTGGCTCACTGGCAAAACACAAACAAAAATAAACTTCCCCTCCCTTTTCCTTTTTAACTACTACTTTGCATTGATATTTTTTGATGTTTGTTTTTGATGATTTGACAAACGACTCTTTCGTAACTTTTTGTTAACGACGGATGCGTGTTAAGCAATTTCTATGAAAAAATCACACATTAGTAGGTTAGAAAAAAATTGAATATTTTCCAAAGACGCAAAAAGACGGAAAATTTGTTGGTGGATTTAAGAGAGAAAAGTATATTTAAAAAAATCATAAAAAGAATTTACGTCAGTTCAAGCTTTTCGATTTAAATTTCCTTTCTAAATTTTGTTATGTTTCATTGTTCATTGATACAAAAAATTGTTTTTGTAAATTCGTAAAAAAATATTTACACTGAACAAAAAACAAAAAAGAAACGATCAGCAGTTCCGCTTCTATCAATGTATTTTTAATAGTAAAAGAAATCTACAACAATACAATTTCTAACATTTTTTGTATACAAGTACCTAAATTTCAGTTTTCACTTTCATTAATTTTTTTTAAGTATAAAAATATAAGATATCTGAAATATTTTATCGAAAAATTATAATTTGTTTTTTATAAAAAAAAAATTTTGATTTTTGTTTTAATATCAGGTGTACAACTTTGCTTCCGCCGTTTTCCGATAGGTGGCTGTACCGGCTGAGGCTGGTTGAAATACATAGATGGTAATGCCTTTAAAGTGAGTGTGGACAGTGCTTAACAAATTGTCATCGCCGTTTCAGTGACAGTTGTTCTTGTTTTCGTATTATTCACGCTCGAAAATGTCCGTTTATGTGCCCAATTCTCGCCATTTGCGGGAAGTTTTACTTTTCTGTAACAATTCGAAAAAAATGCAGCTGAAGCGCATCGAATGCTCTCAGAAACTTACGGTGATGCTGCTCTGAGTGAAAGAACGTGTCGGGAGTGGTTTCAACGTTTTAAAATATCAAGAGCGACATGACAAAGTCATCCTCCAACACGACAATGCTCGGCCTCACGTCGCAAAAGTGGTCAAAAAGTACCTGGAAACGCTGAAATGGGAAGTCTTGCCCCACCCGCCGTATTCCCCAGATGTCGCCCCTTCTGACTTCCACCTATTCCGTTCGATGGCACACGGCCTGGCAGATCAACATTTTCAATCCTTCGAAGAATTGGAAAAATGGATTGCTTCATGGATAGCGTCAAAAGAGGGCTCATTTTTTCAAGCCGGGATCCGAAAATTGCCGGAAAGATGGGAGAAAGTTATCGCTAGCGACGGACAATACTTTGAATAATACATCTGTAAGCACTTTTTCGCAATAAAGCTTTTAATTTTGGAAAAAAACGGCGGAAGCAAAGTTGTACACCTGATATAAAAAAATTTTAAATTCAAAAATTATAATTTTTCGATTTTTAAAAACAAAAAAATTTTTAAATACAAAAAAAATAAATTTTTTCGATTTTTTTTATATACAAAAAATCTTTAAAATATAAAAAATTCTAATTTTTCGATTTTTTTCGATACAATATTTCAGATATCTCATATTTTTATATACTAGATATATGTATATGTTCAAGTTTTATAATATAAAAAAAAATTATAATTTTTCGATAAAATATTTCAGATACACCTTAATTTAACAATTTCTTTTAACATGATACTACTTTCATCAGAATCCGCCATCTTTTTTTTCTTATTTTGGTCCACTCTCAAAGCACTGTGCGTTGCTTCGAACTCGCGTACATAAATCAAACTTGCAAATTTGAAGTAAACATTTGTTCATAAGGGAACCTCTGTTCATTTAGCAACGATTGGTTCGCAGGTTTGGTCTTGGGACAGTTGGAACTTTTGATAACGCGACCTCAGTGAGGAGGAGAAGCAGACTGAAGTTTACCTATGCTGTCAAACTTTTTTAATATGTAAACAGTGGCACACGCAAGGGAGGTTTTAGAAGTTCACAGCGAATTATCAACAAAATATAACAGCAAAATATCACATCACAACGAGCCAGTTTTTTTAGCCTATCTGCGCATAGAATTCAGCCATTTAAGTCTAATTCAACCTAATCTAAGAACGCAAAATTGTATTCAAATATTTAAGAGTTCAAAACTGCCAAATACCTGGTTCTTACAAAATTTCTGTATGGCAAACATGGTTTCAAATTTTTATGAGCTCAATCCAGAGGCCCTGGGTTCGATGCCTAGCCCAGGCTGGTGAAACACCAATCTACTTCTATCGCTATCCACATGAAGCAGCTGAGAATTGTTGCATACACATTTCAAACAAGTGGTTTTGTGATATCACAACGGGCCTCATAGAGGCCTTAGTGTGTCTCATACAGAGGCAGTCACTACAACCAACCATTGGGCTCAAAAGTTGTGTACGGAACACTCCAAAATGAAATTCTGTGGGTGAAATGGTGAAATATCCCTCAGGTGCCACGTTTTCAATGACTGGGATGTTCTTAAATGTGTCATACTAAAGTTTAATAGGAAATTAAATTGGCTTCAATGTTGCTCTGCACAGTTGCTGCAGAAAATTCAACTTTATTTTCTATTGTTTATAAATATCTTTTGCCAATATTGGGTGCCTTGACAGCCATTACATTCACCCTCTCGCTAAATTTGATGGCACCCAGACCAACTACTAACCAAAATTGCTCGCCTACTGATTATTTATGCCATAATGTTGCTATTAATTTTATGACATTGCGAACGCGGACCCAAGCAAAGCATTTCGAATTCAAGTTGTTTTTCGAAATCATAGTTTATGTAGGTACACGATTTTTGCTTTTTCATACAGAGGTTCCTTGATTTATTAACCCTAGAATTATTTAAAAATTTTACAATATTAAATTGAAGAGTAGTTGAGATTGAGGAAGGTTAGTTTAGGTTTTGTAAGGGTGACAAATAAAGGGCGCAGCTGACATAGTAAGCCTGTTGACATAGTAGTGAGACAGGCATCCTTCCCTGAAGACATCTCCCTAGACATCTCCCCAGATGGAACAGAGCATTCACCGTAATTATTTTATGAAACGAGCCTTGACTGTGAAGTTGAAAGTTGATTGCTCAATCAAATCAACCAAAATGACGAAGTCTCATTCAAGCCAAGTACGGCCAATGGAATACAAAACATTTTGGATAATTGCTAAGTTTATTGTCGTAAGGTCCATAGTGAGGAGAATGGTAAGTGAACCTTTAGAAGAAAGTGCAAGAAAACCACATCTAGAGCCACAACCACATCTAAAACCACATTTAGTAAATGGCATTTACCAGGCAAAGTTTTGTTTATTGGATTATTGAGGGAAGTTTGTCTTTGAGTATGTTTGAGTTTCATTGAGTAGCTTCAATGGACATTAATAAGTTTTAAAAAAGTTTGTTTTATTTAAACCGATTTTTTTTTAGAAATTTTACTAAGACCCTGACTGATTAACAAATTGTGGTCAAACGTATTCTTTCTTCATAATGCTTTGTATAAAACATTTTATATTAATTATGGTTTTTTGTCGATTTTATATAAACAAATTTAACTCTCAAGGCGAGCAAACATACTTTCAGATACAAAAATACACGGAATTTTCCATTCAAATAAACCGCAAAATATTTTCTTCTGAGTTGGTGCTAAAATGTTTCTTTGAGTGCCATCTGTCGGGAGTTTGTGCGTAATAGCTTTGTAAACAAGTAAGCAAGTGTTCTGCGAATTTCGCAATGTCTAGTCGAGCAAAAAAGCAATTATCTGAAATTTTATGTTCCTAACTGAGTGTTAAAGCGTTTGGGGAAAAAATGTTCTTCGCAAAAGTCCAAAACTTGGGATAAACTCTTGATTTCTTAACTCTTGGTTTCTTAAGCACAACAACGAACCGCCTCATACAACTCCTACGAGACTATTTGACCACAAACAACGATCAGATCGTTTTAGAAACTATTGTTACGAATACTAAGTCTAGTGGGCTGTTGCGTATCTCTGGATTGTGTAATTTGAAAATAAAACACAGTTTCTTAAACGCAGACAATAAAATAAACCAACAGTCACTTTATTATTCACAGTTTACACTTTACTGTTCGTACACCTAAGTATTTGCTTAGTCACTTCGTGTGGCAACTTCACTTGTCAAAACCAGACTGACTCGCTGCACCGCATCTGGCCACCTTTTATACTCTGTCCGGCCGTCGCGCAGATCGTTCTCGCACGTTGCCAGATTGGACTAGAAGTTTCCCTGATGACCGCGACCATCGTTGCCAGGTTGGACTAAAAGTTACTATCGCGGCCGTCATTGCCAGATTGGGTTATGGCACGGCACGTAGCGGCAGGGTTGCTTTGCACCGCGACAGACTGGCTCATCGTTACACTGCCCACCACTTAGACTTGTTCGTCCCGAACAAGTGCCGAGGCTCCGCTGTGATAAGGCGCCAGGCGCTCCAAATGGACTACCTTCAGCTTAGCGCCTCTATTGTTGCAACGTTGAATCCGGTATACCACGTCGTTAATCCTAGTCACGACTTCGTAAGGTCCTTCCCATGACGCTTGAAGTTTTGGAGACAAACCTTTCCTCCGCTGCGGGTTGTAGAGCATTACCAAATCGCCTTCTTGGAACCCTGCTGAGTTGGCCCGTAGATCGTATCTGGCTTTCGCCTTATCGCTGACCAGTTTGGTGCGGCCCCTTATAAATTGGTGAGTTTCCTCCAGTTCCGCCCGCTTATTGGCCACGTATTCCGTCTTAGCGCCTCCCGTCGTGCTGACTACCCCGAACTTCAAGTCAGCGGGTAACCGCAACTCTGTGCCGAACACTGCTCGGGCTGGAGTGAGTGATGTCGTGTCGTGCGGGGCTGACCTATACGCCATCAGGAACAGGGGGATATGCGTGTCCCAATCCTTTTGATTCCTGCCTACCACTTTCCGCAGGTATTCCTCCAGCGTCCGGTTAAAGCGTTCCACCATGCCGTCGGACTGTGGGTGCAAAGGAGTGGTACGCGTTTTCTTTATCCCCAGCAGCCCACACACTTCCTTGAATACCGCAGACTCGAAATTCCGGCCTTGATCTGAGTGCAACTCCAACGGAACTCCGAACCGGGCTACCCAGTTGTTTACCAGCTTTTCCGAGATCGTGGTGGCCTCCTGGTTAGGAATAGGGTACACTTCGGGCCATTTGCTGAAGTAATCCATTACGACCAGCACATATTTGTTGCCTTGAGTGCTAGTTGGGAATGGGCCGGCGACGTCCATAGCAATCCGCTCGAAGGGCGCTCCCACGTTGTAATGCTGCATGCGGCCTCGAGATTTTCTTGTCGGCCCTTTCGCGGCTGAACATCGGTCGCAGCTCTTAATCCACTCGGCTACAGACTCCTGACATCCTACCCAGTAGAATCGTCTTTTTATTTTGGCGACGGTTTTGGTGATGCCTAGGTGCCCTCCACTGGAGTCGTTATGGTATGCCTCGATGACCTCGTTGATTCTGCTTTTCGGCACTACCATTAGGGGGTTGCTGGTACGACCATCCGCGCTCTCCCATTCGCGGTACAGGCAGCCTTCCTTCAGCCGCAAACTTTTCCACTGTGCCCAGTAAGCCTTAGCGATCGGGCTTTCACCAGCCATCTCCTGCCAGTCTGGACGTGCGCCTTGCTCCTTGCCTTCGACGATTTTTGCAAGATCCGCATCCTCACGCTGGTCGTTTCGTAGCCTTTCCGCAGACCACTCTTCCTCTGGCATAACGCTTATCGACCGAACATCCACAATTTGTCCTTCGCTTTCGGCTCGCGAGTTATGCCTGCACTCGGTTTTGCACGAATGGTGTGGCAGAGCGGCAGCCCTTCTTGGCGACATCTGTTGTCCGGAACGCTTTTCTCGCAGATGGCAGTCTCGTGATATGTGGCCTTGCTTGCCACATCGCCAGCAACTAACTCTAGATGACACTGCCCGCAGCCCCGCTGGTGCCTCCGAGCTCACGGTCTGGTTTTGGGTGACACGTCCAGATTGGGCTCGACGCTTTTCCGCAGATGAATGTCGAAGACTTCCTCCCCAGGCTGCCTCATACGTCATCGCGCTGGCCACCGTCTCCTTAAATGTCGGCTTGCCCATCATCAACGCACTCCGACGTGTCTCTGGGTCATGAAGACCTTCAATAAATGACTCAATCTTCATCCTCTCGAGGTTATCAGCGCCGAATTTCGGGTAGCACAACTGTACGAGCCGCTCAATGTCCGCTGCATATGTCTGCAGCGCCTCGTTGGCCCTTTGTCTACGGCTCTTCAGCTCGCAATAATACAGCATTTTGTTGTGCTCGTCGCTGTATCTGGCTGCCAGCGCCCTTATGACGGTGTCGTAATCACCTCTTAAACATTCTGGAACTGATTTGATTACCTCAGCCGCAGGACCTTTCAGAGCCAGTATCAGTCTCCGACCTTTCCTAACATCGGTCCACTGACTCTCCAAAGCAGCCATCTCGAATTGTAGTTTGAATGTGTCAAACGACGTAGTACCATCATAAGTAGGCACTTCTATGGCGAAACTTTCCTCAACTGACTGCACCCTTGCTCGAAGCTGTACCTCTCGAAGCCGTTCGTCTATCTTTCTGTGCATCGAATCTTCCAGACTGTCAACTCGTTTGTTCAAGGACTCATCCAGGTTGTCAACTCGTCTGTTCAGGGATTCACCCATTTCGTCAACTCGTTTGTCCCAATCGTCTATTCGCGTCTCGAGATGCTCAACTTTCACATTCAGGCTATTGGAAATTTCCTCCACCTTCTGCTCTATGCGCGCAGAATTTTCCACCATTTCCCGATTTGCAGTCTCGACTTTTGCCGAAATTTCGAGATTCGTAATTTCCAGCTTCGCTGACATTTCTCGATTTGCTGTCTCGACTTTTGCCGAAATTCCGAGATTCGTAGTTTCCAGCTTCGCTGACATTTCTCGATTTGCTGTCTCGACTTTTGCCGAAATTTCGAGATTCGTAGTTTCCAGCTTCGCTGCCATATCTTGATTCGCAGTTTCCATTTTCGCTGCCATTTCGCGGTTGGAAGTCTCGAACATGCCTTTAAGTGCAACCATTAGCTGGCTCATGTCCATTGCTTGTGGCGGCGCAGCCGCTGCAGTCGTACTTTGCATCGACGCCGCACCTGCAGGCGATTCCTCCATTTTGGCCGACGCCTCTTGTTCTTGCACTCCGAACTCGTGCACAGCCCAATCGACGCCTCGTTCCTCACATGCTTCTCGCAAGCGCAACTGCAACTCCACCTTTCCGCCAGCAGTCGGCAAATTCCAGGCAGCCAGCTCCTTCTTCAGCTGGTCCACCTTCAGCAGCTCGAATTTCACCATGTCCGTGCTTTTATAATTTTATTTCTTAGTTTTTTTTTTTTTTATCTTCAATTTTCCACAATCCCACTTCTGACACCAAATGTTACGAATACTAAGTCTAGTGGGCTGTTGCGTATCTCTGGATTGTGTAATTTGAAAATAAAACACAGTTTCTTAAACGCAGACAATAAAATAAACCAACAGTCACTTTATTATTCACAGTTTACACTTTACTGTTCGTACACCTAAGTATTTGCTTAGTCACTTCGTGTGGCAACTTCACTTGTCAAAACCAGACTGACTCGCTGCACCGCATCTGGCCACCTTTTATACTCTGTCCGGCCGTCGCGCAGATCGTTCTCGCACGTTGCCAGATTGGACTAGAAGTTTCCCTGATGACCGCGACCATCGTTGCCAGGTTGGACTAAAAGTTACGGGTTATGGCACGGCACGTAGCGGCAGGGTTGCTTTGCACCGCGACAGACTGGCTCATCGTTACACTATGTATTCACCCAACTTGGCTACTTGGGACCTTTTCCTACTCCCACGAGTCAAGTTATCACTTTGCGTAAAGGGTTTGTGATGACTGAGGCAGTGTTACCAGATGCCTGAAATTACTTTCTCATAAATCCTAAAAAAGCTGAAATTTCCTGCCAAAAATGTCAAAAATCTACGAAAAGTTTTTTTTATTATAATCTTTAATTTATAAACTAATGAATTAAACTTATCATAAAAAATTTAAATGAAATATTTTTATATACTTTGAAGCAAGAAATTTAAATTAAATTGGCCACTTTAGCCTTCAATATTCATGGCTGCAGTACCAATAATGATGTCAAATGTATAACCATCAAAAATTTCTAAACTTCCTCCTGAATTATTTTTCCTCCTAAAAATGCCCCTGATCTGGCAACACTGGGCTAAAGCGATAAGTGTGAGTGCGTAGAAGGAGCTGAAGACGATTCCAAGATCAGCCTAAAAAATGTGTTTTCAAGTTTGAAGGAAGTGTTCAAATATGTGTTTTACTTCCAATGGAGATTTCTTTAAAGAATATAAAAAAAGTATCAATAAAAATTCAACAAAAATTCTGACCTTTGACGTATTCAGAGACCTATAGTAGAATTTTATGGCGAATATTTTTGTGGTACATTTTGTCCTTAAAAAAATCTGTTTTCCAGGACATTTGTGTCATTTTAGAAAAAAGGGTCAAATTGACCCATATAAATAGGAGCTACAGGGTAAAAAAAAAAACTTTAAAAAAATTAATAATTAAATCTATTAAATTAATTAAATAAAATTAATAATGTTTCTTAAAATATTTAATGCATTTGAGGCTTAAAGTATACAGATAAAAAGGCGTGGCTAAGATTCAAAATATTAATATGGAAGTCATTCAAACCAACCGATAACTGACTGCTTGTTCAACGTCGATTTCAACAAATTCTTTTTAGCTTCGAAGTCGCTTCGAAATCAATTCAATTAATTTGTATTCAACCAAGTGTTAAGCAACAACATCAACGAGCCATAACAGCAGCCATGGCTACAGTATTAACACAACAACACCAACAACAATCAGCAGCAACAGCACCGTCAGTCGCTTGAGTGTGCCAACAGACACTGGGAGCCATTAAATGTAAAGTGTAAAGTGTGCATTACCAAAGAAAACATGGCATGCTTTTAGGCAGTCGACAATAACTTACATTCAGGTCTAATGATATAGCAATATTTAAACAAACATAACGAGTCTCCCTGTTGTCGTTGGAGCATGCGTTGAAAGCAAACAGCACAACAACAAACAACGCGAAGGACAATGGGGAACGCAACACAAACAGCGGCGAACGGCAAATGGCAAATAAAACAGATCAGCCAGCTCGACAGTTGCGTGTGAAGGCGCCATCATGTGTATGTGTGTGTGTGTGTGTGTGTGTGTGTGTGTGTGTGAGAGTCTTCAAGTTTGGCAGACTTGTGTGCGTGTGGCAGGAAACTTTCTTATGACGTCTTTAGTGTGTAACGTAACGCAAAACGAGCGGAAAATTGCAATGGCATTGTTAACGGTTTGGTTGTTTGGGTCAGCGTGTCAAAGTGTCGCTAGCAGGTGAGTTTTCATTGTTGTTTTCATTTCATTATTTATTTAATTTTTTTTTAGTTTAAGTGAGAAGGTACCAAATTAAGTCAATTAAGGTTAGTCTTCTGGTGCTGCACACAAAGATTTGAACTTTTTCATTTGTTAGGTTAGTTTGAAACTTTGAAGTGCGGTGAAAGTGAAAAATTCGCCAAATGAGTTTTAATTGAAAAACTTGGCTTGACTTGGCTTGTGTTCTGCATGTTTGATTTGCGCTTTGTAGGACTTTTATGTGGCACGTGAGGATATCAGGGGAGTTTTCTGATATAAATCGGAGGCATGTTAATTGTTGTGGAGCAAAAAATTGCAAGTTCAAATTCAGCGTTGAACAATTTTCAAATTTTGAATGCGTGTCAAGGGAGCAATGCGTGCCACGTGTATCGCAACGAGATGAGCCAGCGGTACTACAGTATTTTTTTGCTCAGATTTTGCCAGAACATTGAAGGCGTGCAAACTGGCAATGAAAGTTACGACCAGCTTTATGCTTCCAGACAAGGAGGCGGTACTTTTAAACTTTGCGCCAGAATTTAAACCACTCGTGTAGCTGAGGAGCGCCGGTATCATAGCTCCTCATGAGGGACTGCGAGGCTTACATGGCGCAGTTGTGATAAGAAATGCACATTATTTATTTTAGTCCTTTAAGAGACTGAGATATCCAACCCACAGGGACTCCCACTGGATACTGGCTAATTCGAACACACGCCAACAAAGTAGGGACTAGTAACACCGTACGACAGCATTTTTCACACCGGGAAAAATCCATATGTGCGTGAAACTAGAGACCAAATATAGTAATACTGCGTACTCAGTTTTTCATTTCTACATCCTTTTAAAAGAACTTCAAAATTTTGAAGGGGAAAAAAATTAAAAAAATATAAAAAATTGTTTATCTTATTAATCTTAATCTCTTACTTATGTCAAATGAAACAGGAATGGTTTCAGAATTAAAAAAAATAGATTTTTTATCTATTTGTTAAAAAAAAAAATATGAAGTAGGTCCTTCAAAATTTTAATCCTTTATTTCCTTGCAAAATATCTCAGAATGTTGACTACATGACATCCAGCCTGTCCTTTGATAAGGACTATCAGGTTGTTATTTCATCTAGAGCCGAATGGGAGCTGGGTGTGCCCCCTGTCAGCGGTGATGTCCATATTTATACGAATGGATCGATCCGATCTTTCGGCAGCTGTAATCTCAGCAGGAAATGGCAAACCTCTGAGAGTAAGATTGCCTATGAAAAAGCTCCCAACTCGCCGTTCGGAATCGGCATAAAACTGTAGGTCCCTTCCAAACCTTAGTCTCGTAATCGGGCTGTCGTGCCAGTCAAGAAGAAGAAGAAGAAGCATAAAATGCCTAGCATTTGTCGTTACACTTGGCACTGTCTGCTCCAATGTGATCTTCGATTCACTTCCGGAAAAACTCATCAACTCAACGCCACAGGACCCAGTCACCCAGAAAAGACAAATCTTATGCCCACATAAGCAATGTAGAGATTCTCTATTTTGTATAAACAAATTTGGAATTTGGACCCTAAAGTAGTAATGGCCAATTTGCTACTCACAGGTAACAAAATGGTCATCACTGCCCCAAGGCATTAATTTCAGGCCTAAGTAACTCAATTCATATGCTTCATGCTTTAATACTTTTTATTCATTTTTTATTAGTAAATATTTAGAACTGCATACAAATAAACTCTGTTAAACTATTGGCAACTCATTGAATGCTCAATTTCCTGTTTTTAATTTTTCTTCTTTTTTATTTTTTTATTTTCTTCAAGTTTCATTGGTGCATCGTTTTGACAATCAGCGCGGAAAAATCTTCGACGCATAAAACGCAACGTTTTCTTTTGCAGCCAACAGTTGACTGAATCGCATAGACTGCAATTGAAATCTGATATGTGAAAAATTCACCTTTCAACTTTCCCCTTTAATGGCAATGCGGCAGTCATTTTCATTTTCACATGTGGCAAAATTCTTTAACCACAACGCACAGCTGCCACCAACTATGGCATCGATTATGCATTAACTCTCTGCGATGTTTTTGCAATTTTTATTTTTTTATATTGGAAAAAATGAAATACTATATAAGAAGAAAAAACACTTTCACCATGCGCTCGTATTATTTTAATACAAACTCACATACACACACACACAGCATCCACTGAACGAAACGGCAACACAAGAGAAAAACTATTCAGTTAAAGGTTAACTAAGTGCGATTGCAGGCAAATTGTGTGCATGTATGAATGAACCTGTCATTGTGTGTACGTATATGTGTGTGTGTGTAAGAGTACATTGCATATAAATCAATGTGTCAATATTACAGCGATATATTGAATATGGTTTTCAGCAAAGTGCAGCAGACAATAAAAATTTCACTTTGTTCAACATTTCTGATAATAAAATTTTATTTCATTTCATTTCATTTCATTAAATTTGATTTGATTAAACTTTTTCTCAAATTTTCTTTCACATGTGAGCAGAGCACGCAGGCGCAGAATCTGTCAAGTGGAACTGGCACAAAGTGAATGCGATTAAGTTGCAATAGTTGTAAATATTGTAGCAGCCCAACCAATATTGCAGCAATATTAAGAAGCGCAAACACAGATAACACATTTCTGATCAATATTTGGACAGAAATTGCCCTTCAAATTTCTAATCAAATACAATCAGTAGCTGAGTAACCTTCAGAAGTTTTAGTCTGGTTTACAAACAAACTCTTTGGGAACTGTGTTACCCAGCAATTGGCTGATTTAGTTGGTAGCAATGCACCAAAACATTGATGCCCTGTTCGTGTAGAAGTGCACCAAACAGACAGACAGCCAGACAGTCCAATAGCCGCGTTGTCGTTTTCGACTGACTGCGCACGCGCAGTTGTTACTGCTGTTGTTGTTGTTGTTGTTGTTGCTGTAGCGCAAACTGCAACTGCATTAGTTGGCTGCAACTTTATTTGTTGTTGCTGCTTATGTTGTTTCAATTATAAAAGCAGGTCACTGTCGATACTTTCATTCGTTTTTAGAGCGACACCGGATACTAATGAATGACGCTAAAGGCAAGTGCCGCCAACTGGTAACCGATAACTGGTAACTGCCAACCAGTAACGGTAACGGCAGCAGCAGCAGCAGCAGCACCATTGCCATCTCAATCAGCAGCAGCAACGCTACTAATGGAAAGCAAATAAGTTGAAATAATTTACTATTAAACGTGAAATACATGCAAAGTGGCATCGTTTTTCTTCTAGTTGTTGTTGGTATTGTTGCATTATGTTTTTTCTTTAACTCATTGAAGTGTTCTGCGAGTGATTCTTGTCGAGTTATATACTAAAATGTTGAAATGTTTAGTTTAAGTGAAATGAAAGATGTCACTAACAATGTTCAGTGTACTGAATTTGTTTTGTGTTGCTTTTGTTTTCGTTTATTTTCTTCAATTTCTTGATTTTTGGACATTTTGTTATTTGTTAGTTAAGGTAAATTTTTGCGAAGTGGAAACTTCCAGTTTAAATTTCGCACTTTTAAAAATATCCAAAATTCCAACCTTTTAACTACTAACTTTGTTTTGTGTTGTTTTGAATTTTTTTCAAATATCAGATTTTTAGCAATTTTGTAGTTTCTTAGACAAGGTTTTTTGCATAATGAAAACAACAAATTTAAATTTCACACTCTTAAAAATATCTAAAATTCAAACATTTTAACTACTGAATATGTTTTGAATTTTTTTCAAATATCAGATTGTTGGCAATTTTGTTGCTTGTTAAACAAAGTTTTCTTTGCAAAATGAAAACATACAATTTAAATTTAACACTTTTCAAAATATCCAAAACACAAACAAACCTGTTTTTTATTACATTTGGGATCTTATTGATTCCACATTGGAAGGTTTCCGTACACAACCTTTGAGTTCGATAACAACTTTTGAAATCACATTTGTCGCCAATAGGTTAGGTAGGGAAGGGTGTGTGCGTCCCAAGGGCAGCACTTCCACTCGGAGGCCAAAATGGCCCATTGTGAATCCCTTCATGGAAGATTCTGGAGCTAACCAGTGGCTCTCAGTTCGGGGCAAACCAATTCGACCTCTTGATGAAGGAGAGTAGATCCGAAATTTCAACTATTGCTGTGCAGGCCAAGTCTGCCAGGAACCTTGACCCCAAGGTACGGAGTCGGCGTTCCTGCAGAGCCGTGCAGTGGCACAGGTAGTGTTGGATCGTTTCCACTTCTTCTTCATCTCCACAGCTTCTGCAGACATCACTAGACGAGAGGCACCATTTGACCAGCATAGATCCAATGGCGCAGTGTCCAGTGATTACTCCAACAAGCTGCCTAATAGAGGTTCGACTCAGGGACAGTACATATCGTGTTTTCCTCACGGAAAGGGAAGGCCATATTGCCCGGCAGGTACTGCAATTAGTTCTGCTCCGCCATGAGGACTCGATGTAAGTTTTACTCAACCTGTCAATACGTAAATACAGGGCAGATATCGGAGGGAGCACAGAGTTATCCACTTCGGTGAGAGGCAGGGCGACCCCCTTTCTTGCCATCTCATCCGCTGCCTCGTTTCCTGCCACTCCAGAGTGGCCCGGAACCCAGCAGAGAGTGACTCGGTGATGTCCGATGCCGCGAAGTGCAGTGCGACAACTCTGCACTACCTTTGATTTCACAGTAGATTTTCGGACCCTAAAAATATTTGCTTGTTACGGAATTGTAGGATGACAAATATGTTTCAAATGGTATTTGTTGTGTACGGATTCCATCACCCAAAACGAAATTCCTTGTACACCACTGCTCTCATATAAAATAGAATGCAAAAATGATGACAAATTGAATGCAACTATTTAAAACACTTTGTCATAGCAACAGAAATTAAATGCTTTATTGTGTCAGAAATAAACAAATTTGAACTAAATTCCTTGTGTATTACTGCTCTCAAACATTTAATAGCATAAAGTGGAATGTTACTGCATATGTAAAAAGAATTTGAAAAAATAGAACGAAAAATCAATTTAATTTGTCATGGCAACCAAACTTAGTTGCTTAATTCAGTGAGAAGTAAGCAGATTTGAACTAAGTTTTCATAAATTCTATTCTGAAAACTATGTTGACTAAGTAAGTACACTGCCATTGTCTTTCACTGCAGAAACGTTGGCTTTAGACTTATAAGAATAGCTGATGCACAGATTACTGATTACTGAATTTCCTCGCCAAGCCCAAATGGTTCCCAAAAGACCCTCGTCTGGATCTAGAGCGAACCCAACAGATAGGGAAGGACACCAGATTCATAAATGAAGGGAAACACAATGGACCAAAGAGAGTCTTCGAGTGGAAAACACTCCTCCCCCCGAACACTCCCCTTCTACAACCTTAGCTAAGGCAAGGTTTCACTTTGGGATTTCGCATATAACTTTTCTGTTCAATTCCATTTTAAACCATATTTTGCAATTATTTTATTTGTAAGTTTTGAATCTGTAAAATCATAAAAGCATATTAAACATAAAATCTCATCAAAACATAAAATCTTGCTGTCTCATACACGCGCAACCAAAAGACTCTTCCATGAACCTGAAAATCCTCTCAACTCACTCATCCTTTCAACTATTTCTAAAGTAAAAGTTAATTTCACAAATTTTGTGTACAGTTAACGCCCACATGAAACGCACAGATTTGTGATATTTTGTAAACTTTTATTACCATTTAATTAAATGCTTCATCATTGAACAAAAATACATACAAAACAATTGCTGGAACGTTCCGCGCTCGCACCGAGCGCGCAACATGTCCGTTTAAATGCACAAATGTCGCTAATCTGTAAGTGTGGGGGCGGAGGGGGTAGTATGTGTATTTGTCAGTTTCTGTATGTAAACGTCTAAACCTGGTCTACGAGTAGTTGAAACATGTGGCTGGGGTGGAGGCGCCGGAAAGCACACTATGAGTTATTAAAATTAATTAAATTGAGTGTAGAATGCGTAGTTGTTGTTAGTTTGTACTTGGCACACAAAGAGAAGAAGTGCGCAGTGGCGGCTGCGTATAGAAGGAGACCGCAGCGAGAAAGTTTGAAACAGTAGTCGAATAAAAATGTCTAGGAAAAAGTATTAAACAGTATTAAAGCTTTGAGTTGATGCGTTAAGTAAAGTAAAGTTAAGCCACAAGAACTAAAACAAGCAACAGCGCCACAAGCCAAAAGTACCAGAATTTTAAATTCATAAGTCATAAAGACAGATTGAACTGATCTTAAACGCAGCTATATTTCAAATGCATTGACTAATTGAATTCCCATATTATTATTGCAATTAAATTTCACTCGCAGTCATCTTTGTCTTGTTCTATAGTTTTTGTATGTCTTTTTGTTGTTGTTGCATTGTTTTTGCTTGTCAGCGTTGGTTTTTGTTTTGTTTTGTCTTTTTAAATAAAATTTAACCTAAGTCATTACACAGTAGAAAAACATGGCGTACGCTTCAGTTTTAGTTGAACAAAAGTTAAACCGAAAATAAAAAACTAAACCATAAAAAATTGAAAATTGTTCTAAATTAAAATCAGTTAATTAAATAAATAGAATAAATTAATTAAAATTAACTTTGCAGGATGTATTGCACTCCTTCGTCGCACGCTACGCTCCGCCTCTATTGCTGATACGCCGAGTAGGCGAGCTTTTGCGCGTCCGACAGCGAACGACCGTAGCTGTGCTCGTCGTGCGAATAGTGCGGATGGGCGACCACTTCGTAGTTTTCCTTGCCGCCCTTCTCCAGTAGCTTCTTGAGGCCAATGATGCCGGACAGCAGCAACGCAATTTTGCCAATGATCAGCGCCTTGAAGGAGATCAGCGCCAGGAAGCCAATGGCAAGCGGCAGCAGAGCGGCCATCTTCAATTTGAAGAGCAGCAACAGTGGCAACAGATACTTCTTCTTCTCCTTCTTCTTGCCGCGAGCTGCAATTGCAAAGCGACAATTTCTTGGAAGTTAGTGAAAGAAAACAGAAAAACAAAAGAATGAGTTGAACAAAATCATTGGCGGCATTCACGATGTGAGGTGTAAAGTAAGATAGTGAATGACATGTTTAGTGACTCTTACACTAAGAGATTTAAGGAAGTGAAGATATTTGTTTGCGATAAATGGCTTAGTTAGCTACGAGTCTATCGGAAGATCCGCTACGAAATCCACTCACAGACTTTAAAAGAGAAAACAAAAAATCGGCCAATGACGAATTTATTCTTATTGCTTAACACTAGAAAGCCAATTGCAGTAATTTTCACGGTTTTTCATTTTTAAATATCTGTATTTTCTTTCGAATTTTTATCAACTTTTGCTTTGATGACTTTTACTTATTTTTATATTCGTAAATTTTGTTTTTAATTTATTTTGTTTTTTTCCAAATCCGGTCATTTTTAGCCAAATCCGATGTGTACTTTTCAAGATATCAGCGTATATAATATGTAGTCTTTGTAGGTAAGGAAAACTTGCGGTCTTTCTAGTGTTAAGGTACATTTCTTATGGTCCAATGGGCTCTAAATGTGACCTATGTTTGTCTTGCAGCAAGGTGCCGGGCCCAGATGGTCACTTCATTATAGTGTTTAGCAGAAACCGCCTTTTCAAAACCGAACCTAAACTAAGTTTCTGCTATTTTGCTAATATTCGGTCAATCCAAAACCTTTTAATGTATATAAGAAAAACGCTCTATGAAAATTTCGAATTTGCTTTACTAGAGTGCACTGAAAAGTGGTCCAACTCAACATAAAGTTGGCAACACTTGTCAACAGAAAGTAGGGAACCTCTTTTCAGAAGTGCTCAACAAAATTTCAACCATCTTGTATGCAAAGTTGTTGTTGAACAATAGTTTGAGTCCGTCAATATGATTTTTTTTTGTGAAACTGGAAAAATCCAGTTTTCCAGCACATCCAGCACACATTAAATATTTATTTTTAAAAGGACAATTAAAGATGAAGTCATCGATTTAGGCATGAAAAACTGTTCTGTTTAAGAAGATTCGGTCCCTTATTTTGCGGTCGAACTGAATCCCGAGCCGATTATTCGATTCCCTTAGGGTAGATTTTTCTGATTACCAGAACATTTGCTATGGATTACTTCATTAGTTTGACTGGTTTTGAAAATAGCCTAGTTGCGAGTGTAGACCATAAAATCACGAAATAATGTCACTCGCTTAGGTTGGGTTGAGCTGGTTGGCCAAATTGGCCACGCTTACATAGATCCTGTTGGGTCTCTAGCGGTGCTAGAAGAATTGCTGAAGTAATGATAGCTTAAATTGACTGAATTTGAGCAGTGCTTTCTTGTTGTGCTAACGGACTCACCCAGTTGGTATCTCTGATATACATTTAGCGCTAATGACCCACTTTTATATCACTCTCTCAGTATTCACCTGCTATGGATTTATTGAGAGCGCCCCGAAATCCTGGCTGGTTTAGAGCCATACCTACATATATATCCAACCTATATACATCTTAGCCACATAGCATTACCACTTCATATTAAGATTAAAACAATGGATGTCAAATTTCTAAAGTTGGAAAACAGATTCCATTCTCTATTTTTTTAGACCTTTACATACTGAATGCGTCTTTCCTAGACGTTAACCTTGAAGAAATATATACTCGTTTTTTCTTGAGCGTTTTCTGGAGAGCTGCATACCAACCTTAAAGCTACATATATCATTCGCCGAAGCCCAGTGACGATCTGTTTATAACCGATCAATAAGAATGTGGGATAGAACTACACAACTATAGATAGTAGTATTCGATATATATATCGGTAGTTTTTGGCACTATTGATACTTTCGGTTTTTTTGGATGAGACGGCAATGTCTCCAGAATGTTCTATGCTGGCAGTGCTGCCTTAGATATTCCGTTGTGACATTCGAATACCTATGTGGGTACTAGTAAAAACTAAGTGACCGATTGATTTGAAATTTAGACCCCAGAAGAGGATTTCTGGATATTGATTGTTGTGTATGGAGTAGAGCTGTGGAAGATCACCAGTGAGGAACCCATTCTGCGGTAAATAAAGAATGGCGTTGGATTGAAACCCGCAAGGGAGTAGAAGTCGCGGTCGACCAAAATATACTTGGAGAAGGTCGAACCTACGTGAACAAGCCGCTGTCAACACCACATAGGATAGGAAAAAACAGCCCAGAATCGTGTAAGATGTCTTAAGAAGGATCTTGTGGAGGCCCAATGTTCCAGATAGGAGTGAAGAAGGAAACAATTTACAAGAAGGCATGGCGGAACTGATTCCGTAACACTGAATAACGTCGCATTTATAAATTGGAGAACATTGATATTCGGTACAATGTCGTCCCATGGATCTTAGGTTCCAAACAACAAAAATTTACTGAAAACTTTGGAACTTAAGTCGCACATGATTGACATTCGAAAAAATGCGGTGAGCATTGAACGTAGGGGCGTTGCATAGACCATATGACTGCAGTCTCATAGCATTCAAAGAGGGACTTGGTGCTCTTCAAGCAACTCACAATCTTAATCTCGAGCAACAGGCATATGTAACAAAGACCCGTAGTCTTGATAACAGCTTCAATATTTATATTTTACAGCACAATTGCCGGGTACACATTGATATATGAAACAATTTTAATTTAACCGATCGTATCGATAGTCTTGACTCAAATTATCGAAGATATCGAATGATATTGAACTATCGATTGTAGCCCAGCTCTACTGTGGGTTAGAAATGTCTAGTAATGTTATATTTTTACATTTCACAATTGAGTCAGTGGAAAATATCTTAAAGTAGTTTCCATAATTAGATATTTTGCTACATTACGCACAAATAACCATTACGAATAATTATACTTCTTTACTATTTCTATTATTGAGAGAATAATAATGTCAATTGACAGGACCAACAAGCTTTCTACGGTTTGGTTTAGAAAATACAACAACATATACCGTGCAATAAATTATTAAGGCAGCAACAATGTTGCACCAACAACTAACCACTTTTCTGGAAATGAAAAGAAAGCAGAACAACAACAACAATAGCAGAGTTAGAGGGAGCTACAGCAACAATAACAACAACAACGACAATATTGGCATTGAATTGCGGCATTGGCATTGGAGAAAATTGTATGAAGTATCCATATGCCGCAAAGGCAGTGGAAAAAGAAGAAGTCGAAAAAAAAGAAGAAGAAGACGAGCAGGAGAAAATAGCGCTAACAGATATTGCATGCAGCAAATGTTTACAAAACAACGGCAATCGATACGTCGCAGTGTATGAACGGGCGTACAGACAGACAGACAGATAGATAGACGGACGAACGCAAAGCAAAACTCGAACTCATATCAATTAAAAACGGAGAAGCGCCAAGCGGCAACAAAAGTAACGACAACAACAACCACTACCGACCGCACACAACAACAGCAACGGCAACAGTTGCAACTGGAATGCATAATATGGAACAAATGGGCGGACAGACAGTTGGCGCACGAACAGACGGATGCGGCTGGCACAGAGCATTGTTGTTGTTGTCGTTGCTATTTTATTCGCTTTATTAAAAGTTATACATTTTTCGATTTCTTCTTTTTTTTTCGCTGTAGAAAACTTGGTCAGCGGCCATGTAGCGAACAACAAGAAATAGCAAAAAATAAACAACAACAAAAATGTAGAGGAGAAATTACTGCAATGGTTTGGAGGGAAGGAGGATAGCAGGGACAGGAGCAGAAAACTGAGCAGCGGCGGCGACGGCACGTAAACGGCAAATTATGGCCACTGTGAGTACAACAACAACAACAACAACAACAAGACAAAGCATGCCGACAGCATAGGCAACAGTAGAGCGTCACGAAAAACAACAACAACAACAAAACAGCGAACATCCTACTTGACATGCAATGCAGGCTCTGACACACTTACGACGCGACGTTCTGTCGTTGGCCGCTCGCACCAAACACAGCTGGCAGCCACTTTCCGCTGCGGGCAGAGCGGCTGCACCTCTTTTACTGTAATATTTGCTGCCGTTTGTTCATTTGTTTATTAGCTGTTTGTGTGTGTGCGTGTGTGTGTGTTTGTTGTGGTTGTGGCTCTTTAAAAAGTCAAGTAAATTAATGGCTAAACTTTGCATCAAACTGTGTATGTGTATGTGTGTGTTTGTCACATTAGCCGACGCCACCGCCACCCGCATCGTCAACGCTCCCAACATTTCTGCTCGGTCAGCATCGCGCTTTGTGTTGGCTTTCCTTTTTTGCCAAGTTTCCTTCTCCATTTTTTTGCTTTCTTTCTTTATTCATTTAATTTTCCTTTTTTGCCACCTGCTCGGCGACTAACTGGCTGCCGTGTGCGCCATTTGTGGGTGTGGTTTTACACGCTGTTTGACCAAATCACGTTAACGAGTTTGCGGTTTGCTTTGTTGTTGCTGTTGTGCGTTGTTTATAAAATTCTCACAAGTGACGGGATGTTTTATATGAACAAATAAACAAACAAACCATCAAACAAGCAACAACACAATTAACACTTTAAAGTCATTTGGTGGTTGCTGTTCGTTTATGTGTGTGTGTCTGTGTGCAGTCTGAGAAAGTGGTTTGGAAACTGTTGCTTTCATTTAAGTAGCCTTAATTCATAATAATCACAAACGAAATTGGCACAAAATTTTCGCAATTGCTGAACAACAAACAATAAGTAAAGAAGATAATGAGGAAAGCAAATATATTTTTGCTTATTGGAAACGGTGGAAGTTGTTAAGTTATATGCATAAACTAAGAGGTTAGCTGCACATTAAGCTTAACTAACTTTTAACACGAATCTGTAGTGTTGTAGTTAGCAGAGATCTGGTAACAGACGAATTATAAACTATATATCATACAATCATTGCATATTCAGTAAGTAAATTTAAACAGGACTTTGTGTGATTTGCAAAAGTGCAGTGAAAATTTGATAACATTTGCTTCACTGGAAGCGGTGTAATTGCGTCTGAAGTGCCAGCAAGTTTGTGTCAATGGTACAAAAATGAGCATCGAACAATGAGTTAATATTGAGTTTTGTTTTAAATCAGGGAAAATTTTTATCGGAACATTACAATTGATGAATCAAGCTTATATTAATGATCATTTTTTCTTGTTCAGAGTTCATGAACGACATACGCAATGCAAAAACGGTCATGAAGACATAAATGATGATCAACCTCTTGGCCAACCGAAATTCGTGAACACCGCAGATTCTTGCAAAATATGCACTCATTCGTCAAAGATCAGAGTTAAACTTAAATGACATTCTTGAAATTTGATTCAAGCATTTCAATAACTGCAATTTGTCGTATTTTAACTGAACGTTTGGGCTATCAAAACGTTAGTGTGTCTGACTGACTGGCGCCATCTTATCGGCAGATACTTGTAGTCAATTCTTTGACTTAAAATTTCACTTTAACTATCAACAACTCCACATATGTATATTTGGCATTGTGCAACTTTTATATTTTCAGAAAATTGCATTTGTTCAAAAGCGGTTTGAGGTCGTAGAAGTCATCCAAAAATCTTATACTGACATTCTGAAAGATATTCCGGAAGCAAACTCACACTCATTCAATATTCTTCTAGATTATGTAAATCAGCATATTGAGTCCGAGAGGTACTTACTATTTTGAATAAAAAAAATCAGTTTTTCCAAAATTAAAAAAAGGCGTTTTCACACACAACTTTTGGTCTCAATACCATTTAAAAGCATTTTTGTTGCCCACAACTTTTGTCAAAGACAAATATTTGAGGATTTGAATCCTGAATTAACACTTAATTGCTGTTGAAATATGTAAGCTGACCAGTGGCGCACGCAGGTGGGGTTTTGGGGGGCTTCAAACCCTCTAAACACAAAAATTGCTGGTACCAAATATGGTTTCGCATGGTATTCGGCTCAAAAGTTGTACGCAAAACCCCCCAAAAATGAAATTCACTGTGTAAGCAACTGAAACCGACTATACTCGCTTACTAAGATAAGGAAAGAAAAAGGAAACTTCGAAAGAATGTGTACATATTTAGGATGGAACATAGTCTATGTTTAACTATGTTTCCTGTTCATGGGTCTACTTGTTCGACTTAATGCAGTGGAAATATTTGAAACTAGTCATCAATTTTCTTAAGATCGTTACTTTCTATACTTTCCACTGTTTGCGCAGAAACTTAAAGTACATATTTAAAACAAGTACCCATTTACTTAATCGATTCCTCGCATATATACTCAGAAAGCCAGAAATATCTGTCTTAAGCGAAATCTTTAGGCCATCAGTTTTCGAAGTTAATTTCATCCTTTCCTCGGGTTATCAATAGATAACTTATTTAAACAATCTTTGGGATGGAAACTCTACTTATCCCTACAATCTTGACAAGTAGATGCATCGAAAAATGGAAGCAAATGTAGTACCTGAATCCAGGGGCGAATTCAGAAAAAAATTTCGCGGAGGGGGAGAGGTTTCAAAAAGTAATTCTTTAATACTTATACAATGTCCTTAAATTTGTATGTAGTTTTAAAGTCAATCGAAATATTTTGGGGGGTCTCAACCCCCAAATCCCCCAACCCATGAATCCGCCACTGCCTGAAGCTAAGAACTATTCCCCAGAAGAATACTTTTTATGAAAATAGCTTAGAAGAAGGCTGAGTTGGTTAAAATAGGAGGTAGTTCCTTAACACTAGAAAGATCGCAAGTTTTCCATACCCAAAAAGACTACATGTTATATCTATATGATATTTCGAAGAGTACTCATAGGAATAGAACCCTAGTTGTAGAACTAATTGTAGAACCCGATAAAAAAATAAAAATCATAAAAGCAAAAATCAATGGAAATACTTAAGAAAATACAAATATTTAAAAATGAGAATGGTCTTTCCAGTTTTAATTGCGCTACCACTTTTAGTTTTAGGTTCAATCTCCGATAATACCAAAGAAAGCAATCTCAATGAGTCTTATTGCAGAAGAGTCTCAGCACCGCTTTCAAAACTTAAAAAAAATCACCAGAACCTGTAGGATCTTATATTCATTTCCTTGTAAAGTGTTTTTGAAGAAATGTTGACAAAACTTGTCTCTTGAACAATTGGTTCAAGACAAAGATGTTGAGGTGTCTAGATTCTACATATCAGAGGGTTAGACACTAAAATTCTCTCTCTGAGCTCTCCGAACGGAGAAAATTCAAAAATCGTGTTTGAAAACACGCATCTAATTTCGAGTTCTATAATAAATTTTTGAGCCAAAGACATATTTTCGCTAAGATAAATGTAAATAACGAAGATCAGCATAAGTCGATGTTTTCTATGTCAGTATTTCGTATTCTCTATGTCAATGCTAGATTATGTTAGCGTGCCTAGCTTTGTATGAGATACACTTAAACCCATAGATGGCTTGTTGTGATATCACAAATTTTAAGCGTTTGAAATCTATATGCAACACTGTTTTTTTAACATGTGTTTTGGCACCGAAAAAAAAGGAAAACAAGAGTTTTTCTTTCGGCGGCTGTCCTCTCAGCAGGAAATGGCAAACCTCTGAGAGTAACATTGCCTATGAAAAAGCTCCCAACTCGCCGTTCGAAATCGGCATAAAACTGTAGCTCCCTTCCAACCTTGAAAAAATTCACACGCACAACAACGGGTAGCAAGGCCTTAGTCTCGCAATCGGGCTGTCATTTCAAATGGATAGGGAATCTTTTTTGTATTTTATTTGACAGTTTTTCTTTCAGACTTAGACATTTTCTTTTTACTTTTGTTCTCATTTCCTTTTTGTGATTAGCAACAGAAATATACGAGATTCCCAAATTGGGAATCGAACAAAGAACCTCTGGTATGAAAATTCAGTGCGCTACCCACTGGTTTATCGAGGCCGGCTTTATTTATGCTACTACCCTATAAAATGTATTGACAGCTAGATTAAACTTTTGCATAATAAAAGCCAACTTTCAAATGGAAGTTTAAACATTAAACAATTATTCTCCGCAGCAATATAAATATTCATATTCAAATGTATGGACTGCATAAGTAAAAGTACTTATGCAGTCCATACGTGTTAAAAACCATACTTGGACATAGCAAAATGATTTGGAAAATTAATATTCATAGTATTTGTGATTTGACACAATAATTTAACACTTAACCAGAGAAAAGCCAAGTAAATTAAAAACTAAAATTAATTATAATGCTGGCATCCAAATATCAAAAGGATCTAAAGAGTTGAAATAAAATTACTAAAAAGTTAGCTCGTAAGATTAAAACTATAAATTATTTTAACTAGCTGCCAATATGTTTAAAATTTACCTAAATTTTGCATAGAAGCCACATTATAAGTAAAAACAATTTCCATTACGTTCAACTTTAAAATGGTTTGAGCGAAATTTTGCATGCTAAACTAATATAATGAACAGAAAACTTCTCATATTTCCCACTGACAGTCGGAGCATAGCGTTTTTGGCTAACGTTTTGAGTCTAATATGAAACGTTCAATGATGCATTTCGGCAACGTATCAGTCCCAGGAGTTCAACTAATTACGCCACTGCGCTGAGCACACCCCTCCCCCTCAATGCCTTCACACTTGATTGGCCACACGCATGAAGACACATTCACACATGTAAGTAGATACGTTTTAGAGCAACAAATTCAATTTATATGCAAAGTGCGCCCTTGAATTAGAGCTTCGAGCAGCAATGAATTCTAACTTCACATTGCCAAATTCTTAAATAAACTTTCAGCGCTGTGCAGGCGTCATGAAGTTTTTCAGGCAAAACTGCTGCGGCAAGATGCCAGCAGTGTGAAATTTTCAAACTGCCGCACACAACGCGCACAACTGGTGGCAACACTGAAATGTTGTTGCACTGAAATGGCCAGTATTCGCTTCAATTGCGTTGCATTTGATTTATGAACAATTAAAAACACGCCCGATACATCTCGTGCAACTGGGTGCTGCTGCCACACCAGTTTGACGACCTCAAAATGCGCGTTCAAGGAATTTAACAGTGAAAACAGGATTTTTCACATGCATGCCAAGCCTGATGCACTTGTTGTTGTTGTTGCTGTTGCTGTGGCAATTGCCACATACGCGTAACCCACATCAAGTGTTGCATGCTACTTGCTGCATGCCCCACAAATGCGCACCCTACAGTGGAACGCAATCTACTTACATTCCTCCAGCGCGCGCTGCATGTCCTGAATCGACTCTTTGGGCACTTTGAATTGCAGCGTATGAGTGCCGAAGAATCGCGCCACGCGCTCCACCAACAATGTGTCGACCTCATTTTCGCGCGCTTCTGGTTCGGCGGGCAACGTGGCATCGTTCAGCGAACGTCCAACTGGAATGTCATCGGTTTTTATTAGTGAAATGCCTTCAGTCAATTTGACGTCACCGTCCTCTGTGTCGAAATAGTGAAGGGCGCGTTCCTAATGCAATAAAAAAATGAGATTTGTTTAATGTTTATTTTTAATTTTTTTTTTAATAAATTATTATTTTTTTTTTCATTTGAACAATTTTAATATTTAGTATATAAATATTTAATTTTTTTTTTTAATTTGAACAAACATTAACGTTTTTGCATGACTTGATAATTTCATATTTTTGTATTTGTTCCAACTTCCAACTCTAAAGAATTTTAATCAGTTTGGCGTTTAGGTTTGGTAAGAGAAAAGTTTCCTATACTCAGTGTACAGTCCTGGCTGCAGTGGCGCACACATGGGGGTTTGAGGGGTTCAAACGCCTCATATATATCTGCATATTGCAAACATTTCGGGATTTTTGGGACATTTTTCAACTTGAATTGGACTCAGTGGAGAATTCAGGGGGTTACAGCCGCCCCCCCCCCCGAAATATTAGGGTCGACTTTAAAACTACACACAAATTAAAAGGCATTTTATGAATATTAAAGAATTACTTTTTGAAACCCCCTTTTCCCCCCCCAAAATAATTTTCTGCATCCGCCCCTGATTGGACTCTAAGGTTTTGTACGGAGTCCCCTTCGAAAATGAAATTCTGTATAAGTCACTGCTTGACCTCAGATGTTTTCTCGTAAGAGACTCTACATCCTTAGGTGCCCGTTACTTGCCAATCTTAGGTTTTGAAATACTAAAAGACTGACTTCGATGACTGACGATTTGAATTGCTGGATCCCTAAGAAGGAAAAGTTTCTGACCTCAATTCGAAATGTTTGTTTTTTTCAGTAGGGGAAAGCATCAAACGTCAAACAAACGAATGAACTCTCAGTCCGTCAGGGGCGGATTCAGAAAAATATTTCGGGGGGGGTTTTTAAAAAGGAATTCTTTAATATTTATAAAATATCTTTTAATTTGTATGTAGTTTTTTAGTCGATCCAAATATTTCGGGGGGTTTCAACCCCCAAACCCACCCTGGATCCACCACTGCAGTCCGTGTACCTCATCTTTAATTCGTAATGTCGTATCAAAAATTTAAATATTTGCAAATTCACCAAAAAATTCTAAAAAATTCTCTCGGCTTGCATCGCATATTTCTCAGAGAGAAGCAAATCACAAACAAGAAATATGTTTCTTCCATTAGGAAAAATTTTTTTATACTTATATTGATGAATTATTTAAAATTCAAAAATACCGTTATATATATTTAGACAAATATTAAAAGTAGAACATCGGTGGTTCAAACTCATCTAATACAAAGTTCAAATAAATAAAAGATTGATTGATTGATCCCATTCATACTCTCGTACGAGCATAGATAAATTTATGAAGTGTAAATAAAATAATTTTATATTTAAATTTAATTTTAAAATGTAATTGAAATGCTATTTTAAATTTAATTTAATTTTAAATTTAATTTAATTGTAAATTTAATTTCATTTTAAATTAAAATTTAAAAAATTCTAAAAAAATTAGATTTCAAAAATTAAAGATTAATTTATTTAATTCAAATTTAAATTTACTTCAAAATTAAAATTAAAATATTCATATAAATATTCATAACTCAATAAAAAATTTAATAAAATTTAAAATTTAAATTTATTTAATTTAATAAAAAAAAATTTATTTAATTTAATATTAAATTAATTTATTTTTAAATTTAAAATTTAATTTAATTTTAATTTCAAAAAGTCTTTATTTAAAAAAAAAATTATTAAATTCATCTTTTTGATAAGCAGGCTTTACTCTTCTATCTCATATTGCTCCCACCTGCTCTATGTAGCAACTTTCACTCCTGCACTTCAGTCTATTTATTAGATCATATTTAGATCAATAAGTATCAAAAACGTTGTACTTCTCATGATATATCCAACTTTCAAACAACCCAATGAACTGTCAACATGTCTAGCTTTCATAATTGCTCTTAGTTTTCTCTCACACATCGGGCTCCATTTCATGTCACATTCACTGCATATTGAGATGAACCACATTAACTGCAACTATTTCAATATTCTCATAGACACTTCTTCTTTGCTTCCACTTGTTACAATTTGCCACACACTATTTTGCTCGTTATTCCATTTGGCCTTCGGCATTGGCTTACCTTCATGCACAGAACCATCGATAGATCGCCGCAGTCCTTGACCATTCTCAGTGCGCTGGTCAAGAGGCTGTCTGTGTCGGACACAGAGTTGCCGCTGGGCGCGCTGGCTGCGGCACTGCTTGCCACCAAGGCGAATAAACACACAAATTTAAACATTGCTTCACAAACTTTAAGACCGCACTGACGATGCCTGCTGCTCCTGCTGCCAATATCCTTGCACACTGTATAATCCACTTGAGTTGGCGTTTTCAACTTTGGCTTTGGCTGGCAACGATCGGATTGATCGGTCAGAAGGCAACCGGTAAACTGTGACTAGAAGGCGTTCGTGGATCGAGTTTTATTCCCGGCTCGTACAATCTGTACAGCAACGATACACACACACACACATACAAACGCGCACGCACACAGGCACGCGTTGCTGCCAGTGCACGCACTCGCCAAACTGAAATTCAATTGAAACAAATTGAACGCCGTACTCGAAAATTGAATGCGACACCAACGTTGAGAAAGCTCTTTCTTTCAGTTCGCTGTGACTACAGTGACGATTGCAGCCAAATGAATTCTTTGGCATTGAACAGCAACAACAACTAAATGGCAGTTGTTGTCTTGTTTCGGCTCAATGGCTCATTGCATCGCAATGCCGCAACGCAAAGAAATCGAGCTTAGAATTTCAATAGATCAGCTAACGTTTGCAGAGCCGGCAAAGAGCGGCCACTTCAGAATCGACTTCAGCAACGGCTTCGTTGTTGTTGCATTTGTTGTAGAATGAAAACGCTGACAATGACATTGAGCTCGTCGCTCTCGCAAGCGCTGCTCACCTGGATTGTGCAGTTGACTGGCTGCTGCCATTTTCAACTCGGGCCACAAGGCGCTTGAATGTGCTCGCCGATTGAAAGTGCTAAGCCAACCTAACACAGTGCGGGCCGCCAGTCTCTTCGGCTCATGCTCATCTGATATGTAAATTTTTGTGCCATGTGCAATAATTTCGCTGAGCGTATGGCGACAGTGGAACAATGTGAATCCCAATTGAAAAGTAGAAGCTATAATGTCCAAAATAGCCTTAAATACAGTTTAGATGCTTAAACTTAGATTAAAGAAGAATATTCTTAAGGACATTTTTAGAGTAATTTTTAACAATCTTCAACCAGCTTAAATTGAGTATAGTTCAAATATTATTTCCATGTATCAGATAATTGTCAGACAGTCGGAACGATGTAATTGAATCAAAAGAAAACATTAACCTTAAACCTAAACTACGTTCGACTCGCTTAGACCAGCAATGGCACAAAGCGTAAATACATGTTATTCTATAGTATCCATTTCTCCAATTATTTCCCTTATTAAATTTGTAACCCCACCTCATCAAATCCCATATCGTTTTTCTCCCTCATCTTATCTCTTAATTGTATCTAATCTCTATCATATTTTCATGGTAACTTTATACTTTCTTTTATTTTTACTTCCACTTTTACTTTTACTTCTACTTCTACTTCTACCTCTATTTCTACTTCTGCTTCTTTATCTTTTACTTCTAATTCTACTCCCTCTTCTGCTCCTACTTCTACCTTTTTTCCTACTTCTACTAATTCTTGTTTTACTTGAGTTCCTACTTCAGGTTTCACTTCTACTTCTAGTTTTACTCCTACTTCTACTTCTAATTCTACTTTAAATTCTATTTCTACTTTTTCCTCTACTTCTACATCTGCTTTTTACTCTAATTCTAATACAAATTCTACTTCTAATTCAAATTCCACTTTTGCTTCTACTTCTACTTCTACATCTACTTCTGGTTCCACTTTTGCTTCGACTTGTACTTCTGCTTCTACTTCAACTTCTACTTCTACATCTATTTCTGGTTCCACTTTTGTTTCTACTTCTGCTTCTACTTCTTCTTCTACTTTCACTTCTACTTCTGGTTCCACTTTTGCTTCTACTTCTACTTTTACTACTATTTCTATTTCTACTTCTACATCTACTTCTGGTTCCACTTTTGCTTCTACTTCTGGTTTAACTTCTGGTTTAACTTCTAGTTCTAGTTCTAGTTCTAGTTCTACTTCTACTTCTACTTCTACTTCTACTTCTACTTCTACTTCTACTTCTACTTCTACTTCTACTTCTACTTCTACTTCTACTTCTACTTCTACTTCTACTTCTGCATCTACTTCTACTTCTACTTCTACTTCTACTTCTACTTCTACTTCTACTTCTACTTCTACTTCTACTTCTATTTCTACTTCTACTTCTACTTCTACTTCTACTTCTACTTCTACTTCTACTTCTACTTCTACTTCTACTTCTACTTCTACTTCTACTTCTACTTCTACTTCTACTTCTACTTCTACTTCTACTTCTACTTCTACTTCTCCTTCTACTTCTACTTCTACTTCTACTTCTACTTCTACTTCTACTTCTACTTCTACTTCTACTTCTACTTCTACTTCTACTTCTACTTCTACTTCTACTTCTACTTCTACTTCTTCTTCTTCTTCTACTTCTACTTCTACTTCTACTTCTTCTTCTACTTTTACTTCTACTTCTACTTCTACTTGTGGTTCCACTTTTGCTTCTACTTCTACTTTTACTTATACTTCTACATCTACTTCTACTTCTGATTCTACTTCTTCTTCTACTTCTACTACTACTTCTTCCTCTACTTCTACTTCTGGTTCCACTTTTGCTTCTACTTCTGATTCTGATTCTACTTCTACTTTTACTTCTGCTTCGACTTTTACTTCTTCTACTTCTACATCTACTTCTGGTTCTGGTTTCTATTCTTATTCCTATTCTTATTCCTAATCCTTTTCCTACTCCTATTCTTATTCCTATTCTTATTCCTATTCTTATTCCTATTCTTATTCCTATTGCTATTCTTATTCCTATTCCTATTCTTATTCCTATTCTTATTCCTATCCCTATTTCTATTCCTATTCCTAATGTTATTCCTACTCCTACTTCTAATCCTATATTACCCCTATCGCATTTCAAGCTCATTCCTATCCCATCTCTTTGATATTCCCTTCTACCTCTGAAAATAATTGTTTTCCTTTCATCTGACATACCAATCGATCCCATTGTGCTTTGCTGAGTCTCTCCGAGTGGGGCTTCTCCCGGTGGAGCAACGGCTCCCAGCACAGAGACACAAAGCGCCATTGATTTCTGCTCTCTTTCGGCCAAACATAGAAACCACGCATCGCATAAGTCAGTGGCATAATGGGCGTAGAAGCCACTGGCAAATGCGTGAGACCAATTTGGACGCGGCGCATTCCCTGCACACGATTAGGTTAGCGCCGCTCCCACGCGGAAATACCACAACTGGGGGGCTGACAGTGTCAAACTTTAGCAATGAGCGGACACAGGTGCGCCATCAGACGCTTCTAGTTACTCAAATGGCCAACTAGTCAGCCGTTATTTGACTGTTTCGCTGTTGAATTTGATAAAAATAGCTTTGCATATTCTGCGCACTCGATGGCTATTCGGATCGGAGCCAGATAATTATCTCTAATGTGTTGTTGTTAGTGCTGCCATGGTAGCCAGTTGTGTGTGCCGCCGCATAACTATGGCAATAAAATTAGAGTAAAATAGAAAATTAACTCGTTTAGAGGAAATGCAAAAAAATTTCACTTTAATTTTGTCGCCACTGCATGTTTTGCAGCGTTGACGTTATCGCTGTCGTTTTTGCTGTCGTTGCGGCTGCTGTGACAGTTTCATTTGTCAATGTTGTTGCTGTGTTTGTTCAGCATTAGCACTTGGCTGCCGTTTGTTTGCTCTTGCACGCTTAACGCTTTTTACTGTGTTCAGTGCAGATAACGTCGGCGCGGACGATGATGTCAAAGCAGATGAAGCCATGAGCGGCTGCTGCGGCTGTCAGAAAGTGTCGGCAGCTAGAAGAAAGTGTCGCGTCTACGCCATTTGCATGTGCAGTTAAATATTGACACGAGTGCGAATGTGTTGTTGTTGCTGGTTAACGCGGCGCGGCAAGTGCTGGTTGTGGCCGTTTCGCGTCTGCGTTTCGGTTTCATTCAGAAAGTTATCTACAATTGCAACTATAATTGAAATTGCTGCAATTTGTCTGTCGCTGGTTGAAAAGTGAAAAAGTCATTCATTGACGCATTTTAATTAGAGATTTTGCTATTAGTTAGTGACCGAGTATTTAGTTGGGTTTTCCTATGTTGCAGAGTTCAAGTGGCGTGTGGCATCATAACTGGCGGCAATTAAAATGTGGCAAATAACTATTTTTACGGCAGCGATTATTCAATACATTTTTAGTTGTAGTTGTTTTTTTTTGTATAATTTTTGATAAATAAGCGCTGGAAGATTTGTCTGTTTGTGTAAAAACTAATTGGTGCATGTGTTATGAAAACAATAGAAGCAATAGAAGCTCAGCTGAACTAAAACTTACTTAGTTTCGGTTTGTATTAATAAATATGTATTAAAAAAATATTTTAAAAGAACGAGAAATTTTTTGTAAGATTAATAATGTAATTGAAAAACAAAGAAAACAAAAATAATTAATGAATTTGTTGTTTTTAAACATAAATAATGATCATAAAATAATTGTAAGGAGTTTCATCAAGTTTTATTATTTACTAATAAATATGCTTAAACATAATTTTTTTTAAATCGATAACCTTTTTTTAATTTCTTAGTATTAAAAGCAAAGAAAAAACATTAATTTATGTATTTATTTTATTTTAAGCAAAAAAAAATATAAAATATAATAAATGAAAATATAATAAATAATAAATACAAATATAATAAATATGTATTAAACAAAAGTTTTTAATTTAGTAATGCAATTGTAAACCAAAAAAAAAATAAATTGATAGATTTATGTTTTTTTCAAACGAAAAAAAAAATATTAGTAAAAAAATTTTAAAAATAAAAAAAAATAAGCACAAATATAATAAATTAAATGAAAGCAAAATTTTCAAGAATCCAAATCGCATTTTCTATCAATCCTCTTTGTCACCTTTTTGATCTATGAGAAACAATTGAATTTATTTTCACATAAATGCAATTTTGAATTATGTATGAATAATTATATCTTGCAAAAAGTTGTTAAAAATTTTGTTTAAAAATAAAACAAATTCAATTTCCAGAAGCATTATTGATTTGGGTTAGGCAAATGTAGAGTCGAAACGCTTTTATCAATTCTATAGAAAGCAGAACTATTGTAATCCAATTAACCCGATACCCAATGAGAAAAATTGACATAAATATGGGTACTTGGTTCCAGATGGATCAATAGCAGTGACATTAAATGATGTCCTGCTTGTTTAAAGGAATATTAGACGGCGAACCAACGTACGCCCAAATCACTTTTGGCACTGATGTGCTGAGAAGCGACCACCTTGGCTCCTTGGTACCACAGGATCTACTTAGATTATTCCGAAGGTCCGTTTGACTTGAAGCTCATCAACACAGTGTTGCCGGATGAAGAGATTTCCTCCTACATTTAGGTGATTCTTGGCATTTTAAAAGAATTTTTAGAAGGAAGAATTTTTTAGGAGAAAGTTAAGGAGATTTATATTTTATGTGAGGGGATTTTTCGTATCCTTAGTGGATTTTGAGGAGAATTTTGAATAACGAAATATAATGTATTGGGAACACTGGCAACAAAACAATATGTTGGCAACTATTTCAATAGTCAAAGCATCCTATTCTGTTAAAAATTTGTAAGCTCGTTCTATCTCGTTCTCACTTATTGCTGTGGTAATGAAATCCGGTCAAAAATGGCTCTTTTTATTTAATTCATTTGTAATATGTTTTGTTTTAGTTAAGTTTTTGTTTGTTAAATTGAAGATGAATAAAAAAGGCAGCATTTAAAAAAATTATATGTAGCTTCATATTTTTATTTTTTTTATGACAAGTTTATTTTCTTTAAAATGAAGCAAATTATAAAAACAAATTTTATATATTTAATATATTTAAATTATAATTTTAAATTAATTTATTATATATATTTAAATTTAAAATTTTAAGATTTAGTAGAAAGTTATTTCAGGTATCTGGCAACACTGCATTAACATATAACAGCAAGTCGTAGTACAATGGATGTATCTGCTCTGTTCGGATAAAGGAAACATCAAATGTCATGTAAAGGCAATTCTGTGAAATCTCCCAAGACATTGAAGGAAATAGCTGTCCAAGTTTGGTTTTATTAACAAGGATGTTCCACAGAAAGGTGTTCCACAAAAGGTGTTCCACAGAAGTTGTTAAACACCTCCTCCTCCCTCTGCAATAGCTGTGGCAACCACTTGAAATCAGACACAGACTTTTTGCATATCTCTCAGTGAAACAATGTCCTGTGATTCCTATTTAGTCTCTTACTATAGAAACTCTCGAAACAATTATTTTAACCCTTTAGAGGGTCCTTTGTAAATGGGTCTTCCTACAACATATGAGTAACATATACAAGATCTGTTAAACTTATATGAGATTTGACCTCTGCAAAGTATTTAATCTCCTCACTTGTGCCAGCACTGTTCCCAGTCCTCGAAGTACTTTTGCAATGTGGTTTGTGTACCTATGACCTTGAACTCTTACAGCGATGCGATCTTTATCTTCTCAATCGTGGCAAATCTTCGCTCTTTTATGAGTCTTTTCAGTGTTGGGAACAGAAAAAACTCACAGGGAGCCAGTCCAGTGAAAACGATGCCTGAGACAGGATTATGGTGATGATTGTATGATTATTTTTGGTCTCAGAATCACGAACAATTAACAAGGTGTGAGCAAATAATACATTTTTTCTAGGGCAAACAAACTATTCTGCTTTCAAAAAAATTTTTTTTTTTTTAATTTTTTAACTTTAACTTTTATATTTGCCAAAAATAAACCATGCAAAATGGCTGATAATGCCAACATATATTGGGAACATGTGTGCCAACACAAAAAAAAAACGATCGATCGATGGAGTGCGTCATGAAATTTGAAAATTCAAATCCTTTTTTAACAGACCTCGTGCGTACTTTCAAGTACTTTCGAATTATACCCGATACAGGTTTTTTAAACGATAACTCAATCCAAAGTCTTTTTGGATGTGTTTCGCTGCTCTCATAGCATCTTTCTAATCTAATTTTAAAAAATAAGTTAACATTTATTAAAGGCGATACCAATGCTAATGAAGTCCTGTTTGATCCATTAAATAGTGTTATGTCGTATATCCTGGTATATCTTCGCTTCCTGGTACTGAACACAGGTGTTTCTGATGCTAATTGGTACCAAAGAGATTTGGTGCAGCTATGAACAGTCCGAGTCAGGCTGATGTGATGGGGACTGTATCTAGAACCCTACTAGCCACTTGACTATGCAATAGACTAAGGATTATTATTATTGATGGGGATGATGCACTGCGACCTGTAGATCTATTGTTCCCCTAAGTATACCATTAACCGATATTTTGTTCAAATCAATCCAATTGGACGCTTCAAGTATAGCAACCAACTTTGCTCAGAAGACGCCCGGTTATTCTATAAAAAGATTTAAAAACTTGACCTGAACATTAAAGCAGTTTAAAACATAAACAAACTTAAATGAACCCAAATTGTCTAAACAAACTTAACTACATTTTTATTTTCCAATTCCCTTCGGATTAGATGAACAAAAGGGTTAAATGATTTCGGTGCGTCGATGTCAGTGCGTGTACGAGCGAACACGTACGCAATGTAAATTTAATCACAAAATTACAAATTTCATACCATTCACCAAACTATGTCGACAACACATCGAAAGCGAGTGAGAGTGCAGTGTGGTGCGTTGCCAGTTGTTGTCGCTGTCGCTGCCAATGCGGATGCGGATGCGAACGATGCGACTGTGGCTGACGCAAATTTCCGGAATTACTCAAATGCAATGCATTCAAATTGCTGAAGCCTGGACCTATGGGTAGCTTTACTTGCGGCTTATGTACTTTGACAATGGCATCAAAATAATTGCATGTTTTCATACATTTATGAGCTGTCATATCTCACTGCTGCAGTCACTGTGGCTGCTGCCTTCCACACATGGCAGCTTTGTTCTTTAGTGTGTTATTTCTAATTATTTTAGGCCGTTGTGAAAGCCTTCTAATTGTTTACCAGCTGGCTGGCAGTGCGTGTTGAGTTTGGTGTGGGAACCAAGGACCGAAAATAGCTGTTGCTGTATTTTTAACTGAATTTAAAGAATTGTTGATTACAAATGCAGAATACAGATTCATTTTTATTTAAATTTTTTTTCGAGCTAAGTTTATTTCAAACTTTCAATCCTTCAAATTTTTATGGTTTCCCAAAAAATTTTGATTTTCATATTTACCAAACAAAAAACTAAACAAACAATTTCTAAATTGTATTTTTTATTCCACAAAATGTGACTTATCCATCCGTTGCTGTTGACCAAACTTATTGCCTTCTCCGCTTGCAGTGTCACTTGCGAAATTCTCCCACACCCATAAATTGCGCTGAATTGAGTGGAGTAGAAATTTCATTTTGTTAAATATGAAATTGTTTTGCTCGTTGAACGAGTGACGTGAGTGCTAATGCAAAGGCATTGAACACTGTGCTGCCAGTTCGCCATCGCTCATTACTATTTCCGACAGTGAGTCAAAAGTGAAAATGTCGAATTCCGAAATGCAAAACAAATACTAAAATTTAACAAAAAAAAATGGCTTGACGCATCGCTTTTTCCACTCCCCAAACAAACTCACACACACACAACTCGCATACACGCACACAAATGCAAAACAATTGTCGCTGTTGGCAAATAATGCAGTCACCGCATTCGCACTTGTCGACGCTTCACTCTTCATTTCATATCTTGCTTTACTTAAATGTTGCGGCTTTGTTGTTTTTGTATCTTTTTCAATTTCATTTCTAGTAGAAAGTGAATTTTTTACATTACATTTGTAGATTTTTAGCGCTCACGTATTTTGAAAATGTAATAAATTCAATTAACGTGTGGCTGCCGCTGTTGCCTGCTTCTTCTTACGTTGCTCTTTTTGTTGTTGTTGTTGTGATTGTTGCCTTAGTTTGAAAGTTATATGGAAATGCAGTGTGTTGTTTATGGAACAAGTCGAATGGAATTTGTGATGAAATTGTTGGAATTTAATTCAATGACCTTCACACCTCAACTCTCCCTGAGTTGTTGTGTTGACTTCAAGATGTTTTATTGCAAACTAGAAAATTTTTTTAGGAACTTACAGTTTTATTTTACTGTAATTAGAGACCTTTGAGTCTCGAGAAAACGTTTACGTTGTTGCTTGAATCTATGTGCGAACTCTCGAGCTTTTAACTATGAGTTTCAATGCACCAATCACTCTGCCATTACTTACTCACTTACTTCATATCGCCTTCAAAGAATGCAATTTTATTCATCCCTTTCTTAATTGAAATGAAAGCCTTTTCTTTTTGTTGCTTCAAGCTGCATTTAAAGTTGAATTAATTAATCAGTTAATTCTTCTTGTGTGCGCACATCGGTTCCCTTTCATCAAGTGATGGAAATGAGCGAGCAAAGCATTTAATGTCATATGGCACTTTGTGGCCACCATGGGATATGTATGCGTCTGTCTGTCTGTCTGGCTTGATGAGTGCAAATGACGCTTACGCACCACCCATGCGGCCATCAACGTCTGAGCGATTAAGCGGACCATGCATGCTGATGATTCGATGTAAGTAAATGCAGGTAAATACTCTTAAATACTTCTTTCCATCACAAGTTTGACTTTTGACAGAAGTATTGATACCACAGTTTTTTATCGATATAAGTAAATACTAAGACATGTGACTTGAATCAAATACTTTGAAAGAGCGGGAGAGAGACAACTGAGAGATCCGTCGCTTAATAAAATTTCACATTTTTAATGGTGATGATATCTTTCTGCTGCGAGAGACTTTTCTCAAAAGCAGGAAATGTTTCAGCTTAACCACCAAACCGTCTATAAAGAAAGTTTATTGATAAACTGTTTTTTTCAGCGACCGAAAATAATTTGTATCGCAAAATTTTAATAAAAAAAAATCAACATGAAGGAAGCTTAGACGTAAGGAAAACAAACAGCTTAAAAACTTTAGTGACTTTATTTTTGCGTTACATACTTTTGGTTGTGCGAGAATGTCTGATTTTCTGCCAAATAATCGTAATTTGCGGCTTGTGTTGATTTTCTTCTTTCATTTGCAGAAAACAGCGGCTGAAGCGTATCAAGAGCTTCAAAAAGTTGAAGGAGATGCTGCTCTGAGTGAAACATTGTGTTTGGTTCCGTCGCTTCAAAGACGGTGATTTTAATGTTGATGAATGTCCAAATGAAACCTTGGAAGACGCTAAGTTGGCATTGCTTGATGAGGATTCATGCCAAACGTAAAAAGAGTTTGCTTCAGCTTTAGGAGTTACTCGTCAAACAACTTTCAAGCGATTGGGTATGATTCAAAAGCAAGGAACTTGGGTTCGTTATAACTTGAAATCAGGAGATGTGGAGCGTTGTGTAATCGCCTGTGAACCAATGTTATGAAAAATGAATTCATTACAGCAACGCAAAGAGAAAACAATCTTGGAGACTGATTCGGCTAAGAGGCACAAAAAAGTGATTCTACTGCACGTTCGGCCGAAACGGAAAGGTTCCCACAATAGATTTTGATTTTTGCTTTGTAGAAAACCAAAAGTTGACAATCTCACAACTTCGATCGTATGGGAGGCGCCCTCTGGTGGTGAATTTCTGAACCTTAATTAATTTTGTATTTTTTGTACTCAAGAATGTTTGCGATGGCTGAATAAATCATTTAAATCGATTCAGTAGTTTCTGAGATATGATGTTTGCTCGCATACTACATTAACAAGTTGGGAGCCAATTGCATACAAAATGGCCAGTTTTGTATAGCAGCCCCCTTAAGACTTGGAGATAGCGGGTAGGTATGTCTGGAAGAAACATTCGGAACGGTAAATAAATGGGTGTCGGTCATATATTTGATACATCTGGGGGCAACCTGTTAGCAGTGGGAGCCTATTTTGTAAAAACGACCATTTTGTATGGAAGCCTCATTAAGGGTTGAAGATGGGGTATGAATATGTTTGAAAGAAATGTTCAGTAAGGAAAACTAGTGGGGGTCAGTCATAGATCTGAACCCTCTAAGAGACACTTCTGATCAGCTGTGGAGCAATTTGTCGAATTTCCCAACTTTTTTGTGAAATCTAGCCCAAAAATTTTTTGACACTTTTTGCACTTTTTCACCAAACCGCATAAAAAGAGAAGTTGCGGAGCATCGAGAACCAATTATTAAGAATCTCCATACAACACTAAATTATGTCTAGTGAAGGCATATGGCGGATCATCGACTCGAGTCGACATTACAAAATTGGTTATTAATTCTGCTGATACAATTTGACATATTTTTGTAAACCAAACAACTTTCAACATATTTAAATTAAGCGTAAGTTGGACTTTTCTCCCAAATGTAAAATATTTTAATTTGCATTGAATCAACGTGAATCAATCGCATCGCATCTGTTTCTCCAATATGATCAAACATGTTGTAATCTCTCCTTCGACCAAATGCAACTTCCAAGAGCAGCTGACAACTTTGGTGTCTGGTCTGCTTAAAAGTAAGTGTGTAACTTCATAACTTAATCAAGTTAAAAGGCTTTGCAGTGGCTGCGTCACAAAGTAATGAAACACTCACTCACACACACACACACACACATTCGCCTGAAAAGCGCTGCTCAGTTTCTCGCAGCAACAGCAGCACTCCCTGTGTTGTTGTTGTCATTGCACATTGCAGGCGCCTTCCATCATGTCAGCTCGAATCTGAACTATAAGCTGAACGTTGCAGTGGACAGTGCTGGTCAATAAAAGTTGGTAGGAAATAGTGAAAAAGCGAAAAAGCGATGGGCCAGCGAGCAGCTTTAAGCCGCATGAATATCGATTTTGTATTAAAAGCATTGCCGAGCATGTTGGGGGATGCTACAATTTATTTTCATAATTTCGCAATAACAAAGTTGTTGTTATTGTTGTTGATAGCATTGCGCCAAAATGAAATCAAATTAAATGCGCCGTCGGGCCCAAAGGGAAATGGCAAATTTGGTTAGCTTTAACCAAAAAACAAAAACCTCATAGCAGCTCACCCCCACTTTGATGGCATATGGCCGCAGCGGGCTTTTAATATGCGAATATTTATTTGCTCTTGTTGTTGCTGCACATCGACACATTTTCACCGACTATTGCTTACGTGCGTGAACGCTGTCTATGTGCGTTGCCGTACGGAAATTCAACGCCATTACACGCTGCCGTAGCGAAGCGTGACGCGTGTCTATTGCGAGGCGACTGCAGCCACACCCACACAATAAACGCATTTCTCCTGTGTGCACTGGGACTATGTGGCCATCGCCCACTGCGTCGCTCTGCGTCCAACTTTCTGCTTTGTGCGTGCGAGACAAGTCGGCCGCTTTGGCGCATTTCTTATTTGCCACATTCGCATACTGCATACTGAGTGCCAACAGCAGCAGCAACAACATCAGCGAAAACAACAACAACAAATCAACAATAAAAACGCAACAAAAACACACACACACATACGGAGAGCAAACCTGTCGCAGCGCATTTCAATTCCTCGGCGTATTTCTATATCCGCGCTTTTAGTATGCAGGCAGCTCGTCTTTTTTTTTTGTTTTCAAAACAACCAAATGTCGCAAGTCCCCATGCGACGCCACGCAAAAGTACGCTGGCCATGAGAGTTGAGGCGCGGTTTGTGGGCCTAAAAAGCAGCGCGTCACATCGCCAACGCCAACGCCACACATTTGCAAAGAAAGTATTTTTTGCGTTTGCTGCTGCGTGCAATTTCACTGTTGTCGAGCGATTTGACTGCCAGCAGCAGCTACCAGGGCTACATTATCAACAACAACAACAATAACAACAACAATAACAACAACAACAATAACTACTACTACTACTAACAGCGAACGCATTAGTCAAACGTGCATTGCGTACGAAGCCAACAAAAGCCAAATTCACCGCCGAGTTGCCGCTTCGACTACAGCAACAGCAACTGTTCTTAACGGCTTTTAACGGGTTTTTGATTTATTGCACATTGTTGCTGTTTAAATAAATACATTTTACTGTAGTTAAATTGTGTTTAGAAGCATACAAGCGCACATCCATACTTGCGTAAGGAAACGTCTGTGGACACCATGCAACCCAGTAGGAAAAGTGGTGCTGAAAGGACACATGTCTATTTAGTTGTTCGAGTTCGAGCAGTTCAAGGAGCTTTGTGAACTGTTTAACTGTAACAAAAATGCAGAACATTGCACATACATTGATAAACCTCTGAGTGTGAAGTTGCTTTTAAAAAGCTTCGAACTTGCCGTAAACACAACTGTACTGATTGTGAAAGACTGGAACTTTGTACATAAGAATTGTTGACAAGAAAACTAAAAGCTCATAATTATAATTGATTTTAAAAAGTTTTTAAATATTCACAACACAAGAAGATTGTTACTTATTTATGTAAAATAAACAATACTGGGTTTTGTCTTCGTATGCATTTGTGTGCGGAATATTTGAGGCAGTGAACTATGTTGTATGAAGCGATTGAAGAGGCAGATCCATCTGTGTCTGCGGTGACAGTTAGAACACCCGAAAAACCATCTCCATGGTAGCAGTCCCTGTAAATCCAAACTAACTAAGTCGAATGATATAAGAGTTTGACGCTTACTTTGTTCCAGGGATGGATTCCTTGGCCATTTATGCGAACACAACCTTCACAACCTTCTGATGAAATCAATGTCACTAATAAAAACGAGCGACAAAAGAGGCTGAAGAGGGACAAAACTTGTGCCAAACGTCATTTCAGACCAACCTTTCGTTTTTTTTTAAGGTTTTTAGGAAATTTATATAGTGGGGCCTACAGGCAGTTGGTTGACCTAATGAGAAGCCATTTTCTTTTTTTCTTATCAGGTGAAATCGGGTAAATTTAAAATACAGTAAAAGGCAACTTCAAGCTGAAGTGGACTTCAAGTTGAACTTATAAAACTTCGATCGCACTAAACTAAACTAAAGCCATCTACAATTACACATAAAGCCATCTACGATTAAACATACTGAATTTCTTTTTACTATCAACAAAACAAAAACTATATCGGGATTAGCTTGTTAAATATTTAACTTTCGTAGAAAAATATAAATTTCTGTAAGACAGTTTTTATGGATCGCATCCATTTTCAAACAATTTTTTTAAGAATTAGACAAACGCGTATTTGTCCACTGTGTTTGATGACCTCGACTCTACTTTACATTATTGGAAACGGCTATATTTCTCGGCAAAGTGTAGGATTCCAGACATTGAAAATGAGCCAAAGACATTAGTTTCATCCAATCAGTAGTTGTCTTCGTAAAATGTGAAACAAATGCCTACGAAATCTAAGAGAGTGGTTTCATCTTCTGGAGCTATACAAAATTCTTGAATGATATGCTGATTCTACACGTATGCCTAGTGAAATTCAGAAATTTTATGTTAGGTGGCAAAGACCTGCTTCTATATTTCGATATCTTTGAAATTTGTTCTGAACAGACGAACAGTTTTTCTTTGATATTTCCACACCTTCGAAAGTGGTTCTGGTCAGACGAACTTACGGACCAAATTCTTAAAGACTGTTTGACAAAAATGTAAAGAACTTATTTCAATATTTTAACACCTTTGAAAGTTGTTATGGCCAGACGAATAGACGAACCAACTATTGGGCAACACCTTCGAAAGTTTTTATGGTCAGACAAACAGACAAACTGACTGTTGGGAAAAAAATCTAAAAAACTTATCAGGTGTACAACTCTGCTTCCGCCGTTTTTTTTTCCAAAATTAAAAGCTTTATTGCGAAAAAGTGCTTACAGATGTATTATTCAAAGTATTGTCCGTCGCTAGCGACAACATTCTCCCATCTTTCCGGCAATTTAAGGATCCCGGCTCGAAAAAAGGAGTCCTCTTTTGACGCTATCCATGAAGCAATCCATTTTTCCAATTCTTCGAAGGATTGAAAATGTTGATCTGCCAGGCCGTGTGCCATCGAACGGAATAGGTGGAAGTCAGAAGGGGCGACATCTGGGGAATACGGCGGGTGGGGCAAGACTTCCCATTTCAGCGTTTCCAGGTACTTTTTGACCACTTTTGCGACGTGGGGCCGAGCATTGTCGTGTTGGAGGATGACTTTGTCATGTCGAAATCACCATTTTTAAAACGTTGAAACCACTTCCGTCACGTTCTTTCACTCAGAGCAGCATCACCGTAAGTTTCTGAGAGCATTCGATGCGCTTCAGCTGCATTTTTTTCGAATTGTAACAGAAAAGTAAAACTTCCCGCAAATGGCGAGAATTGGGCACATAAACGGACATTTTCCAGCGTGAATAATACGAAAACAAGAACAACTGTCACTGAAACGGCGATGACAATTCGTTAGGCACTGTCCACACTCACTTTAAAGGCATTACTATCAATGTATTTCAACCAGCCTCAGCCGGTACAGCCACCTATCGGAAAACGGCGGAAGCAAAGTTGTACACCTGATACTTCAATATTTCAACTCCTTCGAAAGATATTTTGATGAGACAAACCGACGAACTAACTGTTGGACAACACCTTTATAAGTTGTTATGGTTGGACGAACAAGCGAACTGACTGACCAAATTCTTGAAGAATTGCATTGGTTTTCCAAACCTTCGAAAGTTGTTATGGTCAGACAAACAGACGAACTGACGGACCAATTTTTTAAAGACGATATATAGCTTCGATATTTCAACACCTTTAAAAGTTGTTCTGGATAGGCGAACTGACTGTTGAACAAAAATTTTAAAAACTTATTTAAAATTCAAAAGTTGTTCTGGAAAGACGAACAGACGAACTGACTGTTGGACAAAAATCTAAAAAACTGACTACGATGTTTCCACACCTTAGAGAGATATTTTGGTCAGACAAACAGACGAATTGACGAACCAAATTCTTAACCCTTTCGACGCCGAGTTCTGCCCTGTGTCTCAATATTACGTTTAGGTATTTTAATCATGAAACTTTTGCCTAAAAATTGTTCACACGACATTTGAAGTCGCCATGACTTTTTGTTAGAGTTCTAGAGCTATTTTACTTTTGAACAATTCTAGCTAAAAACGGGTTAAATAAATTTTGTATCAATATTCTTTATTTACAGAAAATCATATAATATTTGTGGGAAAAATACAAAATTTTCACTTTTTGATTTTATTTAAACATTATTAAAGAAACAGGGTTGTGATCAAACGGGCCCAATTCGTAGACTTCAATTAGAACAAAAACTTTCCCTGATATCGATGCAAATTATTGAAAATTACTTGGGGATAACAGTAGTAAAATTTTTACTTGTTACAGTAAAATTTTTGTTATTTGCTTTGAGTTCACTTCTAAAAATATTAATTTGTTGGTGGCTACTTAAATTAAACCCATAAATCAATGGTAGTTTTTGCTATAAGATGACAAATAGGTGAAGTTGTTCTCAGGCAACTTTGGGGTCGAAAGGGTTAAAGAGTAACTTCGATGCTTTCACACCTTTGAAAATTGTTCTGATCAGACAAACTGATTGTTCAACAAACATTCCCAACGTATGAAAGCATTGCGTTTGAAGCACTCAGAAAGTACGTTGAAATTTTCCTACTGGCATCGAGGGGCCCATCTGTTTGTGCGTTGAAAAGCGATCCTTTAAGGGATTTTCGCCTGCCACAGTGCAACCACTTTGCATGCTGAGTAGTTCGTACAGACGTGCATAAGCAGTGGAAATTATTTATGAAACATACGACGGCCATGGTGGATTTTTTTCACGCTTACGCACGCCGTGGCAGTCTTTACAGTTAAACACAGCTGCCGACGGCGAGTTGTCTGCGTGCCATGCCCCATCCACCCCACCCAGCAGTCGTAAATAAATTTTCACACATGTTCGCAACACTTGGCAGATGTGCGGGAAAGGGTTCAGGGCCAAATATTTTGAATACCGACACGTCACAAAGTCGAAGCAAAGTAAGTTTTGCGCTGAAAATTATGTAAATTATTGAGCAACTGGCATAAAGCAATTTTCATGCAAAAAATGACAAAACGCTCGCACTTTTCTTGGTAACTTAGTTTTATTCGCTTAAGCATAAGTTTGCTTTACTTTTACTTAGAACGAAAAGCAACAAATCAAAAGAACACAAAATTAACTACTAAGTAAATGGAAAACTCAACACACACATTTGTCGTTAGCACTAAATTAAATTAAATGTTTCTAATGTTCGCTATGTGTCTTTGGTTCGTTGTGCTGTTGCGTTGCGTTGCCGCTCCGTGGTCGCTCCGTGCACACACGACATACATAAATACAGTGAGCGGTGAAGCTTTACATGTTTTTGACGTTGTCCTTGGCCGGCTTCCAGCCGCTGTACGCCGCCAGGTCCATGTCGCGTCCCCAGCCCGAGTGGCCGCCCGATGAGACGACCACCTCGTGCGACGAGTCCTTGCCGCCGCCGCTCAGCAGCTTCTTGATGCCGATTATGGAGGCCAGCACGAGCGCCAGCTTCGACACGATGAGCGCCTTGCCGGCCAGCATGGCCAGTGCGCCGTACGCGATGGGTATGAAGGTGCCGCCCAGCAGCAGCGGTATCATGATGTAGGCGCCGCCGCCGCCGCCCTTCTTGTCCTTCTTCTTGCGACTCTCCACTGTGTTGTCGGCGAGGTGATTGGCGCTGCGCACATCCGGGAATTTCACCTAAATCGAAGAAAATATTAGTTGAGAGCTGTGTGCATGAGAGGGTCGAGTTTCGAAGCATTTGCTCACCTGCAGCGTATGGTCCTGTAGGAAGGTGGCCAGCTTCTTGAAAATCATACTGTTGAGCACCTGTTCCTTGGCGTCGGCAGCGCGCGGCAGCACTGCCTCCAGCTCCTGTTCGTTGCTGAATGCGGGCGCTTTCGCAGCGGCACCGCCCGCGCTGTCGTTCTCCGCTGCGCCGGTCTTTATGAACTGCACACCTTCGATCAGTTTGAGTATCTTGGACGAGCGCAACGCCTGCTCCAGGTTGGCGAGCAGCTTCACTTTCAGACACACCGACAGATTGTCCAGCGCGCACTGCTTGTAGATGCGGTAAACCAGCGAGAGGTCTTTCCACAGTGTCGACGACGAGGCGCTGCTTGCGCCCGACGCCACCGCTGCGGGCTCGTGCGGCCCACCAGCGGCAGCAATGCCGTTCAGCTGCTGCGGATGCGCCGAGCCGGCGGCTGTGCGTGTGGTGGCATTCTGGAAGCACGTGCAGAGTATCAGCAAACCGGCCAGCGACCACGCGTACTTCAGCATGTTGTGTGCAGCGGTTCTAGTGTACGCGTTCCGCAGGCAAAGGGCACATGGACGGGACGAGTGTGAAATTGGCCTGCAGCTCCTTTTTGTGGGCGTTTTATTGGGCGTATTGTGTTGCGCTGTTGCCGGCTTATTGTGTTTATTGTGGGAAGCCCATCACGGCTGCACGCTGCAAACAGTTCAACTGACATGCCTTGATGAGTGTGAAACTGTTTTATACTCCACTTAAAGTTTGCATTGAATTCCGCAGCCGTTGCATGCAGCCGCGATGCTGCCGAACGTCCATGCCCATAGTTATTGGCGTCAAGATGAAAATTGGTGGAAATTGTAGTGCGGTAAATTGAGTTTCCACAGCGACGCTGTTTGGCGAATAGAGATTGCAAAGCATATTCGGTTTTACTCTAAATCACGCAAACATCTGATACACCGGAAGAAATGGAACAAATAATGGTGAAGTAGTGGATTTTTCAAGCTGGTTGATGAATGCTTCGTTACAGTGGCGAACACATGATTTCAGTTTGGGACGGGGGCGGAGGTTTGAGAACATCTTTTGAGCCGAATATCATTCGAAACCATATATTGTACTAGCTAGTTTGGGGGTTTGAACCCCCTGTGTGTGCCACTGGCTCAGTCCATCGATCTATTAATAGCCGATCACTTGAGTCAGAGGACTTGAAGAACCATTGTTGGCTCAGTCCATCGATCGATTGATCGCCAATCGCTTGACTCAGATGACTTGAAGGTCCATTGTGTTGCTACACTCGCTTCGGTCATTACAGCGGGCAATGAGGCCTCTGAATCTACGGTTCAATAGATGATCTAGCTGCCTGCCTAACCTAATCTCACCTACGTGCCATTACAATAAAGGACATCAGCAGAGGCTTCATTGATTCGTACCGGAAGAGAAGCACCTTCCTTGTCTCGGTTGGTACTCTTGCAGTGCTTCAGATCTCACCAAAGCCTGGTGTCCATGCGTGGGTTCTGGGCACGCAGACAGGAAGGAGCATCCGCTGTAGACAGATCACAGTCTGGTATCCAGCTGATGGTCTTTCTAAGGAACACGAACCCGCCTTTGTAGACCGCGAGCCCGCTGACTGGGCTCGTGGAAGCCTTTTGACATGATTCAGCCGTGATGTCTAAAGACTAAAACTGATCCTATGGAGACCAATAACTCATGCAATCTTTCGACATTCCGTATTAAGAAACTGAATATGGAGCAGACATGAAGACATCTGGACATGAGGGTCTGACTTAGCCTGAGAGTAGGAAAGTATTGACCTAGAATTTCTGGAGATCATGTGACTGTGCGTCTATTCGCGTTGTTTGTGTGAATTAGTACTTGAATGAAAGTGACTTACGGTTTTATGTCGATTCCGAACGGCCAGTAGAAAGCAATTTCGTTCTACTTCTGATTTAAAAAAAAACTGGAAAGCCAATAAGAATGGTGGAAGACCTGAAGTCTTAAAAGTGAGTTAAAAGTAATTAGGAGAATGAAATATTGACAAAAAACTTGAGGCTCTCAGGCCTCAAAGCCTCTTCAAAGGAGTATAAGAATACAAACAAAATTTGCAAAAATTTACAAAAATTATAGTCACTCATGTGAATTCATTACAAGTGTTTTTCGTAGCATACTTTCAGGCAATATTTAATTTTCATTTCTTTAAAAAAGCGTAACATAATCCTTGAATTAAGTCTAAAGAGTGAAAGTATGTTTTATTTATAAAAAACTTGAGACTCTCACGTCTCAAATCCTCTTCAGGAAAGTATAAAAATACATAAAAAAGTTGCAAAAAATTTGCAAAAATTATAGTCACTCAAGTGTATTCATTTCAAGTATTTTTATAGCATACTTTCAGGCAATAATTAATTTTTAAATTTCTTTAAAGAAGTCTTAACTATTCTTAAACCAAGTCTAAGGAGTGGAAACATATTTTATATATTGGCAAAAAACCAATATTTTGAAAATATTCCAAAAAATATATGATTTGTATTTGAAAAGAAATTCCAGTGTATTTATAAACATTCCTGTCCATTCGATAAAGGCGAAACAGCAACAGCTGCACAACTTTGCAGCTCCACTTTTCCAACAAATCCAACACTAACGATGCTGCCACCAGCGCAGCTGTCAGCCAACCTGAGCTGAGCGTTGTTGCATTGCAATCGACGGCTGCGTGCGTTACTTTTCCCTGCTCAATTGCCGGCTGCTTTGCTGCTTTGTTGCTTTGCCAATTAAAGCGTATTTAGCCGTAATTATGCACTTTTTCTGCGCGCAAGTTTTTCGTTCTAATCTGTTGCATTTTCATGTCTGCTAAAGCACCAATAACAATAACAACAAGAACATCTTAAATAGCGAAAACAAACACAATAAAATTTAATAACGTGGAGCGGCAGCGCCTGCAATGTCCGCAGCGACTTTGTGTGCTAGAAATTGAGCTCAATTCACTTTGGTTGGGCTGGCACACGCACATGCTACATGTGTGTGTGTGTGTGTATGTGCCTAAGTAGAATTTCAAATTTATCAGACTGCAACACATGTGCCACACGCATTCACGTGCCTCAGCTATAAATTTCCTTATTAGCGGCCAATGTTGCTGTTTACTTACATATTTTATTTTATCTAATTTTGGACAGAAAATTAAGAGTTGTTTGTGCTCATTGGGGAAAAGAGAAGCAATGCGAAATGAAAATGTTCTAAATTTAAATGACAAATAAAAAGCCGCAAGGAAGATTCGCGTCGTTTGATCCAACTTTCGTTAGCAAAACGTGGCTGGGCAGAGTGAGGTGGGGGTTGGCAAAGAATTGGAGCATAGTGGATGATTTGAAAACGGTGCTCAGTGAGCTGTTTAAGGCCACTTAAACCTTTTTCTTTGCCCAATTTTTATGCACAATAAATTGTAAAAAAAGGAAACTCTGTCCCTAAGTTTAATGAACACAATTGGTTGCCAACATAATTTTCTACAAAACAAAGCACAAATTTCGTTGTGTTTATGTAAATTATGTAAATTTAAACATAAAAAATTTGAATTCCATTGTATTGAACAGCTTCAAAGTAAATTCAACAACTTCCCAATTTGACAGAACCCATGTCGCATTAAGCCACAGGCAGCAGTAATTATTTGGAAGCTAAGCAAACACACAAACGGAATTCGTATAGAAACCATTTTTTGCCCTTGATGAACCCTTTTCATTTCACTTTTACACCTTTTTTGTTTGTTATTGTTGCCACAAATGGCAGCAGCAATGGCCACACAATCATATTAATCTATTTGTATTCATGTAGATATGTCGGCACGAGTGTATGTAAACAACTTTGAAGCAATGAAGTGTGAATGCGCCGAAAGCATTTCACACTTTTACTGTGTTGACAAGCGTTCAAGTAAACTTTTACACACACACTGAACTTTAAATGAAAGTAAAAGTAAATATTTAGTTGCCACTATAAATGTTGAGCCATGGAATTATCACATGTAAATTATTACTCATCGATATTCTAAAGTCAACGGCCAAGCCGCATGTGTGAGGTGGATTGCCAACACATTTATGCAAAGTGGCAGCACAGCTCGATAGGCTAAAGAAAGTTGTATTTAAGATGTAATTTTCTGTTTGAGATTTCATATATATTTTCTAAGCATACTTTTAGGCATTGAAGAAAATGCAATCAAGTACAGTACAAACAAATTACTTACTTTGAAGCATAATAAATGCCTTGGAATTAGATTGGATTATAAAATAAAATATTGAACCCGACTTACAAAGCCTTCATACATATCTTTTTGATTATTCAATTTGAGTATAATTATTGATAGTTTGTTTGAATATTTCCCAAAAATATATCAAACAGTTCGGCAGTAGTCAAAGACGGCTGATTGAGTACGTTTTTGCACATCGTTTGTTGGGAACTCAGTTTGAGGTGAAGATAAGTAATAAAAATTATGGTTCAAAAATTAAAAGAGATTACGAATTCGAAAGTATTAGATGCTTTACACAGTTAATCTCATAAGATTCGAGAAATTTAGCTCAAACTGCAAAGTTTAACTCGAATATGCCGATATTATTGGCCAATTGTGAAACCCTTCTTAAATGCTTCTGGAGCTAATCAAGCAGTCTCAATCCGGGAAAACCCAGTTCGACCTCTTGATTGAGAGCAGATCTGGAATTTCAACTCTTGCTGCAAAAGCCATGTGCGCGAATTGTTCTGTAAACAATATTAGTAACAATTACAGTGGGTGGTCAAGCAATTAGCACGCTTCCAGCAATCAAACGCTTTTTATGTTTAAAACAAACTCTTACAATTTTATTTTTTGAATTCAATTATATTTTTATTTCAGAACAAATAAGAAGATATTTTAAAGTGAATTGTACAGTTTTTTGCATCATCCCTAAAAAACAGAAATTTGTTTAATACACCGTTCCAAACTACTTAAAACAATAATTACTCAGCCTTAATGCGAGTATTTTTCAATATATCGTTTTTCTTTATATTTTATTACCAAAAATTCACGATTTTCTCATTATGATTTCACAATTCGAATGCACACTTCACTATTACAGATTTGCAACAAATGTTCAATTTAATACTGCTGCTAGCAAAGTCCCGTTATCGTGCTCACCCACGGCACATAACCTCACAAATACCATTTGAAATACTGTGGGGCAAACAAGCTAAGCAAACAAGAAAACAAAAAGCGTTTGGAAACTATTTTAGTACGTCTTACATTCAATTAAGCATGAAAATTTAGATTTTTCGTAAGCGTGCTAATTGCTTGACCACCCACTGTAGTATCATAAGTAACGAGAGACCTAATTGACACTGCACTGTTTAAGGCGAAGAAGACAAAGAGGCTTTTTAAAATAAAAAATAATAATTTCATAATCTTACTTAGTTGAATCCGTTTGACTCACACAAATGAGAGGGAATCCTCAACTAGGATTTAATTTTGTGGCAATTTTGTGTTGTTCCTAATGGATCCAACTGTCCTCTTAGCTTAGATAGGTTGGTAAGCTTTCGGTAGCGGTGGCTGCTCCGAAGGGAGCAAATTTAGACTCAAATAACTGACACCACATTGTGACTCCGCATTTTGTGGAATTCATATCCCTTGCCAGAATCATTTCAGAAGAATCAGTTTAACTTTATTATTATCACAATTATAATGACTGGAGTGTTTGCAAGACACAGTCACTTAGTTACTGTCCATTGTGCCTCGACTGTTGTCTCCCTTCTAGGCTCGCAAGTGTTCAGGCTTGCGACTACCTGAAGTAGATTTATCAAGTTCCACCCGTGGGTGATCTTGCTGTCTTCAATCTAGTAATCCTTGTCATCGAGTTTATCAAAGTCTCTGGATCGCATATAGTCGATTTATCCGAAGACTGACGTCTTGAATTGAGAAATATGTTCAGTAACTCGAGTTCCAGTAACTGCTCCTCTGTGAGATTAATTTTGCCAAGGCACACGTGTCTGCGGATTCTGCGTGGTTATAACGGCTGAGCACTTATCGGTTCGATTAAAGATTTCTAAAGAAGAACTCACCCAGGTAAGACTTTCTTTTCCTAAAGAGTACAGGATATGTTTTTACATAAAAAATAAAGGGTGGGTACCTCCTCTACTTTATCCATACAGCCAGTGGCGGATTCAGAGGGGTGTTTTGGGGGTTAAAACCCTCCCGAAACATTAGGATCGACTTTAAAACTAAATACAAATCAAAAGGTATTTTATGAATATTAAACAGTCACTTTTTTAAAGCCCCCCCAAAATATTTTTCTGCCTTTGCATACAGCTACGGCAGACTTTTTGGAAAATCTTTTTTCCCATCTTTTCCTCCTTAAAACACAAGTCATGGTTTCTTTTAAGTAAAAGAAGTTCTCTGTAAGAAATTATCTTTAAGCTAAATATTAATACTTTATCGATCATACTGTGGTTCTCAATGCTATTTCACATACATTGTGACCGAAAAGTTTCCGGAAGTTCTCATTTAAAATTCGCGCGCTGTATATTTTTCGATATTTTAAGTTTCTGTAGGTTGGTAGCATTGTCCTTAATTACTATGCCAAAAATGAGCGCGATCTGTCAGACAGTTTGTTTACGGCAGCTGTTGAAACCAGTTCACCTCAGTAGTGCGTTGCGATTTTGTTGAGAATTTTCTTCTAAATGAGTACCGTGAACAGGTCTCTTTGGACGTGCTTGATCGTGCCAATTCCGATCCAACTTTCATGGAACGCATCATAACTGGTGACGAGACATGGGTCTACGAGTACAACTTGCAAACAAGCCAACAATCATCGGAATGGAGAGGAAAAGACGAGCCGAAACCGAAAAAACCACGCCAAAGTCGCTCGAAAATCAAGGTAATGCTGATTGTTTTCTTCGGTATTCGTGGTGTGGTGCATCATGAATTCGTTCCTGAAGGACAAACAGTCGGTAAAGACTATTATTTGACTGTTTTAAGACGTTTGCGTGAAAATATCCGCCGTAAACGGCCTCAATTGTGGAAGGATAATTCATGGATTTTTCATGACGATAATGCTCCCTCGCACCGAGCCAACATTATCAACGATTTTAAGGCCAAACATTCAATAAATACCATCGAACAGCCACCGTATTCACCTGATCTTGCACCGTGTGACTTTTTCCTGTTTCCCAAACTCAAATTACCACTCAGAGGAACGCGTTTTGAATCCATAGAAGACGTAAAACAGAATTCGCAGAGGGAACTCAAAGCCATACCGGAAAGCGCCTATAAAAAATGTTTTGATGATTGGAAGAAACGTTGGCATATGTGTATCGCTTCTAATGGAGCATATTTTGAAGGAGATAAAATAAATATTGATGAAGATTAAGAATTTTGCGTTTTATTTAAAATTTCCGGAAACTTTTCGGTCACAAGGTATATCTTAGAAACAGAAACTGACATAACATATTCTCAACTAGTTGAATAATTAGTTGTTTTTTTTTCATAGAACATACAACTTTGACATATTACAAATTCAGATAGCAGCAGTAATAATTATTATTATTAATAACTATTAATTATAATTAAACTCTGTTACAAGGAATCTTCTGTATTTCACACAAACTTGTATATACTTAACTATATTCATTCCATCTGTTGCACAATTTAACAAGTAAATTACTTTTTTTTCCTAGATTCACTCGAAAGTAGACAGAGCCTATGAAATATTGAATAGTTTCTGTCTCTTTCTCGTTACACAGTGAACATATTCTATTGGTATTTCGAGTACCTGTAAGGGCAAGCGGGCTTTAGTAAAAACAGTGCACCAAACCGATAGTAGCCAAGCCCCAAACCATCCTGCTTTCTCCTCCTTTACAGCTCCTAAGCGGCTATAGATGGTAGCCTCAGAACTACCTGTGGCATGTTAATCACTTACCCTGACAGAAAAACACAACCGATTATGTAAGCAACACAAGGTAATGTTTTATGGAGGTCCAAGAGGAGTGTAAAAAAGAAACCGATAACCATTAACGTTTCTTCTTCTTCTTCTTCTTCTTGACTGGCACGACAGCTCGATTACGAAACTAAGGCCTAGCTACCCACAACCAACCGTGTTGTGCGTGCAAATGTTTTTTTTTTACAAGGTTGGAAGGGACCTACAGTTTTATGCCGATTCCGAACGGTGAGTTAGCAGCTTTTTCATAGGCAATTTTATCTCAGAGGTTTGCCATTTCCTGCTGAGAGGACAGCCGCCGAAAGAAAAATTGTTGTTTTTCTTCTTTTTTTTGTGTTAACGCAACGGAGTATTGAACTCGCGGAGTCTTGACTAGCGGCCCAACGCAATAGCCAGCTGAACTACGGCGGCTGCACCATTAACGTTTAACTCAATTACATCGCTACGGGTTTTGAAAACCCATATTATCTGTTCCGTCATTTATATAGTGTTCCCCGCCATAAGGTTTAACTTTTTATATATTCCGTCTGTTTGGTTGGCTTTGTCTAACCACTTATTATAATAATTTGTCTTTAGATTCTTTAACAAGTTCAAACAGTTTTTATTACAGGTGTTTCTGCTTATCTTGGCCCATTAAATGTCAGTAACTTTGCCCATATTAATTATTTTTGGAAGTGTCAGTTTAGTTAACTGGTGTGGTAGTCGTCCTTCGTTGTAGTCAAACATGGTCCTGGAAATATATCTCAAAGGCAAATCCATGCTATAAATGTGTTTATTATCCGCCCCCTGTTTCTTATATTATTTTTTAATTTTATTTTTCAACTTTACCTTTTCTAAAAATTATGATTTTATGATTACTCGATTCAATGTATAATTTTGTTTATAACATTTATATTCTCTGCCAACAACAACATCATCTGAAAATAATAAAAGCCTCAACTAATTGTGGCCAAGATGTGTTGTAATTATGTGATTTGCTTTAAAACCAATCAAGCTTCTTTTAAGTATTCTGCAACTCTTTTCAAAGTAAACAATTTCCCTGTTTTCCCACAAATTTAAACGCAAAACAATGAGTGTCATCAAGCAGCATTTACTACAAATTATACACAGCAATAGTAAAGCGCGACATATGAATAAGTCACATGCACACGCATTCATGCCAAACATGACAAGTGAACACGCACTTGTAGCTTTTGGGCGGCATGAAAATTGTTGAACTGGAAAACATGACAGCACTTAGTGAAAATGAGATATACAGACGGGCACACACACACACACGCCTAGACAGGCAGACAGAGCGACGAGCAAACATGAAATGCGTGAAATTGCAGCAAAACCAGAAATCGTAAATTGCAACAAATCAGCCAAATATGAAAGTAACTAATGAACTGCAACTGCTACCAAACTCATCCAAACTCAACCAGCCGACCGTGCAGTCGCCAGCGCGAGTGCGCCATTCGTTTGACGTGTCTTAATTACTGCGAATTAGCAGCTGTTCGCAGGTAATGCGCTTTTAAAGCGTACAATTTGACACGTGATAACCCCATAAATGTCAGACCGACTAATGAAGGAGAAATTTATGTGGCGCACCATCTGACGTGACTGAGTGATGCCAGCTGAACGGCGACGACGTGCATCTTCACTCTTCCGCTTCTGGTTGCCGCTTGGAAGAGAAATAAACACAATGCAAGTTGGGTAAACTGAAGAGTAATAAAGTGGCCTCACGGAATAGGCAGAGAAGGAGTTAAAAAGTGGAAAGAAAATCTTGTTGGGGTTGACAAAAATAATCTTATTTTACTCTCGAAACTATGGGAATTTAATTAGATCTGCAAATCATAGCGTTGTGTGTACGAATGCCAATTCAACAGGTATCACACATTGTGTTGATCAATTAAGCTTAGTTTTCATTGCGGTTTCAAGATTCAATGCTCTACAAATTTGGGTGTTTTTGTATAAAATAAATTTAAAAAAATATTTTCATACCCCCCCACTAACAAAACTGCGACGCTCTGACTAATTGTGCCGCTACTTGCCTGCAGGTGGTATGCACTTTGCTATGGTCTTGTTTTGTTGCTTTTGCTTCCTCTTTCTTTTGTTGCCATATATTCATTTTTTTCTGAGCACCCGCAGCGTTGCGTGTTGTTAAAATGCGTGCAAATCGAAATTTACAGCAAAGGCAACGGAAAATCAAAGCGCCTGACAGTGTGTGGTGGCAAGGCGGTTGCAATTGCTTCAACAACAACAATATGCGCACACCGGTCTGCTAGCACGACTGCTGCTGCCGCCCGACGTTGCTTCGGTTTGTTTTGCTGCTTCAGCAGTGCGGCTCGCGCTCGCGTTGATTTTGTTTTGCTGACACACTTTCAATCTTGTTTACGACTACACCAACATGTTGCCGCCAACATTGTTGGTGCTGTTGTAGCCATTTGTGTTTGCCAGTTGTTGGCCGGTTGCATGTCGTCATTTCTACAGCAGTGACAGTGAAATTATTTGAATTACCCGCAACGCTTCAATTGCTGTGAATTTTTCCATGTATGTCTTCGTGTGTGCGCATTTCTTTTATTTTTGTTGTAACTGTTTTTGTGCAATTTTTTTGATTGAACGAGATTTTTATTGTTTTAGTAGAGCAGGTCACATATGGAGCGCATGTTGCATGGAAGTCGCTGCATGTTGTGTGGCTTGTTGCACATGCGGCACACACAACAATTTGCAGCAACTATAACTATGCAAAATCAACTACAACTAAGAAATTTTCAAGTTAATTTAATAGAACAGAAGTTTGGTGCTTAAGTCTTTTGTGCTTACACACCCAAAAAATTGTGTACCAATTATTTACAAGTTTGTGTTACAAACCGTTCGAGTCAGTGCTATTGTTTTCTAATAAAACAGAAGTTTGTTGCTTAAGTCTTTCGTTTTAGTGCACCAAAAATATATCGCATCAGTTATGCCAAATCAACTATAACTAGCAAGTTTTCAAGTTAGTGCCATTGTTTTCTAATAAAACAAAAGTTCGTTGCTTAAGTCTTTTGTTTTTGTGCACAAAAACTATATCGCATAAATTATGCCAAATTTACTATAAGTAGTAAGTTTTCAAGTTAGTGCCGATGTTTTTGAATAAAATCGAAGTTCGTTACTTAAGTCTTTCGTTTTTGTGCACCAAAAATATATCGCTTCACTTATGCTAAATCAACTATTACTAGCAAGTTTTCAAGTTAGGGTTGATGTTTTCGAATAATACGGAAGTGTGTTGCTTAAGTCTTTCGTTTTTGTGCACCAAAAATTTTCGCAAAATCAACTATAACTCGGAAGTTTGCAACTTAGTGCCAGTGTTTTCGAATAGAACCAAAGTTTGTTGCTTAAGTCTTTCGTTTTTGTGTATCAAAAAATTTCGCATAACAACCGTTCGAGTTACTGCAATTTTTGTAATGTGTTTGTAATATGTAGAACAAAAGTTTGTTTCTTAAGTTTTTTGTATTTACCCCCCAAAAACAAACGCTAGAAATATTGTTGTTGCTCTTCACGACAATCCACCAAAATGCACTCTAAATCACCGATTGCGCATTCCAAACCCTTTTCCAACACATTTTCCTACAAAGCCTTCGCAGCTGTAAAAACGAAAGCTATGATTAATAGCACTGAGCGGCCGTGCCATCATAGAACGACACATAATAGCCAACTGGCCAACGGTAACATGTTCCCAATTGCGACCAACAAATACCATACCATGTCGCGCTACTTGTTGCCAACAATAACATCAACAACTAGCATCAGAACAGCTTGCGCTGAGAGGCAGCTTCAGCCAGCAACGAATCAATTAAATCATTGCGCGGATTGCAGGTGGATTGCTTTCAACGTTTTAATCCAATCCATGCCATGCCATCGCCACACCTCATCGCCGACATCCAAAACATGTCTTGCTGGGAAAGTTCCGTTTTTGCATTGTGCTTCTTTTCTGGTGCAAAAACAACAAGCAGCAAGCCAACAAGTGTAAATGGTTGCGCTCAATGTCGCCTCAGCTGTAAAGCGTCACCGGTGCGCCACAGTCAGGCATGCAGACGTGTTCAATAGTATTGGCCAGTATAGCATTTCCGCACACTCACACTCAAACACAAACACACACACACACATTGGCATGTATTTGCAAGCCACATGCGCGAATGACCTGTTTTTTTTTCTGATGAGTTTCGGTCCGCAGCCGCTTTTTTGCCAAATTTATTTCCTCTTCTCGGTCACTGTGCTTGGATTTCTTACGCTTACGCTGCATATTTCCATATTTACCTTCAATTTACTACTTACAAGCAAACACACACACACATGTGAACGAAGGTGTCTACCGCTTCTTCATACAGCAGCATTTTGTTGTATTCCGTACACATGTTAGTTGCTGTTTCTTTGTTTATAATTCGATTTAGCTGATTTTGTGCCACTAATGAAGTCGTCTTTCGTTCTTGCGCTTTGTTCATTAGTTTTCAGCTGCGCATTATTCGCATTTCATTTTGACATTCGTTCTGACATTTTCTTTTCGTCGATATTTTGTCGCTATTTCACTGCTCTTACCTTCGTGTATGCGTGTGTCTGAGTGACTGTTGTTGTTCATCTGCGTTTACTTTCACTCCCAAAGTGTGTGCGGCAACATTTATGACCGAAAGTCATTTACAGCCAACACAGCTTCGATGGGATTTTGAATTAAATATTTTGTGGCATAAAGTAAAAAGCCCAATCAACCCTGTGTTCGGTATTGAAAATGTTCAAAGTTGTTGTGACTGTCGAATGTAGCCTGTTGGCAGCGTTTTACTGAAACTGAAACTTTCTGAACTTTACTGAACGTGAAACTTTCACACCTCTGGCAGATGATCAGTGATTATGAAATGTGTTTGAAAAGACACTATTGGAGCCGATAGTAAATTGCCAGAATTTTATGGAATTAAATGGAAGTGCAACTGAATTTTGCAGGCAGCCAATAATAATGAATAATCAATGAAAACTTATTACTAATTACAAAGTTTGCTTCGAATTCTATTTAAAGAGGAAGAAGGAGACACATAAGTAAGACACATAGGCAAACAATATTTCAGTAGGAGAGTTCACATTTATAGGAAAGGAGAAGCTTGAATCAGTGCAATTACAATATTAAATTTAATTACGAAAAGCACTTTTCCTTACTAACTGAATACTCAAGGAATGATCTCATTGCACGAGAGTGCAATTTGTTGATTTTTAATAAAATAATGAAAGTTTAATGAAGAGAAAAACCAAATTCATGATTGTAGATAGAATTTCTTGCGAGCTGAAAAATAATAGAAACGGAACTTGAGGCTTGAACTTACTGTCTTGAGAGCTTCTGCTGTTTCGTTAAATGCTACGAAGGATATTAATAATTAACTAAAATACGCTGGAAATTATTAAAGTTGTTCATACATACCAAACAGCTCACAGTGTGGACTAAGACATAAGGAAATTCCAAGTTGGTGTGGAGATCAAACTAATAGCTAGAAAAAAGGTAATGCGAGTGAAGGTAAACCGTCCTCAGTGCTGTAAGGGGGAGTCGCGCCATCCACTGTGGTATCACAGTGAGCCATAAGATGTGCTTAAGTAAGCTTCTTACGGAGGAGGTTGCCACTCCAATCCAACCCAACTTAAACCGTCGGAATCGGAGAACTTTAATCGGAATCAAATAACAAAATCTTTAGACTTGAATTTGTTTTACATAAACACGAATTGTTGTTCTTACTTTTCTGAACTTTAAAACACATTTTCAAAACAAATTCAATGAAGCCATAGCAGACAAAAAAGATCACTTCAGAAGATGCAAATTTTCTATTTTAACTGAGGACAGAGATGGAATTTTTTAAATATTTCTAAATTTTTTTAAATATTTCTAAACACAAAATTTACTTCACCATACTTCGAAAAGTTTAATAAAATAATTCAAATACGGAGAGAGAAATAATGAGAGCTGTCAATCATTATTGATTCATTCGTAATCTGTATTCCATCTTATTATCTTTTCTAACTACAAGTTAGTTGTTAACTAATAAAAACATTTGGAAATCGCAGTAGACTTCCGGTTGTTGCGAGACGCCTAGAAAATCACCTTTGAACTGCGCTTTTTCTTTCCCTTTCAAGCAGTGCAGTTCATCTTAAAGAATCACCACATAATAGTTGAATCGTGCGTGGTTTTCCTTCTTCTTGAAGCTAAACTAAGCGCTCCGGCACGTACTTAGTTGCCCATTGTGCTCGTTGGCAAGAATTCTTTTTGTTGCTTTATAAACGTTAACATTTCTTCATGAAGTGAGTGATTGATAGATAACAAGTAGCGCTTTCTTAATGGAAAATATTTACTTATATTTAGTTAGTTGTAAGCCCAATGAACAGACAAGTTTCCACTTTCACATTACATTTTAAAATTGTAATTGGTGTTCCTTGACTTTAGAATACTTGACTTCTACATTTTTTTATTATTTTTTTATTACGAAATTTTATAAAATGTCTTATTTGACGCCACTGGGAACGATTGTATCTTCTTCTCTTTGTAGTCTTTCATTAAGTTCTCAAATTCAATGTTTTTCGCGTAATAATATTTTTCAAAAAAACTCAAACACTTCCCTGTCTTATTGCGCTTCTCTTATGACATAAAAAATTGCACAACTCGCAGCATGCTAGAAATATGAACTCCCATAGCTTTTGACATTACGCAATGTTTTGGTTCCCCTGCGATCTCTGCAACGCCCAAGAACCTCGCGCACTTTAATGCCCGAAGAAGAAAGTCCAGACCACACGAACAATGATGCGCCTCAACCGATTCTGGTATTCGGGTCAATGTTATGAAAGCAATGAATGTAAGATTTTCTTTGCTTTTGGTTTCCCCAAAACCAACATTCGCCGAGTGATCTGAAGTGGCATAATAAACAGTTAGAAAGTTGAACAAACACGCGACAAATTAATTCACTTCTTCATCTTTTGTTTTCATTGAATTTTTTTATATTATTTAATTTTTTTTTGTATTTTTTATTCATATTTGAATGAAATGCATGAAAATGACAAAATGATGTTTACAATAAAAAAATGTACAGTTTTTGTAGTTTTTTTGTTGTTTTCGTTGTGTTTCGTTTTGTTTAAACAATAATGTGTGTGTTTTTTGTGGATTTTTACTACTCAGTGCAATTTGTTGTTGTTGTATCTGTTTAGCATTTAACATTTACAGTGTTCAGGTCGTAGCTTGAGTCGCGTCGCGTCGTGTCTGTTGTTCTCTTTGCGTAAAGCGTCTGCAGTAGTTAGTAAGTGGCGGTATTCACGCTTTGCGGTCAAATCAAATAAATACTTAAATGTCTATCGATTTGTAAGTAACTTGTAACTTGTAACGGTTTGTGTTTGTATTTTTTCCTTTTTTGTTATATCATTTTGTAACACAATGTAGAAGCAATGCGATTTAAGCATTAAATGATACATACGTACAAATACAATAAATTAATAAAAACTATGGAGCTTTAACAAAAATAAACGTAGTTGCAAAGTTTCAGCGAAAAGAAAGTATACAATTTGTAACAAAAACAAAATGATTGTATATGGAAAAGTTAGATCGGTGCTACGTTGAGTTGAGTTGAGGCAAAGAGAAAGCCATATAGAGAAGAAGAGATAGAGAGAAGAGAAGAACAGAAAGAGCGAAAGAGTTGGTGCTAGTGGCAAGGAAACCAACAAGTGGAAGAGAAAGTTGTAGAGAAGTGAAGAGAAAGTAGAGAGAAAGTTGCAAGTAGAAAAGAGTCAGAAAGTAATGAAAAAGTTGGCAGAGAAAAGAGGAAAAATGAAATTCAGAAAGAAGTGAATAGCTGAAAGTTGAAATTTTAGACTGAAACTGCAGACTGCAGTTAGCGGCTAAAGAGCGCCGAGAGAGCAGGTTTTAAATGAGAGTGTGTAGCAAGTGAGAAAGTAGTAGAAAGTGTATGGAAAGCTATGGCAAGTTATGGCGTTTGAAAGACCAAAACTGTGACTCCTTTTCGTGTGGACAGCGTGAGCGAGCAGCTGGAAAAACTGTAGTGTAGTGAGAGCTGGGGATTTACCCCCAGCGAGCAGTGAAATATGAAACATACCACAGGTAGAGCACAGCTGAAGAGAGCAAAGCAGCAGCAGTAGAGCGGCGAGAGAGCAATGTGACGTGAGCGAGTGAGCGGTAGATGAGTTCGTTAGCAGTTTGTAGTTCGTTTCAATTAATCTTGTGTGTTTTATGTATATTTAAGACTAGAATTATGTGTGAAAGTAGAGTAAAATAATAGACATAACATAACAAAATTAAGTGAGAGAAGTAAAGAGTGTATAGTTTTGTACAAGAGCGTTAAACGAGTTAAAGCGATACTTAATAGCGAATGTGTAGAACAGTCTCAGAAACGATTGATTACAGTTAGGGATAGCGTACAGTGAGAGTTGGTGTGCGTGTGTGTGGTGCAGAGAAGAGTGAGAGAGTGAGAATAGAGCTTAGTCGTTTAAGCAGAGTATTTGGTATAGAGCGATAGTTAGAGCGCCTAATGGCGCTTAAACGTAAGTGAGAGTGAGAGTGAGAGTGAGAGCGAGAGAGTCGTAGGTTAGCAAGAGTGAGTAGAGAATGAGAGAGAGAGAGAGCGTGATAGAATAATGAAAACAGAAAACAAACGGAAAGTTTTTAGAGGTGAAGAGTGAGTGTGAGAGAGCAACAGTGAAAGAGAGCGTGTTAAGTGTGCTGCAGTTGCAGTGTTGTTGTAGTTAGTTAGCTAGTAAGTAGTATCGAGTGCTGGAAGTAAAGAATCAAGTAGAGCTTATGCAGTGCAAGTTGGCAGTGTACCCACCTGACGCGCCGCTTCTCTGCCTCCGCGCCCATGCACGACGCCGAAGCCGAGGTGGGGCCACGTGGCGCGTCGGCCGATCTCCCCGCCCAACATGTGTGAGTATTACATTTTTTCTGTGCAAAAAATTAGGTACCGACTTCGTCTCTCGTTGTTGTTGTTAGTTTTTACATAACCTTAAACAGTTTGTGTTTATGTAAGCTTAAGGAATTACTAAATAAATACATGAATTACATATGTATGTATGTAGATTATAACGAAATTATATAATATAAATGCACACACACACACGTTTTGTTGGTTTCGTATCGTTTTTCATTTTGTGATTTGTGTTTGTGTTTGTGTTTTTGCGTTTGCGTTTGTTGTCGCTTGAGCCCGCTCGGGTCAAGGTTACTAGATGTGATGTGACGTGATGTAATGAGAAATAAATTAAATAAATTAATTAGCGAATAAATTAAAATACGAATAAATAAATTTGTTTTCAATTTGTTGTTGAAATGTGTCTGAGGAGGCTGGCTCGCCTGTGGGCGTGGTCGGCGGCACGCGGTGCCGTTGCCGCAGCAGCCGCCTCAGTGGTCGTTGTGGTCGCTTTCGCAGTCCTCTTAGTCCAAATCGTCGTTCGAATCGTTGAGTGTCGTTGGGTTTCGGCAAACCTTCTTCGCCTTCGCTGTGCTTTCTGGGTCGTTTGGTCGTTGGGCGCATGTAACGCTTATGCTTTGGGCTTCTGAGCACCGTAGGCCAGATCCTGAGCGTCCAGCGAGCGTCCCCAGCCTCCGTGGCCGGAGCTGCCGTACGAGCCGGAGGAGCCGGCGTCGGCGCTATAGCCGCTGCCGTACGAGTCGTGGCTCACCGAGTGGCTGGCGCTGTGGTGCGGGTGCGCCACTACCTCGTAGGTGACGTGCTTCTCTTGCGACAGCAGCTTCTTGAGGCCAATGACGGCGGACAGCACCAGGGCAATCTTGCCGATGAGCAGCGCCTTGCCGGCAATCAGCGCAATGGCGCCCAACAGCAGCGGCAACAGGGCGGCGGCCTTTAGCGCAACCAAAGCCAGAATGGGGCCCAGGATCTTGGCGGCCTTCTTCTTCTTGCCACGGCTCTCCTCGGGCGCGTTGGGGTCCTCGACGCCGCCGAACAGCGATTCGGAGACATCCTCGAGTGCGCGTCCGGTCGAGCTGACCGCCTGCACAATGTCGGCGCCCTTCAGCTCCACTTTGATGGTGTGCGTGTTCAGGAAGCCGGAGATGCGATTCAGGGCCAGCGACTCGAAGGTCTCGTCGCCGGAGATGGAGCGCGCCGCCTCGGTGGCGGGCGCGTCCGGCGAACGCACCACCGTCACGCCCTCGGTGAGAGCGAACTGGTCGCGGGCGGACAGCACCTTGTCGACGAAATTGAACAGTTTGTACTTGACGCACGAGACGGAGTCCTTGCGCAGACAGTCGCTGTAGATGCTATCCATAATGTCGTTGTCGGCGCCGCCGACGGCGTTGCGGGCATGGCCGCGCGTCTCCTCAGCCGGAAGCGCCACGGCCAGGGTGACTAGGCACAGAACACCGAAAATTGCTTTCTTGTGTGACATTTTCGCAAACACTTTTCGTCGTCTTTTTAGTTTCGAGTTTTCGCTTTTCAACTTTTCTTTTCTAGTTCAAAGTCCTGCGGTGCTTTTTTGCTCGCTTCGTTTCGTTTTTCGGGCACCTTTGAACTGTGCTTTTTTGTTATTGTAATTTTTCGATTATGACATTCGAACAACACACTTTACGACGAACGCACTTTCTCTTTTCTGTACTGCAACTTCAAACCGAAAACAGAAAAGAAATGACAATGATTTAAACCACAACAACAACACAAAAACGGGATCTCGTACGAAAAGCGCACCGCTCTGCCACTTGTGCTCTTGCTTGTGTCTTGCCGTTTGGACGTGAAAGGATGAAATGATACAATTTCCCAATGGTCTCAACAATTTATATAGCGTCTGCACTCTTCTTCTTCTGCGCCGACGACGACAGCAACGACGCCGGCAACAGCACCAACAACAACCACACTAGCAGAACCGGCAGTGGTAGCGGCGCCGATGGCAGCGCCAGAGCCAGCAACACGAGTGGCCACGCATTTACCATGTGTCGCATTTCTTTTCTGCTGCTGCGGCGGCTGCTGCTCTCACTGTCGCTGCAGCAGCTGTCATACCGCTATCACTGCGGCTGGTATTGGCGCGTTGCCGCTCCGACTGCTGCTGCTGCTGCTGTGACAGCGTTCGGGACTGGTTGAGCAAGTTTGTGTCTTCAGTCTTTCGTTGTGTGCGCCGCTGCACTCTTTCGCATTTTTGTGTATTTTGTTACAATGGAAAATACGCTTTTTAACTTTTCTTGAGCACCAGACCAACAACAACCAATAACACAACTACAACAAGAACCACCTCAACAACAATGCCGATAATCATAAAACAAAAAAATCAAAAAGAATCGTAAAAACAAACATACAACTTACTCTGCAGCCTCACCTCATGGCCTGGCGCGGCCAAAGAAAAGCACGTCAGCTGAGCGCAAAGCAAGAAAGAAAGAAAAAGAAAAGATTTCTGAATTTTTAATTAGAGTTACAAGCGGCCGCAAACCTGCTTCGCTCGAGCTTCAACCTTAATTCAACTTCGGCAGCAGCAGCAGCGACCGCTGCCGCGACGGCACCGACTGCTAAGCGCTCGTGTGAGTGCACGAAATGCTTTCGCCGCGGTATCAGCTAAACTTTTCGTAACAACAAACCAGCGCCGAGCCAGCGGTGCATAGACCAACACAGCACACGGCAGCACAGACGGTGGCAGCAACCAACAAGTTCATGTAACACTGTCAACTTTCAATGGCACGGCGGCGCGGCGCAGTGGCTGCCGTTGCCGTTGTTGGCCATTGTCGATGCTGCTGCGCCAATGTTGCAGCCATGCTTGCTGCACTGCAGCACATTCGCTGCCGCTGCCACTTTTGCTGCTTTGCAAAGTAAAGTAAAAGCAAACATCTGCATGAAGTTTTTACGCTTTGATTTTGACCTGCATTTGTTGTTGCGTTCGTTGCTGTTTCTGCGCACAGAAAACGGTTCCGAAAGCCGCAAAAAAGTGACCAGTGCATTGCTTGCAATTTGTTAGCCGCGGCGTCGGCCCTGCCTGGGCGACTATATCTGTGCCTTTGTTTGCTTGTCTGTCCCCTCTACGCGTCTGTCCATCTGTTATGGTCAATTGCCCAGGCAAATAAAATGTCCATTATTCGTCTGTACCTTTTCTTTTTTCTAATAGTTGAAACTTTTGCGGTTTCTGTCCGGCGTTTTAAATTTTCATTTCATTGCATTTGCGCGTTGGTCCATGTCGCATAATTTAGTTGACAATACGAATTGCTTGCAGGCTTCCTTTGTGTTTTGCACCAAGTTTCTCATGGTTAAGTTTCTGCTGCGATTGACTCGACAATTTCTTATTCAGCATTTTCAGCTTGTTTTTAGACAGCGACTGCATTTGTCAGTCAGTTACTCAAGTTTTGTTCATTCATAAATATTACATTTTATTGAAGCAGCCTGAATGTTGGTTGGTTAAGTTGATTTGAAAAAAGGTTGGCTGATTAGGTGGTTAAGTTGGCACATAGAGTGTCATTTTGGTGCCATATCCTTATTTATTTTTTTATTGGTTGGTATTAAAAATCGACTTTGTAAAAAAGTGTAGAAGTTTTCTGATCTCCATAGCTGAAATTGTTCTGAGATCTTTCGGTCCCTAGAGAGGGTAGCCTGGTCCTTGCTAAACCCGGACATATACTCAGATAGTGGGTCAATGTCTCTCTCTCTCTGGTCCTTCCCCCCACAACTGCCCCAATGATGACTGAAGCGTATTTATAATAGGACCACATGTTCCCCAACGATCTATGATCCTTAAGAACCGCAATGAGTTTTGCGGTATTTCCCCAATGGTTTCCAAGAAGTTGCTTTGTCTTGTTCAGTTCGTACTTTGCCCATGTTTTCCTTGATGTGCTGTAGACAGTTTGCTCCATCTCTTCCTAAGACAAAACAGAAAGTAGGAGTGTAAGTCGCTCTTTCGCCTACTGAGCAGAATATTTGCCGGCTCCAGTGATATCACTGACTGGCTCAGTGTCGGTAATGCCTCGAACTGATGCTTGTCTAGGCAATTCGTATGTGTTTCATTATCATCGAGGTCCTTATGTCCTGGAATCCAGATATGTTCCAGGTTTCTAAATTGGACTGAAGTTGAGTTTTAAGTTGGACCGAGTCAAACTAAATGACACGTAACATTTTCATAATAGGAAGAGGTTGTGATTAACTGTCCATATTTCAAATAAAGAAAAACCAAATTAGTCTTCCAACACATCAAAATAGACTTAACGAAAGGCAGATAGAGCGGCATAGTGATGCATATTTAATTGAGAAACTAAGTTTTTCATTATCTGAAATCTTCTTCTATCTTTAGGGAACTTATTTCTCTTTAGGGAACTAATGTCGTATCCATTCATCATTTGATGATGATGATGATTTCTTCTCTCATTCTTCAGTACTGATTACTTAAACTTTTGTGAATGATTTGAAAATAGCAATGAATGATCCTAGTAACACTTTTCATTAAAATCAAAGAGAATTGGTGCCATGTTCCAATGTTTTTCATAAAATTATGATTTCATACCCCCGAAGTCAATGAACTTTAGGCATAAACTTAAATGCCTATTTGTACCCACAAATTGTTCATATGATGTCAGCCTGGACATAAAATGAAGGAGGAAGGAAGTCTAGGTAGGCAATCCAGTAGAAGAGATCTCTCTCGAACGACAAAAGTTGCACTCTGTAGGACGCTTATTCTGTCCGCGCTCGTCTATGGAGCTGAAGCATGGAAATTGACGCGAAACGACACAGCGGCCCTTGGGGTATTCGAGAGAAAGGTACTTTGCAAAATATTCGGCCCTATTTAAGTTGATGACGACTATCGAACACGAACCAACAACGATGGATGGATGTGAGGGGGAGCCGAGGAAATAACCTTAGGGAAGTCATTACCTCAAGCACTCAGGCTTTATAGCGGATTGTACTTAAGACTCAGGAAAAAGGTTGATAGAGGAGATGGAAGTGGGAAGAGAAAAGAGAAAGTGGGTGGAAAGGGAGAAAGGGTTATGAGTCCTCATGTGCAAATTTCCTGGACTCATGCATGAATCTCAGGAGATTACACAAGGTGAGTGAATGGAACAACAATCCAACAAACCAACAACGAACTACATGAGATTTTGTAAGACATGGTCGAAGTACGGCGAAAACCTCGATTGGCCATACTTATCATATGAACGATGAGAATCCGGCTAAAAAGATGGCGATGAGATGGTGGATGGAGATCGTGTCTCCCTTGGAAGAAGAAAGTTGGGAACTCCCTATTATCTCTTGGTGTGTCCAACTGAAAAGAAGAAGCACGCAAACCAGAGGCGCCTAGAGAGACATTATGCTACAGAAAGTAGCCCGGTAACGGGTTGTTATGGCCAGTAAGCTAAGTAAGGAAATTGTTCACATGATCAGTTAAGACTTATGGCCAGTTAGGAAAGTAAAGAAATTGTTCATATGATCAGTTAAGACTGAAGATGTACGCTAGTCGAATCGTCAATTAAATACCATACTTTTTCATACAGGATCAAAATAACGACGCACCTCCAGTGTTAAATATCCTGAAAATTCTATTCAATTCAATTATTTCATTGCCTTCCAAGCAATAAACAAATTTTCTATATTTTTTACTTTTAATAAAACATTCAAGGAGCACAATTCAAATGTGTTTTCCTAATCTTTAACTACAAACACAACATTCAATTAGATGATTTTTGTCAACATGCAATCGACCAGCGTATTTTACGCTACAAACTTGTGTCGCTGCGACAATAAACTGTAACAACAACAACAACTAAACCAAGAATTCCAACACAAGTAAATAATTATCAACCTACTTTTCCCTGCAGTCTCATTAATTACTATAAGTAAGCGATATAATTTCGGTTTCTATTGTTTTTATTGCGCCAACAAAGTAAGTATTTCGCTTATCTGGCGTCAAATCAAGAAAGTAATCTTCGTCTCAGGAAAGTCATCGTTGTTGTGTTTGGATTTATTTGTCTTGTTGTTGCCTTTTATTAGACTAAGTAAGCAAGCACATGGCTCGGCACGGCACGGCACGGCTTGAAATCAAAGCGTTTTCATGCGGACTTTCTAAATTGTTAAATCGTCAAAGCGCATCACATAAAAATCTGCGGCATTTAAATTGTAACGCCGAAATGTTAAAACTTGTAATTAAAAAATAAAAAATAAAAAATAAAATATGCCGCAATTGCGTCGTGAAAACGCTGCGACTAACGCTAACACTGTCGAAAAACTTTCAATTGCGCAAATGCAACTGTCTGGCAGTCATCGTCGCCGTCGCAGTCATCGGCGTCTATGACTATCCGACTGTCTGGCCGACTGCTAAGAGCGTTGAGCGATTTTCACTGGCGGCACAAATAAACATTGGAAAACAAGGAGTTTTACAATAAATAAACCGTTGCCGCTTATTATTCATCTTACTTGCATTAATTTCTTTATTTAAAAAAAATATATTGCAAATAGAAATTCAACGTCAACCGCAGCAGCAGCAGCAGTCGAAGTAAAAGCAAAAGCATCGATTTGTTTTTCTTATTTTTTTTAGTTGTATTTCCAACGCGAGAAATTTTGCATGAACAAAATTTATATGCCGCATAAAAAAATCAATTCGCTTGCGCGCCAACAACTGCCAGCGCGCCTAGAAACTAAGCCAACAGGTTAGCGGAGAAAAGTAAAATTCGCCGCTGTCACTGCCAATGCCGCTGCAACTGCCAAACGCTACGAATATCCACCGTTATTGGACACGCTTCGGCGGTGCATGGGGGCATGTAGGTGTCAAAAGGGGGCAGCGACAGCGGTTGGCCCCGCGACAGCCCACTTCGCATGCGACGTGTGCAACGCCGATTCATTCATTGACTTCTCCCAACGCTCGACTGATGCACAAAAACAACTGACGCTGACGCTGACGGTGTCAGTGTCATTGTTGGGTGCTGCCGTCTGTCACGATGTCACGACGCCATCAACGTTGACGACGACAACGACAGAGTGCAGCACGCATAATCCGATTCCGCAGATGACACAATTGAAAAATAACTGCGCAGTGCATCGCTGCCTTTTTGTTGTCATCCCAATCAACCAACAAACATTGCAACAAATTGCAGCCAGTCAACTGTGCGCTGCGGTCGGCTGTGTCGGCCCATTCATAAATAACTGAAAAAACAGAAAAGCCAACTTTTCACTTTAACCGTTTCGTATTCAGGCGCTGCAATTCGATTGGCGATCATATCGGCCATAACGGCGCGACGCGGGCATTTCAATGCACACATGTGCGGGCAACGCGCGTGCGACTTGTGCCATCGATGTAAGTACCGTTAATTGAACACCTCGAATTTGCTTAACTGCAGTTAAATGGACTTGAGCGCGCGCGTTAAATGGAGACCATTTGGCCATTTGGCTCCTGAAGACTTTGGGACACGCATTGTGGAAAAGACAATTATTTTCTAAAAGTTTCTGAATATTGTGGCAATAAGTTTTCAATGTGTAGAATGGTCCAACGGAAAGTCGGAATCAAAGGTCAAACGTCGAGCGGTTTAAGCAATATGAAACTGAATTTACTTAGATTAAAAGGGAAATGAATTGGGAACTTTGGTCTTTGGCCTTTGGCCGTTACATATAATTGTTCAACTAATCAATTGACATCGATCTTGGCCCAAAACTGAATACCTGGCTCTGAATAGATATATTCCATGTTAGGTCTTTCATTTCGTGTACATCTGAACAGTCCCCAAGACTTACAGAAGACTGGAAACCGAAGCTAAAGATTCCTGCTCCAGTTCCTTCTTCCGTCTTGGACCCATCGGTGTACCAGATAATGTCATCACACGTGAGACTGATCTTTTTATCAGTCCAGTACAATCGAGTATATAAAACCGATTATTTTATCACCGTTGAGCTCAAACTGCTGGAGCCATGTTAATGAAATGTAGTCAATAATTGTATTTTGAAAATTAAATCTTTAAAAAGGAAAAATTTGCAATACTTCAACCTTGAAAAATAGAAATGCGGGTGGTGAAGCTTATATGGACGGACAATGTGTTTCGGTCGGATTGTGTTAAAATTTTGTATATGCATATATACTAAAAAAAAACGATAACAAAATAAGTATTTCAGCGTTTTTCTAAATTCGACTTTTAAAGGTGGGAAAGAGAGCGGTGAAGTTTCTTAAAAGAAACCATTTATTTGTTTAATATTCGTAGAGTCTAACATGGAGATGACACGACTATGAAGATGCAATGCAGTTCAATTTATAACGGCGAGACTATCAAAGAAATTATTCTTCAAAATTAGACCTTCTTCAAAATTAGACATTTCTCCTTTGATTTGGAAAATGTTTCCACTTTTTCACTCATCTCTGGAGCATCTTACACGATTGTGTATCCGAGGCTTTCCCTTATGTTGGTTACGTTAATCGGTTGTGTTGTTCTGTGCTGGTTCAGAATATATCAGCATTAAATCACATTTCAGCAAACAACTTCCATAATAATGAAAATATTGGATAATATGGTTCATAATGGGTTAAGTAGGCGTGCCAAGCCTATTTTTATGAAGAACATTCATAATTCGCGGCAATTACTTGGTTACACATTTTGGTCGCAATTTTAACTTGAGCAATTTCTGTGAAAAAATCATACATTAGTAGTTTAGAAAAAATATTGAATATTTTTCAAGGCGCAAAATTTATTTTCCCGAATTTAAGAGAAGAAAGTACATTAAGAAAAACTCATAAGAAAGATTTACGCCAGTTCACGCCACGTGTTTTTAATTGCCTTTCTAAATTTTGTTATGTTTCATTTTCATTGATTAAAAAAATTAACTTTTGAAAATTCGTAAAAAATATATTTACAGTAACCAAAAAAATCCAAAAATCACCAGTTCTGCTCCTATTAATTTAGTTTTAATATTAAATAAAAAATGGGGGCCTATCTACAGCAACACATTTTCTACAATTTTTTTTATACAAACACCTAAAATTTATTTTTTACATTCAGTCTTCAATTTCACCTTCAATTTTTCTAAAAATATATTCGACTTTGACAAGCTATATCTACTTATCATTGCAATTTTTCTATAAACTTTTTCGGATCCAGCTTAACTGAACAATTTCCTTTAACATTGTACTTCATTTTTTTTTAATCAGCAATAATTTGTTTCCTTATTTCTGTCCACTCTTGAAGCCCTGTGCGCTCTATTGACTTTCGCAAAATGCATTTCAAGCAATTTAGGCGTCCGGCATTGATTCGACTAGATTTTGCTTTAGCCCTTCTCCAAAACAACAACACAACATCTTCATTAGTTATTCATAGCTACAAAGTCACTCATCATCCGTTCAGCAGCCGCCCGCTGTACAAGTGAAATGCATTAGTGCTGCCAACTTTAACAATCATTGGCATTACCCCTTCTCGCCAGCATCGGTTGGCGACCAAAGTAGTCGCATTAGCACGCACTTTAATCCCTCGTTTCCGGCGACAATCGACGTACGTGCAGCGATTTCCAAGAAACTTCTTTTCGCCTCGCGTTTTGTGCGTGCGGCGCTTGTTGGCTCAATACAAAAGTTTCCAAAAAATAGGCCAACCAAAAAGAAAGGAAGAGTCATCAAGCTGCAACAGAAGCAGCAGCCGCAGTCGCAGCGGTGCGTTGATAAACTTGTTATCGTTTGATGCGATTGGGCGGTGCGTTTCGTCGTTCATTTTGTGTTCGGATGGTAGCTGCGAGTTGTCGAACTTTTTGGTCTCTTCCAATGATATTGTTATTGCTGTTTTTTTTTCTCTTTTTGGTAAAAGTATGATTTGACTTTTGTTGGGCGAATTTCATTAAACGTCTTCGTAGTCCATAGACGTTGTGGCTGCGTTCGTTTTGTTTATTTAAAAGCCGCACACTTTATTGTCGAGTTTTGTGGTATTTGATTGCATTGCTCGATGGTGACTGGACTTTAAGTGGGCAAATTAACGTTGGAGTGGGTTGGAGCGATGTGACGATGGTTTGTTGAGAAGGCAAATGATGTGCTGACGGCTGTCAGTTATCGACTGGGCAATAAATTTAATGTTAACTTTTGATGCATTGATTTAGGACCAACCGAGTTCGAGCAACAAACATTCAAGTTTAAATTTTCTGTTTAAACGGTGGGTTTAATTTTTAATTGGTAATAACTTGAAAAAATAGTAAACAAATACAAAAGAAAACGTAATAAATAAAAACGTAATAAATACATTTTAAATTCAAATTAATAGAAAAATTTTCGATTTTTCGAAATTTAATACGAATGTTTATTGGATATTTTAAAGTATAAATCAAAAAATATTCAAGTTAAGTTAGTTGATTTTTACTGCAATTTTTTCATTTAAAAATTATGATCTCTTTTCTGTATAATTATTAACATATGCACAGTGCGACAATTATGTATTAAGACTGCCTCTAGGAAACACTATTTAAACATGATATCTGCTAATTTTTCGGTATATTTACTCGAAATATTCTCCTCTTGATTCAATACACTTGTTACATCGATTAAATAGTAATTCGAACGCATGTTCCAACTCATTTTTCGAATTTTCCTCCAGTACTCTCGTCGAAGCCTGTTGTATGGTCTGAATGTCATCAAAAAAGCATCCTTTCAACTTCAATTTCAGTTTCGAGAACAAAGAGAAGTCGGATGATTCAACGCACAGACCTGATTCCGAGCCAAAAATTGACAAACAATGAAAGCTGTGTGACTCGGTGCAACAGAGACCAACTTTTGGATCGCGGTATTCTGGTCGAATACGACGGATTCTGGCCATCAAACGCTTCAAAACTTCGACGTTATATGCTGCAGTAACTGTTTGACCAGTTGGAACCAATTCTTGGTGGATAGTTTTTTGGATGTGGGCTTTGGATGTGATGAGCATTGTTTTGATTTTTGATGGAACTTTTCGTGTTTTTTTGGCTTGTGGTGAGTTTTTTGATTTCCATTCCGCACTTTGACGCTTGGTTTCTGGATCGTATTAGAAACGCCATGTTTCATCACCTCTAACAATTGTTTTCAGCAAGTTTGGATTATTTTCTGCGGCTGCAACGATGTCTCTAGAATGACTGACTCTCATTAATTTTTGCTCCTCGTTCAATGTGTGTGGAACAAATTTTGTGCAGACCTTTGTTTTGCACAAATCCTCGTGAAGAATGAGTCGGATAATTTCTCTGTTGATGTTTAAGGCCTCTTCCATAATTTTCAGTGAAGCAATGCGGTCTTCTGCAATAAAATCACGAACTTTCTGGATCATTTCCGGCGTCCAAACTGAAATTGGCCTACCTTCCTTTATTTCATCTTCCAGCGACTCTCTGCCATCCACAAAACGTTTATGCCATAAAAACCAATTTTTAAATAAAAAAACCAGTTTTTATTGATTAAAAAATTAAAAATAAAATAAAGAACAATAAGAAATTATATTAAAAAACTAAAAAAGATGTTAATATATTCAATTGTTTTTTAATAAAAAATATTTTAATATCTTTACTACTTATTTTTAATAAAACAAGTACAATGTTTTGGTTTATAGAAAATTAAAACAATTATTTATATATCTTACATATTCACTTGCATTTACAAAAAGTTGTTTTTATTAACAAATTTTGTTGTGTTTTTTTTATTATTTATTATGAAATAAAAAACAATAAGAAATTATAAGTTAGCACGGCCTCAGGTTTGTCCAAATGCTGAGTTTTAAAAATAAGTCAAATACCATCCGCCGAGCTTCACATGTCTCCTATTGCATTGCCAGCCAAAGCGTGAGACTTTGCTGACAATGCAGTTCACATGTTCTTTCACTGCACCGGCAGCCGAGCTGGTGCGCTGGCGGTGCAGCCAAAATTTAAAAGTCAGTAATAAAACTCATTCCAACCGAAACGGTTCTGTTATTTCATTTATTTAACTGGCGCCCAACGTGGGGCGCCAACTGGCGCCCAACGTGGGGCGCCAACTGGCGCCCAACTAAAAACGAAAGACATAGTCTGTCAAGCCTTTGTATAGTGGAAAAGACTTAAAGTGCTAAAAACTTCCACATAGTGGAAAAACACATACAAGTGCAAAAAAAAAGCTTCGTATAACGAAAATATTAGAAATACTAAAAGAAACTTTCACATAGTGGAAAAACATAGTGCAGTTTTTGCATAGCAAAACATAAAGTGCAGTTTCGCATACTAAAAGAAACTTCCACATAGTGGAAAAACACATACAAGTGCAAAGCTTCGTAAAACGAAAATAATAGAAATACTAAAAGAAACTTTCACATAGTGAAAAAAAGATAGTGCAGTTTTTGCATAGCAGAACATAAAGTGCAGTTTCGCATAGGCGAAAAAGAAGTCAACATCCAGTAGCAGCCAAAAACTACATAAAAAAAATTTTGGCCTTTTAAAAGGAAAAGCAGAAAATCAGAACGCTAAAGAACAATCACTTGCCAGCAACAGTAACATCCAGCAGCAGCCAAAACTACATTAAACAAATTTTGACCTTTTAAAAGGAAAAGCAAGAAAACAGAACGCTAAAGAACAATCACTTGCCACAACATCCAGCAGCAGCCATAAACTACATTAAAAAAATTCTGACCTTTTAAAAGGAGTGGTTCCGGTACAGGGAGCTGAAGAAGTTTCACACCAACACCAGTAAGCAGGGAGCTGGAGGGTTTCTATCGAACTCAATAATATCATTTACTCGATAATGTTAGCAAAATTAAATATGATTAACCCAATTTTATTAGAAGCAACGGAAATTGAAACTATATTTGCATCCCACAAGAGAAATAATATTACAATAAGCGAATTATTAAGTGTAGCATCAGTTAATGTAATGCAAAACAAAGAATTTATTGTATTTATAATTAAGTATCCGATTGTAAAGGAGATATGTGAGCTGCTAAATCTTTTTCCGGTCGTTCATAATAACTTAGTCCCAGTCTTTGAAACAAATTTGGTGGCAAAGTGCAAAAATTCTCGTTGCAAAATTTCAAGCAGGCGGGGACGCCAGCTCTTAAGAAGGGGGGTAGTTAGCACGGCCTCAGGTTTGTCCAAATGCTGAGTTTTAAAAATAAGTCAAATACCATCCGCCGAGCTTCACATGTCTCCTATTGCATTGCCAGCCAAAGCGTGAGACTTTGCTGACAATGCAGTTCACATGTTCTTTCACTGCACCGGCAGCCGAGCTGGTGCGCTGGCGGTGCAGCCAAAATTTAAAAGTCAGTAATAAAACTCATTCCAACCGAAACGGTTCTGTTATTTCATTTATTTAACTGGCGCCCAACGTGGGGCGCCAACTTATATAAAAAAATCAAAACAAAAATTTTTATATTTTTATTTGTTTTTTAATAAAAAATATTTTTAATATTTTTACAACTTATAAAACAAGTAAAATTTGTTGTTTATAAATAATTTAAATAAATATTTCTATATCTTACTTGTTCATTTATATTTACAAAAAAAAGTTTTTATTAACAAATTTGTATTTTTATTTTTATTTTATTTTTTTTATTTTATTTATCTTTTTGTTTCTTGTTATTGAAAAATTTTTTAAAATAAAAAACAATACAAAATTATATTAAAAAAATCAAACAAATATTTTCAAATGTTTTTTTAATAAAACATATTTTTAATATTTTTACTACTTATTTAAAAAAAACAAGTACTATTTGTTGTTTATAGATAATTTAAATATATATTTCTATATCTTACTTGTTCATATATATTTACAAAAAAAGTTTTTATTAACAAATGTTATTGCGTATACAAATTTTTTGTCTTTTTTCTTATTTATTTTCCATAATTTGTATGCAATAAAAAATAATAACTTATGTAACGCAAATATTTGTGCCGCTTCCATTTGCCGACTTGACCAATTCGGTCATTTGATACGTTTTGACAATTTTGCATTGACTTTTTTTTAGTTAGTTAATTTTTTTTTTTTAATAAATGAAATTAAGAAAAGGGAAAGTCGCATTGAGTTGTTTCTTTTGTTTTGTTGTTTTCTGGCTTTTTGGCAGTTTTGTCGTGTTTTTACGGCATCTTTTCGAATTGTGTTGTGTTGCTGTTTTATTCAGAGCCGCCATGGTTATTGTTATTGCTGCGACGAGCATCGACGAGGGCCTCGGCATCACCATCGACATCGGCGGCTCATCATAAACGGCATCATTGGCCACTTCACACGCTGCGGTCATTATGCGACAACGAGCATAAAGGCGTAGGAAAGTTTATGCTAACCAGGGAGGAGTGGTGCGCGCCGCATTGCGCGCATACATATTTTTCGGGCCGCCGCTGGGCCGCTTTGTGCCACATTCCGGGCTGTGATTGCAATTTAAAGCTCTGAATTTCTATTTGTTGTCGATCAGACATTTAAATTTGAACACAAATTTTTATTTGTGACTGTCGTCTCGTTTCACTACGTGAGTCGCTGTGTCATTCAAATCTGTTTGTCATTTCCATAATGAGCAACGAGACGACGACGACGACGACGACCGTTCGAGATGTTCAGAAATAGAAATGTCGAATTGTTGTGGTTGCTGCTGATTTTTGGCTCAAGTGTGGACGCCTTTTGCGTGCAATGCGATGAAAGTATTAGCAGCTGACGCTGGACGATGTGTAGACTTGAATGTGACATAAATTGTTGTAATGAAATCATCATTGTCAGCGACAACGACAATTCTTCGCTTAAGTGTCGTGCCAATTTATTGTTTGTATGTGCGCGTGTGTGTGTGTGTGCAATTCCCACTTTCAATTACGCACTTTCCAAATAATTTAATCAGCACCCAATCCAACGACGCCCCATTGAAGTCGCTGACCATGCAAAACGGATGTGCAGCCATGTGCGAATATTTGTCCGAAGTGTAAAAGCGGCTGTGCTGCGAAATTGAAAGTTATCTGGCAAACGAACGCAAAAAAAAAAGTCCGTTTTCTGCGAATTCAAAATGTGCGCAACACATAAAGAGGTCGTGGCCGCCGGCTGCTGTTGGTTGTTTTTGTTTTTGGGAGCTGTGTATGCGCTGCGCGATTGCTGGATTCGTTCGTACAGTTCGTACAGAAATTCACATTCATTCACATTTATTGTTGTTGTTGACTGTGGCTAATGTTGCAGTTCGGAGGTGTCGATGCGCCATTAGCCACGGCAAAGCCATTCACACTGCCGTTTTCTGCTGCAATTCAATATGTTTATTGAGCGTTGTAGATTTTTATTGTGTTTTTATAGGGATATTCACAAACCTGTGCGAATTGCGCATGTAAAACGTCAACTAACTGATAGCGGCAATTCTCGTCGCTTGTAAATGAGTTATGGCTATAAAAGTCATGTTGAAAATATGGCTTTATTAAAAATTACTTTATTGTAAACGTATTTTACAGCCTGGGTCAATGCTTCTGATTATCTTGGGGTTAAATATATATAAATACGTGTATATAAATGCCATAACTGTTTTAGACATTACAAGCGTAGTACAAGGTATAAAAAATATAAATAACAAAGTATCATATTTAAACAATTTTGAATGTAAATTTTTGCAAGTTTATGAATATTCATTTATTAATTAATACAAGTTATACATAATTTGTTACAATTTGTACAGATTACAAATAAATGTAAATAATATATACAATATATATATACAGTTTGTCAAGTAAATGTTTGCAAACTTAAAAAAGGTAGAAAAATCATTTTGAAAAGCTGAATATAACAAAAATTGCAATATTTTGAAATTTTTGTAAAATATAGATTATTTGTAATGTCTATTTGGTACGCGAAAACAGTATCAAAAATCAAAAAAGGAATGAAGCTATATTTCAAACTTTCAAAAAATTCGTATTCTTTCAAAATTAAGATTGCATTGAAAATTTGGCGCCATACAGTTCCGAACAGTTTCATGAGATACATCAGTTCCGCATTCTATTTTTGTATCCAAAGCCATTTCCCTTATTGAGATACGGGGGTTTTCACGAACTTTTCGAATGATTTTTTTTCTTCTCTGTCAGACAGTTTTCTGGGTCGTCCAGGATATACTTTCAAATCAATTTGCCCTTCAATAAGCGAATTAAATAGACATTACTTTGATATTATGTGAGAGTGAAATATTCAATTAATCTATATTTTTCAAATAATTTCAAAATATTGCAATTTCTATTATATTGTATTATAAGTTTTTCAAAATAATTTTCTACCTTTTTTAAATTTACGAACATTTACTTGACAAACTGTATATATGTATATAATATACTGCATAATTATTTCATTCAATAACATTTGAAACAGGTTTCTGGGTAAGAGAAAAAAAAGAAAGAAAGAATTTGAGAGCAAATTGAATTCCTTTAGGGCTCTAAAAATCGGAGCATAGGAAGCAGAAAATAACATGAAAGGAGAAAATAACATAGTTTCTTAAAGATCTTTGTGGCCTATTACACCGTGCGACAGCAAATTTTACACACAAAAAAATTTATATACTCGCGAAACTAGAGGTCAAATGTAGTAAAACAGAGTTTTTAGTTTTTCTCTCTGAAGTCAGAGGAGCTCATTTATTTTATCCATAAAAAACCATTCGAAAATGTATAATTTTTGAAAATGGTCAAACATTTTTGTAAACTTTCATCGTCAGTAACTTCCCCAAGTCTCATCGGATTTGGACAATCCATATATTGTTGGAAAGGCAAGTTAATGACCTTCTGATTGACGTGCTACATGTGTTAGTCGGAGGGTTGGATTACGAGATATGTCATAACTGAAATAAGAGGGGGAAAACGTGTTTTTCGAAGATTTTTCGAAAACGCTTTTTAAGACAATTTTTGGATTTTCAGTTTCGTGTTCAGCAGCCGAAGATTACTCTAAAAAATACTTTTGTTTTTAGGAGCACGCGATGAACCCATTTTTTGTCGAGCAGGGTAATGAAAGCGAGTCAACGATTACCTGGCAGTTGATTGACATAACAGGGATCAATGGGGTCAGACTCCCAGCTTAAATACCTTAAGCAACCAAACGCATAGGTGAAGTCATCAGTTTTCTGAAGTCGTCAGTTGATCCATGGCATAATCAAACTTCTCATTATTCTGAAGGAATGATGAGCAAGTTGATGTGTAAGTTAGCATTGTAATGCCGATCACTGCGAAATCATTCTAAAAGCTGAAATGCTTATTGAAACCAAACGCGTAGGTCTGGAAAGACCATCATTAAATATGTTTATACATCGATAAAATTTTAAGACACAAAAAGACATTCTAGTTCCGAAAACTTTTTGGAAATGTAGCTTTTTTAAGGCTGTCTTTCTGCACTTCATACCGAACCATTTCTTTCACAACAAACGAGACAACAGTATATTTGCAAATTATTATCATTTCAGACAAATACTATTGACACTCGCAGTTTTAAGTTTTTCTATGTACATATGTGTGTGCAGTATATGTGTACTGACTTATGAAACTAATGAGCGTTTTGTAGCTGGTGTTGCTATGGTCAACAATAGTTTGAAAGTTTGTATGTACTACTGTGTCCAAAAAAAACAAGGTGACATTTAAATTTAAACTACACGTGTCGGAGGATTTGGAGAATTCTTGTTTTTTTTAGGTTGGTAGTACTGTCAGTGACATCTATGTCAAATTTACATGTCAAAATATTCATTAGTGTTTGAGATACGCGTCGTTTTGTGAATTGCTAAAAGTGAGTTTTTCGTTTTTTGCGATGTCGAAATTTGTTGAGCAAAGAATTTGCATTAAATGTTGTTTGCGATCATTTCGCCAAAAACTCAACACATATCGTTCCGCAACCACCGTATTCACCTGATCTGGCGCCGTGCGACTTCTGGCTGTTCAGCAAGCTCAAAAGACCGCTCCGCACTTGTGCGATTCTTGTAATTCTCATTCCCTTCATGTGGATAGCGATAGAAGTAGACTAATTTTTCACCAGCCCGAGCCAAGAATGGAACCTGGGGCCTTTGGTATGAGAAGCCAGCGCGATACCCGCTGGACTATCCAGGCCGGCTTAAGGTTTGACTTAAGGTTCTGTAAAAAAAACTCGAATTTAGAAAAAATTCAACACATGTATGAATATCAGTTTTCGAAAATCAACATCTCTTCCGATGTTGGTTGCTTGCCGTAACGCACACAGGATTTAATTTTGGGGGGTTTTGAGTACAAGTTTTCAGCCAAATACAATTCAAAACCATATTTTGTACCAGAAATTAGTATTTATTTTTTATTTTATATTTTTTTAAATATTTTTTTTATATTTTGTGTTTGGGGTTCAAACTCTCCTGGGTGCAACACTGGTTGTTTGGATATTAAAATATGTTTTACTTAGAAGTTTACTTAACTTAATTAAACTGCCATAGATAACAACCCGTTACCCCCGTGACGCCCTTCTCCAGTTGGTCATACCAAGAGATGATAGGGCCTCCTCAACTTGGTCCTTCTACCTCTTCGCCGTCGCCTTCCAACTACCGCATCGAACAACTTTACTATGAGTTTATATGAAAAAACTTAATTGAAGAGGTAAATAAAATCTTAAAGCAAATAAATATGTTTTCAGTGGGTTTCTAGTCCAGCAGTCTTAACTTTAAAACTCTTAAAGACAAAATTCAAATGTTAAACTGTTTCGAATTTCACCTTTTCACCTTTGATTCACACATGATTTCAAAGTTGTATTAATTCTGTTTTCTTAATTACTTAAATAAAATTGCATGCGAATACTGCTGCAATGACTTCAGACTGCTCTTCTTTTACATTTTCTTTCAAACTACTTTCAAAAGGCCCGCGTTCGGTGTTTATCAGAGTATCAGCATTGCTTCCTTTCCTTTACGACCGGAAGCTTTTCTTCGCCTTTGAACTTCGACCGCTTTGGCCAATTACCACAGCACCACACAGCCGACCTGCAGATGAGCAACGCATTTTTATAGTTTGAAGCAACAAAAATGTGTGCCGTCGATTCAGATAATTTAATTAATTTAATTGATTTGCTTCAAATGGTGCTGCAGCATAGCATTCGAAAATTTCACCGCACCCCAGGGGACTGCAGCGAGCGTCGAAAACTGGCAAAAAAGCGGCCGCTGAAAGGCAAAGCGAAAAATTACCAGTCGAACAGTCGGCAGCGCCGTAGAATCGGTGGGAAAATGCCACCGCAGGTGTTGCGTAAATAATCGAAGCGATTTTGTGGAGAGCGCCGAAACCAGTTTAAGGCCACACGCCCTTTTCGTTCCTTTGCGCTGCTGCTGCCGCTGTTAATGGCAATGTGTGTGTATGTGTGTGAGTGTGTGTGTGTTGTGGCTTTTGTGAGAAACGAAAGTTGAGGCAAGAAAGTTGCGCTGAATGAATGACAAAATCGCAGAATGGCAGCAACAATTTGCAAAATACAAAATACAAAAATTCAAAAATGTTTTACAAAAGCAAAGCAAAAATCAAAATTACAACAATGCGTTGATGTATGACGCTGGTGGGGCTGCTGTGTTGTGGTCAGCGTTGTTTTTTGTTGGTTGTGTGTTGTGGGGGCCGGTGCTGCACTTGTCATAGTTTATGATGGCAGCGATTTACGCTGAGGCGCGCTTCATGATTGCACCGGAAATTGATGGCAGCTTCAAGCTTAAAGGTAAAAACAATAACCAACAACAAAAACAACAAAATGAAAGAAGTCAAGAAAAAAACGCAAAACATGTGTTTGCTTGCCGCTTAAATGGCGCATTGCTGTCTGTCGCACTCTCAGACTGTTGGACTTTGATTTGCTGCTTTTTAAGTCGTTGTTGTTGTTTTTGTCTATGCTGCTGTGGCTGTTACTATTTTGGGTTCAATCTTAAACGGTTTATGAAGCACATGAAGAGCCTCGAAAAATCCCATTAAAAACCGGCGCAACAATAAAAGTGGCCATTTCATCTGCAACAACAAGATTAACAACAACAACAACTGCTTGGAAAAGACGCACAGCAACTGGACGGCAAACACATATAAATCCCTTTCTCTTTCGGAAGAAAGTTGTCGGTTCACTTTGCCCTGACAGTGCAATACGAGTTCGCCGAGCCAGCGTTCGCCATATATGACTGTATGCTGTGTTATAAGCAACAACAACAACAAGAAAAACAACAACGACCAGCATAGTTTATGAAATACAGTTAAGGCATTTCTTCTTATGAAAACACCAATAAAAAAATATTAAAAATGAAAACAAAAAGCCCAAAAATATATTTAAAAAAAAATCCACGCGAAAAATACACAGCAAAATTATATAACACAATGGCGGCGGTGACGCTGGACAGACAGACAGCCACTTACGCATATGAGAGCGAGGCTGGTGCTGGCGCGTCTGTGTGCGTGTGCAACGTGACTTTTGGCTTTTCAAGTTTGCATTGCTGGCTGTCAATTTTTAATACGCGCCATCGAATCTTTCTTAATTTCACTTTTGAGCGCTAATGTGCTGACAAATTATATAAGATGACGCGTGCATCTGTGCGCGTACGCCGGGATGCGGTCGGGAGTCGCTTCCGCTGCGCATGCGCAATGAATTTTTCCGTATATTTTGCTGTCAATAATGTTTATTGTGATGACTGTGTTGTTGTTGCTATTTCATTTACATTGGCAAATTACCACAAAATATTTTTATATAAAAAAATTAACACCAAGCAAAAGAAACAACAAAAACCAACACGCAGCGAAAGTGAAAGTTCTCGCTCGCGTTTGCGGTCACAGTGTGAATTTATTTTCTGTTGTTATTGTTGTTTGGTTGTATTGCTAATCTGTGGCTGGTAAGGGAAGTGGCAAGATTAATGAGATTCGCGAGTTGGGCGTTTCATACGTTCGTTGCGTAAGCTTAGAAGTTATGTTGATAAGCAGCGCTAATTCAACACTTGAGTTTTGGTGGCATTGTCACCAACTTGTTGCTGACTCGCTGGCACATTTGCTGTCACCGATGGTGTTGCGTGTGCAGCAACAGGTCAAGAGCGAACATCATAATAGCAGATTTTGCACTGACAATGATGACTCTAACTTTTTTGGTTCGAAAGTTATAAGAAAAGGCGGAAGCTGCATTTCTAATGAAATACAAAAATTCGTATTTCTTTGAGTATCAGTATTTAAAATAATAAAAAGATGCAAAATCAACAAAGCGAGAATAATGAAACTTGGCACGTGATCAACATTTAACATTCATAGGTTAGGTTAGGTTGCGGTGGCGGCCTCTGTATGAGACACACTTAGGCCTCTTAACGGGCCCGTTGCGATACCACAAATTCCACATACATATTTCAAACGGATGGGGAAAGGGAGGGGAGGGGACCTACAGTTTAACGCACTGTACACTTGGACTGTACACACTTGGAGGTTTTTTTGCCATTGTCTACCAAGAGCGCACTTATGCGATTCTTGTAATTCTTATCTGCTTCATGTGGATAGCGATAGAAGTAGATGAGTGTTTTTTCCAGTCCAAGCCAGGAATCGAACCCGGTATGGGAAGCCAGCGCGACCCGCTGAGCTATCGAGGCCGGCGAAAACATTCTTACTTTTCAAGAAAATTCTACATAAATTTTCAAGGCTATAAAAGATTAAAATTTTCAAAGGACCTTTTTGTTTTATTCTTTTTTTTAACAAATAAATAAAAAAAATTTTATTTCAATTCTTGAGCCTTTCCTCTTTTATTTGATATACATATCGCCATATTCTGACGAGGCTAAGTATTTTTTATAATTTTGTTGTTTACTGTTTATCCCCTTAAAATTTTTTAAGTCCTTTTATAAGGACAAAGGATGTAGAAATAATAAACTGACTATGTGTTTTGTTGGAGATTTTAGTACCAATTGTGAATAAGTACGAAAGAAACACTTAAACACATTTTCAGTTTTGGCTTAATTCTGGCATTCAAGTTAATTTCTGAGCTTTGATGTATTCAGAGACCTATAGTAGAATTTCATGGCGAATAATTTCGTGGTACATTTTGTCCTATAAAAGTCCTGTTTTCAGGAGATTTTTGGTATTTTAGAAAAAAGGGTAAAATTGGGCCATACCAATGGAACCTACAGGGTTAAAATGCTCTACAAAAATGTTCTTCGTAGTATTTTACATCAAATTGCTGAACACATCATATACCTAAAATATGAGGTTACATGGTTTTCGTATGCAGATTCATCATAAGAATGTGCAAAAAGGGGAAAACTTTGACCCCACCTAAAAAAATGCAGACTTAAACTTTCAAAACGCCGATACACTTATATATTTTTTTCCCCACCAGAATCTGTTGTCAGAACCTTGTTATTTTTTTTGGTGTTGTACAGTGTTATCTGTTTGCTACAAAAGTTTTTGTTGAAAAACATATAAAGTTCAAATATTTTTGGGCTCAAAAGTTGTATACGCAATCGGCACTCCTTCACATAAAATACGTTTGGCACCACTGATCACACACACAACAGTTTAAAATCACTTAAAACGTCTTGAAGTCGTAAAGAAACTCGATATTTGGATTCGGTACGCAATTGAAAGAGATTCACTGGGCACAATTCGTCAATATCTGCGATATGCATCTCAAACGCTATGAAATATATACTTTTTTGAATGAGCCATCGCTAGTGATGAGAATGGGTCGTTCACAGTAGCATTGAACTGAATTGATGATGGCACAAGCGTGATGAACCAACAAGCCACTACACAACAGACCAGAACCCACACCGCGATGTAATGCCGCGCGACGGTTCCGCGGCGATCGACGAATGGGGGTTAGTTTTTAACCGGTAAGAATCCGACATGCTGGGCTGGAGCTCAGATTCAAAGATTTTCCTACTCCGACAAAAAAACAACGAAACCTGAATTGAATAAAATTTAATTGCTCTTCAATTTAATGGGATTTTAAAGGTGTTGTGTGTTTTTTGTTGTTTTCAAGAAACCAAGAGATCAATTCAGACGTTTACTGTCACCAACAAATTAAATTGAAGGAAGCAGTCAATAAAAAATTTGAATTGACAAAACGCATATATTTGCTAACTTCTATTTGCAAATATAATGGAACTTAGTTGGGATTGGATAACACATTTACCATGTAGAAAACTTTGCAACTGATCTTGCAACATTAGACAATTATTATAGTACATTACATTACATTACATTACATTACATTACATTACATTACATTACATTACATTACATTACATTACATTACATTACATTACATTAAAGTTTTCAAAACTCTTTAAATGGTAAAGTATTTCACTAATGATGATGACCTGAAATCAGACTTGATTCAGTTTTTCTTGCTTATAAAGACCAGAAGTTATAACTATGAATGCTAAATCAAGAAGCTGTCAGATAGATGGCAAATGATCATCACTCGAAATGGAAAATAACTGAGTTGTTGTAAAAAAATTAAATTAATTTAATTAATAAATTAAAATTAATAACTATTATTTTGACATGAGATAGAAGGCTTCATTTCGTGACGTTAGAATGATTCGATTTAAGTCAAATATACACTGTTTTCTTTCGACAGCTTGTTGCCTTTTTGAAATAACCCCATTATGTTGCATCCTTATTGGTGAAAAACTGGGACAGTCAATTCGTACAAGTTAAATTGTTAACTAGCAAAATCATTTGCCATTAACAGGAAACAAAGGTAATCACTTTAAGCCAGATTCGGACTATTTTTGACGAGTCTCTATCGATGTGTGTGTGGCCTGGCGTTGTTCTGACGTAATGGAATTCCTCTCGTATTGGCCAACGCTGGTTGTTTCTAGCCTCATGCTTCCTTTAAATGATCCAACCGTTAACAATACAAATCCGAATTAAGAGTTTAACTGTAGTTCGACTTAATTAACTACAAAATGCACAAAACCCAACTAGATTCAATGACCAAATTGATGTCAAAATCTTTTCAAAAAAAGCATCCAATTAGACGAACTCAATTTCGACTTTCCAATAATGAGCAAAAAACCGTTGCTCAAAATTACTACATACGCTTAGAAACGTCAATTGTTTTGAGCCATCATTCGAATGGCTAATACGTCCAGACACACAATAGCAATAACAACAACGCCACCAACTATGTGCACAGATTACACGAGCGCATCATTCAGCTGAAGTTGGCCATCAAAGCGACGCGCTTCGCAGTCACATTGTTTGAATCGTCGCGGCACAAGTGGCTCAATTGTGTCGACAGTTTGACAAAAATACAACACAGAAAACAAACAGACAAATAAACATCAGTGAAAAAATTTAGATGAGCCAGAAGTTGAAAACGTCTGAACGCTGCAATCAGCAATGAAAAACTTTCTTTTTCCCCACGTTTTTCACGAAATCACGTCGAAAGACATTACAAAAAAAAATAAATTATAAAAAGAGTAATTCACATTTATGGTTGAGCCCAGTCGACTGGTCAAAATTGTTTCACTGCAATAAGAATGAAATTCTATACATTGACTTCATTTATCATAAACGTAAATCGGAGGATTTACAGATTTACAGCTTTGGCGGTTGAAAAATAAAACAAGTCATAAAACTAAGAATTGACTGATTGTTGGTTTTTGATATGCAAGCATGCACATCTACAATTCCAATAAAGAAAATAAACGAAATAAAAAACAATTAAATTAAATTAAAAAACTTTCAAAAAGAGAACTTTTCGACAGTGAAAGTTGAGCGTCGCCACAAAATGTGGCCAAGTGTGTGTGTGTGTGTGTGTGTGTGGCAGTGTATGGTTGCGTACATTGAAAGTAAAAATCACAAGAATAAATTAAATGTCAAATATTTCACCTCGAATATTTCACAACGCAAAGAAGGCCAACGGCTGCAGGGCGTAACTGCCGCTGCGGTTGCTGTTGTTGTCGCATCCCAGCTGGCGTGTGTAATTTTTGTGCATTGTGTGCGTACACGACATCGGTTTGGCAACAACAGGCACAGTGGCAGTGGCAACTTAGCGCAGCAGCCGGCTGCCGCAATCACAGCTCGCCTCGTCCCGCCAGGCCATGCGGTGCATTGCAATTGCGCACAATTCAGCATCAATTCGAAATGATGTGCAGATGCGAGGAGATATTCGCTTTCACCTCATTGCAACAAGTTGACGTTCGCTGTTTCGCAGCCGCGCGCCGACTCACTCGCACGCGCACGCATCAATATGTGCGTTGGTTTATTTTTTTTTTTCGCAAAGATTTCATTCAGCTTGCACTTTAATTTATGCAAATTCGAAAGTAAAAGAAGCAGCAAGCTCCCCTCGCCCCCTGCGGCCTGCCCCATGTCGTCGCTGGTAATTACGGTCGTTTTCCGCTGCCACTTTTCCTGCTGCATTATTTATGGTTTATTTGCAATTTCACACCATTCTGACTACGAAACATTCTGCTTCTTCTTCTTTAATTTTCTTTCTCCTCAACACAATTCAGTTGTCATTTGAAAGCGAAGCGATGTAATGAAAATGCCACATGGCTGCACCGGCACGCACCCCAACTGGTGCACGAATACACGATGGCAACGCATAAAAGAGATTCTAGCCGCCTCGGCAGTGTTGCCAGATCAGCAGATTTCCTTCTAGATTTAAGAGATTCTTGGCCTTTTAGGAGAATTTTTAGGAGGAAGAATTGTTTAGGAGAAAGGTATGGAGATTTATATTTTATGTTGGGTGATTTTTCGGATCCTTAACCCTTTCGCTACAGGTTTTTACTGCAGAAAGTTACAAATTTTAAATTTTAGGTTTTAGGCTTCTATGTGGTTGTATTAGCAACATTCTATAAGGAATTTTTTTTATTTCTATACTCGGACCCTGTATTTTAGAGTGTTTTTCTATGAGAGAAAACACATCGTTGTGGCTGTAGTAATTACTTAAACATACAACTTTTTACGCATAACGAAAATTTGAAAATTAAAAACAAAATGTCCAAGCTGAAAGAAAATGTCAAGCAAAAAAGTTATCTGAAGTTTTCTGCTTCTTCTTCCTTCCCAGAGGTGCCCATGGCCTATGCGCTCGTTGCTCATTTATTTTTTTAAATGCTCTTCAGCATAGGTTTGAGAATTATAGTATACACACACAGCATCGTATGTTTTGTTGGCACACATTGGCGACAGTTCATCGCCTCAGAAAACGAATGTCGGATGTTTCATTGAGCCTAGTAAGACATACGACATTTGTTTTCTGAGCCGACGAGTTATCTTCAACGGAGGTTTTGTTGTTGTCTGGCGTATAAATTCGTTTATATGTATTGGAGTTTGCTCTTCCATAAGAAGGTTTCAGACGCCCACAAAGTAGCATGTTGCCATATGGCAACAAAATAGCGAAAGGGTTAATGGATTTTTGGGAGATTTTTGAATAACGAAGTATGATGTACACCCATACCTCACTTTGTGTCGTGGTTACGTTCCAAAAAAACACGACGCAAACTGAAACGACGCAAAGTGAATTATGATTTTCTATAGCAAATCGTGTAAAGATCGAAGATAGGTTCCAGGGTTACGAAAATACTACTTTTTAAAAAGAAAATTGAACAAAGTAAACATTTAAAAAACAAAAATAATATAAAATTTTATTACATACAGACAAAAACAAAAACAAAACAAATTCAATTAAAACAAAATAAAATATTCAATTAATTTATAAGAACAAAATAAAAATTAATGACTGTCTGATGAGTCCATAGTGGCATAGAATCCCCGAGTTTTTATAGCATGGCGCAATTTGAAACAAAAATCAACGAAATCCCGCCAAAATTGCACTTTTTATTTGATTCATTTGTTATATGTTTTGTTTTTTTTTCAGGTATCTGGCAACACTGCGCCTCGGGCAACCTAGTTTTCGAGTGAAATTGCATTGTTGCCGCTTGATGCGTTAGAACGAAAAGCTCCGAAGAAAGGTTCAAAGGCGAGCAGGCAATTTTCTCTTTAACCGAGACGCTTGAAATTGATCGATTTGCTTAACTTTGTTGTGGAAAATTAATTTCAAAAACTTCTGAAAAATCTCCTTTCATATAATTCATACATTGATCAAATTAATGCTCAAACAATTTAATCAAAATGAGGCAAACGAATTGTGGTCTGAGGAACAGATCTGCAGTATCTCCCGACTTAAATTAAAATTAAATGCGCTGCACAATTTGTATTCACTGGAAGTGAAAATCGATAGTGTCATCAGACCTGGCGGCAGTTTTTCTCACTTTCATTAAACTCAAAAAAACAGCAACAAAGAAGAACACTTGCCATGCAACTTGCGCTCAGCGCACCAACTCAAGAATTTCTAACCCAAATTGCCGGCGGCAACAATAAAAGAAAATGCACAAATGTGCGCATAGAAATCGCTTTTGCATTTCCATTTGCACGGATGTTATGAAAAATGTAAACAAACCTACCAACAACCGAACGACTGAACAAACAAGTAAACAAACAAACAAACGAACAGACAGACGGACAGACAGACAGCCAGATTTGGTGGCTGCAGCTGACAAGTTCCCGCTGAAGATGCGCGAAGATTTGTTGGCTGGCGGCAAACATGCATGTCGAATGTCAGCGACGCGAAAGCAAACTACAACAACAACCACAACCAACTCATGCTGACAAATAACGGAAATTTGCATTTGAAGTGGCACATGACGGGCGTGGCAAACACGCGGCAACAGCAGCTACCAAATTCGATTTTGCACACTCAACACCAACAAATCCAGCAAGACACGATTTTCCTACTGCACCGATGTGGTTGTTGTCGCTGTTGTCGTCGCTACTGTGGCTGTCAAGTGTGACATGACAAATTTTGCAAGTGCAAAATTATTAAAAAGGCCGCGTCGTCTGCGGTTGTTTGTGGCGCACTTAGTGGTTGCTGTTGTTGTTGTTGTTGTTGTTGCGTGTATTGGTTTGCGCTTGTGGCTGTGTGGTTGTGTGGAATGTGCGGTGCGGGCAGCTCATGCGGCTGCAACTTTCACTCGGTGCGTTGTTGTGCGATGTGATTTTAGTTTTTATTGTAATGAAATTAAAATGAACATTGCGCTCGTTCGGCGCTCTTTTGCACTGTGCCGCCATGAACCACGTGACTGAGGCGACTGCAAAGTGGCGGACATTGACACCTGAGCTGCGGCCATCGTTGCTGTTGCTGTTGCTGCTGCTTACTGTTGTTGTTGTAGCTTTTGCTTTTGCCACAACGTGGTTGATTACGACAACAATCTGCACGCTGGTTAAGTTGAACGAGTTGTGACAATGGGCCACAAAAAGTTGCCGAAATTTAAATTTGTTTAATGTGCGCTGGGCCAAAACTTTCCGCCGCTCAACCCTTTTGACCCCGAATTGTACACTGTGTTTCGATAAAACTTTTTGGTATTCAAATCATGAAACATTTTCCTAAGAAGTGTGCACACGACATTTGAAGTCGCCACGCCTCTTTGTTAGAGTTCTAGAGCTATTTTACTTTTGAACAATTGTTGCTTAAAACGGGTTAAATACATTTTGTATCAGAATATCTTGATTACATAAAAATTTTTTAATATTAATGGAAAAATACAAAATTACCACTTTTTGATTTTATTTAACCATTATTAAAAAAACTGGGTTTTGGTCCAACGCGCCCAATTCGTAGACTTCAATAAGAACACAAACTTTCCTTAATCGTACCACGTAACTATAGAATAAAATATAAATTATGTTATGTATGTTAAAAATGTATGTCAAATTGTAATTCATTTGTAGCTTGAAGTTATACAACAAAAAATTGTATTGGCTCTTCAATGGTTAAATGTTGTAATATTAACATTCCGTATTGTTAGCATACTTTTTGGATGTTTGTGTATTTTACAATTTATATCGAAAAGTGATACACAAACATTACCATCAATCTAAATGTTTAATCTTAAAATTCAACTCATCAACTGCCTCTCTCAATCAATATTTTTTTAACAACGTCATTGACCTTTTAATGCAGCTAACACAACTGAATACATAATTTGTGCAGCTAAATTGACGTTGTCAATATTTAATGTGCATTGGGCTGTGTGCATTGGTATTCAGTGTTGAACATAAGTCACTCTTAGTGGTCGTCAATGTTTAGTTGAACTTCATATTTAGCATTGAAAGCTTTGACAGAAGCCGCAAATGAAATGAAATGTTGTTGCACGCGCGAAATGTAAACAATTGCACTCGACAGCACCACCAACTGCTGTTGCAGCAGTAGCAACAACACTTTAGTTGACAGTACCTCATCGGTTTACAAAAACATTTAACACTGCAACGAAAATTTCAGAGAAATTGCATCATCTGCTTAGCTAAAAGTCGGTTTTTCTGTTGACAATGATGTGTCAATGATTTCTATGAGTTTGTCAATAACGTCAAAAGTCTATGAGAGACATGACTTTGGCATTGGTAACCAATCACTTCATTTCAGCTGAAGGGCATGTGACCTTTAGTAACCTGATCTTTAATGATCTTTGCTTAGTAAATGAAATTTGAATAAAATTTTTAATAATGCTTGAACTTCATTCAGAACTCAGAAATGCACTGTGGTACGACATGACAGCTCTATGGAGCCTAAGTCATTCTGCATTATGCGTTTGACTGAAACGGACCTGGAATTTTATGGTAAAACCGAAAAGCTTCTCTAGTCATATAGTAAAACTCGCTCAACTATCTCATTTATAAATGCAATATTTTTTAAGTATTTAAACGGGTGAAGTGCATAGAACTTCCCCAAGAATCCTAAGTCGAGCTGAATAAGGACATCCTGGAGCTTTAATTGGTGGGTGATAAACGTTGGTCACCCAAACAGAATTAATACTTAGAAGAAAAGGCATGAGAGCATTGCTTACTTTATTCCGGTGACCTTATTTGGCTGACCTGCTGACTCCAGCCCAAATTAACCAAATCTATTAATCAACCAATCAATTAAATCCTAACCATCAAAACATAAAGCAACATCCATAAATTTCTGTAGCTTCTGGCACTTTTCTCACACTACCTTTGGAATTCATTGTAAACTTGAAGCACTACAACTTGCTTTAATGAATTGTGTCTTCTTCATAAATATTCTCTACCTCTATCCCACACAAAAGCAGTTCCTCCGTCAAATTGCATCCGCTCACGCAGCGCTTTTCAGACAAACAGATGCACAACAGATGCATCGTTCCACTGCACCCGGCCACTGATTGTAAGAAGCACCTGCGTTCGCCGCTCGCCGTTGGAGGGCGTTGCCGCGATCGTGGCGGCTTCCCATGGCTTCGCTGCGGCTGCTTCGACCTCATTAGGCATGCGCACGGTTTCAATTTCAGTTTTTGAAAGTGAATCTGCCGAACCGCAGCTCCACTTGCACTCGCAGTACTGCGAACCGTGGGCGCTGACTTGAAAAGTGAAGTGGAAACTCTCACTTTTCGGCTTCCTCCGAATTTCGAATTTCTTTTACGACTTTATCTCCCACTAGCGTCGCTCAATCTCGCGAGCACGCAGTCGAGCATTCAGTCAGACCCATTCAGCAGTTGGCCATTGTTGTCTGAGGCCAAGTGAATTACATATAATAATGCGGCTTAATTGCGATGCCACTCATGTGCTATGTGCCTTGCGGCCATCGGTTTGACGCTGGGATTTTTTGCGATTTTTTTAGGACGCGTTTGAATGACTGATTGGTTTGGATTGAATTGGATTGGATTTGGTTTTTATTGTGTGGTCCGCGCTGGATTAAGTGGTTATTTATGTCATATTTGAACAATGTTAAAACGATGCAATCTGAAGGCTCTTAAACCACTCGAAATTGGCATTTGATAACTGTACATGAGTGATGATTGTATGTGTGGTATTGTAAATTGGTTTCTGGACGCATTAATCAATTGCTAAAGTGTCCCAGTGGGAAAAATATTAAATGGTGTTGAGTTGAGTTGAGTTGAGTTGAAGTGAGTTGAGTTGAGTGAGTTGAGAAGAAATGGAAATTATAAAAGTGCAATAAAGTAGTGAAAGATAAGAGTTGGATTTGGAGAGTTTGGTTTTGGAATATGTGGAGTGGATTCTAGGGATTCAATTACTTAGTTAGTTAGTAAGAGTTCATAGACCAAAATGCAATTATGAATTCTGAATGAAGTACTGAGTTCAAGCATTACTTATAATTTTATTTAAATCTCTAACTCTAACTAACTAACTAACTTTAACTAACTCACTAACTAAGTAAGTAACTAAGTAATTAACTTATTGACTAACTTACTAACAAACTAACTAACTAAGTAATTACTAGAACATGGAGACTCTTTAAAACATTTGTTAATTAGTTTTTGAAATCCCTACGTTATCTTGTTGCAGGTTGGAGTATGAAGAAAAAAATCGCATATAAAGAGAAGAAGAGAAGAAAAAAGGCAGCTAGAGCCGGAGCTGAAGACACTGGGTATAAAGTGAAAAGAAAGTGGGTATTGTATTTGTACAAGGTCGATGAAACGATTAGCTAGAAATGGGCAGTTTTGAAGAAAGAAGATGGAAGTGAAATTTTTCCTTAAAAATTTGTAATCTAGTTTTGAAATCCCTACTTTATCTTGTTGCTTGCCAGGTATGCTCAAAAAAAGTATGTGGAAAAAAATTGCATATAAAGAGAAGAAAAAGAAAAAGAGCTAGAGCCGGAGCTGGAGCGGGAGTGGGAGACACTGAAGACAGAAAGAAGAAAGTAAGTATTTCATTGGTGTAAAATGGATAAAACGAATAGACATGGACAGTTTTGGAGAAAGAAAAAGGAAAGGAGTTTAAAGCAGTGGCCGAGACGTGGTTAATGCTCTATGTCCCGTTTGGAGTTTTAGAAAGTTTTAGAAAGCGATGATGAAGGATAAGTAGAAACCAGCACAGGAAACCAAATCAGTTTGATTTGGACTCAAGGGTTTTAAACAGAACTTTTGAGTCCAACACCATTTGAAATCGTATTTACGATCCACCAATTCTGCAAAAAATAGATATTTGTAGAGGTTAGAACCCTCAACACTCTAATCATATATTCAGATAAATCATAAAGCCAGATATTTGAATAGATTAGGATTAGAATTAGAATAGATTTGAACACTCAAAACTCATATCATATATTGAGATCAATCACATAATCAGATATTTGGAGAGGTTTGAACCCTCAAAACTCAAATCATATATTAAAATCAATCATATAACCAGATAGTTGGAGAGGTTTGAACACTCCAAACTCAAATCATATAATGTGAAAAGATTTCATTCTACAAGCACCAAAACCTACGTCATTGGACTTTAACTAATATTTGGTGCCTTCAAGCATCTCGATATGATTTATGAGCGTCTTAACCCATGCTATGACTATCTACGAGCCTAACTAAGAGCGTCTCAAATAAATATAAATGTTATACTCTAAATACAAATGTAAAAAATGTTTGACTCATGTATATCCAACATGTACAAAGATACTAACAAGTGAGGCAAATATAAAATGCTTGCACCCATAACTCACTCAGACACTCTGTGGAGTGTGCCACGTTAATACGTTCGAAGTGGTTGAAAAATGCCAGCCGAGATGTCATAAATTCAGGCACTCACACACACACACACACAAGCACACAGAGAGACGCGTAGTGGCGCACTTTCCCCGCTCACAGAACTTGTTGCACTGTCCCAACAACAAAATGTTAAAAATGCACAGAAAATGGCCCATAAATTTGTTTTCTTGCCTCACTCGTAAATACCTGAAAGCTTTAGTTGCACTTTCCCCCCTTCACCTCCTCCAGCCAGACGCAACGCAATGCGACTGAGTGGCTAACCGGCTGGCAGACTTGGCATGGCTACTGCTTGTTATAGCTGTAGTTGTTGTTGTTGTTGTTGTTGTTGTTGTTGTTGTTGTTGTTGTTGTTGTTGTTGTTGTTGTTGTTGTTGTTGCTTGTAGCACTATCAAAGTTTCTGAAGCATATACGAAATTTGCATTTGGTTCAGTTTTCGAATTCAGCAGTTTTCGAGTTGTCGCCAACAATGAAATGACGCTGCACTTTAGTGTCTCGTCCTACCGACAGTCGTAACTATTTTTAACTTAATTGCCAACTGAGTTTTGGGTTTATTGTTTTTCTCATGCTTGAAAAACAATGAAGAAATAAATAAGAAAATCAAAAACAAAAACAATTGTTACACGCGCAGCATAGAAAGTGATTCTTGAGCGAGTTTTGTTTACTTTTTACTCAAGTCGACTGTTTTGTGATTTGCTGATAAAATGAAATAAAAAAACACTAAAACAAAAACAACGGCAACAACATCAACTGAAACAGAAAATAAGACACAAAAACCTTATAAAGTGCTCGATGTTTGGTTGTAGCTGTTTGTTGTTGTTGTTGAAGTTTGTTATTGCTTGCATCTCGATTTCAATTCTGGCTGAGGACGCACGTTTGGCGTTTAGTGCGCCGTGAGCAGGTAAATACAAATTTCACTTTCTCGCCGGTTTACAGTTACTCATAAATATGGAAGTGACGGTGGCTGATGCTGTTTTCATTGTTGTTGTTGCTGATGCAGTTGCTGCAGCTGCTGGATGCTGTTGTATGGATGTGGCCATAATGTGGCCAGCGCCATGCGCTCGAAGCGTGGTACTGTTGGAGTTGTTGTTGTTGTTGGTGTTGTTATTGTGGTTTGGTTGGTTGATTTTTATTTGTATGCATTTGTATTTGTTATTTTTGTTTTTGTATTTTGCAGCATAATAGAGCACCGCATGCGGACTGCGGTGCCTTTGGCATTGCAGAAAAGTTCATTGACTGCCAGTGACTGCACTCATTCGGTTTCACTGCCAACTAATTTTGCATGTGTTAAAGTTGCTGAACCGAAGGCAACTTCCTAGACATTTCTGTGGTCAAAAACAATAAAAGCTAAATTCGACTGAAGACATTATTGAGTTGAGGATGCAAGCAGATTCCAGTGAAGCGCGTCGAAATAATACTTACGACCTGAAGTGATTATTGCTTTCGACCACAGATTTGCTATTACTTTCAAGCTTATTTTCAAAAAGGTTTCTACAATATTTCTTTTCAATTTTTCTTGTACATAACTATTTGGCTAAAATATGGTGAAAATATTACAAATAATTGCCAAAAAATACTATCAATTACATTACTTAGTAATTAGTTTTTGAATACTAAATATTTGAATGTATTAATTGCCGCACGTAATAAAAATATTTCCCTTGAAGCACTTATTTCAATTTGCAGCTGTCGGTGCTTCACAAATGTACACTGAGTCTAACAATCGCAATAATTTCTCCAATTGTTTGCCTTCATGTCATGTTCATGTCGCGTCTAGTGGTCATAATTCATTGCAATGTTATCTGATTTCATAATCAGCAAACAAATCCCACAAGCCAACAGTTCGCAACACGCTTTCAATTGTTCATTAATACACAAAACCAGTGGCGGCTTTAGCGAATGCAAAAGAGGGACCCGAATTGTTTACAAACTAAAATAAAATCAAATTAAAAATAAAATAAAATAAAATAAAATAAAATAAAATAAAATAAAATAAAATAAAATAAAACAAATAAAATAAAATAAAATAAAATAAAATAAAATAAAATAAAATACAATAAAATAAAATAAAATAAAATAAAATAAAATAAAATAAAATAAAATAAAATAAAATAAAATAAAATAAAATAAAATAAAATAAAATAAAAAAATTAAATAAAATAATAACTAAATACATAAATAAAAATAAATAAATCATAAATTTTTAAATTTTTATATAGAATGTTTTTTTAGAGGTTTGTTTTTCGAATAGAGATAAAACTGGCATTTTGTGGTCAAATCTGGCAACTCTAATGTCATTTATGTTCAGTTCGGTTTGCCATTTCATCATGAGCAGGTTGACAAAAGAACAACGCTTGCAAATCGTGCAAATTTATTTCGAAAATAATTGTTCAGTTCGCGAAGTTTATCGCAAGCTCCGTCCATTTTATGGTCCATCAGAGCAATTAATTCGGTTAACCATGGGTCGTTGTCGCACTACGTTTACTCTATGTGATAATACGCATCCGCAGAGACGTCGAACAGTGCGCACCGAAGAAACAATTGCCGCTGTAGAGCAAAATGTTGAAGAGGACCCGAATGAATCGATTCGCCACCGTGCACAGCAATTGGAGCTGGTTGAAAATTGGACCTGTAGAATTGGCTTTATTCGAGCCAGCCGCGGCGGCCACATGCCCGAAATCATATTTAAACATTAATGGCATAAAATTATCCTTCCAATAAAGCCAAATTGATGGACATTAAAACGATTTTCTTGTGTTTTATTTCAATTCGAAGTTCTATACCTCTAAAAAAACACCCTATACTATAAAAAGAAATCCATCATTTTTGCAAGAAATTGAAAACTTCTTTAGCATATTTAGAATCACACGATTTACGTCAAATAAGCAAAACTTTGTTCCATACTTGTTGCAATTTTGAAGGTGATTTCATTATGCTTCTCTCACAATCGTCTCTCTAATTTCTCACCAGCAAAATTCTTCGCCATAAACAGAAACAGATGGCAATCATTTGGTGCCAGGTTGATGCCAAGAGATTTCGCAACCCAGCTTGTGGAGCTTCTGGGGAGTCACTATCGATTTATGTGAGCTGGCCATGTGCTGATGAAACATACCTCTATTGTCCAAAGCTGACTGCTTCTAGGCGATGATTGCTTCCTTCAGACCTTCAGACGGTTTAATTGTTGATACTAAAAATATGAATTAAGAGTTTGGCCATAGGAGAGCAGCGCATGGTAGATGACACCCTGTCAATGTCAATTTCAAACACACATCAAATCATTCCTGACGTTTAACTCCATCTTGGACACAACTGTTTTTGCGTGAATTTGTCGCAAGTGATTCACTTTTCATCACCAATCAATATCTGCTTCAGAAGTTCATGGAAGCAATGGATGCACAAAGGACGCTCTACACAACCCAGTAGTGAAGCTTCACATACACAAGTATTGTCCCTTGTAAAGTACGACAGATGGCAGCCCCATCACCTCGTACTGTTAGCAATAGGCTAATCACCCACCTTGGCAGAACATCAATCAATTAGTACAACCAACACAAGGCATTAACCCTTGTTGAGGCGCTATGCTCTTTTGGTACTCTATGCTGGGCTTAAAGCCCCTTGGGAATGCAGAAAATTAAACTGTGGACCTGCTGGCAAGAAAGGGGCCGCCTTGCTCATTATTGAGTGGTCACCTACCCTGTATTTCAATATTAAAAGGTTCACAAAAAGAGATATTAAGTCCTCATGACATAGCAGGAACGATATGGCTCACTTTTTGCTTGAGAAAAATTCGATTTGTACTGTCTCTGAGTTGAAGTTCCATTCATTAGCTCCTTGGAATCATCAGTGGGCACTGCTCTATTGGACCTATGCGCCTCTCGTTCAATGATGTCTGCAGAAGCTGTCGAGATGAAGACGAGGTAGAAACAATACAACACTTCATATGCCACTGCCCTGCTTTGCAGTAACGCCAAACCCGTATCCTGAGATTAAGATTCCTGTCGGAGTTGTCTAGTACAGCAAAAATCAAAGTCTCGAATCTGCTCTTCTCCATTAGAAGATAGAAATAGCTGAACCCTGAATGCGGCTGTTAGTAAGCTCCAGAAGAATATAAGGAGAGATTCACAATGAACCATTTCGAACTCCGAATGAATGTGAGGTCTGTGCAGCTCACACCCTACTCTACATAACCTAACTTAACTCAATCAAACCTCCAAAGTGGAATGAACAGACACAAAAATGTTACATTTATCTTATAATAATTTAACGTGAAAATGGAAGCTGTGTTGATATGATTTGAGATTCTTACGAATTGAGGTTAATGTTACTTGCTTGCAGTGCAGTTCTCTTTAAATTAATTTAATGTTAACCCTTTCGAGACTACTGGGATAATACGTCGCAGCAAGCTTTTAATGCCCCTCAAAACAATTATTCAAATCTTACAGCCCACGCAAAATATTTTTTCGATTTCTGTGTTCCGGCATAAAAAGATAATTTCAGAATTTGTGAATATGCAACATTATTGTTTAGCCCCAAAATTCATGGCACGAGAATATTTCTACTGAGAGTATTTTGGATTTCAAAATTAAACTCCGTCCCGAAAGGGTTTAATCCATTACGGAGGCCCTCAAGAGCCCCTCAATTGCTCTCTGGATGCGCACCTGTATTTCAACACAATATTTGCATTTATGTACAACAAAAGCAAACGCCAAAAGCCAAAAAAACAGCCAAGTCATTTGGAAACAATGGGCAGCGTGGCGTTCATGTGTTGGCTAATTTTGCATTAAATGCGTTTATAAACGCTAAACTAATTTACATGCGAGCAAACAAGCAAACAAACAATAAAACAAATTGAATAGACCCGGCCAAAATGAGTAAAACAAACGGCGGCAAAACAACAAATCGCCAAACAACAAAAAAGGTAAACACAATGAATGCGATATGTGGACTCAGGCTTTCACACGTTCGCAGCGCCAACGATTTGTGACATGTCAACACGTGGGGCGGCAAATGTCACTTTTACTGGCAACGTTACTATGTAAAATGGTCAAAAGTGCCATCAAAAGCGCAAAGCGGAGGGAAAATTAAAACAAAAAAAGGAGAAAGAAAAAATTAACGGCAATCAGAACGAGGCGCGCTGCACAGTGTCAACAATTTAATGTGGTCAACAACACCGAAACGCACACACGCACACACACACACACACATAGATAAACACATTTGCGCGTACATATGTAAAACATAAAAAAAATGTATGTAATCGTGTTTAACTCACCAGAGACGTGCGTGCTTTTCGCCATTTGCGGCCGCCCAAAAGTGTCAAAAGAAAATAAAATTTCCGTATGACATTTGACATGGTTTGGGGGAAAAATGATATACGACAACAAGACACGAAATGAGAATGACCGAGGGCCGGTTTTGGTCAATCAGTGCATTCATTCACATAATCATTCATTCATTCATTTATTCAGTGAAACATTACAGCTGCTTTATGGCTCAGCTTTATGGCCAAAAAAAACAGAGCTGGTTCGCTAGTGGAATGCCTGAAGAAACTGCGAACTTATATTTTGAAAACTGCCAAAATTGAACAAGTTTTGAGTTCCCCTCTCTCTTCATTGACACTAGCGATGCTGTAAAATATTCCATCAGATGGACAGCGCCGACACGTGGCCGAATATTTTCACTTTATTTACCATAATGTGGCAGCGCGCTTTCACACATTTCCCAATTCGCGTTTCAAATTCAAATATTTGCCAAAAAAAATGCGCAGCGCAAATTTGTGTTTGCCTCGCGCCGCCGCAGCGTCAAGCAGCAACAAACAAAGCGAGCCGCACACGGCGCATGGATGAATTCAAAACACGGCCGGCCATGTTGTTGGCCGTGTTAATGAAATTCGCTGCTTGTGTATGCATGTGTGTGTGTGTGTGTTGTGTTGTGTGTAGAGTACGTGTGCAGCAAATCCGTAAAGTTACAATGCCCCCAAACCAGCGTCGACGTCAACGTTGACGACGACACCAATGTCGATGTCGAAGTCGAAGTTGAAGTCAACGTTGACGCTGTCGTCTGTCGGCGTCGTTGCAAAAATGCTGCCGCAGCAACACAGTTGTAAAAATAATAGACAAACAAAAATCCGCTATAAGGAAAGTGTTAAAACAGTGCAGCTGCTGCTACAACAACAGCAACAACGGTCATGTCAGCTCAATGCAACAAAATCGAAAGCTGCAGCACACCAAGTCAACAATGAACAATGGACCGTCGTAAAGGTGTGGCATGAATGAACCCAAGCAAGCCGCCTGCAATCAATGCTTTGGACACACAGCGTGTAGCCGGGGCCGAGCGTTGTACTCGAGCGTTTGTTGAATGGCGGCAATTGTGCGCGGGAATAATTTGTTGCATGGTTTGCATGTTGTTCACGTGTTGACTCAAATAAATAATTAAATGCTTATTTAATACATAAGACAAATGATTTCAGATATAAACGTTGCGTGGTCAATGAAGAGTGATTCGGGTATTTCTCCATCACTGTCAGAGGGATGAACCAGTGTTGGGCCATCTGCTTGCTCTGCAAATTGGTCACAAGTTCTTCTCTCAAATCGAAACTACAGTATAATCTCGATAATTCGGACACTCATTTCTATTGTAGACTCTAATCCGCACACCAGTGTCCGGTTTTTAATTGTCCGGATTATCGAGATTATACTGTATTAATTTTTGTCATTTCATTTACTTGAAGCCAGGGGCGGATTTAGAAAAATATTTCGGAAGTTCCGAAAGTAATTCTTTAATATTTATAAAATGCCTTTTTAATTTGAAAGTTGTTTTAAAGTCGATCCATATACTTCGGGGGTTTCAACCCCCAAACCTCCCCTTGAATCCGCCACTGCTTGAAACTTTATATAACTCAACTCAAATCAAAATGTATCGAACTAGCATGGACCAGCGGCTTTGCACGTAATTTTGAAGTCATTGGGCCCAATAAATCCAGTTTCTATTAACCCTTTGTTGACCCTGTTCGACTTGTATGAAATATGTAATAACTACCTGTCTAATTATTTCTCATTTGAAGTGCATTCATCACATTTTGACATAAAAAAAATCATGTTTCACAATAAAAACTTTTAACCCGTCGTTGGCACCGTCGGATTTAGATTTTCAAAAAAATCAAAAAAACTTGTCGCTTTATGTATCATTTTGAGCACTTTCGCCAAGTTTGAGGTAAAAAAAACTATTAAAACATGTTTCTTCATACAAACTGTTAACCCATTTTTGACCCATCAGATATTAATTTTTCCAAAATATTTTTTTTATTTTTGATGTCATGGGTTTTCACCAATTTTTAAGCCAAAAGGCCCATTATTTCATGTTTTTCACAGTTTCTCCAAAATTAAAAAAAACTAAAAAATCATAGAGTTTTCTAAAAAATCTTCTAAAAACAAAAAATTAAAAAAAAGTCTTTTTCCACACAAACCGTTATTGTTGACCTCGTAAGATTTTGATATTCGAAAAAATTCATAATTATTGAATTATTTCACATGTGAAGTGTTTTCACCAAGTTCAAAGTCAAAAGGCCTAAAAAATCTGTTTTCTTCATACAAACTGTTATCCCATTGCTGACCTCGTTAGATTTTGATTTTCGAAAAAGTTAAAAACAAAAAAAAAATGTCTCACTAGTACGAGTACTTTCACCAAGTTTAAAGTCAAAAGACCAATTGAACCATGTTTCTTCATTCAAACCCTCAACCCGTCGTTGACCGCGTCAGATTTGGATTTTTGAAAAAGTGAAAAAAAACCTGTCGAGTTCTTTCATATGTTAAGTGCAAAAGAAGTCAAAAGACCCATAAAATCCTGTTTGCCCATACAAACTGTTAACCCATTGTTGACCACTTTATATTTTGATTTTCAAAAACACATGTCGATTTATTACTGACTAAAAGTGCTTTCACCAAGTCTGAAGTCAAAAGGCTATAAAATCTTGTTTCTCCATAACAACTATTAACCCATTGTTGACCACTTTATATTTTGATATTCAAAAACACGTGTCGAATTATTTCTCATTAAGAGTGCTTTTACCAAGTTTGAAATCAAATGGTCAATTGAACCATGAATCTTCATTCAAACTCTTAACCCGTTCTTGACCCCGTTAGATTTTGATTTGTGAGAAAGTGAAAAAGCGTGTCGAATTATTTCATATGTGAAGTGCTTTCACCAAGATTGAAGGCAAAAGTCCATTAAATCATGTTTCTCCATACAAACTTTTAACCCATTGTTGACCTTGTCACATTTTGATATTCGAAATGTGGAAAACACGTATCGAATTATTTCACATGTGAAGTGCTTTCACCAAGTTTGAGGTCAAAAGCCCTCTTTTCTTTCTCCATACAAACTATTAACCCTTTGTTTACCTAAATAAAAACATGTTTTTATAATTTTTTTTTAATTTTTAATTTTTTATTAAAATAAAAAAATGTTTTTTTAATTTTTGTTTTCACCAATTTGAAGTCTATAGACCCCATTTATTTGTTTCCTAGTCTTTTCTTAACGAACCTTAATCAATCGTTGACCCCGTTAAATTGTATTTTCAAAAAGTTGAATAAAACGAATCGAATTATTTTTGATTTATAATATTTTTACCAAGTTTGAAGTAAATGAGTCCAATGAATCAAGTTTCTTGATACAACACTTTAACCCATATTTTGCCCTTCAAGACTCCGAATTTCAAAAAATTCCTCCTTAACAAAGGTTCCGTTTTCAAGATGCAGTGGAAACTTCATGTTTATAGCTTCAGCGGTTTGGGCTGGGCGATGATAAATCTGTCAGCACAAACAATTAAATCTAACTCAATAGAAGAAGATAGAAGATGTAAAACAAAAAAATTTTAACACAGTTTGCATACTTGACTTAACATTATTTCAAGCGCTGTTAAGCCAAGCTTTAAAATTGATTTGCACAAATGTATTGCCTACTTCTAGGCAACAATGTGTAATATTAAAGTTCGCTTTGGCAGAGCGACTGACTTCATTATTGCATTACCCAACCGGAAGCGCCGGTATGTAAATTTCAAACTATGCTCAACGTTCAGCGCCACAACTAAGTTTCGTCAAAAGTTGTTTGCAGTTTGTTGTAGTACAAACTTTAATATTCGTTCGGGCGCTAATAAATTGGCTTCTGACACTATGAAAACTTTTCTCTGTCGAGTTCAAATTCAAGCATAAACGTTTACCCAAACGACACACTCAAGAATTCGCATGGTTCATGCATTTTGCAATGAACTTTAGCTCAGAGCAGCAGGCAAATGTTGAGCCAATAGCAACGGCAAACGCAACTACTCCTAAAAGCATACTTACACAAAGTGTGGTAAAAGGTGATTAAGTGCTAAGAAATCATAACGCAACGCTAAACTTTATGTAGCACAGCGCACTTGCACGTACAAGCAATAGTCTGTGGGCGAAAGTATGTCTGTGTGTGTGTTTGTGTGAGTGCAAGTGTGCTTACTTCAGCAAACCATAGGTATTGGCGTTCAACTTTAGTCGCTTAACATCGGTTATGTGCTCTCAACTAATGCACATCACTCATACGACCCGCTGTGCCCACCTGCAATTTATAGTTTGCTGTTGCAAGTAAATTGTGCACTGTGCAAACACAACAAAACACTGCGCAAAGTTGAAAAATACTTACGTATATCGATAGCGTCCAGTGGCTATTGATGCGGTCAGGTAAACCTGATATGATAGATCGTCTGTCGAAGCAATTTATCTGGCTTTGTCGCCAACGGAACGTGGTCGCAATTGCCAAGGCAAAGTAAGAAACATTCATGTTGGGCAAACAAAGGCAATCACTCAATTTCAAGAACTTATTAAGAAGCGTTTTTAATTGATATGTGGCAACTTGTGATATTAATTCAAGAGACATTTTGTTATACGGCAACAAGTGCACTCAATGAAAATGGTGATTGAAATTTATTGCTTTGCAGTGTGAGTTGTGAAAAGGAAGTAATGTATATTCAATATTATTCAGTATTATTTATATTCACTTTAATGCGCAATTCAATAGTGAATTTATTGCAGCTGGGGATGGGTTATTGCAGATGGGGTAAAATTTAAAAAGGCGAAGCTATTCCGATTTGTATAAAAGGCGCTGCCTGCGTGCGACTCATGACAGACACTGTAGAATATAGAAAGTGTGAGAATTGTGATGCTTGGCGAAGATTGGAAGCATCACATGGATAGATCCTCTGCTATGTCAAGACTACCCTTGGCTACTCTGAGGGCGTAAAGACCTAAATAGTTGAGGTATAACTGCTTGAACCAAGATCTTTGCTGAAAACTTGTGTTCCAATGGATCACTACTACAACTTTCAAATGGTTCTTCAGCGCTAAGCACCCAACAAAGGTCTATGTGGGCCTTTAACAGCCAGTCTGTCATACCTAACCCACAACCCCGGGAACTAATTAGCTTACAAGACTAGACAAAGTATAGTTGCTAGGACCGATATCTTTGCTAAGTTTTTCCACTCAGTGGTCAGTCAGTCACACCTTTTTAATAGTGTAATAAAAGAAGAAGAAGACTTACAGTAGACAGATGCCAAACAGTGAAAAGAAATTATGACCTGTATGAATGATGAATGAAACAGAATGGTGAACTTTTTAAGCAAAAAAACTCGAAATAGTTCATCGATATAACAAAAACCAAAAAATTGCCTCAACTTTCTAGAGGTTTACAAAAAAATACTTATTTTTTTTAATTTTTTAACTATATTGTTTTGCCTTCTTGTCATTCTGCAGAAAATATCAACGTGCAATCTTCGTTCTTTTTATAAGCATCTCTTGAATAGATTTATCAAGTAAGAATAAATTGTGACATGACTATGACATGACATGATTGGGTTAATATGATCAAATTTATGCTTTTCTTTTCCTTTCATTCCTTATTTATAAGCATTTTTTTTCCTTTTAATTGCATCTGATTATCAACAAATCTCCAGCAAAAAACGTTTAATTGAATTTTTCTCATAATTTTGACATTGTACACTTCTGTTGTTGTTGTATTTTTTGCCTCCTAAATCCCATCTAACTGAGTTATTATTTCATTTTTCCTAGTCATGTCACTTATGCTGAAGATGACTCGAGCCATGGCTGACAGTTCGCTCCGGCCCCGCGTGCGCATTAACTTAAGTTAGAAGTGCATACTTTACAACTTTCGCTTTTCGACACATTCTGCATCCGCTTAAGTAGACATAAAATTGATTTTCAGTTCGAGCGTGACACCTTCCACAATAAACAAACAAATCAACTACAAACTACTTAAAAATGAATTTCACTTCGGCCGAGGCCAAAACGGGGAGAGCGCTCGACAAAGCAAACAAATCGTAGTCGACAAGAAAGAAAAAAAAGCTGCAGCCACAAAAAGTGCTAAACAATTGACACACACACACATACACACAACATACAGAGACACAACAATACACAGCGAATGCGCGTAAAAATGGCCAACGAACGGTACATAACAAAAGTGGAAACGACAATGTTTAAGCTGTTGTGACATTAATTGTTGTTGTTATTGTTGTGTTGTGCTCAACCGTTGTTGTGTGTAGTTCCTATTGTTGTCATTGTTGCTGTTGTTGTTGTTGTGCTGTTGTGGCAGCTGCTACGTTTGGATGCTGCATGGTGATGAAATGGATTGAAGAAAGCAGTAACTGAACGTATAGTAGACAACAAAAACCAACAACAACAACAAACTCGCTTTACAGCACACAAAATGAAACGCAACAAAATATGAACAGGGCGCTTCATGTGCGTTCCATATGACAAGCAGAAAAAGCAAAGATTTAAAAAACAATGCACAACACTTGACAGCAATGGGCGCACATGACCATACACACACACACACAAACACACACATACATATATGAAAACGTGTGATGCGAACACATTTGAAGCGAATAAAGCGCCGAAAGGGCCCATGACCACTTTGAGTCGTTTCTATAGCAATTTTGGGCTCAATTGAGATTTTGTTTTTTCAGGTTAGTTAACATTGGCGGTGCTCACAAAGTGGAGCTTGGTTGGTTGGCGATGGAGTGACGATGCACGGGCATCCGTTTACCACTAATCCCGGTTAGTATTGTTTTAGGTGGTAAACTCTGTCGGTGATATGAGACTTATAGACACTCGGTGAGCTTGAGGAGAGAAACAAAGAGAGAGAAATAGAGAGATAGAAAGAGAGAAAGAGAAAGAGAGAATAAAGAAAAAAAGCGAGCCCATATGAGCTCAGACTTGTCATATTGCGCTCTTTTGCGTTCAGAGTTTTTCGAAATGTGTTAAAAGTAAACAAAAATTAGCTGAGTTGAAGTCGTTTCAAAAGTTAACAAACATAAGCGGATGTAATGGTAATCTTAGCATTTTGTAGCTCAAAGTTGTCAGATACCTGAAATGACTTTCTCCTTAATCTTAAAAAAAAATGAAAATCCCTTCCAAAAATGTAAACAATCGCCTAAAAATTGTTAAAATATTCGCAAATATTCGTTGTCCGAAAATCTCCCAAAAATCCACAAGGATCCGAAAAATCCACTAACATAAAATTTAAATCTCTTGAACTTTCTCTTAAACAATTTCTCCCCCTAAAAATTCTCCTAAAATGCCAAGAATCTGCTAAATCTAGGAGGCAATCTCCTGATCCTCACAGTTGTAGCTACATGTATCTATTAGCAAAAGTTCACTGTTCACTATCTGATTCTTTCCTTCAGCCAAAGCAGGGGTCCACGTATGGTGAACACCACAATTATAATCTGTAGCACAGTAATTATTCGTAACTTGCCAAGTCCACGTAATTTACTAAGTCAATAATATTATAAGTTAAGGTGGTATGGAGTGTAGTGTTCCCCCGATATGAGCATCCATAGAAATGTACAATATTTCCGATTATTTGGAATAGTGTTCATACCAAAATATGTAGGGGAATTCTTTGTAAGGTGCCACTCTTTGTAAGGTGCCACCCCTGCTCGATTTCGACGTTCCAGCAATCCAAGAAAAAAAATTCCTATTGTCATTTAAGGTATATATGTCAACATCAATTTTAATGTGGTTTTTGAGTGAACAGACGCAATAACACGATATTGGTAAATAAAAGTGTCAAATTTGGTTAAGAAAAAACATAAAAATTAAAACTGAAGGTTTTTCTTGCGGTGAAAAAGTAACCAAAAACTTATAAAAAACTAAGGTAAATATCAGTGTTGGACTTAATTTGTAATGCTTTTTCATAATCCGAAATGATATCCGAGCATATCGTAAAAGGATCAAATTTATTCAATGATTTCCAAAACGGCATAAAAATGTAAAGTGCCACCTTTTTTTCTTTGTAAGGTGCCACCCCCCTTTTTTCATTGTTATGTGGTCCTATATTGGTAAAATGACTTTTTATTGCTCGGGACTGTCATTACGATGAATTTAAAGTGTTCTTAGTAAATTTTTCTCGAATCCTATCATGAGGAATAAATTAGTTCAGTTGTGTTTATCAATTTCCATACAATTATTCGTTTTATTCGTTATCATTCAATTTCGGTTTGCTTTCAGTGATTTTCTATTCAATTCAAATTAAATTCAATAATCTTTCGTAAATATACTAAATCATGAATTTTGACTTGAGATTTTTACGTTTTAAGCGGTTTTTTTAGGGGGTGGCATTTTACATTAAACAATTTTAGGGTGTCGATTTTGAACACTTTGGGAAATTGCCTGTAAAATTCGTATTTACGAAAAACTCCAATGAAGTGTTACCTTGGATCGTAGCTCTTTAAACTCTCTTTCCAACGGTATATTAACTTTGGCGATAAGTTAATATTCTAACGAGTTATACGCAAAAAAGCTATGGGGTGGCACCTTACAAAGAATTCCCCTATATTTAAAGAGGAAAACGCACAACTTTCAGTGCTTTAAAAGTGTCGAATTCTAGTAAGCAAAGTGCATATAACCGTGGAATACTGTGTATTAATCGAAATTACAACTCGAAGGACAATGAACTAAAGCACCATGTTCTATTTTTACTGAACTTCGAGAACACCAGCTCGAGGATTCCGACAAGTGGCCCTACTCTCTCCTGAGACCAGCCTCGATAGATCAGCGGGTCGCGCGCTGGGTTCTCATACCGTGACCCCAGGTTCGAATCCTTGCTCGGGCTGGTAAAACGCTCATCTACTTCTATCGCTATGCACATGAAGCAAATGATAATTACAAGAATTGCCTTGATAGTCAATGGCAAAACCTCCAAGTGTGAACGAAAAACTGCCAATCGCCGTTCGGGTTCGGCGTTAAACTGTAGGCTCCTCCTTCCCTTTCCCCATCCGTTTGAAATGTGTGTATCACATTTGTGATACATTGTTTTTTGGAATACTGGTTACCCTTCTCTCTGCTATTCCACGTGCAAGTTTTGTAGGACATTTTAGTACCAATTCTGATTAAATACGAAATAAACACTTAAACACATTTTCAGTTTTGGCTTAATTCTGGCGTTGAAGTTAATTTCTGAGCTTTGATGTATTCAAAGACTTATAGTAGAATTTTATAGCAAATATTTTTGTGGTACATTTTGTCCTTAAAAAGTCCTGTTTTCCAGGATATTTGTGTCATTTTAGAAAAAAGGGTCAAATTGACCCATATAAATAGGAGGTACAGGATTAAAATGCTCCACAAAAATGTTCTTCGTAGTTTTTTACACCAAATTGCTGAACACATCATATACCTAAAAAGTGAGGTTAGATGGTTTTCGTATGCCGATTCACCATAAGAATTTGCAAAAAAAAATTAAAAAAAAATCAGACGTAAACTTTCAAAACGCCGATAGACGTATATTTTTTTGGTCCCCTCCACCAGAATTCGTTGTAAGAACATTGTTATTTAAAAAAACATTTAATTTTTTTGTGCAGTGTTATTATTTGAAAACATTTTTTTTTACGTTGCTTCATAACTTTTATGAAAGAATTTTTTTTGTTTACGGTGCCTTACCACTTTTTGAGTATGGATTGATTTTTAACTGTTTCGTTTTTGGTGGAAATTATTTTTCTGCATTTAATTTGCGTTTGTCCATTTAAAACAATTAAAAATCAATTCATGTCCAAAATGTGGTAATTCAAAGTAAAAATTTTTTTTTCAAAATAATAATTATAAATTTTCCTCATTTTATTCATAATTTTTTCTTAATTTTTTCTAAAATTCTTAGTAATTTATATGGTCCGGAAATAACTTAAAATATGTTAAACTTTTGATCCCAAAGGTATTTTTAAGCTTATTTTAGGTTTTTGCCATCTAACCTAATCCTAAGTTAATCAAAAGCCTCTTTGTCTATAAAAAAAAAATAAATTATAAAAAATTCATATGGACTGCAAAAACTTAAAACTGTGTAAATTTTTTTTAATTTTTTAAATTTTAGATAAATAATATTAAATAAAAATATATTAAATTATTAAATAAATTTTCCTTTTTATTTATAATTTTTCTTTTTTTTTTCTAAAATTGTTTGTTATTCATATGGTCCCGAAACAACTTCAAATATGTTAAACTTTTGACCCCAAAGGTATTTTTGTGGCCGATTATGAGCGTTTGGTAAACATTCGAACAGAGCTTTAAGTTTTTCTAAAAATCTTAGTAATGCATTTAGTACGAAGAAACAACGCAAGACATGTAAAACATGTTTTTCTTAAATTGTGAGTAATTCATTTGGCCCCCAGTTTGCAGCGCCACCTTCTCCGCCACATATGGATCTCTGAAGCACTCGTGCTCGACCACAAGCAAATGGGTCGAAATCACCAGTAAAGCACCCGGCTTGGCGTTAAAGTGGCCATGGCTGGCCGTGAGTGGGCAGTGAGTGCGTTTGTGGCGACAAGAATTCCATGCGAGAAAAACAGCAGCCAGCAACTCGCTGACAGACCAAAGGGAAAACCGAAACTTTTCAAAGGTTATTAAAATGTAATTATTAAAGAGAAAACATCCAACGCGCCGGCAAATTTGTGTCATAACGACAACAAAATGCGTTAAAAGACTTTTGTGCAATGGACAATCTTGCAGCTTTCTTTAAAATTTTGTTTTTCATAACAAATCGACTTTTTATGCTATTTTGACCAAAATAAACAACAACAAAGGGGAGAAGCAAAACAAAAAAAAAACAACCAGAAGTAATTCATCATAATTGTAGACGACACAAATAAGCCACATGAACATTGTGTGTGTGTGTGCGTGACATTTGTTCGACCAGATATGAAAATGTTGCTGCTACTGTTGCTGTTTATTTTGCTGCTGTTGCTGATCATTAAAAAGAAATGTTAATGTCTTTTCAGTGGCTGTCAATTGTTGTGCGACCGACATCAATAAGCGTGGAGATTTATTGTGGCCGATTATGAGCGTTTGGTAAACATTCGAACGGAGTCGTCACACGGGAGAAACGCCGCAGCGAAATTAGACGAAGCGACGAACCGATGCGGAATGGACAATGGCAAAGAAAGCCGGCGCTCATAAATTGTGCTACACAAAAGACGGCAGAGAGACGCGCGCTGCCCCACATGCCGACATGTTCGGGGCGCTCGGTGGCGACTTGCGGACCGAAACTGTTCTGGCAGTCGACGCGCAGAAGCAATTAAGTAAAAAAAAAGAGCAAAAGAAACGCGACTGCGGTCAGTGCAGAGGTGGACAACGAGTGGAGTGGAGTGAGGCGATTCTCGGCGCGAAACGAGGCGAATGCTAAGCGACATGAACTAAATAGTGTTGGGCCATTGACTGCGCGCCCGTCGCGCCGCCGACTGGTCCAATGACCGTATTTGCATGCAAAGCATTTGTGGAAACACAAATGTTGTGACTAATGAAGCAAATGTTGTCAACTGAAATCATAAAAAGAAACGAAACACAAACGAATGAGTGAACCGTTTAGAAAAGAAAACAATGCATGCAGGTTTTTTTTGGTTTTTGTTGGTTTTATTTATTTGTAGATTTATTTCTTGTTCAGCATTTTTTTTTTGAATTTATTTTTGTTTTGTTTCAGTAATATTTATTTCATATATTTTAGATCAAAAGTGCGCACACACGACACGACCGCTGAGCTTTGAGTCTCTGTGTTTATTTGTCATTTTGTGGATAGTAAGCAAAGGTCGAAAAAGGCAACAAACCACAGAAAGAATGAAGAAGAATAGAACAAAATCAAAAAATTGTAGGCACAGCAAGGCCAATGACAATAAGTGTGAGTGTAGATGTAGATGTGAAGATAGATGTAGTTGTAGGCGTAGAAGAAGAAGAAGAAGAAGAAAATTTAGGTGTCAAGTTGAGCTCAGTGAATTAGTAAAGAAAATGGCAAAGAGTGAGAACGAAAAAGTATACATTAAGTATGCAGATGAGCAGAGAGAGAGATGGAGAACGTGTGAGATTGACCGAGTAGTGGGAAAATCAATGCAAATCGGTGACAAGCTGAATGAAAATTGCTCTACACATAACTGATGAGATGGGACCTTGATGTCGTTGTGCGTGGGTGACAGTCAACAATGAAAATGACAGTGACGGTGCAGGAAGTGCTGCCGGCGTGCAATCAGCTCAACGCTCAACTGGCCCGCACGATGTGTACAAATGAAAATGTAAATGTAACTGTGTGTGTGTGTGTGTGCTGAGCGACCGGAAATGAGTGGCAGGAATGGCAGCAAGTGTTTGTTTGTTTCTTGTTGTTGCTGACTTTGTTTGCAGTCCACAGCCAGGTGAATGCAATTAATGTTGCCAGCTCGAGTGCAACCAATGAAGCGTGTGAAGCAATGCGCCAAAGCTGCAATGTCATAATTAATGCGCGCAGCTTTGAAATGGAAATTTTTGTCGAATGAATGTTTGCTGATTGAAGAATAGAGAGAGAGATGGTTGTATGTGTGTGTGATTTGAATATGGGTGCTTTGATTTTTGGTCGAATGCAATGAGGTCGCAAAGAATGCGTAAGACGCGTAAGAAGAAAAGTGAAAAATGAAAATTGCTTGCAAGATTTTCGGGTGTTTGAGTTTGAAAATGAAAGCTAGAAAAGATGAAAGATTAGTAGATGGTAAGAGAGTGATTTCATTTTGTATGCCATTGTTGCTGTTAGTTGGAAAGAAGAAAGAGTAAGAATAAGAAAGAAAATGAGTTTTGGTTTTTCTAGATTTTTGATAATGAATTATTATTCGTTTGCTTGTTTGTTTGTTGATTGGTTGGTTTGTTTTGTTTTTTTGTTTGTTTGTCTTTTTTCGATTGCAGTGGTTTCGAGAATAGATTTAGTTATAGTAGCAGATATAAAGTACAGATTGAAGATAACATTGACAGGCGGAAAGTAGTGAAGGCTTAAAGTATGTAAACAGAAAGTTGTATAGTTGAAAAGATAGAGCAGAGTCAGAGTTAGATTGGAAGATAGTGACAGTGTTAGAGTGAGTTATAGAGACAGCAGATGAGAGATAGTGTAGAGTGATAGTGTAAAGTGATAGATAAAGTGATAGATAAAGTGATAGATAAAGTGATAGATAAAGTGATAGATAAAGTGATAGATAAAGTGATAGATAAAGTGATAGTTAGAGTGATTTAATTCATTACACAATATGCCGACTAGTTGCATGCATTTTGTGCGCTCGTCCGCCGTCCGTTCTGTCGCTCGGCTGTCTGTTCGCTTAGCTGACAAAAGGCTGATGTGGCGTTTCTGTTGTGACAGTTTCGGCAGCCCGTCTTGTGGCGCTTAACATTAACTTAATGTAACTTAAAATGCTTACACAAATCTCCGCACTAGCACAACAATCAAAAACAACAACAACAATACAATACTTAACATCATTGCGCATAAATTAAATCGTTGAGTGTTGAGGCGTCGGCGGCGTGTTCGTGGTCTGCTGGTCTCGAGCGTTTGGCAAAAGTCAAGAGAAATGCTTCTTGACTTTCTCCAAAGGAGTTCTTCAGGCACTGTTTGGATTATCGTTGTGTTGTCGGTGTCTTTTGTTACATTCTTCATCGTTTAGTTTTTACAAAGTAAATATTTATGATAATAAATAAATTAAAATAAATAATTTATAAATAGCATTTATAAGTTAAGTGGTTTCATGGTTTTGTCGTTTTGCAAAAATTTGTTCGTGGTGCGGCGCGCATGCGCACCCGACTGTGCGTCACTGTCTCTCTCTCGTTTTCTTTGTTTCATTCGCTTTTTACATTACCCTAGTTGCGCTGATTTGTCTGTGTGTGTGTTTGTATGTGTGTGGCCGCTTATCGCTGTGCCTGCTTGTAGCCGGAGTAGGCAATTGTCTGGGCAACTGGCGCACTGTAGGCGCCGTGCGAGTCCCAGCCAGAGCCGCCGCCACCGCCGCCGGACGACCAACCACCGCTGGAGCCGCCCGACGACCAGCCGCCGGAGCTGCCTCCACCGCCGATCGAGTTCTTGGCGCTGCCACCGCCGCCGCCAAACAGACCGCCCAAGCCGCCCAGGCCGCCGAGCAGACCGCCGCCGCCGCCGCCGCCGCCCAGACGCGACAGACCGCTGGAGGCGCCCGCAGCCAAGGCCAGGAAGAAGGCAATAACAGAGATGACGAGCGCCTTCTTGGCAAGGAACAGCAGACCCAAAATGGCGCCAACACCCAGCACGGCAATCTTAGCGCCAACACCCAGCAGAATTGGCAGGAATTTCTTCAGCAGCTTCTTCTTCTTGGTACGCGACTCGACGACCAGCTCGCGCAGATCGGCCTTGATGTCGTCGGGTATGGCACGGGCCATCGAGCGTGCGGCATTGGCAAAGTTGAAATTCAGCGAACGTTCGGCAAAGAAGTTCTTGGCGTGGTTGAACAGATAAGTGCCCATTTCGGTGGTGCGCGCCTCAACAGTGGGCGCGGCCTCCACAGCCACGGCGTTGTCATTGAGCGACTTGCCCTGGCGGCCCTCGTTCGAGCGAATCAGTGAGACGCCGCCAAAGATTTCGATTTGTGGATTGTCGAAGAAGGATTTCGCTTTGCGGAAGAGCTGCGCAGGTGAAAAGAGAAAAGTTGGAAGGGAAAGTTAGTTGTGTATTAAAACAGGGAAGGAAATAATGAGGAAGTGTCGCTTGAGATTTTGATGTGATTGTAATTTGTCGGCACTCTTGAAATAACGAAATATGGAAATAAGAATCTTAAAAAAAATATATGTAAAAATATTGTAAAAATAAAATATGAAATTGAATGTAGAAGCAACAAAAATTATCATAAAACACTTAGTACGAACAAACTAAGTTGCCGAGTTCATAGAAGGTTCAGTTTAATGGGACAAACAACAATGGGACTTTTCTATATACATAGAAATAAAATAGGCAAAAACTTAAAACAGATTTCAAATTAATATCTAATCAAATCTAATCAAAGAAATATCTAATCTTATCAAAGAAATATGTAATCAAAATAGTTAAATGAAAATGTTTCTAAATTAAAAGACCATTCAAACTGATGGAAGTTTCAGTCATGCAGTCCTGAACCCAGTGTGGATTTTTATGACCGTAAAGGAAGTAAGTAAGTAAGTGAGTACGTAGGTAAGTATGTAAGTAAGTAAGAATATAAGTCAATATTTAAATAAGTAGTTAAGTAAGTAAGTAAGTAAGTAAGTAAGTAAGTAAGTAAGTAAGTAAGTAAGTAAGTAAGTAAGTAAATAAGTAATTAAGTAAGCCAGTAAGTAAGTAAGTAAGAATGTAAGTAAGTAATCAAGTAAGTAAGTAAGTAAAAAAGTAAGTAAATAAGCAAATTTCAGTCAAGCTCTCGTTTGAAGATCTCATAGTGATAAAAAAGATTAGTATAACTGGAAAGTATAAAATTTGAGTTGAAAATACCAAAGTTTGAAACAGTTTGCCAAAACATTTGTTAATCTTAGATTAAAAGAATATTTCTAAACATGATAAAAATATATCAAAACCCAAATACTGCAAAATTACAAGTTTCATTCAAACTTAGAAAGAAATATTAGTATCTTGAATTACGTGTGGTTATCTTTGTCCAATTAAAAGTTTTAAGATTCCATCATAGATTCAGATCAATTTTTTTCAAGTTTCCAAAAGAAAAAACTCTTTCAAACTTTATCTCAAAATTCCAAAAAATATTTAAAGGGAAATAGAATAATTAAAAATTGTCAGTCGAAGTAGTCAAAATAAAATATTGAAAGATTTTGTACGGAAAATCGGTCAATACCAGCACAAGGCACAGAAAACAATATCAATCAGAAATTTTAACCTAAAATTTGTTGAAATTCATTTCAAACTAATTGCAATAATCGATTAACTAAATTCAATGGTCAATAGTTATGCTGAATTCATTTAACATTATTCCTTTTAAAAAAGCAAATAGTCAATAATTACTCTTAATTAATTAAAATTCAACCAAATGATAGATAATCACCCATAATTCATATCCGACTAAATCTGTTAGTCTCAACTCAACTCTCAACTCAATAGTCAATCATTATACTCAACTCAACTTAATGTTGAATATGAAGGAATTGAATTAATTAAAATTAAACTTATTAGTCGATCATTATGCTGAACTCATTTCGGAATAAAATTACTAATCGATCAAAAAATAATTGTCCTAAAATATTTCAAATTAAACTCAATAACCAATAAATAAATATAAATAATAAATAATGAAATATAAATAAATAAAAAATAGAAAATAATTTAACATAAAACCTAATAGTCGAAATCAAAGTTATGTCAAAGTAATTCAATAAATTTTCTGAATTAATTAAAATTAAACTCAATAGTTGATCATTTTCCTGAACTTATTTCGGAGTAAACCTGCTAATCGATCAAAGAATAATTATTCTGAATTACTCTGAAATAATAATATAATAATAATAGTTAAAAGAAATACAAGTCAATGAATTATTATGAATAAATGAAAACTAAACGCAATGGTCAATCATTATCCTAAACTTATTTCGAAGTAAACCTACTAATCGATCAAAGAATAATTATTCTGAATTACTCTGAAACTCATCAGAATTAGCATTACAACCTAATAGTAGATCAAAGAAATACAATAATCAATGAATAGTCTGAATTAATTAAAACTAAACGCAATAGTCAATCATTATCCTGAACTTATTTCAGAGTAAACCTACTAATCGATCAAAGAAATACAATAATCAATGAATAGTTTGAATTAATTCAAATTATACTCAATAGTCAATCATTATCCTGGACTACAATCCATCAAAAAATTGCTATAGTGGGTAATTATCCTGACTTTGTTTCAAATTAACTCAATAATTGTAATTTATTCTGAATTAATTTCCCATTAAACCTAATCGGAGAAATGTTATAGTAAGTTAATATTCTGAATTAACTCAAATTGAACTGAATATTCGATTACCATTCGTAATTCATTTTACATTAAATCTAATCATCAATCAAATAAACTCAAAATTCAGCTAATGCTTCAATTCAACTTATAAGAGTCCTGAATTAACTTTACATTAAACAAAACGATCCATCAAATAAAGTCGAGACGCAGCTGATAGCTTCAGATAATTAGTCGAAAACCCAAAAAGTCAATCAAATAAGCTAAAATTTCAGCCTAAAGCTTCAATTCAACTTATAAGAGTCCTAAATTAACTTTACATTAAACAAAAAGGTCCATCAAATAAAGTCGATGCCCAGCGGATAGCTTCAAATAATTAGTCGAAAACCCCAAAAATCAATCAAATAAGCTAAAATTTTAGCGTATAGCTTCAATTCAACTTATAAGAGTACTGAATTAACTTTACATTAACCCTAAGAATCCATCAAATAAAGTCAAGATCCAGTTAATATCTTCAAATAATTAGTTGAAAACTCAAGTAGTCAAACAAATAAGCTAAAAACTCAGCCTATATCTTCAATTCAACTTATAAGAGTCCTGAATTCATTTCACATCAAATCAAATAATCGATCAAACAAAGTTATAGGCACCCAATAGCTTCAATTCATCTCAATCAAAGTCCAATCAAATAATAAATAATCGATTAGTATCATAAATTCATTTCACATTAAGCCTAAAAGCTTCAAATTTTGTCAAGCAAAGCGCAATGATTGATTAAACAAATTGAATAGTCCATCATTATCCTGATTTAGTTCAAATTGAATTTACAAGCAGTTATCCTAAATTAGTTCAAATTTAAATCAGTCGTCTCTCATTGTCCTAAGCTATTTCAAACTAAATTTAACAAATCAAACCATCAAATTAATAATAACTTTAAATTATCATCATCAAACTAATTTCAATCAATAAAATCAATAATTTCTTAGCCAATTTGAAAACAATGCCAACAATTTTTTCTTCAAATAGCATAAGACTTCAGTTAATATCACTTCAAAAGTTATCTTTAAACTCTCGGAAACTCTCATCTTATCACTGTGCCATGTTTGGCTTTAAGGACTCAATGCAACTTTCTGCTTTACTAATAAACTTTAATTATTTCAATTATAAATCATTATGATTGTACTTTATCGAACTGCAAGTGTCATTGTTCAAATTAATGTTTGGAATTCAAATTCAAATTGAATTGAGATGATTTCACTACTTTGTGCCACTATCAGCGCGTGCGCTGCATATCACTCGATCAAGTCTTTTGTCGTTTTGTGTTTTCTACCGAATATTCAGTTATTCAGATTTTCGGCTTTCACTTTTTCGCTCGAATTCTTTTCTTAATACAAGTGTCTGTCGGTCAATCACATTTGGGCTCGAGCGCACTTTCTATTTTTGAGTTTCACTTTTGCATCGACACAAGGCCGATTAATCCTTCGGCATAATCCGTACCGTGAGCTGTAGGCACGAAATCGAGTCCGCTTCCAGGCACTTGCTAAATCCACTGCTCGGCGTCACCACGTTATTATCCTTAATGGGGTCGGCCGAGATGCCGCTCGACGTCAGCAGCAGGACACAGGCGGTGGCGATGTATAAATTCATATTGTCGCTTCGTTTGTTTGCGGCGTAGTCACAACAACAACACTGCGGCAGGACAGCTTCTGTCTTGTGCAAGATGCGAAATGGGAAATTTGTTCGTCGTCGAAACACCACCGAATTCACTGTGTGTTCATTCGAATGGAACAAGTTGCGGTTTGATAATTTTTCGTTGATGTCAGGCTGTTTTTAAAGAGTTCCAAACAATCATCAAAAATCTTGTAATTATGCAAAAAAAGCACACGCCGAACGTACGAACGAGACGAACGCTCGGCCGCGCATAATGCGAGCGCCGAAAGCGATGAAAATGGCCCTACGACAATGGAATGGCGCGGTGCGTCGATGAATGCCCTCTCCCGAAAACGGCCACAAAAACGCTACGTTCAGTCGGCGTTCAGTGCACACAAGCCACGGCCACGACTTGGCGGCGACGATGGCGGCGGCGGAGTCCAAGAGAGAAAGCGCCAAAGCACAAAAAGCGCTCATTTAGAAAGATTCCAGTCCAGAAGCAGAAGACACCGCCAACTACGGTGCTCACGCTCGTTGACGCCCGAGCGGTCTTCCGCGTCGGCGACGGCGCCGGCACGCATTATGCGCGTCTGCGGCTGCGCACAACGATTGCGGGCAGCTTTCGGCGCGTACAATTAGCGAGAGCGAGAATTCGACGCGCCGCTGATCTCAAGGTTGTTGCCTTGTCGGGCCACGCCACTTGACGCACACCTGAAATTCTCTTTCGTCGCTCTTTCACCTTTTTCGATTCTCGGACCGTGTGTGCTCTTGTCGGTGTGCTCGGTCGCAGCCGCTACCAATTTCACCGATCATTGTGCCGCTCCAGCCTCGCCAGTCCATTACGAGCGCAGCTTCCGATCGGAGATTTGTGGTAGAACGCATCGTTTTGGCATTTGGTGGCGTGCCGTCAGTTGCGGCGCAGCTGTCGGCTCAGCGGTGTTGCGCCACCACCAGCGGCACATCACATGCAGATGATAAACAGGTGCTTCTTCTTTTTTACACGTTACATTGTTGTTGGCAGCCGGCCGAACGTTGCTGGCCACTATTGTTGCACCTCTTAACACGATCGTTGTTGCTGTTACTACTACAGTTGTTGTTCTTGTTGTTGTAAGAAAAGAAAGTTTTATTGCAGGCAGTTTGTAGTGCGAACGGTACAAACTTTGGCGCCGTTAATTTCTTGTTTCTCTACCATTATTGTTTTTGTTTTTCTTGTTTATCTGCTGGTTGTTGTTTTTGGCTCGAGCAGTTTATGGCTATGATAAATTTGTAAGTGCTGTTGTTATATAATCGCGACTGAAAAGGTGACTGTTGTGTAATAAACACATTCGGTTTCAGTAATAAAAAATAAATAAATTCGTTGACGTACGTTGCCAATGTGGATCACAATGTGTTGCACAATAGTTGAGATCAATAACAAAAAATAAAATGTGTTTACATATTCTTGGGCTATGTTTTCGATGGGTAGTTTAAAATATTCAGTTAACAAATTAAAACAAAAAAAACCTTAATTACTTTGTAGAGAAATCAAGCGAAAGTAACGGGTTCCTGGCTATGATGTCCAACTCAACCAGTATTGCACTAACCCATGGTTAATGGCCCGAAATTTTTATAAAATTTTTCTTTAGACCAGAGAGAGAGGGAGTACTGTACAAGATCACAATGTGCAATGAGTAGGATACCCCGAATAAGTACTTAAGGGAAGGCTCCCCTGGATTTGGGCAAAAATAAGGCAAAGTTTGTAATTTTTTTGTGGGATAATGAAAAGGCGTACAAACTTCCGGTTTTGACTATTAAATTCGTCTATTATTTAGGAGTTTAAAAAGTTAAAAAACTTGATGAAATTCAAAATGGCGGCTACAAAATGGCGATTTCCGTAGGCCTCTGCGCGCCAAACATCGCTCGAGAACTGTAATCCTGCAGCCTCTTGTAGTGGACTGAAATCAAAAAGCATTGTCATTACTTAAAGATAACAAAATTGTCTGTGAATTGAACCAGACTCAAAAAATTGAAACGAAAAATTCTTGCACAATGAATATTTGAAGAAAAAAGTTAAATTTTTTGCACCTTTTTTTAATTTCAACCACATTTAAAAATTAAAAATAAATAACTATTTATGCAAATTGTAGGTTCAAGGCATACAGAAAATCAAATACATTCGAGCAGTTTTTAGATGAAGAAAATCGGATCATTAGATCAAGTCCGGTGATTTCAGTTAGATTGGAAAAAATGGTTTCGAGATAAACGCGTTTGAAGCAAATTAGAGCATTGGAGCGTCCCGTAGCGCGCGTGAGACAGGTGTGTTCTCCCATGAAAATACGCGTCGTATCAAAAAATCCTTTTACACACATATTCAAAAAAAAAAAAACCATTTTTCGGTCCAAATCCAGGGGAGCCTTCCCTTAAGATCTCATTCTCGGCTCCTTTGCTGCTAACTCGAGACTATATTTGGTCTTATTGGAGCCTCTATGTTGAACTGGCTGGAAGAAGTGTAGCTACTGTGACTCAAATGTCTGTTTAAGATCGCCAAAAGCGCTCATATTCTAGTGGATCACTAACGCGACTTCATCAATTATAGTTAAACAAAAATATGGGAAATTGGTTACATCGACCGGTTAATTACACTGTGTAAGTCGAAAATTCCAACATGGGGGGGACTTACTGAGCAACTTTTCTATAGGTATACTGTGTTGAGATCCACCAGGCGCTTGGCTGGATTGGCTCTAATTTAACCCTTTCAGTCACAATGTCCAATTTATTGGACTACATCCCACCCAATTCATTCAGAACGGGTTTATTTTCATGTCAGAAAGGGTTAAGAGAATTCCAACTTTGAATTTTTCCCATTATATTCGAGTTCGTCGCTTAAAGTCTTTGAAAGTGTAAATGCTAATTGGTCCTAAATCGTTCTGAATATCGCTTTACTGTCTTCGGCAAGTTTGTAGATATTTTAACGACCAACAAATTTGCTTAAGACACCAACACAAAAAAAAAATACATTCAAACTGTGTTTTCGGCAAAAATGTCCCAAAAACCCCACTTTCGTCGAGGCATAAAAACAGTATAGCGAACCCTCGTGAAAAAAATAAATAAGTATTGCTTTTATATAGAGGGTTGGCTCCTACATCTAACGCCCATAAAAGGCGTGGCTCGTCATCAAAGTTAAAAACTTTTATCAAAAAAACTCATTTAATCTCCAACTGATTTACACGATATGGGTATGAAACGAAAGGTATTTTTCATACCTTTATTTTGATGTGCAACATAAAATACGTAAGATGTACTAATAAAAAGTTTTAAGCGAAAAAAACCCTTTTTTATAAAAATTTTTTTTTACGGATTTTTTTCTCGAAAATATCCATTACTAAGGTACAATAAGTTTGCCACCATATTGTAGCCTGTGAAATTCCCTTTACAATTTTTAAGGGTAAATTTCACGCACATTGTTATTATTTCTTAAAATAAAGTAGAGAAACTGAAGCTCCATGTGCCTGCTGGGACAATGCTTAGTTATGTAGGATTGAGTTTTTAATTGTCTTAAAATAGGAAAATCCAAATACTCATACACATGAATTTGAATTGATTGATTGAACTTGATATTTGTTATGATGATAAAAGTTGCTATGAGCAACATTTAAGCATTTGTTATGGTCCAAACATGGCCCCACAAGTTTCACTGCAGTCGCCAAGCATTGAACAAAAGGTAAAAGAATACATTTGCCATTTCTTTAACCATCTTTAATTGAACCATTATTTGTAAAGTTCAAGCAACGCATCTCTAAAATCCGAAAGTGTCGATGCTGCTGCTGCTGTAATACGAAAATTAATGATCTCTGTGGAAATACGAATCGTATTCGTTTGATACCTAAACTCATTACCAGCATTAATGTCTAATTGGCAACGCCGTCATGTGCACAGACACTATTACAAAATAACGAAAATCATTACAATATCGGAAAGTACTAAAAAGCAAAAACAACAACAATAGCCAAACCATAACAAAACTCATATGCGAGTATTTGTAGAGATGTCAGTGTCGAGAGAAATAACACCAAATCATGCATAAGTATGCAGCTTTCATTTTTCAGCAGAAAACATTAAATTCAACTTAAATACAAAATAACCAAAACTAACAACAACCACAACAATAACTATAATAATAACAATAACAAAAACATGCATAAAGGCATGAAAAAAAAACCATTCATATCTCGTGTACACAAAAACACTTAAAAGGTCTCGCAGAAGTGATCATTCGGCACGAATCATGATGACGATGCCAACAATAATGACGCTGACGCTGCAATCAGTCAACGCGGTTTTGAATTATTGGCAAGAAGAAGCAGCAGCATTGGCTGAAAATGAAAAATGTAAATGTACAGCGGCGAAGAGAGCGAAGCGAGTTGCGCTTCAACGGTTCGAGATGCTCGAAATGGGTATTTGACGCGGTGGCAGCCGGGGCACTTGTGACACATTAGCAAACAATTTTAGCAAAAGTGCAAATAACGCGACGCACTAAAGTGAAAAGAAAGAGAAATTGCGCAAATATACACGTTTAGTATGCATATGTGTGTGTGTGTGTGTGTGGACGGTATTGATAGGAGTGGGCAATGGGCGTGTGGACAGTTATGAATTGCAGGCGCACGCATAGAGTCTGTGCAGCCGACGCGCGTGCGCATAGTTTGCGGAGAGTCCACCAAAACGAGCTCCGGCACTTGGCTGCTCAATGAGCCAAATGTCTTGCACCTCTCAGACCACCGAACGTCCCGAACAGCACTGCGTGCATGCGTGCGGCTACACTCTTACGAAATTGATTATTGCTGCACCGACTGCATCCGAAGCCAAAAGTAAACAACGAAAGCGCTGGACGGACGGGAAAGTGGGGCGAGCCAGCGTTCCACTGCGAGCGATTATGAGCCTCGGTAATGGGTTTTTACATCACACGAAATTGTGTGGTCATGGGCAGGACTGGTCGCCGAAGATGCGCACTTGATGTGTGATTGAGTGTGTGTGTGTGTGTGTGTTTGCGGCTGCCCGCTTCTTGTGCTTATCTACACGTATCTACATACATATTGGCTCATGAATACAAAGTAATGAGGGACACTCGAGGCAGCTGTAGACATGCTCTATGAATGCTGATTCGCTGGCCGGGAAATTGAAAATTCATGTACTTCATTTGTGTAAATATGAATGTGCTTTCTTTCTACAAAAAGTAGTTTGCTTAGCGTAGTTTGAATTTTGTGGTTGATGGTTTTGGTGGTGAAGTGATGTGTGGTTTTTATTGATGATGGTGTGATTTGCGAATGACATAGAATACAAAAATAAACATTGGACGACACAAATGGAAAGGAAAAGGAAAGAATGGGATTTGAGGTGAGATGAACAGATCGCTTTTGATGTCAATGAGATAGAATGAACCAACAATATGACACAACGTGTCACACATTGCGTTATTGCAAGAAATGTTCTCGGAATGCTCTGTTTTCTGAAGAGGCGATGTGGAAGCCATGGTTGTGCGATTTGAAGCCCTTAGACCTTTTTTAGGGTTGGGCTCAGTTCTTGGCTCATGGCAACAAGCATGGAACCAATGACCATTTGTATCTCATTGGTTAGTTCGAGCCCTATATATGCAACAGAATCATATAAAATTGGGTCTTTGACATCGAGTACTGTAAACGAAGTCGTGGAGGCCATATGAATGATATCAATTGAAAGTATTGAAAGTACTTTAATTTGCAATAAAAATATCCATCGTATCTCATAAACACTTCTGTTAGTTCAGCTTTCAAGTTCATAGACACAAGCAACTATTATTTACCACTAGAAAGGCCGCAAGTTTTCCATACCTACAAAGACTACATATGCGCTGATATCTCGAAAAGCACACATCGGATTTGGAAAATGTTTCACAAAATAAATTTTTTTTAATATAAAAAATATAAAAATAAGTAAAAGTCATTAAAGCAAAATTTGATAGAAATACTAAAGAAAATACAGATATTCTAAAATGAGAAACAGTGAAAATTACGGGATTTGGCTAATTTTTCACAAAATAAATTTTAAAAAAATTTCAAAAATATAAAATACCAAGTGTACAACTTTGCTTCCGCCGTTTTTTCCAAAATTAAAAGCTTTATTGCAAAAAAGTGCTTACAGATGTATTATTCAAAGTATTGTCCGTCGCTAGCGACAACTTTCTCCCATCTTTCCGGCAATTTTCGGATCCCGGCTCGAAAAAAGGAGTCGTCTTTTGACGCTATCCATGAAGCAATCCATTTTTCCAATTCTTCGAAGGATTGAAAATGTTGATCTGCCAGGCCGTGTGCCATCGAACGGAATAGGTGGAAGTCAGAAGGGGCGACATCTGGGGAATACGGCGGGTGGGGCAAGACTTCCCATTTCAGCGTTTCCAGGTACTTTTTTACCACTTTTGCGACGTGAGGCCGAGCATTGTCGTGTTGGAGGATGACTTTGTCATGTCAAAATCACCATTTTTAAAACGTTGAAACCACTCCCGACACGTTCTTTCACTCAGAGCAGCATCACCGTAAGTTTCTGAGAGCATTCGATGCGCTTCAGCTGCATTTTTTTTCGAATTGTAACAGAAAAGTAAAACTTCCCGCAAATGGCGAGAATTGGGCACATAAACGGACATTTTCGAGCGTGAATAATACGAAAACAAGAACAACTGTCACTGAAACGGCGATGACAATTCGTTAGGCACTGTCCACACTCACTTTAAAGGCATTACCATCTATGTATTTCAACCAGCCTCAGCCGGTACAGCCACCTATCGGAAAACGGCGGAAGCAAAGTTGTACACCTGATATATAAATATAAAAATAAGTAAAAGTCATCAAAGTAAAAGTTGCTAGAAATACTAAAGAAAATTCAGATATTTAAAAATGAATATCTGTAAACATGACCGGATTTGGCTAGTTATTCAGAAAACAAATTTTCAAAAACTTAAAAAAAAATAAAAAATAAGTAAAAGTCATTATAGTAAAATTTTTCAGAAATATTAAAATAAATAAGAAATTAAGAAATAAGAAAATTCAAATACTGAAAAATGGACACCTTAAAAATTACCGAGTTTGGGTAATTTTTTACAAAATAAATTAAAAAAAAAATTGTTTAAATATAAAAATAAGTAAAAGTCATCAAAACAAAATTTGTCGGAAATATTAAAGAAAATTCAAATATTTAAAAATGGAAAACCGTAAAAATTGGGTTTGGGTAATTTTTCATAAAATAAGTTTTTAAAAAATTTAAAAAAATTTCAAAAATATAAAATATAAAAATCCGTAAAATTCATCAAGGAAAAAGTTGATAGAAATACTAAAGATAGATTGAAAGAAAGGCAGAAATGTAAAAAATACAAAACCGTCAAAATTACCAAAATGGCCTTTCTAGTGTTAAGACCCTCGGTAATGCCACTTGCTCAAAGTCTCCCTTGAATCTCTTGAATCAAGTGAGCACAAATTCTTTCTTCCAAAAAAAACGGTGTTTTAAACCTTAAAATTCCTCTTGAACCAACAGAATGTGGTGCCATTAAAAATAGTTTTGGTAGGTAGGTAGATATGTTATGGAGGCTACCTCTTTATGACCCGTTGAGACCCATCAAGTTCCGCCCGTTTGGAGTTTGTATGTAACGCAGCTTTCCTTTCACACTTGAAGGTTTCGCCGTTTTTTTCTTTTCTGGATATGGATAGCGATAGAAGTAGAAGAGAGTTTGAATTTTCTGGATTCCAATCTGCACTGGATCGATCTCATAGGACCAAAATCATATATAATCCTAAGTATCAACAATGTTCATGTTTAATTGTTTTTGAGCTGAGACTCAAACCCACAACCCACTGACTGATGACCCTTGGCGGTCGCTACGAATGTAATTTCGTAAAATGGCCAATTCATTACAATAAAAATTAATTAGCAAAGCAAAGCAAAGCGACGAAAATTAGAGAGTTGGACAGCGCCTATTGTGAGTCCGCCGCTAATCAATTTAAATGTATCCGCAAGCGCACAAAGCAACAAAAAGTGCGTTTCACGCGAAATTGGTGACGACACAACCAATCGATTAGTGCATTGTGCGCGTCGCTTTCCAGCCAAACGACGCACAATTACGGCCTAAACGTGCCGGCTGCTGTGTTGTACGATTCGTTCGGGAGGACTCATGCGCACAGTTAACGTTACATTTACACACACAGACGCATATGAAGAGTTGAAAAAAACACAACGCAGAGCGAGGCTGACACAGCAGCATTGGGAGGCAGAAAAATTTCGATTTTCACCAGATTTCCAAAAACCCAAACAAAAAGCATCCAAATTCGATTCGTCATTAAATGTAAATGAATTAAAGGCAAAACAACAACAACGACAACACTAAGGGCAAATCATTAAAAAATAACGGCCGACAAAATGTTGGTGCGTCAGCGCAGCCACAGCCATTACACACACACACACACACACAAACACGCATAGCTGGGTATGGGGTGCGGGTTACGCTTTTGTTGTTGTGACACGCTGAGTTATGACGGGTTTTTTGCTGACTTGCAGGCAATTTTTATGAATGAATTTCGCTTTTACTTGCACGAGTAGGATTCGAGTTGTTTGTTGTGGCTGTTGGCCGGTAGTTGTTTTTGTCCCAAGTGCGCGGCATGTTTTCTCCCTGGCGCCGAGCAAAGGCCGCGCCGCGCCACACCAAACCAAACCAAACCAAGCGAAACAGTCAACGCAAACAGTTGGTGGCAATGACTGTGGCAGTGGCGTTGCAGGAGGCGAACGCTGTGCGTGGCATTGATTGTTGGCGGCTGCACGGATAATGCCGACGTTGCCGTTGTCCAATTTCTCAAACTGGCCGCTTCGACTACTTGTTTACATTCGGTTTGAGGGGAGGGTCCTTTGTTTCATATTGAAAACCGCATTTCTCCGCTTGCAGCGATATTGCGTACACATACACATACATACACACACACAAACTCATACGAACTCGTGTGCTGGCAGCGCTGTTTGGCGGATATTTGGCCGACATTGCGCCAGTGACCGTGTGCGCGCAACAAGTTTTCGAAATTGTGTAATGATTTTCGGATTTGCTGCCTTTTCATTAATATTTTGCTGTTGGTGCGCGTGTGTGTGTGTGTGTGTGAGTGTGATTACCTAACGCAGCGCCGCCAGTGAAAGGCTTTCCCGCTAAACTCACCAATAACTCTTGAATACGTAAAAGTTTACGTTTCATTGGTTCGAGACGAGCGCAGCAGCCAGCGTCAGTCAGCGACTTGCATAAATATTTTGAATTTTGAAATGTTGTTTATGAAGTTGTTGTGTTGTGTTGTGTGCGCTGGCGGCAGTGGCGCAAAGTTCCACCTGTCGAGCAACCTGTCTGCAGTTGCTAATTAATATTGGAGCGTTTCCTGCGGGCACTTTCGTTGCAGCGAGCAACAGAAACTGGCCTCTGAAGAACGCTGGCTGAATGTAAGTAACAGCAACAACAAAAACAATAATAACAGAAGCAATAAAAGCATAAGGAAAACATATAAAAACGAAAGTTGCAGCCGATTTTCGCTGTTGATAATTTTTCGTTGTATGCATTGACAAGCTGTCATAAATATTGTTGTTGTTTTTTTTTAATAAAATTCCAAATTCATTAAAATATTTTCTTAACATAAAATTACAAAAAGTATTACAAGAAAATTTCTTTTGTGTTCACACCAACGAAAATAAAATCGCTTTGACTTGCGGCCAAACGAGAATCAACGTTCGTTTTAGAAAATCAACAACAATGATTTCTTTGTTGTTATTAGCTGGTCTTGCTCGCCACCATTCGACGATGGTGACAAAAAGTCCAAAGCTGTGGGCGAAACCGATACCAGCAGCCGACGCAAATATCCCACACGATGGCTTCGACTTCATTCAACTTTCTTATGTCTGTAGCGGAAATTAAAATTTCAAATTTCATGCTTTGGCTTGATTGGACTTTCGGCGTTTGACCGCGCACAACAACAACGCATTAGAGCCGCATTCACTTTCGTTTCTTGTCAAGCGACATTTGGTTAACCTGAATCTGGCAACGCCGCTCAACGATTTGTTGATCTAACGGCTCAAATATCGAAATATTTTTGCATTCACAAAGGTTCGAATCAAAAAAGTAAATCCAACCTTCTTGGTGCCAATTGAACAGTAAAACGCCAGAACACCAATCATGATTCTCAGAAGAAGTAAGAGAAGTTCTCTATAACAATGAAAGTTTCAGGTTTGTCAAATTTAGAAAATACTTCATTGGCTTCAGCCCATCTAAGGTCAGTTTGTTACATGAAACTTGATGAGATCGAAACATAAAAAAAAAAAAGGGATTCATGTTTGGCGTAACTGCTCCGTGGTATTCGCTCGTAGCTCGTCTGCTCCACAGTTTCCTGAAATGTCTCTATGTCGCTAAAGTGGGACATTTTAATACCAATTTTGAATAAGTACGAAATAAACACTTAAACACATTTTCAGTTTTGGCTTAATTCTGGCGTTCTGAGCTTTGATGTATTCAGAGACCTATCGTAGAATTTTATGGCGAATATTTTCGTGGTTCATTTTATCCTTAAAAACTCCTGTTTTACAGGACATTTTGGGCATTTTAGAAAAGAAGGGTCAAATTGACCCATACAAATAGGAGTTACAGGGTTAAAATGCTCCACAAAAGTGGTCTTCGTAGTATTTTACATCAAACTGCTGAACACATCACATACCTAAAATGTGAGGTTACATAGCTTTCGTATGCCGATTCATCATAAGAATGTGCAAAAAGGGGAAAACTTTGACCCCGCTAAAAAAATTCAGACGTAAACTTTCAAAACGCCGATACACGTATATTTTTTGGTGGTCTTCCCTACCAGAATCCATTGTCAGAACCTTGTTATTTTTTTTGTGTTGTGCAGTGTTATAGAGTAGAAGCCGCTGTGCACCTACCAACATCACTGAGCACTAGACTGGATTTAGTGCACGATTTTTCGATTTCGATGCTTCGCAACCTCTCATTTTATGCGGTTTGATGAAAAACTGCATTCAAAATGGGGAGGTTAATGGGGTTTCGACAATACATTTTGATTTTTGCTTTGTAGAAACCCAAAAGTTGACAACGTCACTAATCCGATCGTATGGGGGACGCCCTCTGGTGGTGAATTTCTGAACCTTAATTAATTTTGTATATTTTTCACTCAATAATGTTGGCCATCGCTGAATAAATCATTCAAATCGGTTCAGTAGTTTCTGATATACGATGTTTTCTAACTTAACTACTACATCTACAAGTTGGGAGCCAATTGCATAGAAAATGGCCAGTTTTGTATGGCAGCCCCCTTAAGACTTGGAGATAGCGGGTAGGTATGTCTGGAATAAACATTTGGAAGAGAAAATAAATGGATGTCGGTCATACATTTGATACATCTGGGGGCAACCTGGGAGCAATGGGCGCCCATTTTATAAAAACGACCATTTTGTATGGGAGCCCCATTAAGGGTTGGAGATAGGGGGTGAGTATGTTTGAAAGAAATGTTCAGTAAGCAAAACTAGAGGGGTCGGTCATAGATTATAACCCTCTAAGAGCAACTTCTAACCAGCTGTGAAGCAATTCAATCAAAGTTTCAAATAAGAAACAACCAAAACAAAAAACACTCCTAGTCTCACCAATGTACTCTCGGTACCCCCCTTCAACTTTAATTTTGACTCGTTTCGTTTTATGCTATTTTTAGATAAATTAACGGTTTCAGTTAATTATGAAAAATCGCTTTCAACACATCAACATTGGCCACGGCAACGCATTGTGCTGCTGGGCACCATTTGGGAATTAAATCGCAGCCACCAATTGCTGACTGCGTATACAAACTGTAATCGATACTTGTACACACTCTCATACATACACACACACACACACACACATATAAATTAGTCTGTGTGTGCCTTTTAATAAGTTGCTGTGGAAAAAACAAAGAGCCTGGTGAAAGCTGCGGCAATATCAAACATTATGACATCGATATGCAGATTGCTCTTATTTATGTTGGTGTCAATATGTTTATTAAGTTATCAGAGTGTGAATACCTTTTGGACTATATCACATTATCAATTGAAAACAATATATTATAAAATTGTTTAATAAGAGTGCGTTGCAGTTCGACGTAAAACTGATCGATGAGAATGTTTAAGTTTAGCAACGACTTACAAGTAGTGTCGTGTTGAGGGATCAATCTACTCAAGAGAAGAACGGGGCTTCTGAATACAGTGTTGCCAGATCAGGAGATCTCGTCCTAGATTTAACCCTTTCGCTACAGGTTTTTACTGGGGAAAGGAAAAATTTTAAATTTTACGCCTTAGGCTTCTATGTGATTATGTTAGCAACATTCCAAAAGAAATTTTTTAATTTTTATACTCGGACCCTGTATATTAGAGTGTTTTTGTACTTTTTACGCATGACGAAAATTTGAATATTTCTTCATTTACTTCAGCCAAAATTAAAAAAAAAGTATCTAATTTGAAAGTAAACGTAAAATTAAAAAGTTATCTATTTTTTCTGCTTCTTCTTCATTTACTAAGTCAAGATATACCATTAAAAAACGTGTATACTTCTCTTCTTTAACCTTTAATATTCAGTTTATTAATTTCGTATTTTTCCTAAAACTTTCAACTATTCTCAAGACCAACAAAAAATGTATTCTTGAAACCACAGAGGGTTCAGACGTCCAAAAAGTAGCAATGTGCCATATGACAACAAAATAGCGAAAGGGTTAAGAGATTCTTAGCCTTTTAGGAGAATTTCTAGGAGGAAGAATTGTTTAGAAGAAAGTTTAGGAGATTTATTTTTTATGTTAAATGATTTCTTAGATCCTTAGTGGATTTTTTGGAGATTTTTGGATAACGAAGTATGATGGGGATGGGAACACTGGCAACAACATATATTTTGGCAACTATTTTATTTTTATTCTGATACAAATTTTTAAGATTGCAAAATTTAAGCTCGTTCTATCTCGTTCTCACTTATTGCTGTCACAATGAAATCTCGCCAAAAGTGGCACTTTTTATTTAGTTCACTTGTTTTATGTTTTGTTTCTGTTAAGTTTTTGTTGTTGAAGGCTGAAGATGAATAAAAAAGGCTACATTAAAAAAAATTATAAGTATATTTTTTGAATTTTTATGAGAGATTTTATTCCTTTAAAACGAAGAAAATTATTATAAACCCTAAAATTGTTTTGATTGTAAGATTTTGTTTAACTTTTGGGAGAAAATTTCATTTTTTTTTAAGATTTAAGAGAAAATCATTTCAGGTATCTGGCAACCTTGTTTGAACGAGGCAGTCTTCTGTGGGCTGAACAGAACCAACGAATGTGCTCCAAGATGTCTCTGACCCATTTTCTTTGCACTTCCACAGTTCGTTGTATAACTTGAAAGACTTTTTCATACCTGGGATGTGTTTTCGAGGTGCAGAACTTTCAAGTGAAATCAAATAAAATTACATAATTTCAAACTGAAAATTGTTTTTAGTAGAAAGATAATTTTATGCATTAGTATTTAAATATAATTTGGGGCATGTGACCGCTGCGGCTGACGCGTTTTCTCTGGGATTACGTGAAATCATTGATTGATGCTGGCAAACCGAAAACTTTGGACAATTAAAAACAAACATTGTTCGAACCATTGCCGAAATGCGACTCTCGCTTAACCTCACTTATACTAAAATTACAAAAATACTACACATAATGAAATATTGATGGACCTATTGGATGGATGGATGGACAATTGGAAGAAGCAGACTAGAAGCAAAGCTTTTGCTTTGAAAAAGACATATTTATGCACTCCATGCAGCAACAACAACCTTGTTAGATATTGCCTGACAAAGTCTGAGCAATAGATTGCAACATTGCCTCCATCACAACAAATTTAAACAGCAAATTTGAATGCCCGAGCTGCATGAAACGACTGTAGGAAATAATGTTTGTGCTGGTTGTTAAGTGCCAACGACACAACAACATTTGGCATGGTCAGCATGTTGGCACTTCGGTCGATTACGTTAACCAAACTCAAAAAAATAGAAAATAAAAATATACTTCAAAATTCCAAATATTGCTGTGAAGAAATTAATAATGAAGAAAAAAGTCATAAAAACGGCGCAAATACGATTTTTCTATGCGCCAATGTTAATTAAACAAAATCGTTTTGTTACACAATTTGTTGACACCGACCAGGCAACGGCGCTGGCCAACACCGAACGACTCCCCATTTCTATTGCTGATGATGGTCATTGCTATATTGTTGCTGCTGCTGCTGCTGCGGCCGCCGCTAATTGCCTGCGATAACTTTCCCTTTTCAACAACACAAATCCAGTCGAGTTGTTTGGTCGATTTTTCAAGATTTTTATTTTTCTTATTTTTATTCATTTCATTGCATTGTATTTTGTGTTGTTTTCAATGCTTTTGGCTTTGACTTTGACTGAAAATATAACAGCGCTTTTTGTTGTGGTTGTTGTTGTGAAGTGGATAAATGATGAAATAAATATCATAACTAAATAATTTCATAATTCGCTAATGGTTTCTATTGAATGCATTGTGTGGCCCTGATTTCATTTTTTTATTTTTAAAGACATTAAAACAAAATTCGAATCCTGCCGATACTATTTACTGTTAAGTAATTCGTTGGCGGACAGTTTGAGCAGTTAGCTCGAACATTGACAGTTGTTGTCTTTGTACAAACGTCGGGGTTCTTTTGGCTTAATACCGTCGTCCCTATCGCAAATTCGTAGCCGGTGTCGTACCTCTGTGAATATGCCGCACACAGCCTTCCCTGCCTCGCTGGACTCAGTCATTCGCAGCATTAGGTGCTTCGGTGCGTGTGCGCTCGTCTTCCAGCTAATTCAATACAAAACTTTTTAATGTGTTTGAACGCAGCCAATAATCAACAACCGGCCTGTTGCTGCTCATAGCGCAGACTACGAGTTGGTTGCCGCCGGTGCTGGTGCCGCACAGTGGAACGAGTCAGTACTAGCTGTGGCCAAAAGTAGAAACAGTGAACCTAGTTCAATGGAATTTGGTACACATGATTTTTTTTTTTATAAAAATATATATCTGAAAAAAATTAAAAAGTCGGTTGACTGACACGCAAAATAAAATAAAATAAAATAAAATAAAATAAAATAAAATAAAATAAAATAAAATAAAATAAAATAAAATAAAATAAAATAAAACAAAATAAAATAAAATAAAATAAAATAAAGTAAAATAAAATAAAATAAAATAAAATAAAATAAAATAAAATAAAATAAAATAAAATAAAATAAAATAAAACAAATTAAAATAAAATAAAATAAAATAAAATAAAATAAAATAAAATAAAATAAAATAAAATAAAATAAAACAAAACAAAATAAAATAAAATAAAACAAATTAAAATAAAGTAAAATAAAATAAAATAAAATAAAATAAAATAAAATAAAATAAAATAAAATAAAATAAAATAAAATAAAATAAAGTAAAATAAAATAAAATAAAATAAAATAAAATAAAATAAAATAAAATAAAATAAAATAAAATAAAATAAAATAAAACAAATTAAAATAAAATAAAATAAAATAAAATAAAATAAAATAAAATAAAATAAAATAAAATAAAATAAAATAAAATAAAATAAAATAAAATAAAATAAAATAAAATAAAATAAAATAAAATAGTTGTAAGTTAGTTGTTCACTTTAAAATTTTGTTGTTTACTTTTGCTTTGTACTCTTTATAAGCTATTTTTCAACGAGTAAATGCTACAACAAAATGTTTATAATGTAAACATTTTATGTCATTGCCCGACAGAAATTATTGCACACTTTAATTTGATCTAAAACTAAAGAGATCAAACTTAAATTACGCCTTTCAGACTACTTCAAAGTTGAAAGTCTGAAACTATCTTATTCCGCTTTTTTTCAAATATCAAACCTGAACTTCAATGTTACCCTGTGACTTTATTAATCACTTTTTTAAACTATTTTCACATTTTTCTATTCTAAAGTATCAACCCTCATCAAATAAAACCCAATAGATACATTTTGAAAAACCATTTTTTATACTTTTCGCCCCACTCGTCCCACTGTGCGCCGGCGCGTTGGGCTGCGTTTGATTGCTGTTTACATAAGCACTCGGAATTGTGTGCGCCGACACGCAATGAAATCGATTTTCACAAATTTTCCCATTATTATTGTAATTTAATGTTTTTGTTGTTGTTTTGGCTTCTCGACTTTCAATTTTGAAACGATTCATCCCGCAGAGACCAAAGTCAATGAAGTGCACGAATCGTTTATCACACAACTGATCAATCGCCGCTAATTACAATATTATAGAATTAATTTTAATGCGATTATTTTTCCACTCGGCAGCGTCGTCGCTCTCACTTGTTGCGATGCGCATTTCACGCCTCATTCTGAAGCGTTTCACTTTTCATCTTAACGCGCGTTCACGCCTTGTTGACTCGGTCGTCGTCATTTCATTGAGATGCAAATTAGTTTTCAACCCAAATTCCGCAGATATTTTGCAAGCGCCTCATTCACGCATACTTCACAACGTAAACACAAATAACCCAAATAAAAATATGAAATGAAAAATATGAAATTGCTGTTGTTGTACATGATAAGAAAAAATGCATTGAAATGTTTTTTACTATTTTTTGTTTGCATATTTCATTAATTTATGTGCGAGTGTGCGTGTGTGTGTGAAAAGGAAACTCAGCAAATCTGTGCCATAGCGAAACGCTCCACCCCTGGCCGCGCCAAGGTGAGTGGGTGACGTCTTCGTCGCTCAACCGTCCGCATTGCCAGAACGAAACGTCAGCATTGCATGCAAAAATGTCAAAATCGAAAATCGTGAAATTATGAGAAATTGGCACGGTTGGCACTTTATGGCTTCTACATGACTGACACTGATTGACAGTCGCGAGCAGATATGCTGACAAATTGGCGCGTAACGTACGCGCTGCACGTGTCGCACCAGCGCAGCGTTTGCATTGCAAAATTAAGCTGCAGATAAACGGCGCTGATTGCGAAAGCAAATAATCATAAAATAATTTACAACAACTGCTGCAATTTCAATTTCACTTGAACTAAAAAAATGACCATTTAATGAACGTTTGTGTATTTAGCACAGTTTTGAATGCGTGTTCAAGTTAACTGACCAACGAAGAAAAAAAAATACAATTAAGTTATTAAAATAAGTGAAGCTGAAATGTATTTCTGATTATTTATCATTAAATATTTTTATTAGTATTCAATATTTAATTAAATATTTTAATTAATTTCAATAATTTAATTAATAATTCATGATATGTTGCTTTTTTTAGATAAAATTCAATTCTATTCTACGCGAATAAGGCGATATATCAGCCAGAAATGCTTGAACTGAATCAGACACTGGATTCATCTGTTGACTGTCACGTGTCTAATACTAATAGATCCATACACCGCCGTACGACCAGGCAGTAATTTTGTACGTAAAGCTATCACCACTGCAGGGTTGCCAACTACCTAAAATTACTTTCTCCTAAATTAAAAAAAAACTAAAATTTCCTTTAAAAAAATTAAAAATCTCCTAAGCTGCTGGGTTATGGTGATTCAAATCCACCTCATGAGATTCAGCTAACCAAGTAGTTTGCCAATCTCCAAAGTGGATATGGTGTGGATGTTTTCTGGAACTTACTTAGTTAGTTAACAAACCATAACAACCTGTTATCGGGTTACAGACTGCAGCAAAAGTACTCTGCTTTGCGCGCCCCTCTCCACTAGGTCACATCAACAAGCGAAACAGGGTGTATTCAACTTGGTCCTTTTACAGAAGACGCGGTCTTTATCTTCGCCATCGACCCTCTGCTAGCACCCCGAACACCTTTTTCGCCGGATCTTCATCGGTCATACGGGAGACATAGACAACATCCAAGTATTCTGCTTTCCTTTCCTTTCCTTTCCTTTCCTTTCCTTTCCTTTCCTTTCCTTTCCTTTCCTTTCCTTTCCTTTCCTTTCCTTTCCTTTCCTTTCCTTTCCTTTCCTTTCCTTTCCTTTCCTTTCCTTTCCTTTCCTTTCCTTTCCTTTCCTTTCCTTTCCTTTCCTTTCCTTTCCTTTCCTTTCCTTTCCTTTCCTTTCCTTTCCTTTCCTTTCCTTTCCTTTCCTTTCCTTTCCTTTCCTTTCCTTTCCTTTCCTTTCCTTTCCTTTCCTTTCCTTTCCTTTCCTTTCCTTTCCTTTCCTTTCCTTTCCTTTCCTTTCCTTTCCTTTCCTTTCCTTTCCTTTCCTTTCCTTTCCTTTCCTTTCCTTTCCTTTCCTTTCCTTTCCTTTCCTTTCCTTTCCTTTCCTTTCCTTTCCTTTCCTTTCCTTTCCTTTCCTTTCCTTTCCTTTCCTTTCCTTTCCTTTCCTTTCCTTTCCTTTCCTTTCCTTTCCTTTCCTTTCCTTTCCTTTCCTTTCCTTTCCTTTCCTTTCCTTTCCTTTCCTTTCCTTTCCTTTCCTTTCCTTTCCTTTCCTTTCCTTTCCTTTCCTTTCCTTTCCTTTCCTTTCCTTTTCACTCCTTTCCTTCAATGCCCTAATTTTCGGGAACAAACATCCGAGTTTTGGTTTACTGACTGCTCACAAGCTCTAGAAAGTTGTGAGACTTTTGAAGCGGTAAAAAAGAGTTCAAGGCTTTAATTCTTGGTCGCGATCCTTTGGACCATAAGCCACAAGAATCTAAATATTTACTTAAAATAACGGTTAAGTTTCAAAAGGGGTTTAAAAGTGCGGTATGCACTTCCACTCGAAGACCCTGTTAGGTCCATTGCGATTCCCTTCATTTTAGCAAATCCCTTTGTGCCCTTTCCTTTCTGAAGATTCAGTCGGGATCATTTGGAAACCATTTGGTCTTCACGAAGAAATTGTGTTCAGTAATTTGCACATCAGCTATTTGGACGAGTCTATCAAAGGTCCTGGCCCCAAGAGTCTACATCTCCAGTCGCCATCAACTAAACACGAAAAAGAACCCACTAGGTGATCAGCTTCGGTCAATTCTCCGAAAGACTTGTTAGATCGATTTAATAGTGATTCAAACGCGTTTTCCAGCTCATTTTTCGGAATTTCCTCCAGTGCCCTCGTCAAAGCCCTTTGTATGGTCTGAATGTCATCAAAAACGCATCCTTTCAATTTCAGTTTCGGGAACAAAGAGAAGTCGCACGGTGCCAAATAAGGTGAATACCAATGATAACATGATGCGAAACTGAGAGCGCTCGACCACAATACATACTCAAAATCCGCACTAATACAACGATAACATCAGACCTTAGGGTTGATTTTGCCAAACATCAGACCCGGGGTATGCACAGGAACGTACTGTTGATTTCCCATACAACGGCCATGGCGAGGGTTGCGTTTACTTTCAATTTTTTAAACATAGGAAAATCAATTTTAATTTCTTTGTAACTATGTAATCTTTTGGAAGAAAAGTGATTAAAAAATTACAATATTTCCCGAAAACCAGTCAAAAGTATTTTAATACGTGTTTAACACATTTTATATTCAGCTTTTATTGAATTTTATTCGTGAAATTTGAATGAAATGAGAATTTGATGAAAGCTCCAGAGGAGTTTTTGCGATAATTGCGACAGCCATATTTTGCTATCCCTTTTTATACAGGTGCGCATATCATACATACATATATTATATATACATATATATATAACATATATATATGTATATATAATATGCGCACCCGTATAAAAAGGGATAGCAAAATATGGCTGTCGCAATTATCGCAAAAACTCCTCTGGAGCTTTCATCAAATTCTCATTTCATTCAAATATAATATATGTATGTATGATATGCGCACCTGTATAAAAAGGGATAGCAAAATATGGCTGTCGCAATTATAATATAATATAGATATATGCATATATATACATATGTTTTCTGATACGATTTTATAATCGCGAAGTAGCAGACTATACTTATAAACATAAATTGTTTACTGTCCGACATTTATAAGTTTCTGCTACTTCTGGTTTTTGTGGTCCGTTTAGTCCGTGTTTTTTCGAATTGGGAAACAAACGCATTAAATACATTTTTTTTATTTGTTCCTCTCTGAAATCATTGTTAAAAAAATTGTTAAAATGTTACAAAATCGTTAAAAAAAAATCGGTAACGCGCCGTATTGCCTCAGTGGTGGTTCGGAAAATGCAAATTAGTTATTATTAGTTTTTACATATGCACAAAGAAATAAGGATTTCTTTTTTACATCTTTATAACTCTGCATATTACAACTTTTCCCTAACATTTTCATTTAAATTAAATAATTTTGATCATTTCATATATTTTTTCCTTATTTTACACTGCTTCGTACAATAAGACTGCGAACATACTTTTTTACAAGTACATACAAATTGCAACCCCGCGTTAGGAACAAATTTGCAAGTCAGCTGCTTGCTACAATACGAATTGTTCCACAAAGAGAGAAAGCTGGCAGGGTTGACGATTTTCTTTTCAGCTCACACGGATTGTGTTCGTGTGACCAAAAAAAACGACAAAATTTCGTCAATCCTCTCAGTTTCGCATCATGTTATCATTGGTGAATACGGCGGATGATTCAACACACAATCAGGTCTGTGCCGAGCCAAAAATTGACGAACAATGAGTGCAACAGAGACCAACTTTTTGGATCGCGGTATTCTGGTCGAATACGAAGGATTCTGGCCAGGTAATATGCAGCAGTAACTGTTTGACCAGTTGGAACCAATTCTTTGTGGATAATTTATTTGCTATCGAAGAATGTGATGATCATTGTTTTGATTTTTCATGGAACTTTTCGTGTTTTTTTGGCTTGTGGTGAGTTTTTTGATTTCCATTCCGCACTTTGACGCTTGGTTTCTGGATCGTATTGGAAACACCATGTTTCATCACCCGTAACAATTGTTTTCAGGAAGTTTGGATCAATTTCTGGGGCTGCAACGATGTCTAATGTGTAATGACCGCTCTTTGCTCCATGTTAAAACTTCAACATCAAACGAAAACACGTTTTGCAAAATGAATTTTAATAAATATGAAATGTCAACCAAATGTCATGAAATTTGGATTTGAAAGTTAGTAGATGAAGGTTGAAGCTTCAAAACGCATATGGTTCGTGTATTAATACATAATTGTTGGACTGTGTATAACAAAAGGTTTGTTTAAAATTAATGACTAGTGACTTCTAATAATAGATTTTGTAATTCAACACTTAATCATAAAAAATAAAATCCGCATTTAATCTCTAATATAATTTTTGCATTTATTTAACATTAGAAAATACTTTAACATTTTTTAAATTTTTTTATAGCAATCCCATATATAAAATATATCAAATCAGCAGTTTAATCTCCAATACATTTTTTGCATTTATTAAACATAAGGAAATACTTTCTGCAGTTTGAACTCCAATGAAATATTTGCTCTTTGATTTTTTAGTAAAATCTTTAAAAATTATTTTATAATCTTCCCATACATAAAAAATACCAAAACTGCAGTTTAATCTCCAATACAGTTTTAACATTTATTAAACATAAAAAAAAAATATTTTCGATTTTTCTCATACGAACATTTTCCCAACAACTTTATCTCACCGACTTTATCATCGCACCACACGCGCTCGCATTATGCTAAAAAGAGTGAAAGTGACTTTAAATTAATTTATGTAAAATTTGCTCATCTACACAATGTGTACCAGCAAAAAGAAACGCTAAATGAAAAGAAAAGTGAATAAAAATACCATATTTTATAAAAAAAAAAATCAAATCTATAAAAACGAGCCAAACAAAAAAACCACAACTTGAATGCAATGAATAGCTTGAAAAATGTCAACATTAAAAATTAAAAAATAAACGATAAAGAAATTCCAAAATAACTTACAAATTAACCCAAAATCGTAAAAAAAAGGAAATACCAGAAGCACAAAAAATAGTAAGAAGCAAACTTTCACCGATTTCTTGCAGAGCCATCGACGCCACAGATGCTGCCGATGCGCGCCGGCGATCCCATACAACAATGCGCTGCGACATAATACGACGGCTGCAAATACAATAAATCGATGGCCGGACAACAGCACCGCAAGACGGACCGTTAAGAGGGAATTCTGGTCAAACGAGAAACGAAGCCGAACCAGCAACGGAGGAACGGTCCAGCCCGGCCGGTAATAACCGTTCAGGCTCGCATTACCGTAGAATGCACATAAAATATGAAAAGAAAGAAATATGAAAACAGAAATAAAAATACAAATAAAAGTGAAAATGAAAAAGATATGAACAGAAATGCAGACACGAAATGACAGCCAGATGCCAACAGAATGCGGCTGCAAGGCGTCTAAAAATGGTGCGGAATGCTAAAAGTGGTTGCAAATGTGGAGCGGCTGGCAAAGCACTGGACGGGTTGTGTGTGTGTGTGTGTGTAATATTACATCGATTGTGAGTGGGTGTAGTGGACAAGTAGGAAACAGTCAGGACAATATTGCTGCAGATTGTGTGGGATTGTGTAAGGAACTGGCGGAGACTGTTTGCTGAGTGTTTGAAATAAGCACAGCGAAATAGTTTCAACAAAGAGTTAGTGAATCTATAATGTTTCTCAGTGGTTAGTGAGTTTGAATACCGCCTTCACAAATATAGAAAACATTTCTTTTAGCTTGTAACCTTTTAGCTCCGGAGTTAGACTCCGGTGACAGTGATAGTTTAAAAAGAAAAAAAGAGAAAAAGTGAATTTTTTAATTTGACTTGAAGCCTTTCAACGATTTGGACCTGTTGCCATATGACAACATGCTACTTTGTGGACGTCTGAACCCTCTATGGTTCGAGAAATATATTTTTTTATTGGTCCTTAGAATAGTTTGAAGTTTTAGGAAAAATACGAAATTAATAAACTGAATATTTAAGTTTAAAGAAGAGAAGTATACACGTTTTTTAGTGGTATATCTTGACATAGTAAAGGAAGAAGAAGCAGACAAATTAGAGAACTTTTTAATTTTCTTTCAATTTTGATACTTTTTTTAATTTTGGATGAAGTAAATTAAGAAATATTGAAATTTTTTATGCGTAAGAAGTTTTATGTTTAAGTAATTATTACAGCCACAACGATGTGGTTGCTCTCATAGAAAAAAATTCGAAAATACAGGGTCGGAGTATAAAAATTCAAAATTTCTTATGGATAAATAAATATCTATCTATCTATAATAAATAAATATCAATCAAAAGCTCCCAGAATGTGATAATATGAAATTATATTTTGCTTAACTTGGCTTGGAGTCTTTCAATGATTTAATTTTTAAATACACAAAACACATTCATAACAAAAAACACATTAATCATTTATTTTTAGTGTTATGCAAATTTTGGAAAAGTATGTCAGCTTGTTCTGTTCTATGCTCGCTGAAGCCAGTTAGAGATTCCCAAGATCGACAGGTCCTGCATCGCTTGGTCTCTTCAACAATGATGTGATCATCCTTTTCCTGGTTTTTCGCCTTAAGATGCTGTCTCGTAAATTTGCCTTGTCAAAACTTTTCTCTTCATACGCAAACCACGTCAAATCTAGTCTCCAAATCACATTCGCATTTTCATCCACCCATACAATTCGAACCCATACAACACAACAACCATGAAGCGCATCATTCTTAAATTTCTTTATTACAAAAAAAAAAAACATTCAATAATTTAACATATTCAAATAAATAAGTGTAGTAAAAAATTAGGTTATATGTGGCAATGTTATGCATTTCATTTCATACGCTCCTGCCAGCCTTTGTACACCAGCGGCAGCGGATCGTGCTGCTCGTCGCTGCGCAGACCGTCCATGCTGCTGCGGCGCCGTCGCTTGTGATGATATCCTTCTGCGGCGACCAATTGCACGCTGTGACTGTTGCCCTGTCCCTGCTGTGACAGCGACTTGATGCCAATCAGGCCGGCCATCATGAGCGCCGCCATTGCAACGCCCAGCGCCTTCACGGCCAGCGCACCAATGCCGCCCATGCCCATGACAGCCATCATTTTGCCAAACATCATCGCCATGGCCAGTATGAGTCCTTGTTGGCCTTTATCTCTTTTGCGCGCTTCTATGATTTTTTTGAGTTGAAAATGCAAAACACATGACACAGATGAAATGTTTTTGATGGATAGTTGTGCAGGGAGAAAAAACTTAAAGATGTTGTTGTGTGTGTGTGTGCTTTGTATCAAATTTGTTTTACAAATATGAAATGTTATCAAATACGAAAAGATTCCGTACACAACTTTTGCGCCCAAAACCATTTGCAACCACGTTTGCTAGCCAAAATTTTTTATATTCAGAGGGTTTGACAACCCTTTTCCATGCACCACTGAACCACAAAGACATTGCATTTTGTTGTTGTTTTGTTGAACGAAAAAGACATTGCCTTTTGTTGTTGTTTTGTTATACAAACCCCGTTGAAGAACAAAAGAGAATCCATGTGGTCTAAGTGCTTCAATTCAAGTGCGTCAATTAGAGACCAACACACCTTTGAAATGAATGAATCGATCTTTAAAAAAGTGTCCTTCTTCAAGGATATATTAAAAACAGAGAACTACACTTAGTCAATTACTACTACATCCAGAATCGTGGATTAACGTCCTGACCATAGAGGCATTACAACTGCAAGGAACTGTGAGCCCATTAAATTAGCAAGATTGGGAGCACTTCTAGAGGTAACGCCCCCTCACAGGAACTTCGAGTCCAATAAATTAGTGGGAAACACTTTTAGAGGTAACCTACCCCTTTCAAATCATTGGTATCGCACTTGCTTCAGTTAAATATTCCTTCAAACAGCCCTTTGTTAAAGGCGGAAACAAACTTTGGGTGGAAGAACACATGAGGAGCTTTGCCAGACAAAGCTGACCAGCTGACAACATGACAAGAGAGATGACCTATGCAGCTCAAACTGTATAACTCCACCTAGACCAGAATTCCATCAGCTTAGCGGTTGCTGCCGTCAAGGGGCACTTCCTTATGGGGAAGACACACTAAAAGACTGGACTTGGCACACAACGAATCTATAGTGGTTATGGCTGCGAAGAGTAAAACGAAATGCTATTCCATTTTGTGGGCCAAGTTTGAGGTTAGGTTAGGTAGGGAAGGGTGACCGACCGTACTTCTACTCAAAGGCCAAATTGGCCCATTCTGAATGTCTTCTTAAATGGTTCTGTATTTAACAAATCAGTCTCAGTCCGGGGCATACCAGTTCGACCTCGTGATAAGCTTAGATCCAATGGCGCAGTGTGCTGTGATGACAGTTGTCTAATAGATGTTCAACTCAAGGCAGTATGAGAACTCTATGTTCTTTTTGCTCAACCTGTCAATGTACATTTACAGGGAAGATATCGGAAAAAGCACAGAGTTACCTACTTCGATGGTAGGCAAGGCGACCCCTTTTCTTGCTATCTTGTCAGCTGTTTCGTTCCCTGCTACTCCAGAGTGGCCCGGAACCCAGGAGAGAGTGACTCGGTGATGCCTAATACCTGGGAGTGCAATGAGGCAACTCTGTACTACTTTACATTTCACCACTGCTATTTTCAGCACTCTAAGGGCTACTTGACTATTCAGGAAGATTGTGACATCTGTGGAAGATAACCCACTGTCACGGGTTACTTTAGCAGCTTTCAACAGAGGCAGATACAACAGAGGTCCGGGGTCTCAGTGGAGACCAGCTCCTGTAATTTCGTCCATCTTAGAGCCGTCGGTGAAAACAGTGATGGACGAGTCTCTCGTGACATCCGTAGTCGCCCCTTCCTCTCTTGTGGGATAAGTAGTAAGTAAACGCGTATCAAAATCCAGGTATGGGATCAGATAGTCCTTGCTGGAGTCCAGCTGATACTCTACACGCGGCCTCCCAAATTACCTTAGAATCGCAGAGTGACCACTAGCGCGCTCCCTACACAAGTTAGCCTTTCTAATCCTGAGAGCGCCTTCTGCGGCACAGCACTTAATGAACTGCTTTATTAGGTGGAGGTGCAAAATCACCTCAAGCCCACCGGAGTGTACCTTCTTTTGTCATATCCGCCAGTCTCTGCACCTTTGTCAGTAGCGTCGCCAAGGTTCTCCTTGGACATAAATCCAAGAGAGCCAAGAAAAGACATAAATTCCTAAGGTGTTTTACATCGGCTCGTTTTAAGGTAGATAATGAGGTTCAAATTTTGATTCTAGTGGTTCCTAGCGTTTGCCAAACTTTATTTTAGACTTCTTGGAGAGAGGATGATTTTTGGTTGAGTTTATAATACAAAATACGAACATCCCATGGGAAACCAGTCTCCCTTGCAGTGTCAAAAGAGTTAATTTGTTACTGTTCATCCCGCTGGAGAGTGAAAAAACTAGGATGATCCTTTGACATAAACTCAAAATTAAAGTGTATTAAGAAGTCGAACAAGTTTAAGTGAAACTCTCGAAGAACTTTGTTTCCCAAGTCTTTTGCTTCTGTAATAACAAAACTATGCAACGAAAGGGACGACGGTTATATGGAAATAAAGCACTCAAGCTCTAGAAACTCTTTAGCTTCTTAATGGTTAAAGATGAATATTTTCCATTGTCAGTGGCCCAAGGATTTAATTTTGAGATGTGCATTCACAACTTTGAGCCCAATACGGTTCGATAAGAATTTTTCACACAAATCTACCACTGCTACCTAATCCTTTGCATGGCAACTTTTGGCGCGCAAGGAAATGTGGCCAGTATGAAATCCGCTCAAAGTCTCTTTTTTTCTGACTTATTAGTGTTTTATTACATGTTTTAAACTGGGAAATAATTGACTATGCAAGCGTGCAGCTTGTTGAAGTCTTAGTGGCCTCTAACATTTCATTTCGTTTTCAAATCTCGCTCGGTCAACAACAACGCACGCAATGAAAATGGTTTACAGCAGTTTGCACTAATGCGGCGCCAATTTCATTGCGCTTTTCATGCGCATTGACATGCATGCAACACGGACGGACGTGCAATTGCATCCAACTGAGGCAGTAAAAACGGGCAATTCCCATGCAACCGCAGCCACCAACCCACCTTCGGCGCCAATTTCAACGCCGTTCCGCTCCAAATCACGCGCCAAATGCTGTTCACTTTCATCGGCCAGCAGGTCGGCGAATTTTATATTCAGCTCGTGTGTGCGCAAATACTCCGAGACGCAGCCCAGAAACGAATCGTCCGCGCCGATGCCGGCCGCCGCTTTGCCGCCGTCCTCGACGGGCACAATCTCGAGGCCGCGCAGCAGCACCAGCGGGCGGCTGCTTTTGCTCAGGTTGTGTATGACGTTGCGAATGGCGCGCGAGCCGCGACAGTAGACGGAATTCGATTCCAGCGAATTGGACAGGCAGTCGGCGGTGCTGGCAGGACTCGCCGCGCCGGGACTGGGCGTTGCCAGTGTGGCCAAAGTGGGCGGCGTAGGCGTGGGCACTGCGGCGCGTGCGGCAATCAGTGCGTGCGTCAGCAGCACACAAACCAACCGAACTCGGCGCATTTTCACTGCGTTGTCCTTGTTGCAACGCGTAATAGAACGTTTTTAGTATTTGGCGCGCACAACGTTGCGACACTGACTTCAATTTGTCACCGCGGACAACTAAACGCCGCATCAAGTACTTGTTTACATTTTATACTCACTTGAACTACATTCCAGACTGCCGCCTCGCACTTGGGACCCGCCAACGTTCCCACCATTCGCCAAAATACAATTCCCCAATGAAATGGAAAAACAAAGCATGAAAATTTAATAAGTCGTTACAATTGTTTTCAGAAAGCAATAAAGCCATCAGACAACTGAAGAAGGCAGCAGCAGATAGAAAGAAATGTCTATCTGTCGATTTGTATGTGGTTCGTCCGCTGGCCACTGTTCACACTCGAGTGACCACAGGCCGCCGTCTGGTTGCAATTTTCCTCTTGAGTAGAGTGGAGAAAGATTTTCAATTTCTACGCTTAGCTGCGCGCCTGCACAGCGGCCAACACGGAATGTCTTCATTCAAATCGGAGCGGCACACAACCAACAAAACCCAACAAGTGAACAGAACAATAACGTCGAACTAATTTCACATTTCTTCAACATGCAACAAATTACACGGGTATTGTTTTAACATTTGCTGCCATTTCATTTCAACTGGCGCTGTACTCGGTCACGCATGCGCGGGACGGGCGACCGCGGGCTGGGTGGCCGTCACTGTCATTGTCATTGGTCGAACGCTCAGCCACATCGTTTGGGTGCAGGTGAAGCGGTCCCGGGCTGCCAGTGTGGAACTCAATCAGTCAATTCAATTTGAATTCAATAATCAATGAAATTTGCATAATACTAATGATAATCAAATAATTAGTTAAAGATAATTTGTGAAATTGTATACGAATCAACAAAAATTAGCAAATAATAACAGAATAATTAGCAAATCTTAATCAAAACTGAGTTGGACATAATTGCCACTAAACAAATAGTGATACTTGTGATCTCTTAAACTTCAACTAAAATTAATTATCATTAATCAACTGATTTGAACTCAAAGGCTTACAAAATTTAGTCATTAGTCATTTAGATGTTTAGTTAGACGAAACAAAATTCGAAAATAATTACGGAATAATGAGCAAATCTTAATCTCGATTTTAGTTGGTCATAATTGCTACTAAACAAATAGTGATCCTTATGATTTTTAAACTTAACTAACAATTAATTATAATTAATCAACTGATTAGGACTAAAAGGCTTAGAAATTGAAGTCATTAGTCATTTAGATGTTTAGTTAGACGAAACAAAATTAGCAAATAATGACAGAATAATGAGCAAATCTTAATCAAGGTTTCAGTTGGTCATAATTGCCACTAAACAAATAGTGATACTTGTGATCTTTAAAACTTCAACTAAAATTAGCTATCATTAATCAACTGGTTAGGACTACGCGGCTATAGTCATTAGTCATTGAGATGTTTAGTTACTCCATCTAAACTTTTCAAATCACTTCGTAGTCAACTTGGATGATGCCCAACACTGAGCGAGAGGCACTGTCACCTACTGTCCCAACACACACATACACACACACTCACGCATTGCAAATTGATTTAAACCATTGGTTTCACCAAAGTGGGAAATGTCATTTAATGTTTTTTTTTGCAATTTGTGCAATCAGCCGTTGGCTTTGTTGTGCTTGTAGCCAGCTTTGGCCCATTAAACCATTTTTGCAATTATTATTATTTTACTCGCTTAATTAAATTTTTCCTTAAATCCTTTTTGTGAGATTGAGATTTGCCATTTCAAATGCACAAAATTCTGAATAGGATTACTAAATTTGAATTCTTCATGCATCACAAAGGGTCCAAGTGGCCCAAGTGTGATTTCTGGGCTTACTTTTTCAATATTTGTGCTCGATTCATTTATGGGGCACCAAGCACTCCAGCACTAATAAGAACGTCTTATTATGTTTTAAAAAGCCTTGCTTGAGTAAATGGTAGAACAATAAAATCAACCGGCTTTCTGTCATAAAACAAAATAGAACTTGACAAAATGTTTATGTTTTCTAGTAAATGAAAACTTTACTTTTCATTGATTTTTCAGTGGAAGAGGTTAGTGGCCGATGGCCGGCGACTCTGTAAGAGGATTCTTCGGCATGAGCACGAGATGAAAAGTTACTATTTTACTGTCCTGCTTTATCCAAAAGAAGGCTGACGTATTTAGGCCGGAAGTCTAGAAGATCTATGTGATAAGACCATACGCCGTCTACTAAGCTTCGTAAGAACTCCAACTCCAAAATAACCAATTAAACACATTTTCAGTTTTGGCTTAATTCTGGCGTTCAAGTGAATTTCTGAGCTTTGATGTATTCAGAAACCTATAGTAGAATTTTATGGTGAATATTTTGGTGATACATTTTGTCCTTAAAAAGTCCTTTTTTACAGGACATTTTTGGCATTTTAGAAACAAAGGTCAAATTGACCCATATAAATAGGAGCTACAGGGTTAAAATGCTCCACACAAATGTTCTTCGTAGTGTTTTACACCAAATTGCTGAACACATCATATACCTAAAATGTGAGGTTACATGGTTTTCGTATGCCGAATCACCGTAATAATGTGCAAAAAGGGGAAAACTTTGATCCCCTAAAAAAATTCAGACGTACACTTTCAAAAGGCCGATACACGTATATTTTTTTTGGTCCCCTCTACCAGAATCCGTTGTCAGAACCTTGTTATTGTTTTTGTGTTGTGCAGTGTAATTAATTTTCACAATAAAAAAAATATTTTTAAATAAATTTAAATTCGAAATATTGGTTACTCTCTCTGATTGTATGTATGTATGTATGTATGTATGCATGTTAGTGCTAACTGGTGCGTACACAAATATGCCGCAAATATTTAGGCAGCAAATTAATTCACTCGCGTGGAACGGAACTCACATCGAGGTGCAAAATGATGCCGAAAAAATGATAGAAAATCAAATGTGACAAACAGAAAATCCAGATTCATAGATGTGAAATCGATGGAATAGAAAATAAATAAAAACTTGACTTTCCACTTAAATGCTTTCAATGGGTGCAGATGTTTGTGTTGTATACAAAATTCATGTGTCTCTCACACTACATTCATGTAGTTGTGCATGTGTGCGTGTGTGGGTAGCACTGATTAATTAAATGGCGTTTCGCAAATGAAACGAAACGAAACTGATCGTCGAGACTTGTGGGCATAGTGAAGACATTGAAAATAATAACTTTACTTAGTTTGTCAGCGAAATATTGAAATATTGAGATATATCAAAATATTGAGAAAAAACATTAAAGGGAAAGTTGGTCGAAAAAACCGTAACAATGCAACCGAAGAGCGAACAAAAAATTATTCAGTATTTGTTACACCTGCACGCTGGCTGCACGCCGTCAACCGACCAGCGCAACCAGCGATGAATGGCACAAAACTAATTGCAAAGTAATAAACTGTACACAAAAATGTTTACACAAAAACAACAACACGCACCACAATAACAGCCAATGCCAATTGCCATTTTGAGCGAAACATGCGAAAAGTGTGAATGACCATTTTGCAACTGCAGACAGCGGCAGCAGAAATATGGTGTAAAAAGTCGCTGGAAATGCAAAAACAAAGCGTAAAATAGAAGCCAAATCATGCAATAAAACCAGCGTAAATGGCAGCAGTTGAAAATAAGCTGAAATATTCACACGTACGCGCCGATGAACTGCCGCGCAAATTGACAGATGCAACAGCAGCAGCGCCAGCCGCACACCACACCGCTGGCTCGCGACTGTGGCAGCAACGGCCACGGCTACGGTCACTGCTAATTGTTGTTGTCAGTTGCCAGTTGCCAAACAGTTCAGCATCAACTCCGGTCGCGGCGTTGGCTGGACTTTCCTTTTATGGCTTTTGTGTGTCTGTCTGCTTTGGTTATACCACAAAAACAAAAACAAAAAAAACAAATGTTTAATTTACACACACACACACACAAGTCAATTTAATAAATGACGTGCGAGAGGTGGAGCAGCAAAATGTCGATGCGTTGTTTGTGTTCAAGGCGTTCGGATTTCCAAAATAATGAATCAAGTAAATAGGTTGTTGTCACTGTTGTTGTTGTTGTTATTTGGTACATTATGGCTTCGCTTTTTATTAGCAGAACTGCCGCCGCCGCTACCACAACAACAAAACCAACAAGAAAAAACGGCAAAATGACAACAACATCAAATCGAAATCGAAAATTCGTTCGATGAGAGTGAAAGTTGATGCTGACGCTGCGAGCAGCATTGGATGAACTGAGATGTTGTTGTTGTATTTAAGTAGTTATTGTTGTCAGTATTGTTGCAGTGTGCCGCAGCAACGCCTCCGCTCATATCCGCATTGAAGCGGAGCTTTATTAATGCCACACACACACACACACACACTCACCGCCACACAGTAATTCAACAGCTGCCAGTGACGCTGGCGACTTTCTTGCCAGCGTCGAAATTATGCACATTGCCAGAGCTTTTCGTTTGTTTCATGGCGCCAGCACTCAGTCACCCACCGACTGTCGCTAGTTGAATCCTCTTGCTTTCGTTGGTGCCCACATTCTGAAGTGTTGGTCAAGAACGTTGCCAACTCACTGCTAACTTTGTTGTTGTTGTTTATAGCGCCTGCTGAGAGCATTTCAATAGCATTTAGCGTTATTGCAACACATTCTGGCCGCACATGACCCCATGGCGATTCGAATCGTTGTCCCCCTCCCGCTCAACCAATGTCAACACCGGCGTTCTTACGTTGCTTGTTCTTCTTTTTTTCAGTGTTTGCAAATGAATGGGGAAGACGCAGTCACCGGAACCAAGCAGCGCACATCGCTGTCCAACCTGCTCCGTCCATCCATCCATCCGTTCGTCCGTTCTCACGTCAAACCTTCTGTCTGATTTCTATGTGCGTTTGTTTCTTTTGTTGTTTTCTATTGCATTTTGCTTTCGTTTTGGAATTTTCCATTTCTACATTGAATGCAAATTTTCATTATACAAAGTTTGTTTTTTTTTTCATGAAATTCAGCTGTAATTTTTCGTTGGCTCGTTGCGCCCGCATCTAATTTCTAAAGCTGCAGTTTTCGCTGTTTTTTTATTCAGTTTTAAACAAAATTTAGCTCATTTGATGGCCACCAACTTTCGTTTTTCATTTTTGATCTCTGCTCTTTTGGGGGCGTTTAGTGGGATGTGGCTGTTTTGTGCGACTGGTGGGAATCTTTCTTTTACCAATTTGAATAATTTCTGTGCTAATTACCAAAGTTTTTCTACATTGTTCGCTGTGCTCAAAGTCGCCGTGAAATTCGTATTTACGAAGAAAATTCACAGAACAACAAAATACATAATTATAAATAAACTTACATTTGTTTTTTGTTTTAACTAAACAAGCGTACAAAAATAAATGTAACAAAAGTGATTTGCTGAGAAAATAATTTTATTTACAGCCATTAAATGTTGATGATGGAAATTATTAAAGTAAAGTATTTTGATATATTTGATTTTTGTGTGAAAATTTTTGTGCTCAAATGTAGATATTGTCAATTGTGACAAATGGTGGAGCCACTATGATCATTTTATTTTAATTTAATTTTTGTAATATATTTTTTTTTAATTTAATTTAACTTTATTTTTTACGTTATTTTATTTTATTTTATTTTATTTTATTTTATTTTATTTTATTTTCTTTTTTTATTAATTTTTGTTTTTCATTTTATTTTGTTATATTTTATTTTGTTTTGTTTTATTTTATTTTATTTTATTTTATTTTATTTTATTTTATTTTATTTTATTTTATTTTATTTTATTTTATTTTATTTTATTTTATTTTATTTTATTTTATTTTATTTTTTTTATTATTTTTATTTTATTTTATTTTATTTTATTTTATTTTATTTTATTTTATTTTATTTTTTTTTATTTTTTTTATTTTATTTTATTTTATTTTATTTTTTTTTTATTTTTTTTTATTTTATTTTATTTTATTTTATTTTATTTTATTTTATTTTATTTTATTTTATTTTATTTTATTTTATTTTATTTTATTTTATTTAATTTTATTTCAATATATTTTATTTTATTTTATTTTATTTTATTTTATTTTATTTTATTTTATTTTATTTTATTTTATTTTATTTTAGAGATATATCAAAATCATTGATAGGGATGGTTGGGATAAAGATGGAACTACCTTAGTCTAGTGGAGGTCACCCTAAAATCCCGCCATCTAGCTAGAGTTACCAGACTCCAAAAATTGTTAATTTTCCGGAGGTGGAGGTGAAACGTAGTGGCCATAGAACCTTACAAAATCTGCCTCCTTACTCACCTGTAAACAATACTTCTTTTGTTCACATGTTTAGCTGATCACTTTAAAAAGTATGGAAAAAAGCTACCATTGCTGCCTAATGGGTACAAAATACCCAATGAATATCTCAACGTGCAAAGATAGAAAGCTGAAATCTTTCTGATCATTTTGGGTCAATCCAGGTCCAGGTCGTGTATGAAATCTTATCAAAATCGTATGGGCGGAACTGGTACCCGGCAGCAAGGGGTTAAGTACCTCATCTTTAAGTAAAATCTTTTTTGAGGTACCTATATAGCCGAAGATATGAAGAGAGAAGTTACTTAAGCAGATTTCACTGTATTAAATCTCCCTTAACCCCAGCAATTCTTAACCTAACATAGACAATACAAAACTCGAACATTTTTAGATGTGAGGCAAATGGTTCAAGAAACATGTCTGAAAAAGTTCAATTAGTTTTTGCAAATGGTACAACGATTAATCGATGAGTGTATACAGAAACCCTTGTAATACTTAACTGGTTGCTCAAGTTCAATAAATAGATTTTTTTAAATTAGTCTTCATATCATTTTAAAAATTAAATTAACAATATGTGCCAACGAACGTTGACAGTAAGCCTCCAACTTTCAATAGTAAATATGTATAGTTTATGTACCACTTTTCTTTATTCACCACTTCTCGTTGCAACAAGTTAGTTCACCATTTCATTTTGAGAAAGTTACCTTTAGCATAGAGTGCCTAAAAGTATGCTATGTTTCTTGGTAATTCAGTGATCAGTGAATACTGATCTTATCTGCGCAACAGTGTATTTGGTTTTTTCGAGCGTATTTTGAAGTAAGCGTTTTGATCGTGTCTCATTTTTGATCAAGGATCGCTAGAATATTTATATAGACAGATGCCTATCACAGTAATATTTCAAAGAAACAGTGATATGACAACAAGAATTGATACAGTTCCGGAACCAGTATTGGAACATCTTATAGGAAATATTGCATTAATTCGCTTCTCATCCCATGAGTTGTTTTCTTTTGGCTAACGCTCGCTTGGCTAAAGCTTTCACAAGCCTCGCTTCATAAATATGAAATATGAATTAAAAAAAACGCATAATTTGCATCGTGTTTTTTTTTCGATGGTTGCAGATCCCGAGAAGTCCTCCAAAGCGCCGCAATGTTTTATTCTTACCAACAAATACAATATGAACTCTAAAAGTCTGTATTAACATTGTCAGTTGTCGTATTTGTACAAAGGTTCTTGTTCGGGGTTCTTGTTCGTGGTCTCAGTCCACATTAGTTTGGTGTTGGTCAATACCGCCGTCCGTAATCGCTGTCCGAAAGTATTGCGGGCCAATTCTTCGTTCAGTTTGCGCTGCTTCTCGTTTAAGCTGTGTGACTGTGTGATTGTGTCTTCTGGTGATTTTTTAAAAGTGGTCAAGATTCTAAAGTCAGTTTATATAAGTGTGATCCTTGTGTCATAAGGCACATGGTAATGGTATTAGACTCAAAAGTTGTATACGAAACCTTGCCCTCCAAATAAAATCCTCCAAATGTGCACCACTGTAATATGTTAACCCTTTCGCTACTGCAGGGACACTGATGTCTAACGGCTTGTTCAGTTCGCCTTGAAACTTGTAATTTGTATTGCAAACTTAATCAAAAAAAGCGATTTCAAAAAATCAAAAATAAAGTTTGTGCAAACGCTCTGAAAAAGTCGTAGCAAAAGGGTTAAACATGAAATTTATTAATTGAAATTTTTGGAGCACAAAAATTATCAACACTTTTTATTTCAATTTATTCTGATGTCTCAGATAAATAATACTAATTCTGCCTGTGGTTTTTTTAACTAAATTTTCATACAAAACTACACTTTTACTAATTTTTGCCAGAGTCCGTTGGAATTGCGTGCTGCCGATGCATAATGCGGCAAATTGCGTTTCACCACATCAAGTGGGCAGCAATTTAATTGGATGATCACTTCAATTATTCAAAACTTATCAACAATATCGGCTACAACAACAAAACCAACTACTTACACGTTGAAAGCTTGGAAAATGCGAGCAAATGGTTAAATCGTCGATTCACATGTTGAAAACATGAGAGAAAAATGCAACAAAGTGGAAATCAAAGATGAAAATCGAACCAGAACCATTAAATGTTAATCACATTAATTAGAAGACAATTGGATTAAAACGCGCAATTAATTCATTCAATGTTTGAAATTCACATGGAAACTGCACGGCTGAAGCGTCTACAAGCGAACAGGCAAAAACGGTGCCAGTGAAAAGAAACGATGGAAAATGTGCACAACAACAACAGCAACAGCCACGATTGTGTGCATAATTGAAGCGAAACGAAGAAAGTGAAAAATATATAAAATAAAATAATGCTACTGAAAATGTTTATGACTCGGACAAATCAATGGCAACAACGTGAAGAAAGGTGCTGGGCACAATTACTTTGAACGTGTGGGGGTGTGCGTTTTTTTTATAGAGATGGAAAGCATCAAAAGCCAAAATCCCGTCAGTGTGGGACTTGAACCTCATTAAAACCTTCTCTCACATGCGTGTGTGTGTGTGTGTGTGTGTGTGCGTATACAAGAGTGTCATTACAGGGTCTCGAACAAGAGGTGTCATCTCTGAACTGTCAACATACAACTCACAAACCAATCACGACCGACAAATACAACTGAGTAGATGAGAAACGATGCAGAGGACTCGATGCACGATCGCTTGAAATAGTAAAAAATCTATACTTAAATGATGCAATGGTATATTATATAGAAGCAGCGGCGCACACAAGGAGGGTTTGGGGGATTGAAACCCCTAAATCCAAAAATTGTTGGTGCAAAATATGGTTTCGAGTAAAATTGAGCTCAAAAGATGTACGCAATTTTCCCCCCCCCCCCCCAAATAAAATCAACTATGTGCCACTGTGTAGACAGATTAGTTCAAAGAAATGCATTATTTTTTCAATAGATGACTTTAGTCATTTGTATCTTAAGTTGTATAGGGTGTTTTTTTTAGAGGTATAGAACTTCGAATTGAAATAAAACACAAGAAAATCGTTTTAATGTCCATCAATTTGGCTTTATTGGAAGGATAATTTTATGCCATTAATGTTTAAATATGATTTCGGGCATGTGGCCGCCGCGGCTGGCTCGAATAAAGCCAATTCTACAGGTCCAATTTTTAAAGTTGATGGACAAAGCTCCAATTGCTGTGCCTGGTGGCGAATCGATTCATTCGGGTCCTCTTCAACATTTTGCTCTACAGCGGCAATTGTTTCTTCGGTGCGCACTGTTCGACGTCTCTGCGGATGCGTATTATCACATAGAGTAAACGTAGTGCGAAAACGACCCATGGTTAACCGAATTAATTGCTCTGATGGACCATAAAATGGACGGAGCTTGCGATAAACTTCGCGAACTGAACCATTATTTTCGAAATAAATTTGCACGATTTGCAAGCGTTGTTCTTTTGTCAACCTGTTCATGATGAAATGGCAAACCAAACTAAACATAAATGACATTAGAGTTGCCAGATTTGACCACAAAATGCCAGTTTTATCTCTATTCGAAAAACAAACCTCTAAAAAAACACCCTATACATCCATATTTCTGGACAATGTCTCATATCTTTTAACATCTACGACGCAGTAAATCTCAGAGAAGTGGTGGGATAACCTCTTTAATTACAACAAGTGACAGTTTGAGCAGATTTTTGACGCATATTATGGACCATTTTTATTCTCAATACAAATATGAACACTTTTCGTGACAAATATCCGCAAAACTTCTTCCATAGATACAGAAACTCAGCAAGATTTCATTTTTACCATTAGAACTTAACAAACAACAAGAATTATATGGCAAACAGGTTTTTTCCACATGAAAATGAAATCATGCAACGAAGGATTAAGGCCAAGTAAGACAAACAAACAAAAGTTGATACGTAGGCTGACTTTTATATTTTTTCAATAGGGATGGTCTAGTAAGTTTTTTGAAAAATCTGAGATTGCCATTTAAAAGTTTGTCATTTTTTACCATAAACGTGCTTAGAACATTTTGATGTTCAAGCGCTATTTGTGTTGTCTACACTGACTTGAAAAATTCATCTCGGTGAAAAAATGGATTTAACTCGTGAATATTTTCGAGCAATAATTTTTTACGATTTCCGAAGTGAATTATCTTAACAACAGTGCTTCGATTGCCTTTATTCGGCATTTGGTGATGAAGCACCAACTCTCAAGACAATTTATAACTGGTTTAGCGAATTCAAGCGTGGTCGCCGCTTGCTCCAGGACGAATTTCGTTAAGGTCGTCCAAAATCGGTCATTGTGCCAGAAACCATCAATGCTGTGCGTGAACTGGTAATGAAAGATCTTCATGTGACATACCGTGAAATAGAGGCATCCTTGGGCATCAGTTTCACGGCCAAGCATTCGATATTGCATGAACATTTAGCTGGCAGAAAGATTTCTTCTCGTTGGGTCCTGCATAATTTGGCAATCGTTCAAAAAAGGCTCGTTTCGATTGGTGCAAAGTAATGATGGAAAAATTCGATCGCGGTTCTGCGAAAGACGTTTATAAGATCGTGACAGGTGACGAATCATGGATATATACGGATGAGCGAGAAACAAAACAGCAATCGACCGTGTGGGGGGTTTCAAGACGAGCCAAATCTAACAAAAGTTGTTCGGGCACGCAGCACATCGAAGAAAACGGTCGCCTGTTTCTTTGGCAAAACTAATCATGTGGCTACTGTGTCATTAGAGCAACGTAGAACGGTCAATTCTGAGTGGTACACAACAATTTGTTGGACAGAAGTGTTCAATGAAATATGGAAAAACAATCGCCGACGCCGAATCATTCTTCACCAGGACAATGCGCGCTCTCACACATCGGCAAAGCATCGATTTAATGGGTCATCCGCCATACAGGCTCTGACTTCTTTTTATTCCCGCAAATAAAAAAAACGTGGTCAATGATTTTCATCGCCAAAAGATGCTGCTGAAGCATTCAAAAACCATGTTTTTGAGGTGTCTCAATCGGAGTGGAAAAACTGCTTCGACAATTGGTTTGAGTGCATTCAAAAATGTATAAATCTTCAAGGTGAATACCTTGAAAAGCAATAAATCATTTTCGATGATAACAAAATGCATTTTCATATTTTTGGAAAAATATAAAAGGCATCCCTCGTAAAAATTACGTTAACAAAAACTCGGCTTTTCACAGAAAATGTATTCCATTGAAATTCATTTAGGATGCAACTAAATGTTTTCAATGAATATTTAATGCATTCAAACTCGGTAATAATAAAAGTTTACTGACTCACTCAACAGTTCTTAAGGCTTTAAATATTTAATGTCCAACTCGTTTTTAGGCAATTTTTCTAAAACTCTTAATTCAGCTCGGTCAAAAGCATTGTTTTTTGTTAGCCTTGTTGTGATGAAACATAAAACTAATCCTTGCATTCAACGCTCAATGCTTAACCACTGCCAAATTGCCTCTCATGCATTTTAGATAATTTTAAAAGCAAATCTCCCAAATACGCAGCGCAGCGCAGCGCTGGAAGTAGAAACGAACGAAAGTGGCAAAATTCCTTTCGCCTTCATGCAGACCCAGACACAGCAACAGCGCCAATTTAAAATGATTTTTCAAGCGTAACGTTTTGTTTACTTTTACTTATTAATTTTTTATTTAACAACGAAAACACGACGAACAACAACACGCACAACAACCACAGCATACAACCGACACAGCCAAAGCCACAATAATAACAAATAGCAACATTCAAGGAGTTTCTCTTTGATTGCGTTGTTGGGTATGTAAAACGCAAAAATGCAACCATAATTTGTAGAATACACGTTAACAACAACAACAACAACAGTAGAGCACATTTTTGCCCCACAAGCGGCAATGCTCTCGTTTTGTTTATGGCGTGCGCTGTTTTTGTTATTTATTTCTATTATTTTTTTTTTTTTATTGAATAAAACTGAAAAAGCGAAATTTTCCAGCATTTAATGTACCCGCAGAGAAATATTTACAATTCATTAAAAAGGAAAAAATTTTAAATTAAAACAACCAAATAAATGCTTTTCTGAAAACATTTGTTAGTCTCTTTGAATAATGCAATTTTACTTTTAATATTTATTTTAATATTTATTTTAATATTTATTTTAATATTTATTTTAATATTTATATGCAAACAATTATTTTTGTAACGGAATTTATATCCATATTAAAAAAAAAATTCATTTGCTGAAATGCCACTTGCTGCATGGTTAACTTTCAAAATACAAAAGTATTTGTAGTACTTAATCCTTTGAAAACCAGCTGCGTTATAATTTTTTTTTTCGCACGCTTCAACATTTTATGCTCGTTTTAAGCACAAACTGGCATTACAACTTTTTTGATCGATTGAGGCTTATCAAGGCACACATAAGCTGTTATCCCTAACAACAACAACAACAACAATCACATAAAGCATCCTTTTTCCGTCTGACTCGCTTCCGAGTAAAGCTCGAAAAAATCCAAAGCGTTCGCACAATATTTTTAATAATGCGTTCAGTTTGGAGTTTATGTGTCCGCAACCCAACAGCAACAACACATGAAATATGCACGCATATGTTTTTTTTTTGTGTGTGTTTGGGTTCTTTTTGTGCTCTAATGCCTCGGCAAATAAATGACGTCAAGGATCATTAAAATCGCGCAAAAAGCAACACGCAGACAGCGGTGCAGTTTGTAGTCGCGTGCAAACAAGTTGATGTGAAAATTTATGATGTGCAGTTACATACATACATGTAGTTACATACGTACATATATATATATATATAAATATATATATATATCAATTTTGAGGGAACCCAGCAAGAACCTTAGAAGGAAATATATAGCACACCCTCTTCAAAAGTGACACAACTCAAAATTTTTAATTTTGGGGTTTATGTGTTAATACTGTGCACAATGCATAAATCTACCAATCAGCAAAAGCTCAGTATATTTTGTTGTTGTTAACTGTTGCCAAAATACAGTAAGATCTCTCTTCATGTCGAGGAGTTTGATGTCATTTGATCGCTGCAGCTGAATGCAAAAGAGTCCAAATTCAAAATGTGACACTGTTGACGAAATAAATTTTTGTTTAAGTTAATTTTAAGTAAAGTTGTGACAATTTTAGTAAACATTTTCAAATAAAAAAATTAGTGTCGAATTTTCAAAATTTTTCTTTCGACTTTTTAATTGTCATTTATAATTATTAAATTGAGCAAATGTGACATAACTTTAAACAATTCCGTAATTATTGAATTAAAGTATCATCAAAACAATCACAACTCAAAATTTTGGATTTTCTAGTGTAAAATAAAAAAAATTCTTGTATGATAACTTATCTTAAAGCATAATCTGTAACGATTTTCTACTGAACGGTCTATACGTTATTTAAAAAAATGTTTATTTAGCTCAAAAACAGATTTTTGCGTTTTCTGAAAAATTAAAAATTTTGAATCGTGTCACTTTTGTAGTGTGTGTGTGCGATATGTAACACGTTTCACTGAGGTTTCAGCAAATTTTGTATTTCCTCTACAGTTAGTAAAACTTCAAAAGAAGGCGTAATCGTTATAGAAAAAAAGGGAGTTTATGCATAAACCTGATGTATGATCAGACAGAACAACAAATGAATTTGCTAAGTTATTGGAATGAAATTGACAAGAGTTGTACCAGGGTATATGTAAATAAAGATCTAATGAGAAAATGGTTGATCAAATCATTTTAATAGTCATAACTGATGATATGCTTTATAACTGGAAACTGAAATAAATGTAATTGTCATTGAGTCTAATAAGGACCATAACATTGGTTTGACTGTCTGAGAGAATTGCAAAATTTGACATGGATTGGATACCAATTAAGATCTGATTATTATTCGAATCACTAATCAATCTATCAGAATAGACGGTGTCATCACTGGTAGACCCAAAAGAAGCCAGTTTTGGCCAATTAGAGAGCAATTATGTTCCCTTAGGGCAATAATGGGCCACACACACACATTAATAGTGACTCACCAGAAGTTCTGAGAGCTTGGTTGGCAACTGCTCTACAAGTGGTCAAAGCTGGCTTCTTTAAGGCGATTGCTTTCTGCAGACGATTCAACTGTTGACAGTACAGAACCTCATTAAGTGTTTTGGCATATCCTGCAAACACAGAAAACCCTTTTTAGCCGACAATCCTGCTTTGGTTACCGTTTTCACTGGACCGGAATTTGTCGTAAGTGATCCACTATCCCATGACCTATCACCATTTGCCTCATAAATGAACCAATTTTTTATCATTCTGCAGCGATTCGCAAATGTAACTTTTCCTCATGAGGCAATCGAGCTTCTGAGCAATCGAAACAATGCTTTGGATGACTATTAGACTCCACGATTTAAATGATTTTATTGACATATTATTATGTCATACGTTCTCGAAGACCAATTGTCAGGTCTTCGAGAACGTCGCACAGAATCGACGAAACTAAAATTGCACCTGATTAGCTGTTACAGTGTCGGGATCATAAGCACTAAATATTCTCGTTTTCAAAAATTGTAAAATTGGCGTATTTTCCTCAAATAAAACTGAGTCAAACAATCGCAAAATTATCTGATAAGTTTTTTTATTACGAATATTATGTAGGGTACTAATACAATAACAACAAATATGGTTGGTAAAGCAAGATAAGCTTGTCGATTGCTTGACTACTTCCTCCGATGGTATTCTGAGGCCCATTGCTATGACCGAAGGTAATCTGGTGAGTCAGGTGATCCAGTGTTTGATAGCGAAAAGCCTATTATTTCTGTTCACATCATTAAGCGATTTAACACTAGAAAGACCACAAGTTTTCCATATATACAAATACTATAATACGTGGGTAGTCCGATAAGTACTTAGCCTACAAAAGAAAAACGAAAATTTTGGAAAAGTGGCGATTTGTTTCTCAACGTAGTCTCCTTTCAACTCGATACACTTGACCCAGCGATGCTCCAACTTCTTCTTCTTTAACCCGTCTGAAAAATATGTTTTCTAGAGGCCTCCGTGGCGGCGATAACCTCCTCATTCGACTCAAATTTCTGCCCGGCAAGTGACTTTTTCAAGTTTGGAAACAAAAAGAAGTCACACGGGGCCAAATCTGGAGAATACGGTGGATGGGGCAGCTGTTCGTAGCCTAATGCGACCAATTTGTCGAATCACCGACCGATATTGCTCTTTTTCCATTTTTCTAAAATCCATGGACACGTTCGTTCCCACACGCGGTCAAAACAAAACTACAAATCCAATATGGCGGATATTTAGAAATGAAAAAAAGCTGTCAAAATTACCGCAATGGTCTTTCTAGTGTTAATGCCTAGAGATGGTAGATCAGATTATAATAAATACATCTTCAATATGTTAAAATGACAACTCAGCCATATGCAACATTTTGCTGATAATTTTGAAAATATTAAAATGAAATATTAAAGAAATTTTGTAACAACTTTTTTATAAGAATATGCGACACACGCTCCATGCTCAACCAGTACATTTATAAATCTGTAAAATAATATTCACATAAAATTAAATTCATATTTCAATTTCAATATGTTTGCTCCTCAATTACAAGAATTTCTTCGCGCTCCCATCAGATTTTTTACACCAGTATTAATTATAATTATTGCGGTGTTTTGTAGGTAAAAATTGTCCAACATTTTCACATCTGACCCTGTGTGCAGACAGATATGAAAGGCATTTGCACTTTCCATGTTCGAGCTGGAAAAAGTGTTTGCATTGTACGCATGCGGCTCAAATTTCCGCCCATCTCTAAATGGCAAACTTTTGTATCAATTTACACTTATGAGTACAACGTGCAGCAATATTGTTGTTGTTGCTGTTGTTGGCATTGCGCTGTTGCGGTTTTGCGGCATTGCAAAGGAAAACCACGCCGCCACAACATCTTTCGGTGGTTTCACATTGAAAGTGCCGCCAACCGTGGCGGCCATCAAATGTTGCTCGCAGAAATTGACAGCATTCTGCACTCGACTGCACTGCACTCTTTATGGTCTTTTTTAATTGGCGTATTAAGTAGTTGGGACAATGAGCTGCAGTTATAGGCCATAAAAATTATGGTTTTCTAAATTGATAAACATGCAATTGGATTTATTGGTCTGTCAGTAGGGTTGGCGGGTCGCTGTCTGTCTTTAGCAAAGCTTGCTATACAACTGGTTGCACTTAATGAGCTATTGGACAGTTAACACCTTTTTTAAAGACAAAGTGTTTAAAGCGCTTATTACTTAATGATGTGAATTTAAATATAAATTCAATGTTTTTAAACAAAGATAGACTAATCTTCCTAGTACTAACATTAGCTTGGGCCAAGTTGGCTTAAGAACAGCCCAGCGTCTGAGATTTCATAAGTGGGCTTCCAGAACATTGTTTTCCCATTTTGTAAGTTAGTTTTTTATATAAAAATATTTTTATTTGAATATGAACAGCTAATGCAATCACACTGCAGCCAAGCCTTAGTAGTTTTTCAGTACTCGCGCGGATGTTTTCTTCTCATGTTTAAGGGATAACACTACTTCTGAATTTAGCAAATATCTATTTTTTTTTGTTCTTTTTGCCTGAACAAAGCTCAATCAAATAATGTCCAATAATACCGATTCAATCAAACATTGTCGATATGATCCAGTAGCGAAAGAAACCTTTAAAGTTCAAACCTCGATTTAGCCTCTGTGCCTTGGAATATCAGCTAAGAGTTCAAAACAATTACACTGTAAAACATAAAAAAGTAACAAGGTTTTGACAACAGATTCTGGTCAAGGGGGCCAAAACACCAAAACATACGTGTATCGACCTTTTGAAAGTTTACATCTGAATTTTTTTTAGGGCGGTCAAATTGTTCCCCTTTTTGCTCATTCTTATGGTGAATCGGCATACGAAAACCATGTAACCTCACATTTTAGGTATATAATGTGTTCAGCAATTTGATGTAAAATACTACGAAGAACATTTTGGTGGAGCATTTTAACCCTGTAGCTCCTATTTGTATGGGTCAATTTGACCCTTTTTTCTAAAATGCCAAAAATGTCCTGTAAAACGGGACGTTTTAAGGACAAAATGTACCACGAAAATATTTGCTATAAAATTCTACTATAGGTCTCTGAATACATCAAAGCTCAGAAATTAACTTGAACGCCAGAATTAAGTAAAAACTGAAAATGTGTTTAAGTGTATATTTCGTACTTAACCCATTCCAGCCTGGAATGGTGATTTTTCTTTGGCCTCCCTTACTTAATGTGTTATGCGAATTGGCTGAAATTTTGTAGAATGAAATGGAATAGATGCAGGTTTATTTAGTTTTTAATAATTTTGAAGAATTGTGACATTAAGTTATTCCAATCCGTGTTTAAAGCTGACTAATTTCTTTTGTGTACCTTATCGAGAAAATTCTTAAAAATAGTAAATATTGGAAATTTCAACAGTTTTTTCTGGAGTATGTAGTTCATTGAACTGCATATCTTTGGTATTGATATGAATTGTTGGTATTGCTTGTACGATCTACCTGTGTGCAATGAATGGTTTTCCAGAAAGGGGTGAAATTTCACCCGTCCGGCACCAGAATGGGTGAAATTCTGAGAAAATCCTGGTTCTTTGTATGTGGTATCACAACGTCATCCATAAATTTCTGCTTTTTCACGAGACGTAGACGTTTTCTATTTACATAAAAAACACTTTTTATAAAGAATTTACTGCTCATTGTGGGATATCGTCTCGAGATAAGTCTCCTGATACTATAGCACAACCAATTCGCTCTTAGGGCTCCTGGTGGAGTCACAATAGTATCAAAGATTGTTCTAAGCTGCAGCAGAAGTTTCATAGCCGTACGAGCTTTATACATGAAACTAAAAGGATCATCATCATCATAGTTGGCTGGACAGCCCCGGTCGGGTCTTCGCCTGCTGCAGTAAAAACCTACAGTCGTTTTTATTTCTTTCTTGCGTTCTCCAAGCTCTAATTCCCAGACTACGTGCGTCATCGTCCACGCCGTCAATCCATCTAACTGGCGGACGGCCCTTCTTCTGTTTAAACTAAAAGAATGGGCTGATATAATGTTCCATTCTTAAACTTTTGATATTCTAGAGAACTTTTCGCACTGTGTATTCTAACAGGTCACTGTTTAATTGGTACCCAGGCAAGAAAGTTGGGGCAGTTTTCGAACAACTTATGTTGCAGCTGTATGGACGAGGAAGAGGCAGAAAATACACTTCTTCCTCATTGCACTTGTCCAGCTTTATTCAGAAGTAGGATGAATTACTTGGGCAACTTTTTCTTCAACAGTCTAAAGACAGTCTACTAAGCTTCGTAAGTAGCTCTGATTAGTTCAAGGAGTGAGTCAGTTGGATCTTTGTTTCGGGCCCCAAAATGATGGTTACCCCTTAAGTTGAAATGTGGTCCAAACCTGCTTGTTGACTTAAGCAATCGAATACTCTAAACAAGTTCTTTCACACCGGCAACTTTGCAGCATTTCGTAGCTGACTGCGTTCTTACTTTCCCTGTTGGCAGCCGTTCTGGCGCGGCGCTGACACATATTCTCGCCAATTTGTGCGTCGGATTGCGTTCTACTTGCAGCCAACGTCGCAATCACTTTCATGCAGCGATCAGCCTTGATCGCAGAGTGTTGTCGCGAAAAAGAAAACTGATCCACTAGCCGCAACGCTGGGTGCTTGGGAGCGGGATGCGCTGAGCGGGCTGGCACGCAGTTGGCGCTGTGTGCATGCCACGCCGCCGCCCGATGCCATGTTGCACGTTATGGCAGCGCTGTAAATTAATATTAAAAGCGAGTATCGCATGGAAGAAAGGTGCTGGCAAAATCGCTTTCAATTATGGCGCGCACAGACGTGTGTGCGGCGCGCGATCGCGATTGTGTGGCACAGACAATAAAACTGAGTTGCATGCGCAGCTGAGTGCTTAGTCGACACTGCATTGTGTGCAACAAAACGTGCGCGCTCGCGTTCTATTCACTCAAAGCCGGTCAGCGCGATCCGCTTCGCATTCGAACCAGTCCGACGCTCCGTTCGGCGTCCACTTCGTCGAGTCCAATGTCAAGGACACTCGCGCTGCTCTAGCTGCTCCCATAACAACAACAACAATACGAACTGCAAGTACATATTTCATACGAGCAACGCGCTCGTATGTGTGCGCGCGTGTGTGAGTGAGTGCAACCAAACAGTAAAACGTACAACTCGAGTGAGATTCGTCGCATAATGTCGTCGCGTTCGTTTGGTCTGACGCTGTGTGCATTCCTGTGCATTTGCGTCGGCTGCATGCGAATGGCGCCCACGCAGGCGGCAATGCACGCTCGTTCCGCCCACGCTGGCCATAGCAACGCGCTCAGCGACGGCGACAGCGATGCCGCTGTGGCTAATGCGGACGATGCGGCACTCGCGGCAACGAACGACGCCGAATCGTCAGCGCGCTCCGCCATTGTCAACAACGATTTCGCGAGTCAAATGTCCTGGAAGTGCGCCAACAATGCGAGCTGCCTGTACGCGCTCGCCAGCGGCATTCTGCAGGCGTACCGGCGCGGCGAGACCGTTAAATTGGGCATATTGGATTTGGTGAAATTACCGCCTGCCGCCGGCAAAACGCGACCCAAGCTGAATGCCACCGAGACAGGACGCGGCATTTCCGGCTTCGTTGACTTTATCAGCGGCAATGCCATTCGCATACCGGTCGGGCCGATGGTGTTCAGCGTGCAGCGCGCCGAGGACGACGGCAACTACATTGAGATTGCGCTGCTCAAGAAGGCCGCAAATCAAGGTAAGCTCTGCGACCCCCCTCCCCCCATCTGCTTTGCAGTCGAAACGCTTTGCAAGGATGCAAATTCATTTGGCGCAGTTTGAGTTTTAACCCTTAAAAGACCCTTTCCATACCCACAATGACTACATATCATATTCGCTGATATCTCGAATAGTACACATCGGATTTGGGTAATTTTTCACAAAAAAAGTTTTTAAAAATATAAAAATTTTCACCACAAAAAAATAAGAGTCACCAAAGCAAAAGTTGATTGAAATACTTAAGAAGCTAAAGATATTTAAAAACCGTCAAAATGACCACAATGATCTCATATTCGCTGATATCTCGAAAAGTACACAGCGGATTTGGCTAATTTTTCAGAAAATAAATTTTAAAAAATATAAAAATTTTCATAAGAGTCCCCAAAGCAAAAGTTATCTATCAACTTTTGCTTTTACTTAAGAAACTACAGATATTTAAGAATGAAATACTTTCAAAATGACCGCAATGGTCTTTTTAGTCTTAGGTGGTGCAACAGGGTCACAACAAAAATTTTTGGCATATTCAACACAATGAGCCACCTGTCCTAAGCGATGCTTAGAGGCGGCACCTGCCTACTTTCGGATAGCCTGTCAGTCCTAAAAGCCCTAGACAGCTACTCATACATATCAAAATGCCCTGCTTGAATGCGACAAGGAACTCAACGCCCTAGGGACCCAGAACAGGGTTGTACTTGTCTGGATTCCTGGGCATGGGGGCCATGATGGCAACGAAAGGGCAGATACACAAGCAAAAAACGATGCAAAAAGCCAATTCATAGGGTCGGGCCCGATGTTTGGATTCGGTAAAACCGACCTAAAACAGGACATCCACAAGTGGATCCCGAGACAAAAACAAAAATACTGAAATAATATTGGGGGACTACGACACTCGAAAAGATTCCTAAACTTTAACACAAAACGAGCCAAATCTGCTATACTTTTTAGCAGAAGACAACTCAAAATCCTATATGGCGCCCTAACCGGCCACTATTCGTGTAATCGACATCGTCATCGACAAAACATGCAGATACTGCAATGAGGTCGATGAAACAATGGAATACGTCATCATAAACTGCCCAGCCCTGGCACACAGACGTGCAAAGTTTCTAGGGAAACATATTCTCGGTGATGAGGAACTGATGCAAATATCGCAGAAAGGTCTGATTCAATACCTGAGCACATAAAACACCAGATGATTCAACCAGATGATGATTGACATTACAATTACAGAATGAAAGCTGAAATCATAGAATGAAAAGTGCTTGCGCACTTCCTCTGCTAAGCATTCATCTAGTAAATTTTACAAGTAAATTTTAACTGAAATACTGACAAATTTCTAATGCAGAAAAAATAAAAAGAACGCCAACTGAAACATCTGTTTTGAAACAGTTATGCCAATTGATTTGGTTTTGTTGCCTACGAAATATAAATTCTTCTAGGATTGGCAACAAATCCACAAATCGAAATGGCTTGAATAGGCTTCTCGACTTGCAGTAAGACAGACCTTTCAACTTGTAGTATCACAACGGGCCCGTTCCGTGGCCTAAGTGTCTCTCACGGCAAGTCCTATGCGAAGACAGCAACTATAACCTAACCTAACCTAAGACTGGCCACAACGACAACTGTGTTCGATGTTCATGTAGTCGTGAAGTCGTCAACATAATCGTCTCCATAGAAACATTCAAATTCTACTTCTGTATTGACTGTTGCAATTGCTTCGCTGCTGTGGTCCATTTTGTTCAGGGCATTCCAACTTTATAGTAATGAATCACCATTCAGCCTAACAGTATGCAATAAAGTACTTCTCTTAAATATAACTTAGTTTACCAGAGTTATTCGTCAAAGTTCTAGTAAAGTCTACACAATGTTTAATTACCTGAAAAAAATTTTAAATAATTTTTAAGTGACATTCTTCCAAATAGGTTGGCATTAAATTTATAAATTTATTTTGAAATTTTTAAACATTAAAGTGTTTATAAAAACTCTCAAGCAATTCAGCAATTCGATTTTTAAACAATGAAAGTAGAAAATTAAAAAGAAAACTTTAGTCCATTGTTTTCATAAAAATCTACAATTTCTAATCTCAATTTGAATTGAAATGCTGCACTCAAAATATTTTGAATTTTTTTTTCGAAAAAGCTATGGTTTTCTTAACCATTCGAAGTTCACCTAATAATGTTAAAGCCAACATTAAATTGGTTCTTTAAATGGAACATTTTCCCAAAATAGTAACAGCAAAACAAATTTTGCTGCCAGAATGTGCGATATTATTAGTCGAAATCGCTTCAAGGTCGACTCATGAAAGAAGAATTTAAAGCATACAATATTTACTTCATGTGCATCCAATTGCAATTAATTTGTATTCGCATACGCAAAGGTGAGTGAGTGTGTGTAAGAATGAATTTAGACACATTGCACAACAAGCCTTATGGCTTAAAACTTTTTTTGTGCAGAATTTCATATGTAAAAGGTTGACCCACTTAAATAGCTGGAAAACAAAATTACACTTGACGACCTCTATTATTGGCAGCATCCAAGTCAGCGTTCGAAAAGAATCAGCCTTGGCCCTATTCCGAGCGAAAGTGATATCTATTGGGACAAATTTGCGAATGACAGTGAAGCTCGCACAATTCACTACGCACACATACACAGTTATGGAAGTAGTAAATTATTGGGCATGACGCTTCCCAGTAGGAAAATGGTAAGATGCTTACCATAATAAGGCATGTTTTCCTCCACTTTTTGGAGGTGGAAACGCCATACTACCAAAAGTAAGGTATTAGTAAGATACGTTCCGAGTACCTCCGCTTGTAGCTTAAGCTAAGAAAGCAAACAACAAGGCACAGGAAGTGCGAAAAAAGTTCATTTAAAACCCGAATGATTGTTCGTATCGTCACTTTCAAGTGCACTTTACTTTGTAATGTACGTGGAATGTACATTTAAGTAGAACAAATCTAGAAGAAAGACCTGATTTTACAAGCATAATAAGTTGGCCCTGGTTTAATTCCCAGCGTGGGCTGTTTTAAACACTCATCTATTTCCATCGCCAGTCACATGAAGCGGTTGAGAATTATAAGAAACGCACAAGCCAACTTTTTGCAGGCAATTAAAATTTCCAAATATGTCTACCTTACATCGTAAGTGAAGAAATCAGCAGTGCTTACATTATCCGTAGCGAGGACGGCATAAACTGAGTAGGTCACTTAATTTTGTATCATTTTAAGCCCATTCTAACAGCACATTACGACCGCTTTACGTTTTCCTTCATACCGCCACATTACTAAGTAAGTAATTTGAATGGGAAATTTGAAATGATACCATTTGTACTTTACAAAATCATGCATGATTCGGCGGCCATGGCATGGAAGTCCGAATGCTTACCGGATGAAAAGCAAGTATGCTGTAATGAATTACGGAAGGTGCCACTTTCCTACTGGGTTACTTACAAGTCACAAGTCACAGTGTGACATGACTGACGTGTTGTCAACCAGCACCAGCCGAAACGATTGTGCGCTTCGTGTTCGTTGTGTAGTATCCAAGCAGCGAGTGGGCGTGTAATCCTTGTTTAGGTTATGACAGGCTGCATGCCGCAGTTGCTACACTAAAAAAAAGTCGACTGTGACGTCAGCCAGATTGGAAGCGTAGGTTGCATTGTGTTGAAGGCGCAACACTAAAATTGGGGCGCTTCATAGATTTCTATTTGCAACAGCAAAAGACACATTAGACACAACGGGCAACAACAACAATTGGGGCAACAACGTGCATATCGGACACCCACTACAAAAGTGACACAACTCAAAATTTTTAATTTTGGGGTTTATGTGTTAATACTGTGCACAATGCATCTATCTACCAATAAGCAAAAGCTCAGTATATTTTGTTGTTGTTAACTGTTGCCAAAAAACATTGAGGTCTCTCTTCATGTCGAGGAGTTTGATGTCATTTGATCGCTGCAGCTGAATGCAAAAAAGTCCTAACTCAAATTGTGACACTTTTGACAAAATAAATTTTTGATGAAATCAATTTTAAGTAAAGTTTTGAAAATTTTAGTAAATATTTTTAAATAAAAAAAATTAATTTCGAATTATCAAAATTTTTCTTTCAACTTTTTAACTGTCATTTCTAATTATTAAATTTAGAAAAAGTGACATAACTTAAAATAATTCGGTAATTATTAAATTAAAAAAACATCAATAAAGTCACAACAAAAATTTTGTGTAAAATAAAATTAAAAAATCTTTGTAACTTATCCTAAAGCGTAATCTGTAGTGATTTTCTACTAAACGGTCTATACGTGAAAAAATGTTTATTCAGCCCAAAAGCAGTTTTTTGCTTTTCTTGAAAAATTAAAAATTTTGAGTTGTGTCACTTTTGTAGTGGGTGTGCGATATGAGCTGCAATTTAATTTATTTATTTATTCATCTACCTTGCTTAGCCCTCACAGACTACAAATAACAATTTAAATCTAATATAAAAATTCCCAACGTTTTTTCTTAAAAAGCTCTCGACTTGATTCGCAATCGATATTGTTGCACAAAGATGTAAATTTGTGAATCGGTTCCCTCTCACCATATTTTGTTCTATAAGCCATATTATAAAAAATATATATCTGTGGCATTTTGACAAAACAACGTAAGTCTAATTTTCAAAATGTTCAGGAGAGCGAAAAAACTGATGAGGTGCAGACCAAATCTCATACAAAACTCGAGAAATGTTGAAATTATACACGTCATATCTCTGTAACTAAATGTCATAGAAACAAACCGATTACACCAAAAGAAGCGTCTTTAAATTGTTTCTTTATAATTAACAAATTGGAAATTTGACTTAAGTCGACTTAAGCGCTTTTGTCAAAATTCCACAGATATATTTTCCTTAAGCCCCGTTCCGGCACATAAAAGGTACAAGCACCAATAGCTCCGGCGAGTCTATCTTGTTATCTTAGATATCTTTAATGAACAGGATCCCATACATACTTCTCCTACTCGCCAGATTCTGCAGATTCCACATCCAACAATCGCGTCACAATCAACCTCACAACTCCATGTCTCCACTTGACTAATTCATGCTGACTTTGTTTCATTTCTTGCAGGCCGCCTAAATGGCGGTGGTGGCGGCGGCGGCGGCGGTGGCGACGGCGGTGGTCTGCTCAGCGGTCTTGGCGGCGGCGGCGGTAGTGGCAGTGGTGGTGGTGGCGGCGGCGGCGGCATGATGGGCGGCCATCGCGGCCGCCATCGCAAGCAGCAGCAGGACAAAAAGCAATTCCAGATGTACATTCCGCTCTATTTGGCGGCCACCACTTTCGGCTGGACGATGGTGGCCGCCAAGGCAGTGGGCTTGCTGACGCTCAAGGCGCTGGCCATCTCCAAGCTGGCCTTCGTGGTGGCGGCCATGGTCATTGTGAAAAAGATGATGGACAGCGCCTCGGACAAGTAAGTGCAACGGCGCTCGTCAATTTCCACCCACTACATGCGATTGTGTTTGGTTAATTTTTTGTCTTTGTGCGGCGCGCAGAATGATGTATCAATTTCCGGAGCACACGCCCTACATGATGCCCTACGGCATGGACTACCCCATGCATCCGGAAATGATGGGCGGTGGCGGTGGCGGTGGCGGTGGCAGCGAGATGTATCCGGCGGCACTGCAGCTGGCTGCGGCCGCGCCCATGCAGCATCAGGCCCATCCCGGACTAGAGAGCTACGCGGCCGAGAGCAACTTGCACCACAACATTGCCGACATACACAACAACACGCAAATGCTGGCAGCGCTCAACGCAGTCGGCCTGGGCCAGAAGGTGAAGCGCGACGACTCGTGGATGGCCAAGAGTGAGTGCAGCGACACTTTTGCGATTATTGCATTTTTGTATCTTACACGTTTGTCGTCTGTGTGCCTGCGACAGCAGTAGCGTGGCGTGTGCCGCAGCGTCACGCGCCATGGCGGCGCAAGTTCAAGCCGATCTCGAAGCGACACGACCACGTGTCCGCGTTGCGCCAGCACACAGTCGAGCGGCTGGTGTTGGCAGCAGCTGCCGCGGCCGTGGAGGAGGACATCGAGCGCGAGGACGATGCCGAGGAGGAAGAGGAGGATGACATTTTCAATAGCGAGGAGAGCGTCAAGGACACGCTCGAGTATTTGGGCATGAAAATACGCAGAAAGAAAAAGTAGCAACACTGCCCGTTGGCAGCCAAGTTTGAACTGTGATGCTAGTTTGGCTTACTGAAATATAGAATGTGTTGCATACTTTTAGTTGCCCTCAAAACCTGGCTTTCTCTTTAGCAATTCACATGCAGTGGAAGCGGGAGTTTGTGCAACGCTCGGTTGGCGGCACTGCGTGGCACAGGGCGCAACCAATTCCAGGCATTCATTTCAATTTCGTTTTAACCCTTTCACGGTACAGTTGCATATCTGCAATCAACCGTAAAATTGCCCATAATTTCGGAAGTTATTATCAAATCGACTCTTTCTTGCGATTTTACAACTATGCAAAGTTCCTTTTTTGAAATACTGGCATTAAAAGTGGGAAAAAGTAGCTAAATTTTACTTGACAGCACTTATTTTACCGCTTTTGCGAAAAGTTGCACGTATTTATTTTAGTGAAACAAAATTAATTAAAACTTATTAATAAAAAACACACAAACACTTTGCAAAAAATGCGGAGTAGAACTATGCTACAACAAATGCATTGTTTTGGATTCCGAATTGAAAAATTGCCCTAAACATTTTAACTTTTTTTTTTAATCTATCTACATATAAAAGTTTATCCTGACTGACTGATTCACGATTCACGATTACGATTGAAATTTGAACTGTAGGTACATTACTCAAACAAAGGAAACTCTACTAAGACGGGATTTTTTTAAATTCAGAGTGTGAAAGGGCAAAACATGGGTTAACGTGTTGTATGAAGAATGATGATTTAAATGGGCCTTGGTGAAAGTACTTCAAATTGAAAATCATTCGACAAGTATTTTTCAATTTTTCGAAAACCAACATTTAACGGGGTCAACAAAGGGCTTAGATCAATAATCGTTTATGGGTTCGTTTCATGTTTTTTAAAAACCAAAATCTGAAGGGGTCAATGATGGGTTAAGAGTTTGTATGCGGAAACATGATTTAAAATTACTTCGAAGATGTTAAAAACATTTAAAATGAAAGGTTAGGTTAGGTTGGCGGTGGCTGCCTCTATAAGAGACACACTCGGAGGCCTGAAAGGCCCATTGTGATACCACATATTTCACCCGTTTTTGAACTGTGTATGCAACACTGTTTTGCCAACATATTTTACAGCACACATTTCAAGCGGATGGGGAAAGGGGGGGGGGGGAACCTACAGTTTAACGCCGAATCCGAACGGCGATTGGCAGTTTTTCGTTCACACTTGGAGGTTTTGCCATTGCCAGCCAAGAGCGCACTTGTGCGATTCTTGTAATTCTCATTCCCTTCATGTGGATAGCGATAGAAGTAGATGAGTTGTTTACCAGCCCGAGCCAGGAATCGAACCTGGAGCCTTTGGTATGAGAATCCAGCGCGCTACCCGCTTGACTATCGAGGCCGGCCTTTCAAATGAAAAATAATAAGACAATTTTTTTTCATGAAAACCTGACCGGATATACTCACAGCACGTGGGGATTAATGAAGCCATACCTCAGTCTACCTAATGATGCCACAGTTTTTCAGGCAGAAGTCTTGGCGGTCAGGGAAGCCTGCCGACTGGTAAAGAGACATATCACTCATGGGTGCAAGGTTGCAATATTCATTGACAGTCAGGCAGCAATAAAGGCTCTACAATCTACCACGGTCCAGTCAAGGCTGGTCGAGGAGTATAAGATGGCGCTGAGCGCGCTAAGTCGTTGTGCTGACATCACCCTTATCTGGGTTCCTGGCCATAGGAACATTGAAGGGAATGAGAGAGCGGACGAATTGGAGCGCTCAGATGCCTCGCTTGACGCATCGCTAGGTCTCCCGGTTCCGACGCCTTTGGAAGTTGTCAAGAGGGGCTGCTATCTGCACTGTCTCAGTCTTGCCAATCGGAGGTGGAAGTTGCTGACTTCCTGTCGTACCTCGCGGGCGATGTGGCCCTTCTACAATGAGCGCAGATCCCGCAAGCTTATACACAAATCTCGCACGGACGTCGCTAGGCTTACGGCGGTCATCACAGGCCACTGGAGCATAGGTCCACATGCGGAGAGGCTAAGCATACCCCCTTCAATACCCACTGTAGTAGCTGTGGGCATTAAGATGAAAAAGAGACACCTAATCACTTCCTCTGTCACTGCGCAGCTTTGGCAAGAGCAAGATTTAAGTCTCTGGGTAACCACTTTCTTACTTGCTTGACCGAATGCTCGACAGTAAGTCTGTGGAACCTTCTTGGATACCTAAATTCTACCGGGTGGATTTAGTCATACGACTAACCAGGCTAAGTTTCGGTGAGCATGTGGTATCAAAACTGCGTCTATGCGCTAATTGTGACTTGCAGAGGGACAACTGTGAGTCAGCCACTTCAACCAACCAATCAACCAACCAACCAAGTATTAAGAGATACTTGATTTATTGGGTCCATTGACTTGAAACTGGCGTGCAAAGTCGCCGGACCCTGCCCGTTTTAAACAAGAATTGAACGGACTTATAAAATATTTATATTTGTAATGATGCTGCTGTCGCTTTCATTCTGATCAAGTAGTCAACTACACAGCGTCAGTTGAAGCTTTCGCCATTTTGAAGTTGTGCAGCCATGTCGCTACCATTGTCACTGTTTTCGAACTTCTCGATCTAATATTAAGTTAAAATACTTTAGTTAAATTAAAATATTTTCAATTTGTTGAAATTTCAATATATGTTGAAAATATTAAGAAAGAAAAAAGAACTAAAATTATTGTTTAAAATAACTAAAATGGTTGTCAAACTAGAAAAGAAAAGCCAGATTGTTGAAATATTTGCGAAAAAATTGCAGAAAGTGAATTTATAGAATTTTGTAGATGGTTTTTAATAAAATTGTTTAATGGCAAAATATGACAACTTCAACTCTGAGCAAGGAAAACCTTAAACTAAAAATGCAATACACTGACTGAACATTGATTGACTGACTGAACGTGACCAAGAAGTTCCAAAAATTGACTGTTTTTACTGACCCGCATCTACCACACAGTGGCAGTGACATCTTCCAAATATGTGTGCAAACATTTTAGGAGGCAAATTTGGTTGCAATTGGTATTGGGCGCACAAGTTGTGTACAGAATCACTCGCACCAAATGGAATCTTTGACAAAAAAACTCTCTTCTTTTGTTGCTGTTATTGTTCTTCTACATGTGTGTAGGTAGTAACTAGAAGCTGCTCCAAGATGGCGTCCACTTGGGTCTTCCAGGTCCATTGTGATGTCACAATCATTGGAGCTTGACTCCGCGCATCCATTGAACCAGTTTAACCCTTTGGACTCCGAATTTTTCCCTGTGTCTCGATATTACTTTTTGGTATTTAAATCATGAAACTTTTATCTAAGAAGTGTGCAAACGACATTTGAAGTCGCCACGCCTCTTTGTTAGAGTTCTGGCGCTAGTTTACTTTTAAACAATTTTAGCTTAAAGCGGGTTAAATAAATTTTGTATCGATATTTTTTTATTACAGAAAAATTATTTAATATTTATAGAGAAATACAAAATTATCACTTTTTGATTTTTTTTAACCATTATTAAAGAAACAGGATTTTGTTCAAACGCTCTCAATTCGTAAACTTCAGTTAGAACACAAACTTTCCCTGATATTGCTGCAAATTATTGGAAATTATTTTTGAGACAACAGCAAAATCTTTGTAATTTGCTTTGAATTTATTTCTAAAAATATTAATTTTTTGGTGCCTACTTCAATTAAACCCATAAAACAATCGTAGCTTTTGCTATAAGATGACAAATAGATGAAGTTGCTTTCAGGCAACTTTGGGGTCGAAAGGGTTAAGCTTCTCACAAAGCCTAGTAGACTGTGAATAGTTCTATCGACCAGATCCCGTAGACTGCCGTAGATCAAGTTGTGCAAGTGAGTCCTTTAGTTAATGGTAGTTAATACAACACAAGTGCATAGAAGGTGAAGCGCGTCTTCTTCTTCTTCCTCGTCCTACGACAGAAGCTATTTCTATAGCAAAAGCAAAGGAAAATTTTGCGTGGTTGTCAATTGAACAGCGACCCACAAGAACACCAATAATGGTTCTCATTTTGGCAGAATAGTGTTTTACCAGCCTGAGCTGGGAATCGAACCTTGGACTTCTGGTATAGAAGCCAGCACGCTAACCGCTGAACTCTCGAGGCAAGCAATTTTTTGTTGTAACAACATACAATTCGCTCGCAATCTCCAGCAGATCCCACTCAGTGATTTAGATATTCTTTAACAGAAGTTTTTGCATATATTTTTTACAAACTTGCTCAAACCTGACTTACTACAATTTGTATATTTAAAATATACTAAAGAGCGGCGCAAGCATTATAAAAATGACTTGCAAGCCGTCGGTGTGCTTTCAAATACTGTCGCTCTTCTTCACTTTCACTACAAAACAAGCACTGCAGTGAAGAAAGCTTTTGGTATTCATACGAATACAGCACGAACGACAATAGAACTTCAAGCACCTTGAAGTATAGAACAATACTGAAGTAGAACAACATTGTAGTAGAACAATACTGCAGTAGAACAACACTGAAGTAGAACTATACTGCAGTGGAACAACACTGAAGTAGAACAACATTGTAGTAGAACAACACTGAAGTGAAGCACTGAAGTAGAACATTTTCAAGCACATGGTGTTTTGTTTTGCACGATCGGAGTAGCTGATGTTTGTTTTTGGTATTTTGTATGGGATCTGGGTTGCATTTCAAGCATTACAACAACATTAATGTAAAAAAACGCAGGTTTAAAACATGATTTTCGATATTTATTTAAGTCTGTTTCACTCGGTGTGAAGTATAAGTTCTGCTTCACTCGGTGTGAAGTAGAAGTTCTACTTCACTCGGTGTGCTTGCTGTGATTTACCGTTACTTAACCTCATTATAGCTTTTCCATATTTATTTAAGTCTGTTTCACTCGGTGTGAAGTAGAAATTCTGTTTCCCTCGGTAGAAGTTCTACTTCACTCGGTGTGCTTGCTGTGATTTACCGTTACTTAACCTCATTATAGCTTTCTGTTTTGATGTTTTGCTTGACAACAGAACACAAGCACTGTCGTTGCTGTAGCGAAAAGGTTTTCGAATGATGCAGTGCTTGCTTTGTTGCAGAATAGAACTATTGAGCATTTGAATTTGGTGTCACCGCGACACTGAAGTATAGTACTTGACAGTACTGTGCAGTAGTGAAGTGTGCCCAACAGAATCTTTTGTGCAGCTCTTTAGTATATACTCAATGATTTGTTGTTGTTTTATGGGTTCCAACAATACACTAATAGAGTCCATGTCTTGAATTTGTGCTTTCAGCAGCGGCGGCCGCAGCGGTGAGACGTCCTCTAGTCTACAACTACTTACAGCCGCACCATCCCTACTATCGTCTATGACGCGTGCAACGCTTAGACAATGATGGCAAACACCAACTGTAGGCAGTAAGCTACGAGTAGAATTAACTTAAACGAATTGTGAGTAAGTTAAGTATTTATTAAAATATGCAATAAGCTTCTTATTCTTAACTTTAGCCAAATAAATGCAAACATATGAAAATGTATTGAAAAAATGTAAAAAAAAAATTTGTCAGAAAATCGTTGTATACAAAATAGACTAACTCTACTAAGATTTGCTAAATAAGAAAACTTCAACACACACATTTATAGCGTTTATGTATTTATATGTAAATTTGTACTGAGCAGAAAATGCTACAAAATCCCAAAAAAAAAAAATTAATTAAAAAGAACGAAAAAATGAAGTAAATAAAAAGCACAAACCAGAGCTGACAAGCTTCATTGTCTTTTATTACAATGTAAATCATGTACAATAAAATAAATACAAATAAATAATAACAAACTAAATTAAGATAATTTCTAAATTTGTTGTGTTTCTTAGTTTTGTAATAATCAATGGTTTTTATTAACGAACTTTTGAAGTCAATTCAGAGAGAGAGCTTTGGAAGCATAGCTAATACATTACTTAGAATTGCAATAGAGGCTTTAGAGTGCTTAAAGCTACATACAAAAGACCGAAACGAACCCAGAACCTAACCACATTAGAGCGAGAGGTAGCAAGCAGTTAGTAGGAAAGGGAAGATTAAATAAATTAAAGCAACTCGTAAAGTCAACTAAAGCAACAACAAAAACAACTAAGCCAACCCCTTGAAAAGAAAGTGCAAGTCGAAAGCATTTAGTTCGAGCTGAAATGATAAGATTTGCTTATGAAGCACAGATGTTCGTCCAAGGTCCGTAATTGATTTGGTGCTCAAGACTCATTCCATTCCTTCGGTCGTGAAGCTGCTGCCTGCTCCACTTTCACTCTAAGCCAGCGGCACTTCTTTCACTTCTTATGTTTTGTTTCTGTAACCAGCCAAAGTCCAGCGTTTGCGCTTCTATTGGCCGCACTCTAAGTGCTTTTGTGCGCCGGCAGCTGCGCTGCGTAGGCCATTTCCTGCGCCTCCTGCGCCACAATGTGCGCCGGCACCTCGGCCATGCCCTCGATGAAGCCGTCCAGCGCACGTGCCCAGCCCGAGCTGTACGAGTCGTGATGCGGTATCTCGACGATGTGCTTCTTCTGCGACAGCAGCTTCTTCAGTGCAATTATGACCGACAACAGCAGCGCAATCTTCGACACAATCAGCGCCTTGCCCGCCAGCAAGAAGAGGCCCTTGAGCAGCAGGGCACCCACCATGCCCGCCTTGGCCGCCATCAGCATCAGCAGCGGCCCAATGTTCTTCATTTTGCCGCGGCCCTCCTCCAGCGCCTCGACAGGACTCACGGACACGCCAAAGTTGAGGTTGCCCTGCGGCTCGGTGGTCACAACAAAGTCGGCATTATTGGAAAATTTATAGCGCAGCGTTCGTGAGCGTACAAACTTCCAGATTTTGCCGGCCACCAGCAGACCGAGTGTCTCGTCGTCCGAGTTAATTGAACGCGCCAGCAACATATCATCGTCCGGATCGTCGGCTATGGTGTCAATGTCTCTGCAAAGGACAACGCGCACGAATGCTCTTGAAACGGCCCAACCACAAAGAGAAGCAAGTTTTTAACTGAGAAAACGATAGTCGTATGTGCTGTTGAATTCAATGCAACATACGATATTCGTTTTCTGGGGCAACGAAATGCTGTGGGTATGGTGAGAAGTGGACGAGTTACCTGTTCTGTGTGACTTTGACGTTTTCGTTTATCTCAATGGAGGACTTTTTAAATATTCGATTCATGTAAACAATCAGTTTCAACATCATGCACGAGTGATTGTCTCGCTGGCTGCATTTGGTGTTGAGTTTGCGCAGGAAGCCCTCCTCCAGCTGATGGCGGTTCATTATGGGAATCTGTCAAAAAAATCAATGTGAACTGTTTTACGAAAATCCAAGCATTCGTAACTGAAGATCAGAACGAGAAGCTGAGTAGCTTTCTGTGGCATATTTATTGTTATGGAACTTTAGCCTAAACCAGATGATATATATAGTTACAGTTATTAAGTTATGAAGATATAGTTACAGTAGCGCACAAAGGATTTCATAAGGGGGGGACGGAGACGGGGGTTGCGTACAACTTTTGAGCCAATTAACATTCGAAACCATATTTTGTAGCGGCAATTTTTTCTTTTTTGGTGAAGTTTGAACCCCGAAACCCCCCTGTGTGCGCTACTGTATAGTCATATTGTATATTAGCAGCGCTCGTTGTCTTTGCACACAAGTCTGCGTGTTTGTTCGAGTTTAAAAAAAAAAAAAAAAAAAAAAAAAGTCTGAAATCAGTGGGTGTCATAAATCCCTTTGCTGAGCCCGGCGGATTTTGATGAAAAATTAAAATAAAAATATTTTTGTAATTATTTCACATTTGAAGTGCTTTCACTCAAATCGTTAATCACTCATTTGGGGACGTTAATTTTACGTTAATTTTAGTTTGTAATAAATTGGCTCATTAATTCATCATTTATCATACAAATTGTTAAACGAATATATTTCCAAAAAAGTTGATAAACACTGTGCGTGTGCGACTTGTCAAAGTTTTTTTTTTCCATTTGAAGCACTTGCACCGAGTATGAAGTCAACAGACCTAAAAACTCATGTTTTTTACAGTTTCTTAATAAAAACTCTTAGCCCAAAGTTGATCTCGCCAGAGTTTGATTAAAAAAAAACACCGCTCGCTCATCTCACTTTCACTGAGTTTGAAGTCAAAAAAGGTCCATGAAATCATGTTTCTCCATACAAACTTTTAACATACTTACAAGTTTTTTGCAATACATTAAAATATTTCAACTGAATTCACTCAACTTTGTCCAAGCAGAAGAAGAACAAGAACCAGTTTCAAGGCTTGAGCACTGATGAGCTAAACAGCCTAAACTTTGATCTCTTCTGCTATGAAAGATCTATTAAAATTTGTTCATTGATCGCATTGAAGTGCAACAGCATGAAGAAGAACAAGAACCAGTTTCAAGGCTTAGGCACTGATGAGCTAAACAGCCTAAACTTTGATCTCTTCTGCTATGAAAGATCTATTAAAATTTGTCCATGGATCACATTGAAGTGAAACATCATGTTATACCATGAAAAAACTGTGAATTTGTAGCAGTTCCTCTTAGCTATCGAGAACTTACGTAGATTACCTTTCTATGAAACATTAAAGTGGAACAGCATTTGATACAAAAAAAGTGCTGTGAACTGTGCGACATTTGTCTCTGTTGGGTGCTTATTCAATTTACTGTAGAATGTACATAGACTTATCTGTGCTCATCTAACCATAATTGATTTTAACAAACCAATTCCAACCATTTAAACTCATTTTGTACATATAAACTAATATACAAAATTATTGTACTATCCTTTCGCTCACTCTCACTTGAAAACATTGACGCCACTGCCTTTAATTGCACACAAATTCACCACATTGAGGACAAAAATTTCCAACAAAGCTAAGCCACCTTCAATCAAGCTTATAATTTTGTTAAGAAATCTGTTCAGTTGGTTGAGATGTTTTTGTTTTCATTCAAAACTGTATGTTTTTTTGTTGTGCAAGATTTTGTAGTCATTCGCCCACTGTGAAAAAGTGCATCAATTACCGCATTGTCGCTGGCGCTGATGGCCGGCGTGGCGCGCACAGCTAAAATCGCTACGAACGCGATCACGCCACAGGATATTAACGCTCTCATGTTGGCGACGTGTGACAGACGAACACGAATCGGTATTTGGTTTGAATCGTTCACTGTTCGACGCCTTGATTTCGAATCCTTAAAGCGCGCTCATGCGGACAGCACTCGAATGCGGCGGCTCTGTGCGCTTGCTGCAGCTACTCGGATCCGACGCGTAGCATATGGGACAGTTTATTCCTGCTGCAACGTCACTTTCGAGAGGCTTACAAATGCGTTCGTATCCTGGTTTGACTTTGTCAACAATTTTGCGCCAATTCGCACCGAAACGATGCCACCATCCAACCGTAACCGCACTATATCCTTTGTTATCCTTGTTGTACGCGCACAAGTGTATTTTTTTTGCTGTTGTTTTTATTTTTTCTTTTTCGACTATTTGTGTTTTGGGTGTGTTGTTTGGTGGCCGCCAACTGTGTCGCTAAGTCACCGTAAAACTGGCAAAATGCGATGACATCGTTGTGATATCAGAAAACCTAATGCGAGTTCGAATGCCTGTGATTAAGATTTTATACGAAGCGATGACGGCGCACGGCACGGCAGCTGGCAGGGATGCTACCTGTTCGCTGGCAAACCAGCCGAACGACTTGCCAGCGCAGCGATAATCCCAGTTAGACGACGATAGACCCAAAAACAGGCACAACCACACAAACGCTGCTGCCACCGAGTCGACTGCGGCAGCTTGCCGCATGCAGCTCAATGTCAGGTTGCAACTTGCTTGTCGAGTGCAAGGAACCGCAGACATCGTCGACTTCTGGCTTTGTTTTTATTACGCTTAGATTTGTTGCTTTTACCGTTGCTGGCTGCACTTTTTCGGCCACGACGGTTGCATGCAACACAAGTCGAGCCGGTGCAGGCGCGCCGTTGCACAAGCAGACAGTGCCAGCCTCATCGTCGCACACTTGCACTCGCCGCGCACAGGAAACCCAATTCCCACCAACACCTATTAGCATAGTGAAAATTGAAAATTTCTGCTGTCGTTGTCAACACACGATTGGCATCTTCATTGTGCATAAATCGACATGACAAGGTTTTCTCTTTCTCCACACTGTCACCGAAGTAATTCGTCGCATGTCGTGCGCTGCAATTTGCGAATTCATCAACTTGATTGAATTTAATTAAAGAACAGACACTGACAACTTTATGTTCAATTAACTAGTAGACCTTTTTCACAAAAACCCACATAAAATTGTACCGTCGCAATTGTTGTGAGTGGCTGCTGTGGTCTCTGGGAAATCGGCGAAAATTCACACCACTTTGAATTATCCAAATTCTTATGCATTGTAACCAAATAAACTCGTATCTGCCTTGTAATTGGCGATCGGCTGAAAACCCGGACCCGAGTGTCCTTCTTTTGGATCCGGTGTCTTTCCCCATTCGTTGGCTTTTCTGAAGATCCGGACGGGATCTTTTGGGAACCATTTGGTCTTGCTTATGTGCTTAACATAACTGGCCTTAACACCGGCCTGCCGCAAAAGGCCTGCTTTGCGCATATCCTCTACAGTTGGTCACATCAAGAGATAATAGGACGTTCCCAACATTTTTCTTTCATCGGAAAATCGGTGTCCTTCTTTGCCGACGACCTTCAACTACCACGTCAAACACTTTTCTGCCGGAGCTTCGTTGTGCACACGGTAAACATGACCAATCCAGAGTTTCGTAGTGTTACGTCCATGTCTTAACCCTCTCCGACATGAAAATAATGCCGGGCTGTATGAATTGTATGGGCTGTAGTCCAATATATTGGACATTGTGACTGAAAGGGTAAAAACATCTCATACAGCTCGTTCTTGGTTCGTTTTCAATAGTTATCATCAATACCAATAGGGCCGAAGATCTGCGAAGCTCTTTTCTCTCAAACACTCCAAGGGTCTCTGTTTACCCTTCTTTCGCACACTCCAAGGGCCTTTGTTTACCCTTCTCTCGAACACTCCAAGGGTCTCTGTTTACTATTCTCTCGAACACTCCAAAGGCCTCTGTTTACCCTTCTCTCGAACACTTCAAAGGACTCTGTTTACACTTCTCTCGAACACTCCAAGGGCCTCTGTTTACCCTTCTCTCGAACACTCCAAGGGTCTCTGTTTACTCTTCTCTCGAACACTCCAAGGGTCTCTGTTTACCCTTCTCTCAAACACTCCAAGGGCCTCTGTTTACCCTTCTCTCAAACACTCCAACAGTGCCTGCTTACTCTTCTCTCGAACACTCCAAGGATCTCTGTTTACCCTTCTCTCGAACACCCCGAGGGCCTCTGTTTACCCTTCCCTCGAGCACTGTAAGGGCCTCTGTTTACCCTTCTCTCAAACACTCCAAGGGTCTCTGTTTACTCTTCTCTCGAACACTCCAAGAGTCTATGTTTACCCTTCTCCCGAACACTCCAAGGGCCTCTCTTTACACTTCTCTCAAACACTCCAACAGTGCCTGCTTACTCTTCTCTCGAACACTCCAAGGATCTCTGTTTACCCTTCTCTCGAACACCCCGAGGGCCTCTGTTTACCCTTCCCTCGAGCACTGTAAGGGCCTCTGTTTACCCTTCTCTCAAACACTCCAAGGGTCTCTGTTTACCCTTCTCTCGAACACTCCAAGGGCCTCTGTTTACCCTTCTCCCGAACACTCCAAGAGTCTCTGTTTACCCTTCTCTCGAACATTCCAGGGGCCTTTGTTTACCCTTCTCTCGAACACTCCAAGGGCCTCTGTTAACCCGAAAGTCAGACTGACGAGCGTTCAAAGGGACCAATAGACGAACCCAAATGCAAAAAGACGAATGACAAAACATTTCGAGGACCTACGAGTTTGCATGGAATCAACTCTGATGCGCTAAATAATCAAAAAAATAAATAACCAAGTCGGAAGCTCACTCTAAGAGTGGAGAGAACAGGAATTGTACAATATTTTTCATATATCTCCAGACATCTTGCATTTCCTGTTTGTACATATTTATACAATATGTATGTATGTATGTATGTAAGTGTCATCAGTACGCTCTCCAAAGACAAACAAGTCGCAGTAAAGTTGACCAATGGATTTAGGTGCCACCGATAGCGCGCGCCATGCTCCCACACTCGAACTGGTCCCATTTCCGCACTGTAACAGCCAGAACGAGTTGCACGTCCCACTGTGTCCCGCTGCAGGTGTCGTCATCAAATCGTCGGCGCTCGCGTGCGGCAAACTGCCGCCGCTGGTTGCTCGCATTTTCAGCGCCGCACGAAACTAGGCTAACGGCAGAAGTCGCCAAGAAACCAGGCAGCAAGAAAGCGACCAGTCACTAGCAAGCAACAATAACAATAACTATTGCCGCAATCAAAATGGAGAAATGCACCAAGTGCACAATTCGCCAACACGCAAACATTGCAACCGCTGCAGCGGCGCATAAAAGGCTGCGACGACGCGTGGAGGCTCAATGAGCGATGGCAACAGTGCCAACGACTGACTGACTGACTGCCAGTTCAACTGACTAGTAACAATAAATAGACACACTGGACTTGACTCACTTCGCTGCGACTCGACTGCGGCAGTTTCACTAAGCTGAGCTGAGCGGCCCATACGCGCGGACAGCCGTGGCCGCTTTCTTTCGGAAAATGTGGTCCAGTCGCCTGGACATGCAATGGCCGCATGTGTTAAGTGGTAGCAACTGGTAAGTGGTTTCAATGGCAAACGCTGAATGCGACTTTAGGCGGCAGTAGCCGGTTCAATGCTTGGCTACTTTTCCTCGCGTCGCTGGCGCAAATTATTGGCCATGGAATTTGCAATGCAGCGATGCGACTTTAATTAAAAGTTTATTTACTGAAACGTCAACTAACTGAATTCGAATGCTAAAATTCTGCAACTAATTGCGCGTTACATTCTGCTGAGGGTGGAAAGTTTTCGCTTTCCCTATCGCATATTTATGAAATTGAAATGAGTAGCGACAACAACAGCGACTTTTAAAATTGACTGAATTTGTTTAACATGTTTATAAGTTTCCCTCATGGCCAACAAGTAGAAGTTTGTAAGCTCTCACATGGCCAGAGAGCAGAAGAAATAAGTTGACATTTAGGGAAATACTTGAAAGGATTTCTTGGAAATCAGTTGGAAGTTCCAAATATGTTACTCATACACAACAAGCTACAGAAAATAATTTCAGGCCACTTGTCACTTCGTCACTTGATGTTGGCTTCATGAAAATGTTTGAACAAAAATACGAATATGGTCTGAAAAGTTTCCCCACCTATCAAAGATACTCGAACAAGATACGTTTTCTTTAAATTTACATATATAAATTTTGTATACGCACGGACAGTTTCTTTATGCCTGTGACTCGTGACTCAATATGCAACAAAGAGATTCTTTAGACATATTCATACCCTCTGCTATCTTACTTACTTACGCACTTGACTGGCACGACAGCCCGATTACGAGACTAAGGTCTACTAGCTACACGCAACCAACAGTGTTGTGCGTGCGAATGTTTTTTTTACAAGATTGGAAGGGACCTACAATTCCGAACGGTGAGTCGGGAACTTTTTCATAGGCAATTTTACTCTCAGAGGTTTGCCATTTCCTGCTGAGAGGACAGTCTCCGAAAGAAAAATTGTTGTTTTTTCTTATTTCGGTGTTAACGCAACGGAGTATTGAACTCGCGCAGTCTTGACTCGCGGCCCAACGCACTAACCAGCTGAGCTACGGTGGCTGCTATGCCTCTGGTATCTCTCACTTTAATTCGATGGTGGCACCATTTGCTGAACTTGAACGATGCTACTTTCAGTGGTGCGGCCATGTTCAAATTCATCTACCCAAACTTTCACGGTGCCAGATGATGGTGCGAAATTCCCATACACAGCGTCCAACTTGTCTGTAATAATCCAATCAAAAGCAAATCTTTAATGTCTGCGATACAGTCGGTTTTCTTCCAATATCACCAAATCACCTCAGAAAACGTTTGTCGTATGTTCCATTGAGCCTGGTCAGACATACGGCATTTGTTTTCTCAGGCGACGATCAACTGACTCACCAAGTGGTTGAAATTTTGGTGAACACCTTTTATAAAAAGCTCAAACTTTTGTTGTCGAATGCTCTCATCTTCATGTTGAGGTCGGAATATGTATGAGCACTAATGGTCATTCAGTCAGGTCACTTCAAAGAACAAAAGTTTTTAAAGTATGACATCTCTCTAAATTTGGAATCTTTATGTCAAAACCCAGAAGCACATATTCAAAAGGACCAAGGATTGCATCTGATAGCCCCAAGTTCCAAATCTTCCAAATAATTTTCCAAATAAACATTCAGAAGGTGCAACCTGAGCGATTCTGTTGTACGTTTTGTATGTGTTCGCACTTTTCGTACCTCAAGAACAAAGTGTTTCACTACCCTCACAGCAGCTCGAACCAAATTAACCCAACTGCACAAAACTGCTGCGGTGTTCTATGTAGCTTTGGCTATTTTCAAGCCAGTGCAATGCGCATTCTACAATTTGTCTGGCGTTCAATTTCGTTACTGCTGACGTGTTCAAAAATGTTTACCCTGTTCGCAACTAGTGTTGAGATATTTAGTTCCATTTTAATTATGCAACTCTTGTTGTGTGAGTGCAGCGAGTCGCATTTCAAACTTAATTACGTAATTGTGAAGAACACAGAGCAAATGAAGAACGCATCGTACTGAACTAAAAAGCCAAAGTTTGTCAGCAAAGCGTATGTTTTGCTTGTTAGCAGTGCTTTATCGATTCAAATGGCCGAAAGCAACGTTTCAAGTTGCCATGTTTACGAAAGGTAGTCAAACAAATAGGAAAAGGTTTAGCCGTCACGGCGCACAGTGGCTCAATTTGGTATTTTAGGTTGCGAAAATCATAACTTCTGAACGTCCTAAAACGTCCGCCGAAAGCAACTCGCCGTGACGAGTCGTTTTCTTATCGCCGTGACGTGTCGTTTTCTTATCGGCTGGACGATTCTTTTTCATATCTAAATACATCATATTGTTTGGGAAATTATCAATTTATAAAATGTCAGTCAGTTTTGGTTGGGATGGAATTTCATTTGCATACAAATATTCAATGTTGCTCTCATTGTTTTGAGCTTGAATCAATGCTGTTGATCAATGAACCGTCGACGAATGAATACACATTTTTTAAATGCGATCAATCTCCCGGAAATACAAAATATATCAATTCGATATTTCAAAGTCCTGAAAAACAACGTGTTTTCGTGACATGTTGCTAATTTGTCACTGCGGCAATAAATCGTCGAGTCGCCAATTTATTGCCACTGACGATTGTTGCCTATTTCTCACATTTTGCTTGGTGGGATTATTCTTATTTATAAAAAGCCGAACTTTGACAAAGTATTACGTAGCACCCTGTATATTAATTGAATTTCTTTTTTTGGATGAATTTTTTACCAACAGCAACAACAATTTTTCAATTATCTCGATTCGTTCAGAAGTTATGATTTTCGCAACCTAAAATGCCAAATTGAGCCACTGTGCGGCGAAGCGATACACGAAAGCAACGTCTCGTGTATGTGTGTGAGTGTGTATGGGTGTGTGGGTGCAATTATTTTTGTTTTTTTTTGTTTTTTTGTTTTTGTTTTAATAACGGCACAAGTATGGCTAAGGAAAAATAACTTACAATTTATTTACAACGACAATACAGAACAATAAATAGTTTAGAGCATTTGTTGAGCTGTGCTGGATGCACACAGTTACAGTAAAAAATCCATTAACAATAACAATAACAGTAAAATGGCAACTGGGTCTAACTCTTCTGCACGGTCGGAATGTCCTTGCCGGTGTTGCGGCCATAGTAGCCCGAATAAGCCGCTTCGTGCGCATCGCCAAAGCTCACCGAATTGCCGACGCCGCCGCCACCAGTCTGATAGTTCTTGCTGTAGTAATCGGTGTAGGGCTTCGAGAAGGACGGCTCCTGGTGGTAGTGGGGTCCGGTGGGTCCGCCGGTGCCCTCGAAGTGATCATGATGGTGATAGTAGGTGGCGGCACCCACACCCTGCGGCGAGTACTCCGGGAAGGTGTTCTTGCTGCCGAAGAGACCAGAGAAGGCGCCGCCGCCGCCGTAGCCGGGCGCGCCGGCCGGACGGCACAGCTTAAAGTAGGCAAAGAGGCCGGGCAGCACAATCGCGGCCAGACCGAGTATCTTCTTGAGGCCAACAATGCCCAGTATGAAAGGCAGGAAGAGTAGCAGCTTCAGCTTGAAGATTTTCAACACTAGCAACAGCGGAATGATCATCTTCTTCAACTTCTTGCGTTCTGTCGAGATAAATCGGAAAGAACAAATTTGGCAAATTAATTGCAAAGCTGAGCGCAGCAATTAAAAGTGCGACAACTTACTGAATACGGGCGCATGTTTGTCCTCGATGACGTCCAATTCGCTGTCAATGTCATTGCCAATGAAACGCGCCTCGTAGCGGCCGGCTTCGGTCAGCTCCTCGGGCACGTCCACTTCCAAAGCGGTCGACTTGACAAATCTGCAAAAGGCAAAGGGTCAACTTGTGTGTGCAAATTACGTGACAATGTAATTAATTAATTTCATCGTCCACCCAATTGGCAGTGAAGTGCATTGAGGCGGCGCCTAAGGGCCGACAAACTTTGCTGTCAGTTTATGTCTTTGAGTGAAAATCAAGAGCTTTTATACTGAAAGCAGCAACATTTACGCTTCAGCCAATGTTTGGCAGCTTAATGATGTACACACGCGGCAAACGCAGCTTGAAACGGCAAAGGACATTCATGGCAAAGGGTTACTTGGACGTATGTACTCGTACATACTATATGTATATATGTATTTGTTGGGAAAACGAGGCGGTAAGGTGAGCGAGTACACGCAGAGGAAACGAACACTCGATTCTTCCAAAATGTAATGTTTTGCTCTAGTAGAGGTTTTGCGAGTTTGATTTGAAGAAATATATATATATCTTTAAAAAATTCAAAATGTATTCTTTTGTAGGTAGAATGTTTTTAAAACAATTAAAATTGGGCGTAAGACATTGTTCATGAAATCTGAAAAGAAGCCACAAATTGCTATGCGGATTCTGTGTATCGGTTTTTCCGGATTTTTAGCGACTAAAACCATCTTCGCCAACTGGACTGCGGACCTTGTGTTCAGGGGCGGATTCAGAAAAATATTTTGAATGCTTTCAAAAAGTAATTCTTTAATATTCACAAATGTTTATGTTTATACCTTTTAACTTGTATTTAGTTTTAAAGTCGACGCTAATATTTGGGAGGGTTTCAACCCCCAACCCACCCCCTGAATCCACCACTGCTTGAGGTTCTGTCGTTTGGCAATTCTTCGAGGAAAGTTTTGCATGATTCAAGCTGAACTTACTTAACACACTTTTCAAAGTGTAGTTGTCGAAAGATGTGGTTATATACCAGTGGCGGATCCAGGGGGGTGTTTTGGGGATCGAAACCCACCCGAAATATTTGGATCGACTATAAAACTACATACAAATTAAAAAGAATTTTATAAATATTAAAGAATTACTTTTTAAAACCCCCCCCCCCCCGAAATATTTTTCTGGATCCGCGCCTGTTATATACATCCGATTTCTACTGCAGATAGTTTGTTCAAGACTTTGTACTGAACGTAACTGGACTTGAAATGTTTCAACTCACCTTTCAGCACGTCTCAGCGCGTACTTGAGCATCTGATCCCAATCGGTGTCCTCATTGCGCGGCTCCTGCGAATACTCAAAGGGTTCTTGCAGCAGCGAACGTTGCTGATTCTCTGGCAAACGCACAATGCGCGCAAAGTCCGTTAAACTGTTAAAAACAAAAAGCATTGAAAACTTGATTCTTGAAATCACTTTCACAAAAACAAAATCTATTTATAAACAGAATTTTTCGCTTAACCCTTTCGGCACGGAGTTTAATTTTGAACTCCAAAATAATCTCAATAGAAATATTCGCTAAGTTGGGGTTAGAAAATTATACTGAATGCTCACATACTCTGAAATCATCGTTTTATGCGGGAAAACCGAAATCGAAAAAATATTTTGCGTGGGTCGTTAGATTTGAATACATTTTTTGAGGGGCATTAAAAACTTGCTGGGACGTATTATCCCTGTAGTTCCGAAAGGGTTAAAGCGAACTTCGAGGGACTGGTCAAAATGGTTCGTTTTAACCGAAAGTTGGCTTTAAACGCGTTTGTAATAGGCGAAAAAATAAAGCGCGTACTTATGAAATTGGTTCGTTATAGGCAGAAGTTCGTTATAAACGAATCCTCCGAATGCTCCAATTCTTGGCTTCGCACTCACCGATATTGATCCCTGTAGAAGATTTCATCGAAGCTGCTGAGCGCTTGCGTCTTGAAGCACTCGGACAGATCGCCGCTGAGGCAGTTCTGGTTCGAGCGCGCCAAATAGGGATCGTTGTCGTGTTGCAATCCCAGCAAACTGAGCAGCGACGAGCGGCCACCGCGCTCCTCGCCGAAGTTGGCCGCCGTCTGTTGCAGCCGCAGCTGTGGCTGTGGCTGTGCCGTGTAACTTTGCTGCACATTTTGAATGGGTTGTTGTTGTTGTTGTTGCTGTTGCTGCTGCACGGGTTGTTGATCCGGCAGCCGCAGACCCTCGCCGGCCACCAAAGCTGCTGTCGCGAGCAGTAGAAGAGTGACTGTGAGTGCGCTCCTAGTGCGCACGTGCTGTCTGCTGTATGACATAGCTGCAAAAAACACAAAACACAATAACAACATTTTCATTTTTCAATATTACTACAATTGTGTTTGTTGTTGTAATATAAAACTATGCATGCAATTACATGGTGAACTGTTTTGCATACGTTCTTAGCGGTTTTTCAAAATTTCTATGTAGAAACCTAAAAGTTGACAACCTCACAACTTCGATCGTATGGGAGATGCCCTCCGATGGTGAATTTCTGAACCTTAATTAATTTTGTATTTTTTGTACACAAGAATGTTGGCGATCGCTGAATAAATCATTTAAATTGGGTCAGTAGTTTCCGAGATACGATGTTTTCTCGCTTACTTAACAACTACATTTACAAGTGGGGAGTTAATGGCATAGAAAATGGCCAATTTTGTATGGCAGCCCCCTTAAGACTTGGAGATAGCAGGTAGGTATGTCTGAAAGAAACATTCGGAAGGGAAAATAAATGGGTATCGGTCATACATTTGACACATCCTGGGGGCAACTTGGGAGCAGTGGGAGCCTATTTTGTAAAAACGACCATTTTGTATGGGAGCCCAATTAAGGGTTGGAGATAGGGGGTGAGGATGTTTGAAAGAAATGTTCAGTACAGAAAACTAGAGGGGGTCAGTCATAGAATTAAAACCTCTAAGAGCAACTTCTGACCAGCTGTGGAGCAATTTGTCGAAGTTCCTAGCTTTTTTATGAACTTTGACCTCGTTGCGAAGCCATTTAGCCCCACTCTAGCCTGAAAATTTGTTGCCACATGCGCTTTTTCACCAAACCGCATAAAATGAGAGGTTGCGGAGCATCGAGAACCCATTATTAAGAATCTCCATACAATACTAAGTCATGTCTGGTGCGCAGCAATGTTGTTGGCGTTGTTTTCACTTTATGGCTGCCAACGTTGAGTGGTGCTGGCACACAAAAATAACCCCTCCCCCTTCCCTCACATATATAGTATATACAAGCAATTTGCGGCAGAGCCAGAGGAGAAATACTTTCGGTGGGAATGTCAGTTTTTTTTTGGTTTTTATAAGCAATAAATTAAAAAAATCTATACTCTGCTGCACGCTTTGTTTTGGACATGTTTTCCACATACTTTTTTTTTTTACTGTCAATACTTCGCTTTGTTTTCAATGCCTCGGATTGACTTTTAACGCTGCCAACTAACTGAGCTCAGCGCACACAAACACACACAGTTCCACTCCCACTCACACACAATACGCGTTCGTTGCACTGACGCACGACATACTTTCTTTGCATCCGATGCAAATGTAGCGCAGCGCACCGACAATGCGCAGCGTCGCACAGTTCAGTGCTCGGGGCGGCTGCACGCGCGCGCAGTTGCCGTGCACAACTTGGCCACTTGGCCGTAAATAAAACAAGAGTGAATTTCACTCGCAACGTCGCTTCGCTTGCGTACGCGCTGGGCAGAGCTTAGTTGGCGGCCGGCCGGACAGCGCTGACTGTCGGTTGCGCACAATGGCCATAACGCTTGCTGGCGTTAAATGTTGCTGTAAAGATTGGCGGAGCGTGAGCGCAAACGGCCCAGTACGTGTGAAATTGATTGGCTGCAATGTTGTTGGCTTGTTATGTTTTCAGTTTTAATTGCACGAATTGCCTGCATTGCATTTGATTTAAACATTTAGCCAAAATTAAGTGGAATTTCATGGTTGCACCAATGCACGCAGTGAGAAGGTAAAATAATAGATTTTTTGTTTTGTCTGCTTATGAACGAAATTAGCGAAAAAGTCCTAACAAAATTTGTATTTAGTTATTATTTATTATTTAAAAAAAAAACCATGGAAATCGGCCGTTGCGTTTGAGTGTGATGCGCTTAGATACAGATTAAGATAGATTAGACAGAGATATCGATTTCTTTGGAAAATTTCCTCATATCGTTATATGAATTATGTTAAAAGTGCTGTGGCACTTGTGACCGAAATAAGTAACTAAATTTAATAAAATATTCAGTCATTATTTCGGCACGAATATCTCATATCTCCGCAGGTTCGATTTAGGCTCGGCTTGTTTCAAACGAGCTTAGTTTCTTTCTATGTTTGACATGAACAGGTCAAATGGAATATACTAAATCAGTGGCGGATTCCGGGAGGTTTTGGGGGTTGAACCTCCCCCTCGAAATATTTAGATCGCCTATAAAACTACATACAAATTAAAAGGCATTTTATATATATTAAAGAATTATTTTTTTAAACCCACCCCCTCCCCCCCCCCCCCGAAATATTTTTCTGAATCCGCGCCTGTGCTACATACATACATACATACATCGTACGTATTCGAATAGCATTTTCCTGGTGACGAGTTTGAAGCAAACAAGTCAACAGTCAATACAAAAGATCAGTCCAAACAAAAAAAAAAAGAACTGCATCAAAGTTCTTAAAAACGACTTGTCGTTGGTTTCAATTGGAATTATTTTCATATGTTACTAAAATTTACACATCAGATTATCCATATCCATATTATACAATAAAAATGAAATGGAAAAAGTTTTAGTCTTAACAAGACAACAAGCAAAGAAATTGTAAACAAAAGACAAGTCGAAAAAACTACTCAAATAATTGAGTAATTGCTGGAATTGGAATGCAGGGATTGAGCAGATGTTGTTGCTAAAAGTTTAGTTTCCCGGCCAGATGAGGAAATCAGCAACGTTTTGATGCATCTGTAGGTGATCAACAAGAGTCTGGATGAGAACTTCAGGAAATGGTACAATTTAGCTACGTGAGCAACCGCACAAACTGCCATTGTAAACAAACTACCGGGGTCCTGCTTAACCCTTTCGAACCCGATTTTTACCCCATCTCTCGATATTACTTTGTAGTAATTCAATTATAAAACACTTAAAAGTGTGCACACGACATTTGAAGTCGCCACGCCTCTTTGTTTTAGAGTTCTAGAGCTAATTTACTTTGGAATAATTTTAGCTTAAAACGGGTTAAATACAATTTGTATGAATATTTTTTATTTACAGAAAAACTATTTAATATTTACGAAAAAATACAAAATGATCACTTTTTGATTTAATTTAACCATTATTAAAGGAACAGGGTTTTGATCAAACTTTGATCAAAAGACTTCAATTAGAACACAAACTTCCCTGATATCGCTGCAAATTATTAGAACTTTTTTACGGATAACAGTAAAGTTTTTGTAATTTGCATTGATTTCACTTCTAAAAATATTAATTTGTTGGTGACTACTTAAATTGAACCCATAAATCAATCGTAGCTGTTGCTATAGATGACAAATACATGAAGTTGCTCTCAGGTAACTATGGGATTGAACGGGATAACAGCGGTTTACACGCAACGAATGGGCATCTCCGAGTTGAATGAATGCAGGAAAAGCAACGAAAATTGTATTAGGGAAATTTTGAAACATATTCTTGCTTCTTTGCAGATTTCTGAAAGCTGCACTTTATTGAGTTAGGGGTCTCCGAGTTTTTCGAGTTATCCAATAATAAGTCCAGCCATCAATTTGCACCAATCACTTTTACGTCGGCCCGCAACACTAAGGATGCTAGGCATCCCACATGGTCCAGGCGTGGGCAACCTGAGCTGCCGCTGCCGTTTGTCTAAGAACCTGATTTAATATTTTCATTTCAAAGTTATGGTTAGTTTTAGCTTAGATTTGTTCCGATTAAAAATTTCCGAATAACTAGTTTCGACTCAATTGAAGTTGGTGGAAATAAGTAGTTAAATGTGCGGCCGGTAAGCTTCTATAAACAATTGTTTAGTAGGCTCGTACACAACTTTGAAGGCTAAAACTAAACGCAAGTGTGCATAGTTCAACAATACGCGGTTTGTGCTCTGTCAGAGTCCACACCACACTTCTTCACATTATTATCCATGGCGCTTTATATGTAAACTCCGAAATCAAAGTGAATGTGAATGTATGGGCCATACAAATTGACTCTGCGGCGAAAATACATTTCGCCATTTGAAAACCATTTTACAGAGAATCACTTTCAAAATTCCACACATACACATTACTTACTCTTACCTACTCGTAGAGCAGCAAAATTTTCTTTCAACACTTTCTAATTGTTATCGACTTGGTTTTTTCTCTCGCCGTCAGCTCACCTCCTGTGACTGACTGTCTGACTGACTGACTGGCTGGCTGGCTGGTTGGCGCACTGGCTGTCTGTGACGTGGTGGAGCCTCTGCAAAAATTTACACACGGCCGCACCTTTTGACGCGTTTTCACTTATAAAACTCAAACATTGACATTGGCATTGCGATTGCGCGCGGCTTTTCGCCCCGCCAACCGACGTCTGCTTGTTTATATTGTTGTGACTCGGCCGTGACTGGTGTTATCGGTTCGCTATAAAGCAGTCGGTGGTGGTGGCTACGCCACTCGCTGCCCGTCGGCCAGTCAGTCGGTGTGAGCCCATAGAAACCCCATTGTCGAATCAATACAATCGTTTCGCTCTCAGCAGCAACGCTGCAATGCATCGAAATATTTCAACAAGCGAGAGAAAATTGATTCAAAATATAATCACAACACAAACAACAACAACAACAACAACTGCAAATGCTATACAAAGAGACCAAGCGGCCAATTTCGTTTGCTGTGAAAGATGGCCAAAACGTGAAATCGCTTGTGAATACAAAATTTAAGAAAATGAAATGCATCTTCATCATTTAAGTTTGGCGTATGCTGCACATAAAAGGCGCAGAAGGCAGGCAGCGTTTATGGTTGCTTTCGGTGCTGCGCTTTGGCGGCCAGCGACAATTATTTTAACTTTTATATAATATGTGCTAATGGGAGCAGCAAAACAACAAAAACAACAGTCGCAACAAACAACAAATCAAGCGGCCCAAGTGCGCAGCGACGCACAGTGTCGCGAGTGTGGCCAAAAATACAAAAAGTCGATGTTGCAAACATGGTATTTTTTTTACACATATGTTGAGATAATACTCCCAATAAGACAAATCCAAAATATTTCTTAAAACAAATAATAAATGTAAGCAGGAGCCATCCACAGAGTTGAGCCTTTTCTTGGAACACACGTTCGCCAAAGCAACTCACTATTTGAAAACAGCGGCAAAACAGCTACTACAATGGTGAGCTATATAAAAGACAAGGTGGGCACTTTGATCGTATCATCGAAAGTAGGCAGAATGCCACGCCCACTTTGAAAATCTAAACATTTATACCAAATTTGGTATCACAAGCTGAAAAATAAACAAAAATTCTTAAAGGAAAAGTTTTGGCCCCTTAATAAATATGCTTCAGCTGCCACGCCGACTTTTAAGGTTTTAGAAAGCTTAAAAATTAAAATCACATCGTAGAACGGTATTGTAAACAGCGTTCTAAAAATACAGTTGTAGTTGTAGTCAAATGCGAATATTTTTGAAAGTGGGCGTGGCAGACCACCCATTTTTAGTGTGAGCTTTTTTCATTATTTTAAGCACAAATGCAACATTTCATATTTCTATCACTAATATTAAGCAACTTATTTCAATATTACTGTTCCTTTCGTAAGGGGGGTGGGCGTGGCAATGCTCCAATTTAAATTATTTTTTGCAAATTTCTTAATTTCGACCTCGAAAACGATCTCACCAAGTTTCATCGAGATAGCACAACGCTAAGTATTTTTGGCCACGGCTTATATGGAATCGCGACACTGTGCGACGCGTATTTTTGGCTGCGGCATTTGTTGTTGTTGTTTTTGTTGTTATGCGTTTATTGATTTCACTTGTGCACAGTTTTCAAATAGATATGCTGGTGGTGGGAAGGGGGGGGGGGGCGTTTCAACGTAGTAGTGAAGTAGTTGCGCACATTTGAAAGTAATTTTATTGAAATGTGCCCAATGCAAATTGTTAAGTTGAATGAGACGTTGTAATAATGTTGTTGACAAAGTGGTTATTGTTGTTGCTGCTGTCACAAATGTTACTATTGCTGTACAATAAAACTTATAATGAAAGTAATCAGCTAAAAAGGAATGAACAAAACTAATGAGAGACAAAGTGACTGAATGAGTGAAAGACTCAATGACCGAACGACTAATTGAAAAAAGAACAAACGAGCCTGTGTTGTCCTTATGTCAACAAAGCTGATTGAGCTGATTGGCTTCTTGCTGAGACCACGCTTTAATGAGCTGTTGTGACTAGTTGATGATGACTGAAATAGCTTGGACGAGTTTTAGGACATGTTTCTCTTCTGGTGCAAAAAGAAAAATTGTTTTCCTTGAATGTTTTTCCCTAAAAATTCTGCATTATTCTGTATTCTGCATTAGGTTTCCTTTGCAAGAAATCATCAAACAGAAATTAAAATAACCAAATAATCAAACGAGAAAAAATTATCCTACACAATCGCATATCTAATATTAGTTGCTGCGCACTGGCATAGAGCGCAGCTCGCTCAATAAATTTTCAATTTTTCAACTATGCAGCATTGCGAGTCAACAGCCAGCCATACTCGCACACACAAACACACACACACACACACATACAGTGACTCACATTAGCGCGCACGCAGCATCTGCGGTCTCGACTCTCTGTGCATGCGATAACTTTTACTTTCGTCGAGATTGTCGATTTCTTTTGCCGCTAATGCGGTGTACGTGCTGAAGGTTGCGGTGTTGGTTAACATTTTTTCAGTTTTCATTTTTATTAGTGCTGCCTTTTTGTTTATGGTTTTCATTTGTGCCATTTCGTCAACTTTTGATCTGAGCGCTGATATTTTTCGAACGGGGCTCGCTTTCTTTTGCAAGCGAACATTTAAACCTGCGCTGCGGCTGTGAGCGTTCAGTCGCTGAACCTGAAATGCAAAGCGCTGTTGGCGTGTTGGAAAATGCCAGCAAATGCATTCTCAGTGCGGCAATTCAGCGATAGTTGAATGTTGGTATGACGTGGGAAAAACAAAAACTTGGACATTTACTATTTCGAAAATACGGCAAAAATGTTGGCCTTTCCGTTTTGCTTCGACATTGTGCATGTGATGAGTGTGGTTCAATGTCAAGATGCCACATAAACACACATAGAGTCTTATGGACATTGAAATTGTCATTGCAACAAACCAAGGCATAACTGTAAAAACATAGACCATAAATGTTGGTATTTAAATGTCGTTTTGGTTATATGCAGATTGATTATTGCTCGCATCGCTTTGGCCATTCTTGACATTAAGTTCATCGTCATGAAAACAGGTCATAAATCCGCAATGAAGCAAACAAGTTGGACACTGAATGTCTTTTAATCTGCAAGCAGAATTTCGTTTGCTCTTTTATCAAAAAGGTCTGTTAACATTTGAAAGAATAATAACAAAAAGTTTTTTTGGCAAAACTAATTTGTTTTTTTTTTGTTTTTTTAAATAGTCTCCTTTAGGCTCAATACAGCGATTTTCATAATCTAAAAGCATGTGTGATCAGTGTTTTGTATCGTAGAAATGTATCGGAATGTACTTGAGGTCAGTACTGAAAGCCTTTTGGACAGTGTTGCCAGATCAGGAGATTTCCTCCTAGGTTTAGGGGATTGTTGGCGTTTTAGGAGAATTTTTAGGAGGAAGAATTGTTTAGGAGAAAGTTTGGGAGATTTACATTTCAGGTTAGGCGATTTTTCGGATTCTTAGTGGATTTTTGGGAAATTTTTGGATAATGAAATATGATGTATTGGGAAAACTGGCAACGAAACATACTTAGGCAACTATTTCACCGGGTGAAAAAATTTAAATTGTAATGCACTAAGTAATGTACATATACGTAGGAGGCGCCACCACAAATGCCTTGTTTGAAAAGTGCAGTTCAATGTGAAAAAGTACGTAGCACTAAATTGGCAAAAAACAATTTTTGAAAGCCGCCCCCCCCCTGGACCAGCTATATTATGCCTGATTGTTGCCAGTTTCATTGTACAGTAATAAGAGCCTCATGGTTCAGTGCTTTTTAAGGAAAGAAACAATTGGCCAAACTTGCATCACGCACACGCATATTTTTATTTCATTGCCATTTGATTTGTCTAAATATAATTTGATTGCTTTTCGAAGCAGAAGTGCTACGACGCTGCAGTATTAAATTTTCAAATACTGTAATATTCAGCAACACGTGGCTAATATGAGATTTTCATATATTCGACACAAGGTTGCCAGTTTGTCTCGAATGGCTCTAACCACAATTCGGGCTTGCAAATGCGCTCCAAATGTATGTAACAAGCAACCAGTGGCAAACTGAAGTACCTTCAGGTAAGTACCGCAGTTGTAGTCAAGATGCTCTGTTACTGAACATTTCTTTGAAATGCCAAAAATCTACGCAAATCGATCGACTTGTGCCGCTTATGAGCGCTTAGAGAGTAATTTGCATGCGTGTGCGTGCATATGAGAGCCAACCCACCAGACATTTTTTGTTGCCGGCAATAAGAAAACGAGTCGCCCCCGGGAACGAATTGATCGCCGGTAATATCGCCAGCGTATCGATTTCGTATCCCCAGTCGTTCTAAAACGTCCGCCGAAAGCAACTCGCCGTGACGAGTCGTTTTCTTATCGCCTGGACGATTCTTTTTCATATCTAAATACATCATATTGTTTGGGAAATTATCAATTTATAAAATGTCAGTCAGTTTTGGTTGGGATGGAATTTCATTTGCATACAAATATTCAATGTTGCTCTCATTGTTTTGAGCTTGAATCAATGCTGTTGATCAATGAACCGTCGATGAATGAATACAAATTTTTTAAATGCGATCAATCTCCCTGAAATACAAAATATATCAATTCGATATTTCAAAGTCCTGAAAAACAACGTGTGTTTGTGACATGTTGCTAATTTGTCGCTGCGGCAATAAATCGTCGAGTCGCCAATTTGTTGCCACTGATGATTGTTACCTATTTCTCAGATTTTGCTTGGTGGGAATATTTGCGCGCAAAAGTATGCGGCAACGCAATCTGTCTGCTGCTCGCGTGCACACTGCATCACACACTGTTGTGCGCAGTTGGCAATGAAAATGCCTAAAAGTATGCAATGCAAGCGGCATTAACGAACATTTGTGTGTGTGCATGTGTGTGTGCGTGTGTCACAGCGCCATAGCAACTGTTGTCGACTTGTGCAACAATTGAAATTGGACAACGTAAAACAAATGGCGGCGCAATTGTGGCGCAAAGCAGTCTTAAGTTATATGGCGGCAATTTGCATTGCTAGCGCAATTAGCAATGGCAACATTGATTCCAGTAAAATAACAACAACAATTTTCGCATTTATTTTATTTAATCATTTGCACGTGCGTGTTTCAAATAAATTCGAATGCCCAAGAGCTTTTGCTGTCTATGTACACATACATATATAGTATGTTATGTGGGCGGCAAGCGGGGCGTATGAGTGATGTCGAATGTGTCTTGAATGACACCCGAGCCGTGTAGAAATTTCGAAAAAAAGTAGCAACAGTCGAAAAAATCATTTTTAATAAAATTTTCCGCGTAACACTTTGGAATCGTGTGAAATAGTATGTAAATTATAAGCGGGCAGACTTCAGACGTTTACAATAAAACCATTATGCACATATGGCTTGTCGACTTTGGTGAACACTGTGGAAAATGTATTAAAAATTTCGACAATTGTCGCAAATATTCAAATGAAAATACTCGCCTAACGGCAACACTAAGGTTAGATTTCTTTACTCGTAGTTGAAATCGTAACTTCTTTACATTTAATGAAATTGATCAACTTGGCAAGTTAATAAGGCGGCGAGTTATACACTATGATCAATAAGTACCGGGACTGTGTATTTTAAATTTTCCGCCGTTGCCCGATGACGTCGAATTCATAGACCCATGTCTCATCACCAGTAATTATACGTTTCATGAACGTTGGGTCCTTCTTAGCTTCGGAAATCATGTCTTCAGCCACTTGCTTTCGATGATCTTTTTGAACGAAATTCAGGTCTTGAGGAACAAGCCGTGCGGCGACGCGTTTCATGCGCAAAATATCGACAACAATGTGTTGTGCGCTTCCATAAGAGATGTTAAGATCGTTAGAAATCTCTCTGAGGCTCACATAACGATTTTCAAGCACGATTTTCTTCACAATTTAAACATTTTCGTCGGTATTCGATGTTGAAGGACGTCCAGAACGAGGAAAGTCTTCGACCACTTCACGACCACTTTTGAACATTTTATACCACTCGAACGCTCTGGTTCTTGATAGAGCAGACTCCCCAAATGCTTTCTGCAACATTTTAAGCGCATTGGCACAAGAAATTTCGTTCCTAAGACAAAATTTCAAACAAATACGTTGATCAACAAAATTATCCATTTAAAATGCGACGAAGTACAAAAAGTTGACTGACACTTACAGCTGCCAAACAAAAACGAATGATGCAATCCCGCTCAAAATTTGACACAGATGTCAGTTAAGGTCCTACCGACCTAAAAAAACCTGCATCGGGCAACGGCGGAAAATTTAAAATACACAGTCCCGGTACTTATTGATCATAGTGTATATTGGGTTTCTTCAGTTTTTGAATTTCGGGTTGGGACAAAAGTTGAGTCAAGTCTTTACTCCACGAATGACGTAAAGCGCATTTTTGATTCAATTTAGCTCTTCCAAACTGAAACAACAAACGATATTAGCATCCAAGTTGATGTGTGGCAGCATTTTCTAATGCCGACCGTCTACGGATTCAATAATCGCTTTCAACTTCGCTACAAAAGGTCCTCGCTTACAAACAATAGCAACAATAAGCTCGCGTTCTCCCCATCGCTTCCAAATATGTTAACTACGCAACAGTCCAGACCTTTTAAACAGTTTTTCCATCGATCATGTTTAAGAACCCACCCCTAAATGTATGTTAGGTAGTTTAAATGGCCTCGAAAATAAAAACTCTTTTAAGGATCCAGAAGAACTTTTCTCCCTTTTTGAAGATCCGATATGGAATATTTCTCAAATAACGAAAAGAGGCATTGGCTGACCGTAGAAAACTTGGATCATACATTTAATTTTGAGTTTTGTTATTATTTGAGTTAAGGCTTTGTTTTGTGGACTTGAAATAAAGAAATGAATTCTATTTGAAACATGGTGTTTTTTTTTAGTTTTACGAATTTCTCAAATTTCACCTAGTTCCTGGAATATAGGATTTGAACAAATGAATTGTATACTTTTATTTAAAAAAATCTTTATTTCCCCAATGCATGCAAGTTTAAAGTCAATGGGCTCAATAAATCAAGTTTCTCCTAATCCTTCGTTGACCCAATCAGATTCTTAGGAAAAAATAATTGTCTCATAATATCTAATTTAAACGGCATTCGCCATATTTTAAGTAAATTTCCCTATGAAACCCCTTAATCCATCGCTGACCCCGTCAAATTTTGATTTTCAAAAAATAGTCGCTTTATTTATAATGTGTTGCAATTTAACGAAATTTGAAGTCAAAACCCCTTTAAATCATGTTTCTCCATACGAACTTTTAACCCTTGATTTATCCTGTTAGATTTCGATTTTCAAAAAAGTGAGAAAACATGTGTCGAATTTAGCTCATATTTGACGTCAATAGGCCCATTAATTCATAGTTTTTTTTATAAACATTCAACACTTAGTTTACCCTGTTTCGATTTTCAAAAAAACTGAGAAACACGTGTTCAATTATTTCGCTTTTGATGTACATTCACCAAGTTTGAAGATCAAGAAGCCAAAAAATCTTGTGAATCCATACATATATTAACCCTTGGTTTGCCTTGTGGAGTGTCAAAAAAAGTGAAAAATATTTGTTTAATTATTTCAAATGTTTTCACAAATTTTTAAGTCAATAGGCCTATTGGTTCATGTTTGTTTCATAGTCTGCCCGTATATGAACTAAAGAGCGGCGCAAGCACTATAAAAATGACTTGCAAGCCATCGCTGTGCTTTCAAATACTGTCGCTCTTCTTCACTTTCACTACAAAACAAGCACTGCAGTGAAGAAAGCTTTTGATATTCAGACGAATACTGCACGAAACGACAATAGAATTTCAAGCACCTTGAAGTATAGAACAACACTGCAGTGGAACAACACTGAAGTAGAACTATACTGCAGTGGAACAACACTGAAGTAGAACTATACTGCAGTGGAACAACACTGAAGTAGAACAACATTGTAGTAGAACAACACTGAAGTGAAGCACTGAAGTAGAACATTTTCAAGCATACGGTGTTTTGTTTGGCACGATCGGAGTAGCTGACGTTTGTTTTTGGTATTTTGTATGGAATCTGGGCTGCATTTCAAGCATTACAACAACATTCATGTAAAAAAAAACGCAGGTTTAAAACATGTTTTTCGATATTTATTTAAGTCTTTTTCACTCGGTGTGAAGTAGAAGTTCTACTTCACTCGGTGTGAAGTAAAAGTTCTGCTTCACTCGGTGTGAAGTAGAAGTTCTACTTAGAAGTTCTACTTCACTCGGTGTGCTTGCTGTGATTTACCGTTACTTAACCTCATTATAGCTTTCTGTTTTGATGTTTTGCTTCACAACAGAACACAAGCGAAAAGGTTTTCGAATGATGCAGTGCTTGCTTTGTTGCAGAATAGAGCTATTGAGCATTTGAATTTGCTGTCAACGCGACAATTAAATACAGTACTGAAGTGTGCCAATAGAACCTTTTGTGCAGCTCTTTAATACGAACCTTGGTTCACCCCGTTAAATTTTGATTTTCGAAATATTTATCGAATTATTTTTGATTTCGAGTATTTTCCCCAAAATTTAAATTCCATTCATTGCGTTTACATACAACACCTTAACCCATGTTTTGGCCCCTTGAACCCCGAATTTGAAAAAAAAATAACGCCTTAACGAAGGTTCATTTTTCAAGATGTAAATACAACTGGCTGAAGGCTTGAAAAAATCTGGTGTGCATATATTTTGCATATTTCGGGCATATTTTCTGTGCATATAAATCCGATACCTATGACAGAATTTTTTACTGTAATTGCAATTGTTATGAAAATGTAAGAACATTTTTAGCAGTGCACAACATTGCCCCGTAAAAACCCATCTTTATGTTAACCCATTGCTGCGGCGTACCAGTTCCGTCCATACGATTTTGATAAAATTTCATACACGACCTGTAATTGATTCAAAATTATAAGAAACAAATTTTCAGCTTTCTCTCTCTGCACGTTGCTGAGATATTCATTGGGTATTTTGTACCCATTGTACCCTTTTTTCCATACTTTGTGAAGTGATCAGCTAAACACGTGAACGAAAGTTGTATTTTTTACAGGTGAGTTAGGAGGCAGATTTTTGTGAGGTTCTAGGACCACTACGTTTTACCACATTTTCCACCTCCGGAAAATTCACAACTTTTGGAGTCTGGTAACTCTAGCTAGATGGCGGAATTTTAGGGTGACCTTCACTAGACTAAGGTAGTTCCATCTTTATCCCAACCATCCCTATCAATGATTTTGATATATCTCTACCATGAACTTTTCTGTGATTTTTTTAAAAAGTCAGTTTTCATGGGTAAAATGTTACCCATTAGGCAGCAATGGGTTAATTGAGTTATGGCGAAAAATGCAATCGAGCGCCCACGCACTCTTTCTCTGTCGCACTTTTTTTTTCATTTTTGTTTACATTGCGATTTTTATTATTTTGGCGCTTTCGTAATTTGCCAAACAATCGCATAAATTATGCCATTACACACTCTACGGAGGTCAACAGTGCCGTGTTTGCATTACTTCTTTCGCTTTTTGGAGCGAAATTTACATATTGCGCAATCGAACGCTTCATCGCCGAGTCGGCCACTTTAGCCGCATCACGTTTTTTCATTTCATTTCATTTCGCTTCACTTCACTTCATTTCACTTTACTTCACTGCGGTTCGAAGCGATTCGTTATGTTTGGCTTTGCTCTTTATTTGTCATTTTCATTACCAATAACCACTTGTTGTTGTTGGTGTTGTGGTGTGTGTGTGTGTGTGTGTGTGCATACACTGATGATGACATGTATGGCTTTTGTTTACTTATTTTTGGTCGTGTGCTGGTCAATTGCCTGTCTCGCCATCTGTCTGGTCGTCGGTGCGTTGATTTGTTTGTTTTATTTTTGTTGCTTTTGTGTATTTCACTGTGCTGTGCTTAAGCTGAGATATCAGCTTTTTGTTGTTGTTGTTGTTGTTGCACTCTCAGTGTGTGTTTTTTTGGGTAATTTTACGAAAATGCATTTCGTAAGCGCCACGGAATGAAAGGCGAAGGTAATTCGCCGTTTCAGGAAAAGTTATGCAATTTTGTTGTCGTTGTTAGCTTATTGCGGGTGATTTTTTTTGTTTAAAATTTTTGCAAAAATAGACGAAATTGTGAGGTAATGAAAGTGTTTATATGGAAGCGATTACAGAGTTTAACCCTTAAATGCATGGCGTACCATATATGGTACAGTTCCTAAATCATTTGTTAAACTGTTCAATCAATTTAAATCATGTTTGTGCTTGCTCTAAATTCATTTGAAAATAATTGCCCCATGCATTTAAGGGTTAAGGTTTGCTTATATGCTTTATGAGAGAATTAACACTACTCTAGGATTTTAGAAAAATTGAATTTGTTTTTTGACTTAAACTATACTTTGAATAAAAAGAAATTAGAAACAATTTGTTGTCCAGTTGTTTTAATAATCAAAAAACATTATAACAAGTTTAGTTCCAGCACCTTGGAACAAGCATTTTTCTCGAAAGCACTTTTCACAAACTGGGTGGACGGATTACTCCTTTGCATGGATCGATTGAATTTCGCAGAAGCTTCACAAATATATTTTTTGTGGTAGTACGTAGTCAATGTGTTTTTTATCAGATGGACATTTTTTTGTTCAAAACGATGTACTGGCCATTTGGTCAAAAATTTATATTTTTTTATTTTTTATCAGGTGTACAACTTTGCTTCCGCCGTTTTCCGATAGGTGGCTGTACCGGCTGAGGCTGGTTGAAATACATAGATGGTAATGCCTTTAAAGTGAGTGTGGACAGTGCCTAACGAATTGTCATCGCCGTTTCAGTGACAGTTGTTCTTGTTTTCGTATTATTCACGCTCGAAAATGTCCGTTTATGTGCCCAATTCTCGCCATTTGCGGGAAGTTTTACTTTTCTGTTACAATTCGAAAAAAAATGCAGCTGAAGCGCATCGAATGCTCTCAGAAACTTACGGTGATGCTGCTCTGAGTGAAAGAACGTGTCGGGAGTGGTTTCAACGTTTTAAAAATGGAAGAGCGACATGACAAAGTCATCCTTCAACACGACAATGCTCGGCCTTACGTCGCAAAAGTGGTCAAAAAGTACCTGGAAACGCTGAAATGGGAAGTCTTGCCCCACCCGCCGTATTCCCCAGATGTCGCCCCTTCTGACTTCCACCTATTCCGTTCGATGGCACACGGCCTGGCAGATCAACATTTTCAATCCTTCGAAGAATTGGAAAAATTGATTGCTTCATGGATAGCGTCAAAAGAGGACTCCTTTTTTCGAGCCAGGATCCGAAAATTGCCGGAAAGATGGGAGAAAGTTGTCGCTAGCGACGGACAATACTTTGAGTAATACATCTGTAAGCACTTTTTCGCAATAAAGCTTTTAATTTCGGAAAAAAACGGCGGAAGCAAAGTTGTACACCTGATATTTCATCAGTCCATTAGTCCTTTTTCTCTGTCGCTTGAGTGGTGTTGCCCTTTAACCATCAAATGCATGAACTATTGTGTGCTACATACATTTTGAGTGACAGATATGACTTCAAGAGGCAATTGTCTGAATAGTTGTGTACGGAAACCCTCCCATCAAAATGCAGTCCTGTGCGCTGCTGGGCGGCAAATGTCTTAGAGTGAGTTTAAGAACGTTTGAGCATGAACTTGATGACTTATTGCAACTCAAAAAAGAATTATTGTTTTTTTAAGTTTTGGATGGAAACTTGGATTGACCGGGTGTTCTGGTGTCCATTAGAGCTTGTAAGGCATAGTATGCTTCTAATAAAATGTTATTTAACATCTCGTTTATGTACAACTAATTGATCAACGACTCATCATTTTTCCCCAAGGGACATTTTCCTGCCTAAGCACAGAAGATGCCAAGATGTGCAAGGGTCAGTTTTATTCTCGGAAATTGCAAGCTGCCCAATGACGTCACACTGCAGGCCGGTCTCATTGAGTAAGACAGCTAAGTATTACACAATCGATGAGGTTCGTCAGCGGCGTTAAATGTCCAAACGGCCGTGGGTCAGCCGCGCTCGGTAGTTTTAAAAAATGTTTAACATTCTTGGTTCGACACCGACCCGACATGTCAGTGTAATTGCTTTTTTGTCGAATCTTGTAAAAATTTAATTTGCTTTTGCGTGTTTCCAAAAGTCTTTGTAGAACTCGACGACAGTCTGCCAGAATTATCTATGGCAAATTAATAGTCAGGCGCACCACCATAGAATCGTCTTAATTTGTATACCATTTACTTTCGCGCTGAGTAGTTGGACATCGAACTCCACTACCGAACATGATCGACCGTGTGATAGCCGCCTCAAAAATATCAAATAAGTTGGTGAAAATTGGCCTCTTTTAAATCAATATTTCCTGTTTGGTTCGTGGAGTTGGAATGTGATTTAAGTAATCCACGTCAATATCCTATTTTCGCCGTTTTCTGTACAGTTTTCTTATTTAAAAATATTTGTTTCAAATGTAAGTATCAGGTGTACAACATTGCTTCCGCCGTTTTCCGATGGGTGGCTGTACCGGCTGAGACTGGTTGAAATACATAGATGGTAATGCCTTTAAAGTGAGTGTGGACAGTGCCTAACGAATTGTCATCGCCGTTTCAGTGACAGTTGTTCTTGTTTTCGTATTATTCACGCTCGAAAATGTCCGTTTATGTGCCCAATTCTCGCCATTTGCGGGAAGTTTTACTTTTCTGTTACAATTCGAAAAAAATGCAGCTGAAGCGCATCGAATGCTCTCAGAAACTTACGGTAATGCTGCTCTGAGTGAAAGAACGTGTCGGGAGTGGTTTCAACGTTTTAAAAATGGTGATTTCGAATGACTAAGTCATCCTCCAACACGACAATGCTCAGCCTCACGTCGCAAAAGTGGTCAGAAAGTACCTGGAAACGCTGAAATGGGAAGTCTTGCCCCACCCGCCGTATTCCCCAGATGTCACCCCTTCTGACTTCCACCTATTCCGTTCGATGGCACACGGCCTGGCAGATCAACATTTTCAATCCTTCGAAGAATTGGAAAAATGGATTGCTTCATGGATAGCGTCAAAAGAGGACTCCTTTTTTCGAGCCGGGATCCGAAAATTGCCGGAAAGATGGGAGAAAGTTGTCGCTAGCGACGGACAATACTTTGAATAATACATCTGTAAGCACTTTTTCGCAATAAAGCTTTTAATTTTGGAAAAAAACGGAAGCAAAGTTGTACACCTGATACAATAACTATTTATGTATTCAAATACTTTCTCTCGTCAGTATGCTTAATATTTGTTTTTGTTTGTTGTTTTGTAAAATGTTTTTAGCATCTACACTTGCAATATCACACCAAATATTTATTCGAGTTCCGATAGATTCAATGCCTTTTCGCACCAACGCATTTTCATTCACTTTGCACATTGCACAACACAAAACCAAAAATTAAGTTGCAAATATTTCAAAGCACTCCTTTCGGTCTCACCTGATGTTGCTGCCTATATTCGCTTAATAAATTCACTTAATCCTTAGGGCAGCGCTGCTCGGCCCTTGTTGTGCGGCTCTCTTTGCTGTTTCACGTTAACTGTGAAGCCAACAGCTGGCAGTGCGCACTTTATAGAAAACTCACAATTTCTGCAGAGCAAATCACTTCAAACTTCAAACCAGACGACGTCGGATGGTGGTAAAACCATAATTCGAAACTGTGGCGCAAAGTAAAGAGCACAAAATTCACAAACAACTGCACAAATGTGACACACGAACAACACAAGACAGCAAAACACATATGTATGTATATATGTTCATACAAACGAGTCAATAAAAATGTAAATAAGTAAAGATAGCCCAAAAATCTGCAGCTACTATTGGCGCCGGAAAAAATTGCCACAGCGATGAGTGGTTTGCTTATAAGCGCCAACATTGCGGTAGGTTGTTGTGTTCAAAGCGACCTGTTATTGTTGTATTTAGTAGTGTTGCTGCAAAGGAAGGTCGGTCGAGTGACGCGCTAACCCTTGTCGCGTATGTGCGCGGACCGACCGGCTCCGTTCGGCATACGCTGCACCTTGAGAAAACCCCAGAGCGCGCGACACGCATAGCAGTCTTGATGCGCTGCTGGCCACCCTGCGGGAAATCGGACTGATCCGAGTCTAGTTTTTCAACTGGTCGCTTGACAGTCATATATGACCTCAGAATCGACTCGTTTCCTTGGAGCAAACTCCAAACCTTTTAACATGGCGGTGTCCTAGGCGCGGGTCAATTGTCCCCGTCTGCATCCATTTGCAACTAGTCCAAGGTTAGTCCGAAGTAAACCAGTTGCAAAGCGACTAGTTTGCGAACTAGTTTATTCTGGATTAGTTTTCTAACCAGTTGATATTTGTATTAAATATTAATTTTATTGCAAAAATATTATCAGGTGTGCAACTTTGCTTCCGCCGTTTTTTTCCAAAATTAAAAGCTTTATTGCGAAAAAGTATTGTCCGTCGCTAGCGACAACTTTCTCCCATCTTTCCGGCAATTTTCGGATCCCGGCTCGAAAAAAGGAGTCCTCTTTTGACGCTATCCATGAAGCAATCCATTTTTCCAATTCTTCGAAGGATTGAAAATGTTGATCTGCCAGGCCGTGTGCCATCGAACGGAATAGGAGGAAGTCAGAAGGGGCGACATCTGGGGAATACGGCGGGTGGGGCAAGACTTCCCATTTCAGCGTTTCCAGGTACTTTTTGACCACTTTTGCGACGTGAGGCCGAGCATTGTCGTGTTAGAGGATGACTCACCATTTTCACTCACCACGAAATCACCATTTTTAAAACGTTGAAACCACTCCCGACACGTTCTTTCACTCAGAGCAGCATCACCGTAAGTTTCTGAGAGCATTCGATGCGCTTCAGCTGCATTTTTTTTCGAATTGTAACAGAAAAGTAAAACTTCCCGCAAATGGCGAGAATTGGGCACATAAACGGACATTTTCGAGCGTGAATAATACGAAAACAAGAACAACTGTCACTGAAACGGCGATGACAATTCGTTAGGCACTGTCCACACTCACTTTAAAGGCATTACCATCTATGTATTTCAACCAGCCTCAGCCGGTACAGCCACCTATCGGAAAACGGCGGAAGCAAAGTTGTACACCTGATATTAAAATAGCAAAAAATAATGGCGAATAAAAAAAGTATTGGTGCATGTAAAGATGAACTTCGACTTGTTGACACACTTCTGTCGAAACTGACACAGTTCAACATCCTGACTTCGCCTGCAATAAATAAAAAAATTCATTAATTAACAAATAATTATATAAACATAATTACATAAATTTATTAATACATACCATTCGACTGCTGCTGCAATTCGTTGCTTCACACAACCACGCAAAATTCTAACTGAAATCATTCAAGACAAAACGTACAAATCGAGCGAACTTCGAGTCATAGAAACAGAAAGAAAGAAACATTTATACGTTGTTGTTGTAACAAAAGCATCGCAAGATCATCCATAACAGAATATTGTTGATTATTTCACCTCTGTTTCGTCTTTCGTTTCGTTTCATATTGTTACGAATACTAAGTCTAGTGGGCTGTTACGTATCTCTGGATTGTGTAATTTGAAAATAAAACACAGTCAGTTTCTTAACCGCAGACAATAAGATAAACCAACAGTCACTTTATTATTCACAGTTTACACTTTACTGTTCGTACACTTAAATATTTGCTTAATCACTCCGTGTGGCAACTTCACTTGTCAAAACCAGACTGACTCGCTGCGCCGCATCCGGCCGCCTTTTATACTCTGTCCGGCCGTCGCGCAGATCGTTCCCGCACATTCCGGAGTGGACTAAAAGTTTCCATCATTGCCAGGTTGGACTAAAAGTTATTATCGCGGCCGTCGTTGCCAGATTGGACTAAAAGTTGCTATCGCGGCCGTCGTTGCCAGATTGGATTATAGCAAGGCACGTAGCGGCAGGGTTGCAATGCACAGCGACAGACTGGCTTATCGTTACAATATATTCATGTCTCTTCTCGACTATGAACGCGCACGCAGAACGTGAACGATTAGACGCGAACTGACTGACTTCTGCATCCCCTGACACTCACTTGGACAACTAGTTGTCCAATTGACTACAAAAAACCAGTTGAAAGACCAATGAATTTTGGGAACTAGTTGTCTCAGGTCCGACAGGGTAATTAATGGCTAGCGGCAGTTGCTCGCACGCTCGCGCATGCACACATGCATGCATGCATGCATACGACAAAAATTGAGCAGCGGAGCCACGGTTGCCACAGTTGGTTACTTTTAACCAAATGCCACTTTTTTGTGTTGCTCGACGTAATATGCAAATATGTATATGTATATATATATATATATATATATATATCATAATTGATATGAAATTTGTTCATTGTATCGTTATGGCTTTTGTTTTTGTTTTGCTTGGACATTTTTGATCGGCTACAGCAATAAACGACCGATACTTGGTTGTGTCTTTTCTACGTTTTCGTTACTTTTCCAGAAATATCTAATTAACAAAATGTTGGTCGAGTGGCAACCGTGAGCGGAACAGCCAAACAACAGCCGCGCTTGACGTGAGTCATCGCCGCGCGGGAAAATACCAGCTAACTATTTACGACGAATGCATTGCTTTGCCCACATTACTGTACTGTTGTTGTTGTTGTATGTTCAAAAATTATGCAATTCATTGTTGCGTGTCAGCTAATCGTTCACCCGTTTACTTCCAGCGCAGTGAATAATCGACGCGCATGGTTACAGCATCTCCCTGCAGCGCGCCTTGCGTTCGCCTCTCATCGCCAGTTGGATGTTTGAAGGTGAACCGATTACCTGCGCAAATCATAGGCAGCCGCGTTGGTCTTTGTTGCTTTGATTTCCCGGTTTGTATGATGCAGCGCCCACTCGTTTGTAATTATTGATTTGTTGGCGTGTTGCTTTCTCTCTTCAGTTTCGTTTATTGTTCAATTCGTAAGTTCTGCCCCATGTTTGGACCATTTGGACAAAAAGTGGCCCTTTTTATTTTCACTTGGATCTTTGCGTTGCTTTTGTGAAATTCAGGGCATTTTTTACACAAGAGTGCGTAAGCACAAAAGAGACCACCTTCATGATGGCAATCGGCAAAAATTTCCATATAAAAGTCATGTTTCGTTTTTGTGTTGAAATCAAAATTTTTTACAAAAATAAAAAATTATCCTTTGGGCCTTTTCTAGGAAAACATTGGTGCAAAACATTTAAGTTGAGTGCCAATTCGATTGATTCGCGTAAATTCGGACACACACACACGCATAGACAAAATTGGGATACGACCTAAATGGTCTTCAACTTTGAGCTGCAAATAGACTTTAATTCAACAATACAACAATTTTGATACAAGAAGCAAATGCGTTGGCATTCTTGCTGCATATGCATAAGTAAGTACAAACTTATTTTCGTAAAAGTGTTTATGTGGTTAAGGGGTTCAAGAGGATTGTGTGCCCAATACGCCCTGAACCAACTCATACAAAAGCGAAGTAATTTTGTATTCGTTGAAGTAGTTTTGTATTCACAAAACTCTGCTACTTAACCCTTTCGCTATTTTGTTGCCATATGCCATGCTACATGCTACTTTATGGACGTCTGCACGAATACATTTATTGTTGATCTTGAGAATAGTTTGAAGTTTTAGGAAAAATACGAAATTAAACAACTGAATATTTAAGTTTAAAGAAGAGAAGTATACACGTTTTTTTTAAGGTATATCTTGACATAGTAAAGGAATAAGAAGCAGACAAATTTGACAACTTTTTAATATGACGTTTTCTTTCAATTTATCAGGTGTACAACTTTGCTTCCGCCGTTTTCCGATAGGTGGCTGTACCGGCTGAGGCTGATTGAAATACATAGATGGCAATGCCTTTAAAGTGAGTGTGGACAGTGCCTAACGAATTGTCATCGCCGTTTCAGTGACAGTTGTTCTTGTTTTCGTATTATTCACGCTCGAAAATGTCCGTTTATGTGCCCAATTCTCGCCATTTGCGGGAAGTTTTACTTTTCTGTTACAATTCGAAAAAAAATGCAGCTGAAGCGCATCGAATGCTCTCAGAAACTTACGGTGATGCTGCTCTGAGTGAAAGAACGTGTCGGGAGTGGTTTCAACGTTTTAAAAATGGTGATTTCGACATGACAAAGTCATCCTCCAACACGACAATGCTCGGCCTCACGTCGCAAAAGTGGTCAAAAAGTACCTGGAAACGCTGAAATGAGAAGTCTTGCCCCACCCGCCGTATTCCCCAGATGTCGCCCCTTCTGACTTCCACCTATTCCGTTCGATGGCATACGGCCTGGCAGATCAACATTTTCAATCCTTCGAAGAATTGGAAAAATGGATTGCTTCATGGATAGCGTCAAAAGAGGACTCCTTTTTTCGAGCCAGGATCCGAAAATTGCCGGAAAGATGGGAGAAAGTTGTCGCTAGCGACGGACAATACTTTGAATAATACATCTGTAAGCACTTTTTCGCAATAAAGCTTTTAATTTTGGAAAAAAAAACGGCGGAAGCAAAGTTGTACACCTGATAATAATAATAATAATTGATAGGCACGACAGCCCGCTTACGCGAGACTAAGGCCTGGCTTCCCGCAACCACCCGTGTTGTGCGTGTGAATTTTGTACGCGGGTGGAAGGGACCTACAGTTTTATGCCGGTTCCGAACGGCAGGTTGGGAGCTTTTTCATAGGCAATTTTTACTCCACGAGGTTTGCCATTTCCAGCTGAGAGGACAGTTTCCCGTTATTTTTTTAGGTGTTGCTACATGCAGTATTCGAACTTGCGTCGCTCTGCATCCGACTCGCGGGACCGCGCACTAACCAACTGAGCCACGGCGGCTGCTGCTGTTCAAAATAACAAATTTAAAATAATGTAGTGCAAATCAAGGCTTTCGATTTTTTCGATTTTCCGGAAATTCCCTAAAAAAAAAATGTACGCATAATCGATTTTTTGGAGTTGTCCGATCAAAATGTGTTGAATCTTCTCGACGCTTTGAACTTCCTCGGGCAGAGACGAACACAACGAAAAAGACTAAGCAAATTGGGCGGCGATCCGTCCTCGAGTTATGTAGGCTCTGTTTTATATATGTAGATATATAGGTATGTGTATGATTAGCAGGACCCGCAGGAATTTTATAATTACATTGAAATACTCTTTACTCACTTTATGATCATTAGATACAATCATAAAGTGTTTCTTTACATAACTTCGAACGCATTTTTTGTCTCATCTGATTTCATGTTGAGCTTCGAACACTAAAACACATGCGTTGAATTATTTCGCATCAAGTTTTTCCTAACCATTTGTTGACCCCATCAATTATTAATTATTATTACTTCTCTAATTATTTCTGATTTCATCTTTCAAGCTTTCACCATATATGAAGTCAATGGGCCCATTAAATCATGTTTCCTCACACAAAGCGTTAACAAAGCGTTGTGTTCTCGTCAGATTGTGATTTTGAAAAAGTGAAAAACTTGTTTCAAATTATTTCTCATTTGGAGTTTTAAGTTCTCTCAGCGTATCGGTGATCCGATAATTTTTACCAACGTTAACCCCATCAAATTTTGATTTAAAAAAAGAAATGTTAAAAACACATTTCTACTAACTTTTTCTTTCAATTGTTTTCACCAATTTTGAAGTCAATAGGTCTATTGGATCATGTTTTTTCATAGTCTTCTTGTATACGAACCTGAACCTCTTTGTTGTTCTAGTTAAATTTAGATTTTTGGAAAAATTTAAAATTACGCGTGAAATCATTTTTGATTTGAAGCATTTTTACCAAGATTTTAACCCATATTTTGCCCCTTCAGGCCCCGAATTTAAAAAAAAAAATCCCCACTCTAAACGGAGGTTCATTTTCAAAAGTGGACTTACAATTAAAATTGCACGTTTGTAGCTTCAGCGACTCGGGCAGTCACTCAGGCAATGAGTCAGGCAATCAGTCAGCACAAACAATTATATGTATTGTACATATATACACATGTACATAGACGATGTCATTTCGCACAGCGGCAGTGATGACGATTGCACAAGCCAGGAAGACTTATTGGTGACTCTTTCCAGTAGAAGTATTTTTCCTTCGGAATCGCTTCTGCTAATCTAAATTTAAAGTGTAACTGTCAGAGTAAAATTAAGATGATGTTCTTGAATTAAGGCCAAGGTCAACACTATATTTTTGTAAATTGTGCGATAACATAAGTTGCGTAATGATTTTCTTCTTCTAATAAACACCTATCTATCTAATTGGTGACTCGGATGATTCATGAGAAACCATCAAATTCATGAAAACTACTTTTGACTGTATGAGTGGCCGACATAAGCATTTTAAACAAACAACAGGAGTCTATCAACCAATCGAAAGCTAATATTTAGCGATTTAATTTATCACGTTCGTGGCATGTGGAATCAATCAGTTCACATCGCACACGCACAACAAAAGTGACACAACTCAAAATTTGTGATTTTTCAGGAAACGCAAAAAACTGTTCTTGAGCTAAATAAACATTTATTTTTAAATCACATATAGACCGTTCAGTAGAAAATCCTTACAGGTTATGCTTTTTGATAAGTTCCAAGAATTTTTTTTTATTTTAAATTAGAAAATCCAAAATTTTGAGTTGTGACTGTTTTGATGATATTTTAATTCAATAATTACGGAACTATTTCAAGTTATGCTTTGCACTTTTTCTAAATTTAATAATTATAAATGACAGTTAAAAAGTTGAAAGAAAATTTTGAAAATTCATAATTAATTTTAGAAATTAAAAATATATACAAAAATTGTTAGAATTTGGCTTAAAATTAACTTAAACAAAAATTTATTTCATCAAAAGTGACACAATTTGAGTTGGGACTCTTTTGCACTGAGCTGCAGCAATCAAATAGCATCAAACTTCTGACATGAAAAGAGACCTAACTGTATTTTTGTAACAGCTTTTGCTGATTGGTAGATTTATGCATTGTGCAGATTTATGCATTAACACATAAACCCGAAAATGAAAAATTTTGAGTTGTGTCACTTTTGTAGTGCGTGTGCGACATATTAATCTGTTGCGGGATCACCATTCAATGATTGAATTCTAATAATCGAAAGCTTATAGCGTTCGCCGCATGTGAAATCAATTAGTTTACATGCTAATCTGTTGTTATATATAAAAACTCTGACATACGCTGGTGAGCAGATTAAAATTAGTTGCATTACTGCGCTAATGTTATCAATGTTCATACATACGAGTATGTATGTGTGTGTATACCAGGAAAAAACATTGGTTGCAGAGGTTAATGTTGTTTAGGGCAAATGCTGAAATGAATAGAGTTAATTGAAAATTGAATAGCTTTTAGTTTTAAACAAATCTCTGAGCTGCACGTAGGAATATTTGATAGGAAAAGCTGGTCAAAAATCGATTTTTGAAAATTGGCTTTTTTTATTGCAAATTTGATCACTGATCGCGTGGACAAAGTATATATGTATACGTGCGTCATTAGGCAACAGTTATGTTTTTTAAAGTCCCGCTTTTTATAACGGTACACGTTCAAAGTTGGGCATACGCATTGATGTGAACTCGCAGTGTTCTTCTTCTGTGTGTCAGTGACTAAAGTTACAAAATTAATTAAAAAGTGTTTCGGAAAAAAAAATTATTATGTAATAATATGTAATAAATTCATTTACCAGCATAGTAGTTTTGGCGTTTTTGTACCGAAAAAATTAAGACCCCTTTAAACATGACTTCTGTTTCATATTTTAAACTTTCAAAAACAATTTAGTTTTACTTATTTCTCCACATTGCGCTGCAGTCATTTTCCGTGTTTCCTTGAGATGATTCAAGCTCAACATTGAGGTGTGGTGAGGTGCGATTCAAAAATTGTGTACTTTTTACACTTTTTACATCTAAGACCCCTTTACTGAGGGGTTTTACTGAGTTGTTATACAATATAGTTCAATTAGCACAAGGTTTCCAAAATTGAGGACTTAAGGATATCAGTCTGAGCGTTTCTCAGATACCTGGTAGTCACTATAACTTTCGATTAAATAGTGGTATTCAATCGAAATAAGATTTAGTATGAGCAATGTAGAGATGAAGAATATAGACTCAACTTTGGCAACCTTGATGTGGCTAACATGAGAGTATTTTCCAAATGTAATTTATTCGATTTATAGTACTGGCTTTTTGCTTGTCTTTTAGTTTCATCAACCCTTTAGTATAGTGCGCCTTGACACGCTAATTGCTCCAAAAAATTTCTGATCAAATTTAATCGCCTACACAAACTTTGAATTATTACGAAGAACTTGAAATATTAAGAAGACTTGACTCAAATGCAGATGACGACAATTAAGTGTTTTTGTTTTACTTTTATACTGAAGTGCTACTTTATAAATACAGCTTTAAATCATGTTTTTATTTTTGAAACGAAATTAAAATTGAGATTTATTTATTTCAGTAAACAACTTTCGTTTCTCCATACAAACTTGAACCCATTGTTGACCGTTTTTGAGATCGATTTGGAAAACTAAAAAATGCCTGTCGAATTATTACTGTTCTGAAGTACTTTTACCAAGTTTAAACTCAAAAGGCGTAAAAATCATTTTTCTTCATATAAACTCTTAACCCATTTTTGACTCCTTTACAGGTTAAATTTTAAAAAATCCTTTTACTGTGTATGTCCGCTCTGTAAAATAAATCTAAATGTGCCCAAATATTTTAATTGCATCGAATGTGTATGTGAATCGGACATTACTATATATAAAGTACTAGCAGGGCGTCGCGGCTTTGCGCCCATAGACCCCGAGTTTGAAAAAAATCCCGTCTTAGTGTAAGTTTATTTTCTTAAAGGTATTTACAGTTCCAATTTCATGTTTGTTCTTTAGCGGTTTGGGCATTGTATTGACGATGCCCAACCCATTCTTCTAGTCGAAGGATGCGACCCAGTTTCGTTGATGTACGATTCTTGTCCAACGCTTATCAAATGTTTCTAGTAGAATGCCACATCTATGGGACGACGGAATACAAAATTTCAATGCTATTCGACTTATAACTCCAAAGCTATTCCATATTAAACATTTGGGTTGTATTCGCGGTGCCATGCCCCTTCGTGCAATACCTAACCCATTTCCCTGGTCGAAGGACACGTTAATTTGTGCCAAAATTCATTGATATGTGACCGGTAGTTCCAAAGCTATTTGACACATTTGGATCGCTTCAAAAATGCCACGCCCCTTATCCAACTCTCATACAATGTTACAAGTAAAACGATACACCTAAACGAGGGCCCTGTACCAAGTTTCATTCCATATTGAAAATGTAGGTTGTACTGGAGGTGCCACGCCCCCCTGTCGGGTCATATTCGCACTATATGGTTTAGCGAGACTTAGCCAAGACGAACATTCCGTGCCAGATTCAGCTCAATCAGTCTTCCAGACTGTGAGTTTTAGTGTCGTGTGATCAACAAACCAACAAACAAACAGACATTCATTTTTATTTGCATATTTCCATCTTAACAATAATTCTTATTATTGTTCTTAGCCACCAACACTCTTTTCAGTCGTTTAGAAGCGAAACATATATAAAGAATATAATGTTGACCAGGTTTTGCTATCCAATACCCTATGAGAGCCGCCTCTATGCAAGTTAAGATAACATGTGTAACTCCTCCTCTGAAGCCTCTCTTGTGACCCGATAACGCGCCAATCAGTACAACTACAACAAATGCAATGCATATGCGCTGCATCATTTGCTCTCGGACGCAGCGTAAAATCTTCACCGATAACGTTCATCGAGACAACAACAACGCTGCTGCGCTAAAGAATGTGCTGATCACGCCCCACAAGTGAGAGATGGTTGTCGCAGTAAAAGCTTTAAACCGGAATGCGGCTTGGTGAATCGGTTCACCAATTATAAATAGTCGTTGCAGTTTACCGCAAACCGCAATGCGGTGTGCAATGCTTGGCGTGATGCTTGGTATGATGAGCACGAGAAAAACGGAATAAAATTGGCTTCCGAAGAACCAAGTCGTAAACTTTAATTTGCACAATAAGCGCCATCTGAAGTACTTAATATCGTAGCATTCCTCATTCCAGAGTTACTGTGAGCTAAGCCAATATATGTATTTGGTTTTATTGTAACTGTTTTATATGAAGTAATACACAAAAACAAGATGAAGTGAAAAACAAATGTTATTCAACTTTAATAACAAATGTTATTTAACTTTATTCAAATTTAATTGAATTCTACGAATGAGCAGAACTTTTGCAATTCAGTAAAATGTTTTACATTTTATATTCTTCTCCTTCTCAGGCAAAAAGCATCGAATGATTATAATGGAAATAAACCCTATCCTTCGGTTCTGTGCATCTAAAGCCGAAATCCATCATCCTGTTCTTCCACTCCCACGGCTGGACGTGGATGTTTATATTACAGAACAAATGACCCCTATACTTTGTGTGATAAAACCCTTTGTATTCGAACATCGTACCTATTGTAACTCGACGTTTGATTGTGTGCATTTTGACTAAGCTGTTGAGAGTATAAAAAATAAATACATTAGCTTGCACTGCATTGCATAGTAAACATTGATATATAGCGAATATTACACATTTTTCCACTCTGGCATCTCCCACCACTTGGGATCCTTAAAATGTGCGTAACTCGAACGATTTAAAAGTAGCATTGACTCATCCCAGGCGTCTCCCTGCAATTCAATGAGATCTCGAGGCCCTCCAAACTTTAAATTGAATATTGGTTAAAGAGCTTCCAGTTCTGAAATGTCAAACGTATATTTATTTTATAATTACCCACTGGTGCGATGAGGCGATTGTACAAGCCAGGAAAATGAACAATTGTGCAACGAGCATTTTTGAGACCAGCTCAGTAGCTAAGACGTTTCACGACTGGGGATCAACTGAACTCAGATCGTTTTTATAGCAATTTTTATATTTGATATCAGCGATTTCTGACTTTGATTGAGGGCTGACAGGCCGTTTTTGATTTTATTTTTTTCGAACATACAATTGTTTGGCATCGAACGTGCAAAACGAACGAACATGCTGTTTTCTGATAAGAAATAGACAGCTTCAGCTACATCTTCTTCTATATAAGTACATATATACATATGTATACATAAATATACATACATATAAAGAAAGTGGATGTATGTGTGTAAGTGCATCACACTCAAACGGACGAGCCAATTTCGCCTTGAGTCCGTTCAGGTTTATGAACGGACTCAAGTTTTATTATCAGCAACGTTGCTGATTTGTGGGCCTCAATTGCGTTAATCAGTAGCTCTTCTTCTTTAGTTGGCCATCTCGCGCAATTCATTATCAAAAAAAAAACAAATGTTGTGCGAGACAAAGTTCGCCGGGTCATATAGTATAGGGTGTTTTTTTTAGAGGTTTGTTTTTCGAATAGAGATAAAACTGGCATTTTGTGGTCAAATCTGGCAACTCTAATGTCATTTATGTTCAGTTTGGTTTGCCATTTTATCATAAACAGGTTGACAAAAGAACAACGCTTGCAAATCGTGCAAGTTTATTTCGAAAATAATGGTTCAGTTCGCGAAGTTTACCGCAAGCTCCGTCCATTTTATGGTCGACATAATCGTCCATCAGAGCAATTAATTCGGTTAACCATGGGTCGTTTTCGCACTACGTTTACTCTATGTGATAATACGCATCCGCAGAGACGTCGAACAGTGCGCACCGAAGAAACAATTGCCGCTGTAGAGCAAAATGTTGAAGAGGACCCGAATGAATCGATTCGCTACCGTGCACAGCAATTGGAGCTTTGTCCATCAACTTTAAAAATTGGACCTGTAGAATTGGCTTTATTCGAGCCAGCCGCGGCGGCCACATGCCCGAAATCATATTTAAACATTAACCGCATAAAATTATCCTTCCAATAAAGCCAAATTGATGGACATTAAAACGATTTTCTTGTGTTTTATTTCAATTCGAAGTTCTATACCTCTAAAAAAAACACCCTATATATCTAATGCATTTCATAATTTGCATTGCTAATGCATTTCATAATTTCGTGCATTGTTAATTTTTGACGCGCAGCAAACTTAACGGCTAAGCGAGCCCTGAGCGGACGCTTTTCCTTTTTGAATTGAGCAGTTGAAGAGGACACACGGTAAGGCGATTGGGGTACGTGGACAGTAAAGGTGGCCAGTTACCATTTGCTTTTACGTAGTGTTCCACTGTACCTAATGCACTGGTGGATAGCATAGCTGGCCGCATGCATTAGGCACATATGGAACACAAGTGTCGCATCAACCACACACTCACTGATCTTATTTTTGTTCTTTTTAGTACTAACAGTTTGTGACTACATTTGTACAGTAAAATTTATATTCCAAAACTCTCAATTGTCTTTTCGTTTTTTATAAATCGAAATCTAACAGGGTAAACTAAAGGCTTGATTACACGTAACGAGTCGAGTGGCGAGACATCAAAATGGTACTAGGCCGAAAGAATTGGGATAGCGAGCAAAAGCGACGAGTTGTTCAAACGTATTTCGACACGCGGCGAGTCAGTTCGGTTTTACAATGCATAAAATGAACTAAGCAACTCGCGCAATTAAACTTAACCGAGCGAAAAGTGGTGTGTGACGCATACCGCATGTCACGAGCGATTGCGCGAATCGCTGCGAAAAGAGAAAAATATAACGGTAAAGTAGTGGTCGCTCGGCCTAGCAAACAAAATGTGATTCTAGTGGCTCTCTCGCCACTTTCATCGGCCACTGACTCAATCAACAACTCGCCTTACCGTTTAGACGAAACGAGTACTCGTTCGAGTTGCTGTCTTCTCACTCTACTCGTTACGTGTAATCAAGCCTTAAGGATTAATAGTTTGTATGGACAAATATGATCTAAAGAGGTTTTTTACTTCAAACGTGGTTAGCCACACCAATGCACCAAATGATAAATAAAGTGACACGTGTTTTTAATTTTTTTTCAAAAGTTTATATGAAGAAACTGTAAAAAACATGAATAAATGAAACTTTTCGTTTCAAAATTGGTGAAAACACTTGAAATCAAAAATAACACTACTCGACACGAAAAATGCAAATAAAAATAAAAGGTTTTTTTCGGACTAATATGGCGCGTTCAAACTGACTCATTTAACCCTTTCGGTTATTCTATGCCATATGGCATAGTCTCTTTTAAGTACCTGTTTTAGGTCAAAAACTTGTGGATATTATATTTTTATATTTTTGTATTTTTTTCTGAAGGTTTTTACACCAAATAATGAAAAAAATATTTTGATTAGTGTACCAAGTAAATTGTAGGGGTTCAAAAAGTTCTGCGAGCGTATTTTACAAAAAGAGGCCACTTCGTACTTTTATTTATTCTAATACAAAAATCAATTTATTTTATAGGTTTATGTAAGTAATCTAGTAGGTATTTATTGCTTTAGTAAGTGGGAAAAAAGTTAGATAACAAATAAAGTTCACTAAGGTTAGGTTACGGAAGGGGCGTGTGCGGCAAGCACTTCCACTCGGAGACCCTGTTGGGTCCATTTTGAATCCCTTCATTTTCGGAGAAACCGGTGCCTTTTTCTATCTGTTGGGATCCCTGTAGATCCAGACCGGATCTTTTGGGAACCATTTGGTCTTCGCGAGGAAGTTGTGTAGATCAGTGATCTGTGCATCCGCTACCTCCACAAGTTCACGGAAGAACCTTGCCCCAAGAGTTTGGAGCCGTCGGTTCTGTAGTGATGGACAGTGGCAAAGCAGGTGCTCGACCGATTCCACAGCCTCCTCGTCTCCACAGCTTCTGCATAAATCGTCGGTCGCCAGACGCCATTTGCATAGCATTACGCCGATGGCGGAGTGACCTGTGATTACCCCCGTGACCATGCGCATAGCATGCTTGTTGAGGAGCAGCAAGCTCTTAGTTCTTCTCATGTTCAGCGCTGGCCACAGCGTGCGAGCAATCTTACAATCGCTCTTGGTTGACCAGGCTCTGTTTGTAGCTTGAATGAGCCACATTCCGATTGAACCCGCTGTGGCAGAGAACGGTGGTAGCACCGTGTCGACCGCCTCACTGGCAGTCACCGCTGACCCTGCGCGAGCCAGTTCGTCCGCATGCTCGTTCCCATCGATATTGCTATGTCCGGGAACCCATCGCAGACTTACCCTGCAGTGCCTTATACTGACCAGTGCGCTCCGGCAGTCCAGTACTGCCTTCGACTTGACCACAGCAGATTCAATTGCTTTTAGAGCAGCTTGGCTGTCCACACAAATGATGGCGTGGAGTTTTTGATATGCTCGGCTGCTTTCATGACGGCAAAAACCTCTGATTGAAAAACGCTGCAATAGTCCGGCAGCCTGTATGACCAGTGGACCTGCTGCGTTCTACAGTAAACACCAGCACCGGTTCCCTCCTCTGTCTTCGAGCCGTCCGTAAAGTAGACCGCTGACGCGTCATTAACTTCGGGCTCTTGCCAGCAATCCCTGGAGGGATACTCGATGGGTATCTTCGAATCGAAATCATTTCGCTTTACCAGATAATCAGTGGCCTTGTTAAGAAGGCCTTGTGTGGTATCGCTAATTGCGAGGGCGTTCAGTACGCTGGAGTGTCCATGAGTGGCCTGTTTCAGCTGGTTAGACTCCCTCAGTCTGAGGATTGTCTTTGCTGCACTGGCCTTGATGAACAGTAAGAAAAGTTAAGAGTCAGTAAAAATCGTACAGTGACCGTGTTCTCAACAAATTTATTTAAAAAATATTTTTAAAATAATCGAGTAATTGTTTAATGTTTAGTTGGAAATCCCTTATTGCCTGCTGCAGCCTGCAGTCGTTTAGGCATCGATGCAATCAGTTTTTTGCAGTATTCTGGTGAAATGCTTAACCATTCCTCTTTCAGAGCTGTTTCCAAGTCCCCAATATTAGATATCGAACGACTCCGTATTTTTTTGGTCCAAATGATTCCAACATACTCAATTACATTGAAATCCGGTGATTGAGCGGGCGCTTTAAGAACTTTGAGGCGATTAAACAGCGTCCACATACGAGAAGCATGCGCGGTATGCTTTGGGTCATTATCAGCATACAGTTTAAATGTGTTCAAAATAACCATTTTCTCGGCACTTTGTTTAGGGTTATTCCTTAGTATATCTAAATACTTCCATTGATTCATGCGGCCGTTTATAAAAACTAGATTTCCAACGTCAAGAGATGACATACTCCCCCACACCATTAACGAGTCTCTATCATGTTTTACTGTGGATCGCAAAGTTTTGGGATTCATTTCTGTATTTGGTTTTCTCCAAATATTCACCTTACCAACCGATGTAAACATATTAAATTTTGATTCGTCTGTAAAAATTACGTCATTCCAGAACTCTGGGGACTGTTTAAGGTACTTTTATGCAAATTCCAAACGTCGTTTTCTATTTCGCTTGTTGATGAGTGGTTTATTGCATGCAGTGCGTCCATGGTAATAATTTTTTTCTTAGAACTCTTCGTACTGTGGAGTCGCTCACATCATTTTTTACGTACATTTTAAGGTCTGCGGCAATTTTAGGAGCGGAAATGCTTGGATTAACTTTAACTTTTCTTATTATCCAACGTTCATCACTTCCAGTTAGCTTTTTCAATGATGATCTTTTTGTTCTATTTGCGATTTGGTTTTCTTTTTTATGTCTCGAAATTATGAATGATTGTACTGTGCTTCGATTTCGATTAATAATTTTAACTATTTCACCATAAGATTTACCGTTTTAGTGGTGCTCGATTGCAAGTTCACGAATGTCAATAGTTGTCTGCTTAATTGTTTGTTTAGTTCAGAAATATAGGAGAAGAAATCTTTATAAACTACACAAAATTAAATTTAAAGTAACAAATTGCGCTGTCAGTTTCCTCTACGAATGTTTTTTTAGGGAAATACCCGAATTTCTCATACTAATAATCAGCTGTACGATTTTCACTGATGCCCACTTACCGTACGAATTACAGTGTTGCCAAAATTTTTGCAACAATGGTAAACATTATGAACACACCACAAACAGCATTGTGTTTTTTAATCATAAACGGAAACACATAAAGATATTGTTAAAAGTGAAGTAATGACTGCTGTACGATTTTGAGTGACACTCACTGTACGTTACATTGTTTTTTAAAATGAACACTTCTTATTGCAGCACCTAAAATTTATACAATTGGTTGTCGTTGTTGTGATTGCAAAAATTGTGCAACACGCAGCATGCTTTAACAACCAGATTCATATGTTTAATGTGGTCGTTAATGCTTCCAATTTTTCAATCCTTCGGAAATCTGACCTTCAATTGTCAAATGTGGCATTTTCAAGCACCTTTCGACTTTTTGATAGCACACAATTATAGTTTCGAAACTTTTCACTTTGGCTTCGGGGAAAGGTTTCATGAGTTTAAAATGGAACTTTAGTTGTTTGCAATCCAAATATCGTCGCCTCAGAAAACGAATGGCGTATGTAGCAAAACACAATTTTAAGAAAATCGATTCTGAAGTTTAAAATCCAATATTATTTTTGGACCTAATTTGAATGATATTACATATTTTTGTTTCCTATTTGATTTGACTTATAACTTGCAAACTTTAAGAAATATTCGGCTTTTAACTCGTTAAGCATTAGTCGTATGGCACAAATGCGCTCGAATTGATTTTGTCCATAGTACATACGACAAAATTTCGAATAGCCACGCCCCTTGTATAAAGCACAATGAGGAAAAATTAAATACAGTCTTATTTTTTTGTTCGTTCCTTGTTCACTCCTCTCGGGAGCATAGGGCCTCCACAAGACAGCCTTGTGTTGGTTACATTAATCAGTTGTGTTGTTCTGCCAGGGTAGGTGATTGGCCTGCCGCAGGTAGTCCTAATGGGCCAGTTACTCATGACACAGAACATAAACTTAACCATAAACATAAACTCAGAAAATTTGAGCGATTACTCAAAACTTAAGTGATGGAATCATCTAACGCCGCTCAGGAACGTCGCCTCCGCTCGTAGCGCCATCTGATATGAGGAGGTTACAGCAGAATGGTTGGGGACCTCGCTAGATCAGGTTGGTGCGCGCTGTTTTCGCAGTTGTCCGCTTCCCCTTGCAGATGTCGCTCGTGCGCCTGTTTTGCGTAGCTGTTTATTTGTTTGCATTTATCAGCCGCACAGCGCATTATTGCGCGTTCTATTGCGTGGAAGTAAGTGGAATAGGAATAATTGAAAGTGGAATAGGAATCAATGAACTTGGATATGTTGCAGGGTTTTTGAGAACAGGAAAAATTGGATGGAAAAGTGCGGGGACCGTGCACACGGCGGGAGTTGAACCCACGACCTCTGGGTTCGAATGTTTCTTATGCATTCAAAATTAACTCAGAATGTTCATGACTCTGTTCATATTCAATTTCCCACAAATTACATTTCCTGTATTCCAAATACTTCACTTTTGAAAAAGGCACATGACGGTAGTCCTGCTTTTTGAGAGTAATTTTCTAAAATCTGTGGTAACCATTTGGAGTATTTTTAACTGGGTATTTTGATATTTTGTAAGTATTCTTTAATATTCGTATTAAAGTATTAATTGGCTCGGAATTTCTAGAATTCTCATAGTCTTTTCTATTGTGCTATTCTATTGGGTTCTGAAATTTGTTGTTTTATAATTTCAACAGTTAATTAATTTAAAAAGCACAATAGAGCTGTCACGGGTTTCAAAGTTATTGGGTTTCGATTCTGAGGAACACACGAATCACTTCACAGAATAGTTTGCTTTATTTTCGAATAACTATAACTAGGGAGATGTGGGGCAACAATCCAGTATGGTTAAACGACGATGGCTCCAAAACTTCTGCTGGTGTAGAAGCTGGCATAGTGGGACCAACCGTCAAAACATTATTTTCACTAAGCAACGACACGTCAATATTTCAAGCCGAACTCTTTGCCATCATAATAAATGCAGTTCAGATCATCACCAAAGCCAATCCTAAACGAGCAAAAATTACAATACTCTCGGACAGCCTTTCAGTTTTAAAAGCCTTGGATAGCCACTCTTTCTAATCGAAAACCCTCTTGGATTGCCACAAGGAGCTCAATAACCTATTTATGACATTATTTATTGTGTAGTTTTGGTTTATATATCGGGGCATGAGGGCCATGAAGGCAATGAAATGGCAGACGCACAAGCCAAAAATGGAGCAGAAAACCCATTCCCAGGGCCAGCCCCGATGTTCCGGTTTAGCAAAAAAGACCTGAAACAGGACATCAAAAACTGGACGCAAAAACACAAACAGAAATACTGGAACAACTTGGAAGGTCTACACCACTCCAAAAGGTTCCTAAACTTCAACAGAGAAGAAATACTTTTCATTGTACAAATCGTACATTTTTCTGACGTTCCGGTGACTTTTCAAATACTTTCGAGAAGTTGTGGCGCCATAATAATGAGCGTCAATAGTTGGAAAATTAAGAATATGACTTTTACACCTTTTTGAATTTTTTGTGCAGAAGTCTTTGATCTGCCATGGTTTTTGTTTGGTTGGGACAACATTCCTTGCTCATCTATGGAAACATAACCCATTAATCATTTGCTTTTTTCGGATACATCAAGAGTATTGAGTAAAAATTTCCTACAAACTTGTAAAGTTTCGTTGATTACTTTAAAGTAGTAACGGAAAGTTTTCTTTTTACGTAGCGTGAAGCTCCTCTCAGAAGACTTTTGACGGTTTTACAAGTAAAATAAGTTTGCTTTTCCACAGCATTGAGTCCCCAAAATTTTGTATGCCGTTTCATTCTGTTCATTTCAGAAAAATTTCTGATGCACTAATCGAAACACGTCTCTCAACCAGGCAATCTTATTTTCTTTCCATCTCTCTGTATTACTTGCCTGGAAAGAAATGCAGTATAGCGAACCCTCATGAAGAAAAAATGGTAACCATATACGAGGGCAGTCCGATAAGTACTTAGCCCCACCGCCCGATGGTGCCACTATCGTAAGATAAATTTACTATTGTGTAGTACATCCTCGTAGACGGCTACTGTCGAAATTTCAGCCATATTGGATTTGTAGTTTTGTTTTGACCGCGTGTGGAAACGAACGTGTCCGCGGATTTTAGAAAAATGAAAAAAGAGCAATATCGATCGGTGATTCGATTCTTGTTTTTGGAAGGGAAATCGCGCAGCGAAATCAAAGAGCGCTTGGATGCTGTGTACGGTGACTCTTCTCCTTCAATGGCGACCGTCAATAATTGGTTTAACGAGTTTCAACGTGGTCGCACGTCAGTTTTTGATGAGCCACGCCCAGGTGCCCCGAAAACGGCTACCACGGAGGATAACGTGACAAATGTCCACGATCTCGTATTGGCAGACCGCCGATTGAAGGTGCGCGAGATAGCTGAGACAGTCGGCATCTCAAAAGACCGCGTGGGTCATATCCTGCATGAAATATTGGGTATGAAAAAGCTGTCGGCTCGATGGTTGCCGCGTTTGCTCACTCCGGGCAACAAGCGCATCCGTGAGACCACTTCAGAGCAGTGTTTGACACTGTTTAAGCGCAATCCGAAGGAGTTGCCCCATTTGGCGAAGAAAAAAGTGCTCTTCCACCAGCTCACACCTCCGCCGTCGCACGTTGGGGAAAAAACAGGCAAAAAGGCTCGCATCGCCTGTTTTGAGCTTTAGAATCTATAGTTTTTGCACTAGAGAATTGAAATTTTCTTATTATCTTTAGAATTGTTCAGAGAATTGTATGGTTTCTTTTTTTATTTCCCCTACCAGGAGCTGGTGCCCTACAGTCGGAAGTTAAGAGTTTTAGAAATATGCATAATCAGAAGCAAAAAAAAAATAAGTCAATATTTTGATAACTGATTTTCGTAGAAGATCAAAAATAAAGTTACACGTGTTGTAGGGTTTTTTAATTTGATCACTTTTTCGCAGCACGGTTTATGTTTTCTGAGTGTATAACAAAATATTTAATAACTTCGGAAATAAAAAAGATAAAAGATTGAAATTTCGCATAACGGTTTCCCATAAGTAGAAGATGATTTATTCCAAAAATGAATAAAATTCGCCCACGGCCACGTCTACTGTCCATACAGACTTTATTTTTAACAATATTAAAATAAGCTAAAATTTTGCTGTCATGCATTAAAATGTTCTTTAGAGACACTTAGCCCACTTTTGTAAAAGTAGGCAAACTCTTTCTTAAAAAAATCTAAACTATTCATTTACTTTTATAAAGCACGGAAAAGGTTAACTGACGAGCATAACTTTCCTCACTAAAAGTTAAACTAATAACTTATTATATATCTCAAAGGGTTAAAGAGGCATGTCACACCTATTTCCAGACAAAAATATACCTAAATATAAATAAATATATAAATAAATCGGTAAATGTTTGAAAGTTCATATTTTAAAAAATTTCTTTATATGGCAACCCTGCTAAGAATCGGCAAACCATGCCCATACAACAATACAACAACACATTGCCTAAAATGTTGTTCTAGTGATTTCCAAAGTGATTGTACGAAATTTCAGTTTCGTGTCTCAACTTTTTCGAAAGCAATTGTGAATACCTTCCATCAGACAGACGAATTGGAAGACATATTAACAGACGGACATCGATAAATCAATGCGATATATATGTACATATCTCAATTCTATACATTTAAATACTTATTTATTCCTTTCAACACCAGCTTTGCTGTTTTTCATACGTTATAGTTTTGCTCAGCAATTAAAAATATATCGTTGCTCACCAGAACTGAGTACAAAAAGTGCTTGGGTTGGCATGCGAAAATTGCTCGCATTCATTTAGTCGCAGGATTCTGCAGATGAGTTTGGTACCATCATTTAGCTGAATGTCCCACCTAATCAGTGTATACGTATTTCGTGAAATGCTGTGGAATCTCAAAAGTTACAGTCCAGAGAAAATCCCGAATTTTCTCATTTTTATCAAAAAATTAGGAAAAGATTATATATTTTTTTTTGTCAAAATAAACATTTTTTAAATAGAATTTTTGAATATATTAACTGCTATCATTACCCCACATGTGGAAAATTATGGGATTTCATTAAAAAATATAGATTCTACGGGCATCTGAAGGCAGCCTTGTTAACGATAATTTGCTAGAAGTGAAAATAATATAATAAAACGTTCAACTTTGAAAGGCCGTAAAGTCCAGTTCATGGGATGAAGGGACTTGAAAAGTTGGCTTGCTGTCTCGCTAGTCCATCTATATTACGACAAGTAAAAAAAAATTCAGATTCGCAACTTTTGGATTTCCTCCAATGCGAGCGTTTTTGCCTGTTTTTTCCCAACGTACGTCATCACGGCCAAATTTTCTCGAATTTTGATTACGGTATGATATATGAATAAATAGATAAAATAACTAATAAATATAAATATAACTATTTTTGAAGATTTTAAATCGAATTTACTGCATAAACATAGCAAAAACATTACAAGTCCAGCCACAACGCCATTAGCAGCAGCAATATCTGGTGTGCCGTTGACCTTGAAGCTGCAAAAATACTCTACCTTCCGTAGGAAGGTACCACATACTCGCGGAAGTTTTGCTATTAACATATGTTCCTATTTTTACATGTTCCTATTTTTTCATGTTCCGATTTTTCGGCTACCGCTTTTTCGTGGCTTCCTTCTCGTTGTTATCCGAAATTCTGTACTTCTCTTCTCTTCTCAACGCGTGAGTGAGAGAGCGAGAAAGAGCAGTATACCTACTCGACGGCGATCGAGTAAGTGAAGTATACATATCCGACACCAAACTTCTCATGTGCAGTAAAAAGTTATCCGATGCCGCTCTCTCATACGAACACTGCAGTGTTCGCTTTTTACCGAATATGAATAGAATCGAGTATTGAATGTTTGTGTGAATAAACTTTGTTCAAGTTTTAATTGCACCAACTCTTAAGGCTTGATTACACGTAACGAGTAGAGTGAGAAGACAGCAACTCGAACGAATACTCGTTTCGTCTAAACGGTAAGGCGAGTTGTTGATTGAGTCAGTGGCCGATGAAAGTGGCGAGAGAGCCACTAGAATCACATTTTGTTTGCTAGGCCGAGCGACCACTACTTTACCGTTATATTTTTCTCTTTTCGCAGCGATTCGCGCAATCGCTCGTGACATGCGGTATGCGTCACACACCACTTTTCGCTCGGTTGAGTTTAATTGCGCGAGTTGCTTAGTTGAGTTGCTCATCTTGTGCATTGTAAAACCGAACTGACTCGCCGCGTGTCGAAATACGTTTGAACAACTCGTCGCTTTTGCTCGCTATCCCAATTCTTTCGGCCTAGTACCATTTTGATGTCTCGTCACTCGACTCGTTACGTGTAATCAAGCCTTTAGTGCAATAATGTCAATTTTAGAAACTAATTGTGAAACCTTAGGATCATATGTGCGAGTTTTTGGTTTTTTGGGTAGCAGAGGGTTTACGCACGAGGAGCATAGTTACTGCTTTGCACCGCAGTAACTATACAACGTAATATTTGCATGGAAAAACTTTTCGCTACTTTACACCGCGCTCCACGCTGACAAACAGCTGACAAAAGATCCGGCCGCTTGCCGCCCTGTTGCATGGGCTCACGCCCAAGGACAACGTTTTTTGTGCCAACTCGACTTGGCTCTCACGCGCGCCAACATTATCAAAGCCAAATTTAGCACATTCATTCCGCTTAATGCTGTCACTGTCGCTGTCGCTGCTCGCTCACACTCGGTGCGCGCTGCGGGGCGTATGAGCGATATTAACCCTCGGATTGACTTTGTCGTCTGACCAGACGAAATGGTTCAATTTGTATCCATATTTTTTTTTTCTCTGCGTTCCGTCGTGCTGTGCGTTCGTGTTAGTTTTCAAGTTTCATTATCCTTTATATGAAACGAATGAAATAAAAATACATTTGTACGCGGTTTTATGATTGATTTGTTTTTGTCACAAAGTCAGTTTGTACACATTTCCACTTTGTCGTCTGACCAGACCTAACTAATAACTACCCATCGAAGGGTTAATAAGAAGATTTTGAAAATTATTTTTATTTTATTTGTAATTTATTTAATGCGTTTCATAGATTAAACAACAACTAATTAAAATCAATAAAACAATACACAGAATTCAATGACTCAACATGTTGCACGTTACACATTTGCTGCGTTAGTGTTTGCTCAATAAATACTTACCATAAAGTTGATTGATTGAAAATCATAATGAAATTCACATAAATATTAAAATTTAATAATAGTTAAAAATAAATTTGTTAATCAGCAGTTAGTGCGTTGCGGCGGACAGTGGCTAAGTCTGTAGCAATTTGGTGCCCATTGGGTGTTGTCGATTTGTGGGCAAACCGTGCACAGCTGCGGCGGCGTAGCTGCAGCCATCAATTAAGCACATAAACTGCAGCACACAACTCTACGAAATGTCATTAACTAATTGAACTAAAAACTGCTATAAATTATTCAAGTATGTATTTACAAGCAACAACAACAACGGCAGACGTCACGGCTACGCAGCGAACGCAAACAAATGTGGCTGGTCAAAGGCAAGCAGCGCCTTCCCAGACAATGTTAACTATTTGCTTGCGTTACTTGCACGCGCCTGACAGATGCGATCGGCACCATTCGTCGTAATCATTTGCTGGCCGAAAAACACAAGCAGCGAACGCAATCGTAAAACGGCCACGCAACCATTTTTCAACAACACTCTTCGTTTGTGCGCCGGGTGCAAGCTGGTTTGTTCAGCTCTGTCGTATGTCCGTAGCTTAAAATCCATTTTATCTGCATATGCACGCACAAACACACAAACACACACGCATACGAATTCACACACTCATTAAAACGCACGCACACATTTGTCGCTTAGCTATGACGGCCGGCATTTCGTTTCATTTTGTCACACCCGTCTCATCTCGTCGCCAGCTTGTACCGACCGCTCTACGCTAATTTGCGCGCCTGCACCAATTTGTTGATGTCATGATAGGTCGAAACCATTGCCGGATTCTCGAAATCTTTAAATTCCTTGCATCGATCAAACGATTTTTCACAATCAACTCCGTCCTGGCCATCCTTGGCGGCGCGCATATACTTGAAAAAGCGCAAAATGTCCGGATTATCAGAGGTCGGCTTACGCAACTCGTTCAGCTCGCTGCCAGTGAAAACAAATAATTAATAAGAGAAAATCGTTAGTACAGTGAGATAAAGTGATAAATCACACACACACACACACACACACACACATACACATAAATACAAAAAAAACACATAAGTACAATACAAATTATCAAAGCATATTCCTAATAAATATGCAACCTTTAATCACAGAATAAACAGTAACACAGTAACAGTAACAAATAACAGTAAATAACAGAACGCGAATCTCATACAACAGACGTGCTCGTTGCTCATTTGTTTTTGTAAATGCTCTTCAGCATAGGCTGAGGAATCGAGTTCCTTATTTGTTTTTGTAAATGATCTTCGGCATAGGCTGAGCTTTCCAGTATACACACACAGCACCGTAACATATGCTTTGTTGGTGCAAATTGGCGACAGTAATCATCAACGTAGGTTTTGTTGTTGTTTAGCGTATTAATTATTTTGTATGTATTGATGTTTGCTCTTCCATAAGAAGATTTTGGGCACCCCTGTCATATAAATTGAAAAATTTTAAGGGATCATAATATAGGGTTTTCCAACAAGAGGTGTTATTTTGATTCACCCAGTATTTCGGTAGCTGTCACTGTTGAAGCTTTTATTCTTTGACATTTGACAAGTAGAAACTACGCCATTACTAAAAACGGAACGGTACACGCTTCAACAACGCATTGAAATTATTAAAATTCACTACAAAAATGGTGAAAATCTTGCAGTCACAGTTCGCAAAACTAAAGCATTTTTGGCTCGTCGTGAAGCACCTTGTCGGACCGCAATACAGAAATTGGTGGAAAAATTCGAGCTGTTGGGACAAGTTAGTGATGTGAAGAATAAAACCCGTGCACGTCGCTCAAGAACAACTGAGAATATTGCTCCAGTAGCCCAAAGTGTTGAAGAAAACCCAGGTTTGTCGATTTCTCGTCGTTCTTTGGAATTGGGCATTCCAAAAACGCCATTACACCGTATTTTGCATAAAGACTTGGGTCTTAAGTCTTATAAAGTTCAGTTAACACAAGAACTCAAGCCGACCGATCATCAACAACATCGTGTCTTTGCTGATTGGGTCCTCTAGGTGTTATCTCTGGAAGAGGTGATCACAATTGGCCGCCGAGATCTTGTGATTTAACACCTTGCGACTTCTTCCTTTGGGGCCACGTGAAAGATAAGGTGTACGCCAACAGCCCAGCGTCGATTCAAGACCTCAAAGGTAGAGTTCGTGAGGCTATCGAGGACATAGGGCAGCCACTTTGCGATTTGGTTATGGAAAATTTTATGAAAAGGATATAGTCCTGTAAGCGTGGTCGTTGTGGCCATTTGGCTGATGTTGTTTTTCATTATTAACGGCATACTTTCCTCTTTATTATGAAATAAACATCCGATCATTTATCTCACAAAATTCCATTTTTCTTTGAATACCAAAATAACACCTCTTGTTGGAAAACCCTATATGTACTAGCTGACCCGGCGAACTTCGTCTCGCACAACATTTGTTTTTTTTTTGATAATGAATTGCGCGAGATGGCCAACTAAAGAAGAAGAGCTACTGATTAACGCAATTGAGGCCCACAAATCAGCAACGTTGCTGATAATAAAACTTGAGTCAGTTCATAAACCTGAACGGACTCAAAACGAAATTGGCTCGTCCGTTTGAGTGTGATGCGCTTACACACATACATCCACTTTCTTTATATGTATGTATTAAGAACATTGCGGTTTGCGGTAAACTGCAACAACTATTTATAATTGGTGAACCGATTCACCAAGCCGCATTCCGGTTTAAAGCTTTTACTGCGACAACCATCTCTCACTTGTGGGGCGTGATCAGCACATTCTTTAGCGCAGCAGCGTTGTTGTTGTCTCGATGAACGTTATCGGTGAAGATTTTACGCTGCGTCCGAGAGCAAATGATGCAGCGCATATGCATTGCATTTGTTGTAGTTGTACTGATTGGCGCGTTATCGGGTCACAAGAGAGGCTTCAGAGGAGGAGTTACACATGTTATCTTAACTTGCATAGAGGCGGCTCTCATAGGGTATTGGATAGCAAAACCTGGTCAACATTATATTCTTTATATATGTTTCGCTTCTAAATGACTGAAAAGAGTGTTGGTGGCTAAGAACAATAATAAGAATTATTGTTAAGATCGAAATATGCAAATAAAAATGAATGTCTGTTTGTTTGTTGGTTTGTTGATCACACGACACTAAAACTCACAGTCTGGAAGACTGATTGAGCTGAATCTGGCACGGAATGTTCGTCTTGGCTAAGTCTCGCTAAACCATATAGTGCGAATATGATCCGACAGGTGGGCGTGGCACCTCCGGTACAACCTACATTTTCAATATGGAATGAAACTTGGTACAGGGCCCTCGTTTACTGGTAAAGTTGTATGAGAGTTGGATAAGGGGCGTGGCATTTTTGAAGCGATCCAAATGTGTCAAATAGCTTTGGAACTACCGGTCACATATCAATGAATTTTGGCACAAACTAACGTGCCCTCCGACCAGGCGAATGGGTTAGGTATTGCACGAAGGGGCATGGCACCGCGAATACAACCCAAATGTTTAATATGGAATAGCTTTAGTTATAAGTCGAATAGCATTGAAATTTTGTATTCCGTCGTCCCAGAGATGTGGCATTCTACTAGAAACATTTGATAAGCGTTGGACAAGAATCGCACATCAACGAAACTGGGTCGCATCCTTCGACTAGAAGAATGGGTTGGGCATCGTCCATACAATGCCCAAACCGCTAAAGAACAAACATGAAATTGGAACTGTAAATACATTTAAGAAAATAAACTTACACTAAGACGGGATTTTTTTCAAACTCGGGGTCTATGGGCGCAAAGCCGCGACGCCCTGCTAGTACTTTATATATAGTAATGTCCGATTCACATACACATTCGATGCAATTAAAATATTTGGGCACATTTAGATTTATTTTACAGAGCGGACATACACAGTAAAAGGATTTTTTAAAATTTAACCTGTAAAGGAGTCAAAAATGGGTTAAGAGTTTATATGAAGAAAAATGATTTTTACGCCTTTTGAGTTTAAACTTGGTAAAAGTACTTCAGAACAGTAATAATTCGACAGGCATTTTTTAGTTTTCCAAATCGATCTCAAAAACGGTCAACAATGGGTTCAAGTTTGTATGGAGAAACGAAAGTTGTTTACTGAAATAAATAAATCTCAATTTTAATTTCGTTCCAAAAATAAAAACATGATTTAAAGCTGTATTTATAAAGTAGCACTTCAGTATAAAAGTAAAACAAAAACACTTAATTGTCGTCATCTGCATTTGAGTCAAGTCTTCTTAATATTTCAAGTTCTTCGTAATAATTCAAAGTTTGTGTAGGCGATTAAATTTGATCAGAAATTTTTTGGAGCAATTAGCGTGTCAAGGCGCACTATACTAAAGGGTTGATGAAACTAAAAGACAAGCAAAAAGCCAGTACTATAAATCGAATAAATTACATTTGGAAAATACTCTCATGTTAGCCACATCAAGGTTGCAAAGTTGAGTCTATATTCTTCATCTCTACATTGCTCATACTAAATCTTATTTCGATTTAATACCACTATTTAATCGAAAGTTATAGTGACTACCAGGTATCTGAGAAACGCTCAGACTGATATCCTTAAGTCCTCAATTTTGGAAACCCTGTGCTAATTGAACTATATTGTATAACTACTCAGTAAAACCCCTCAGTAAAGGGGTCTTAGATGTAAAAAGTGTAAAAAGTACACAATTTTTGAATCGCACCTCACCACACCTCAATGTTGAGCTTTAATCATCTCAAGGAAACACGGAAAATGACTGCAGCGAAATGTGGAGAAATAAGTAAAACTAAATTGTTTTTGAAAGTTTAAAATATGAAACAGAAGTCATGTTTAAAGGGGTCTTAAATGTTTCGGTACAAAAACGCCAAAACTACAATGCTGGTAAATGAATTTATTACATATTATTACATAATAATTTTTTTTCCGGAACACTTTTTAATTAATTTTGCAACTTTAGTCACTGACACACAGAAGAAGAACACTGCGAGTTCACATCAATGCGTATGCCCAACTTTGAACGTGTACCGTTATAAAAAGCGGGACTTTAAAAAACATAACTGTTGCCTAATGACGCACGTATACATATATACTTTGTCCACGCGATCAGTGATCAAATTTGCAATAAAAAAGCCAATTTTCAAAAATCGATATTTGACCAGCTTTTCCTATCAAATATTCCTACGTGCAGCTCAGAGATTTGTTTAAAACTAAAAGCTATTCAATTTTCAATTAACTCTATTCATTTCAGCGTTCGCCCTAAACAACATTAACCTCTGCAACCAATGTTTTTTCCTGGTATACACACACATACATACTCGTATGTATGAACATTGATAACATTAGCGCAGTAATGCAACTAATTTTAATCTGCTCACCAGCGTATGTCAGAGTTTTTATATATAACAACAGATTAGCATGTAAACTAATTGATTTCACATGCGGCGAACGCTATAAGCTTTCGATTATTAGAATTCAATCATTGAATGTTGATCCCGCAACAGATTAATATGTCGCACACGCACTACAAAAGTGACACAACTCAAAATTTTTCATTTTCGGGTTTATGTGTTAATACTGTGCACAATGCATAAATCTACCAATCAGCAAAAAATCAGTATATTTTGTCGTTGTTAACTGTTACAAAAATACAGTTAGGTCTCTTTCCATGTCAGAAGTTTGATGCTATTTGATTGCTGCAGCTCAATGCAAAAGAGTCCTAACTCAAATTGTGTCACTTTTGACGAAATAAATTTTTGTTGAAGTTAATTTTAAACCAAATTCTAACAATTTTTGTATATATTTTTAATTTCTAAAATTAATTATGAATTTTCAAAATTTTCTTTCAACTTTTTAACTGTCATTTATAATTATTAAATTTAGAAAAAGTGCAAAGCATAACTTGAAATAGTTCCGTAATTATTGAATTAAAATATCATCAAAATAGGCACAACTCAAAATTTTGGATTTTCTAGTGTAAAATAAAAAACAAAATTCTTGGAACTTATCAAAAAGCATAATCTGTAAGGATTTTCTACTGAACGGTCTATATGTGATTTAAAAATAAATGTTTATTTAGCTCAAGAACAGTTTTTTGCGTTTCCTAAAAAATCACAAATTTTTAGTTGTGTCACTTTTGTTGTGCGTGTGCGATATATTTCACTTTTCGCTTTGTTATACATCTTCTTCTTCTTCTTTTTCTTCTTCTTCTTGACTGGCACGACAACCCGATAGCTACCCGCAACCAACCGTGTTGTGCGTGCGAATGTTTTTTTTTAGAAGGTTGAAAGGGACCTACAGTTTTATGCCAATTCCGAACGGCGAGTTGGGAGCTTTGTCACGCAAACGGGAGGAAACTTTGACCACCGGCCCCCCTAAAAAAAAATCAAACGTAGACTTTTAAGCCACCGCTCGAAAGGAATCCGTTGTCAGAACGTTGTTATTGGTTTTGTGTTGTACAGTGTTATTAGCCACACACAGAGTTTATAGATACCAACTGCTCTATCTAAGCATGAAAATATGCTGTCTACTTTTAGGCACCAATTACACAACACACATACACGAGGTTAGCTGCCAACTCACCGGCTTAGCTGGGCCGACACCAAATTGCTGTACGGTGCATATTTGGCCGGATTTGCATACATCAGGCAAATTAGTTTCTCGCGACAGCTCTCGCTCTCCGAGTTCAACTTCAGCTGCGCGAACACCGAGTCCAGACGCGACAGCAGCGGACTGTAGAAGGGGTCGTAGTTGGAGAGCAGCAGCGACGAGGCGGGCACCTTTTGAAATGTTTGGTAGGTGTTGGTGTTGGCGGGTGCTGCGGGCTTGGTGCGCAGTGGCGTGCCCAGTCCGCCGCCACCGCCCGCCGACGAACTGCCCGATATCGAGTTGGAATTCTTAAACGAGGCCGAGCTGATGCTCTGCAGTGCGCTCAGATAAGAGTCTTGCATCTTGCTCTGCTCGTTGCCGTAGCGTGAGAGCGCCTGCTGATTGATGGCTCCCGGATTGTAGACGTATTGATTTTGTGTTTGTGATGCTTCTGCGGAATTGTATGAAATAGCATTAGTGTTGCTGTTATTGTAATAATTTGTTTAGACATTGCAGTCTCAGTTACCCGCTTGATTGTAGGCGTTGCCGCTCTCATCGTTCGCACCGAACTTGTTGTCATCGTCGAAATTAAATGTGTTGTCCCTGAAGTCCAGGTCCTGTGGCGTATCAGCGGGACGTATAAAGAGCGGTGAAGACCCAGAAACGATGCCTGCAAGGAGTAACACAGATGATGTTCAATTAACAAAAATGGTCTTAGTAAAAACGAACATAGTTTATAAGGTTGCACTACTAAACAAGTTGTCCTGATTACATTAACTTGTGCCTAATTAAACATCTTTGAAAAATTTGTACAAAATTTGCAAGGTTCTTAATTTTTTTGTTTCGTGCAATTAAAAATCGTTTAGTTTTTTGCTTCTATTTCAAACTATAAATGGAACATATAATAGAGCATATTTTGAGGCTCCAAAGTTTTTAAGGAAAAAGTATGAAAAGTGATGGAAATGACTATGGTACTTTTTTGCTATTATTTCGATGCGAATGTGTATTTCGCCAAATAATTTGGCTGTGTTGTATTGCTTGATGTTTCTTCTTAAGATATTCATATACTTCGTAACTGGATTTATGAAATATCTGTACAATTTTTGCCATCAGAAAAAACGCCTTGAAATTCAATATTTTCCTACTTTGAAACCTCATTACCACGCCCATTTAGAACGCATAAAATTGATTAATATCAGAAAAGATGGCGTAAAATGTTGTAAGTGCAACGATATAAAAATCATGTCCATTGGATTATTGGTTCAGAAATAACAGTCGAAAACGAGGAAAAAGCCGAGGAAAATTCGAAAAAGTGACACGCCCATTTTTTTGCGAAAACTAGAGCTGTTACATAAAAACGGAGTATGGTTGTGAAAACAGCGTGAAAAAACGATTCAGATTCATGTAAAAAACTCCATGCAACAGACATGCTGTTGTGCAGTGTAATTTTTTAAGGGGGCACTCCATGAAATGGTTTCAAAAAATCGATTATTTTTTTTTGCTTTAACCGAAAGATATATTATCCGAGAACATTATTGCAAATTTTCAAAGTTAAACTCTGAAAACTTTCGGAGACACAGTTCTTTTCATCGACGCGCGCTTAGCCACACCAGGTGTTCCGAATAACTTTGGAACGCGTTTCCTCATAAACACGTTTTTGTAGTCCGTCCACATGATAAAAAAAAACTACTGAACCGATCTACACGAATATATACTCGTTTTGTAGGATATTGAACAGAGAAATCTATTAAAAAAAATTTATTTACTGTTTTTTTAATAAAAAGAAAGTAAGAAAAAACGAACTTTTTTATAGTTTATATGGCTTTGTTGCTAAATTTTGAAAATTTTTATAGTTTTTGAGGTTCACACAAACCTGCTGATTAATTTGATATATAATTTGTATGTTTCAGACTTTAACTTCGGACGGCATCGTGTGGACGGGAAGACGTCTTTTTTTTTAAACCAAGCCTCGGAAGATGTTCAATATGTGTGCCATTTTTAATTTTTTTTATGTATAACTTTTTCTTTGAACTTTTAACTAATACCTACAGATGTTCCAAATGGATTGTTCCTGTCTTTTTCTTTTTTTGTACAGTAAAATAAAGAAAATTGGTCATTTTTTTTAACCTTTCATGGAGTGCCCCCTTAACTCAAACCCTTCAATAGTCCTAAAATAAAGGCCAGAACCAGGACAGCCAGGACAGAACAATAGATCAGTTCTGCCAAAAATTTGATGGGTGTAGTTTTCAAAAACCGCCTACAAAAAATTCAGGAAAAAAGGGTAAAAGTTTCTAAAGAAAATTAGAAACTAGAGTGTTTAAAAATGTCCCCCTAGTATTTTACATCAAATTTCTGAACACACCATATACCAAAAATGTGAGGTTAGATGGCTTTTGTGTGTGTACTGGTTCGCCAATAAGAATGTACAAAACAGGCTTTCAAAACGCCGAGCACGTATATATTTGTTTAGCTCTCTTTACTAGAATCCATTGTTGGAACTTTGTCTTATAAACCATTTTTATTTTGTTGTGCAGTACACCATATTAAATTCCCGTTATTTAAGTAATTGCAGCTATGCGCCGTGTTGGCCCGGCTGCGATGGAAGTCTCGCCAATATTAATAAAGAACGAATTCAGAACATAATATTTTGTAATCAATGCTAAAATCAATCGAAAGCCGTTCATCATCAATAGAAACGTTAAAACAACAAATTTGAGTTCCCATCAAGAGTAAATATGTGCACATTAAACTCTCTCATTCAGGGCATATGTACTTTTGGGTGGTATTTGCATTTCATGAAATTGGAAACTGGATAATTTCGAGTCCTCATGCCATTAGACTTCGTGTGCGGACGTCCAATCATAATAAAGTAATCCATCAGCGTACAAGTCGACTCACCTTTGCCCAGCAACTTCCCGAATGAACCGATTAACGTCGGCAGGAACATGGCAAACAGCAGCGACTTCAATATCTGCAGGCCCATGAAAATAGGCCACAATATTTTCTTTAAACCTAAAAATAAATTCAAAAGAAAAACATACATTGTGAACGCATTCCGTACCGGAAATTCATACATCCAAGTCCGCCACAATCAAACAAATGCATACCTGAGAAGAAGAAGAGTCGGCCGGATTCGATGGCGCGGGGAATGTTTATACGAATGCTGCCGCCGGCATTCGCTGCGCCCAACTTCGGTGTTGCCGCCGATTGACGTACCGGTCGCGGTTTATGCTTACCACCGTCTACCGTCGCCGAAGCAGCGGTGTGATTGTTTTGCAGCGCAAACACCAAACCCGGCAGGGGCTCGTACTGGCCTCGGTTGAAGAAATTCTCCACATACTCGACAAGCAGCTCCTCTAACCCCTTCATCTCGTTACTGAGGCCCGCCGCCGGCGCTGCCATGGTCTCATGCTCGCGTTTGGGCTGGTGCGGCGCTGGTCTGTACTCAGTCGACGGCTGTGTTTTCTGTGCTCTTACCGCCAATACACCTGCGCCGCTCCGTTGTGTGGTGTTGGCCATTTGTATGCGAGTATTTGTTGTTGTTGCACTGTGCTTTTGTAACTTTTCGCCACTTGTTGGCATTGTTGTGCTTGCCGTTGCCACTGTCGCAACGGCTGTCTGCAGTGTTGTTGTTTTACTACTGTGTTGCAGTCGCTCATTGTCGACGTGCGCTTTGCTACTCACCGCTGCGGCCACTCGCAAATCGCTGTCCACTGGCTGAAAGACGCGGTATTGGCCGGTTTCGGTGAAAACATTCCGTGATATATGCTCGGGACTAATATCTTTGGGAATAAGCGGCCGGAAACTGTCGTCGTTGCCGGCACTCGTCGCCATCAGCGGTTGGCTGTATTTGATCGCCGCTCGACTGTGGCTTCCGTGTGCCTCTTGCGCTCGCTTTTCTGCTGTTGATGTTGTTGTTGTTGTTATTAAAAGCAGCAACAACCATGGCAACTTCATTTGTGTGTCCCCGAACCCGAGCGACCATCGTGTGCCGCTGTTGTTGTCGTACTTCCGATATACTGTTGCGCTGCTTACGGTTGTTGTCGCCGTTGTCGTTGGAACTGAGATTGATGTTGTTACCGTTGAGCAGCGCGGCGCCATACACTGGTTAGCCGTTGTTGTTGTTGTTGTTGTGGTTGTTGGTTCTTGTGCTATTGTGACCGTGATTGTTTCTGTACTGTTTGCATAACTCATGTTTGCTGCTCTTTTAGTTGACTTTTGTTTGGCAGTTTTGTCGTTGACACAATGCTTTTGTTGTTGTTGTGGCAGTTTTCGTTGTAGGGTGTTGTTGTTGTTCATTTTTGCCATCTTATCCTTTGACTGTTATCCCGTGGAGGTACATTTGCAGTTGCTTCTCGCTTTGCTGACGCTTCCCGATGGGGATTTTGTTGTAACGGGCCGCTTCTCTCCTCCTCCCCTCGGCGCACTGACTCGTGCAACAGGCTTTGCAACTTTGTAATTGTCGACGAATATTTTCCGCTCTTTTCACTTGACTACAAGTACTATTTAAACTACAAAGAAACATAAAACACAAAGAAACCTGAATAAAATGTGACACTAGGTACATGCGAAAATATGGCGACATACATATAGGCTACATGTGTATAATGATATTAACCCTTAACCACCTAGCACCTGCTATTGTCACACTACCACCTAACATACGTCTGTGAGACCCCGGAACAAAAATTATTCGCGTTTGTAAAATTTAGTGAATTACGTTTTAGTTTTGAATTAAAATCAGTTAAGGAACATAGTAATTAATCACTTTCTGATGAGTCCATAGTGGCTGGTGTCGTAAGTCGGCTCTCTTTCACAAAAGTTGGAAAGGGAATCCCCGAGTTTTGATGGCATAGCGCAATTAGAAACAAAAGTCGTGCCATCTTTTAGAAAAAAAAATTTTTTTTTAAATTAAAGACTCGAACCCAAAACAACACAACTTCGAAAATCTAACGACGCACAGCGAAAATTAGTACTAATTCAGCAGCGACGCTACGTCGAAACAACACAAAACGAAACGACGCAAAGCGAGGTATTGGTGTATTTGGAAAATGAGATCCATTATAATAATAACATAAAGTAGGTATTTCTTTGTTCCTTTTTTTAATAAATTCAGTCATCGAAGGACATAAATAAAAGTAAATATTTTCAATAAAAATAAAACTTAAACAAAATTGCAAGACCTTAACTTGCAGTTTTTCGCGAGAGTCAAAACACAGTTTGTGTGAGCATTCAAGGCAAACAGGAGTGTGTTGTTGTTGTGTTTTGCGTTTCTTTATCGAGTCGCAAATAGACCACTGCTATCCTTTCTTAAGCGCTACTACAAAATGGAACTGCTGATGGAGTGGTTACTCTGGAGGATGCGTTGAATAGCCATTCTGATATCACGTTGTAATTTAAAGCCTACATCGGCCTCAACATCGCTGCATTCATCGTTCGGCCAGACGAGCGGCATATCATTTTGATGTGCTGCCTGGCAGGAAACTCGTCCTCAGCGGCGGTGAAAGAACCGGGCAGAGCCCTGCTTACAACTCTTCCACCAGAAAGAGGGGCTGCCATGTGCTGATGCCCAGTGTGCTGAGCTTATGCCTCGCCGCAGGTTTCATACGGTCATCCCTGATCGATCGGAGTGGACGAACCACCGCTGTGGTTCCCAGGCTCTGGCGCTGGGATTCATTCTAACAGCCATAACATTCGACTCTCCTTTCCACTTGGTAGTTACACCTCCGTTTTTCAAGCTGAACTGTTTGCCATATCGGTAGGGGCACTTGTGTTGCGACGGAGGAGTAAATTTACGTGTGACATATATATCTGCTCCGACAGTCAAGCGGCTGTCAAGACTTGTTCGGCAAGATTCAAAATTGTGCAGGAAGCTGTCGACAGACTAAACGAGTTGGGCACCGAAAATATCGTCACACTTTTGTGGGTACCCGAGCATTCTGATGTCGAGAGAAACGAACAGGCGACCGAGCTAGATAGGGCTGGATCTTTGGTCCGATTTATAGCGCCCGAACCAGCGATTGGCTGCAGTTTATCTGAGAACAAGGCTACGATTAGTAGAATATTAGCGCGAAAGCACTTTGACCACTGGCACAGTCTCGCAACGTGTAGGCAGTCGAAGATGTTTATTGACGCGCCTAGGATCAACAGAACAAAATACCTGCTGGGCCGAGGAGACAGTGATTAGAGAACTACTATAGGGCTCATCACCGGGTTTGTCCCTTTCAACGAGCACCTCTCTAGAATTGAAGCTAATGTGAGTGCCCAGCTTTCGGGCTGCGCAGGCACATGTACCTTGGCAACATGATCCTTCGGTGACCATTTTGATTAGTGATATCGCTCAAACAATTAAGAATCTTACATGATCTATTGGAGAAGCCTCACATCTTTTGAAACTTTCGAGCGTTATTCAGAGAAATAACGCAGCAATCCGCAGCATGCGGATTCCGCTATGAGAAAATTGTCCGTTATTTTGAATTGACTGAAGCATCGACCCAACTCTTGGCGTCATCGTAAGCAGTAAAGTACTGCTCGGCCAGGCCCCGAGTCATTCATCGCAACAGGTCTTAATAGAAAGGAGTAATGGACTGGAAGCGCGGCTTTGATAGTGCAACGGGTAACGCGCTGGCTTCTCTCTAGACCGAGTGCGCTCTTGGCAGGCAATGGCAAAACTTCCAAGTGTAAAAGAAAAAAACTGCCGATCGCCGTTCGGATTCGGCATTAAGCTTAAGGTCCCCTCGCCCCCCCGTCACCCTTTCTTCATCGCCTGTAACATATGTTGAAAAAAACAGTGTTGCATACACATTTCAAAACGAATGAAATTTTTTTTTTAAACGAGCCAACGCGCAGGGGATGACCCCTATAAATGCGAGGCATTGTGCTGGTTCAGGAAGGATATATAGATTGGGAGAGAGGAAGTTGGGTGAAGAATTTATGGACTCTTGCCTTGAATCCATCAAGATCATAGGTGCTGGACTGGACATAAAATGGACTGAGTAATAAGGAAGGCTTGTAGCCTTCCTGCCCATCCTCAAAGAAAACACACAAAACAAAAAAAAAAAATGTACTGGAGAATGCGGCGTGTGATGTGGCACATCCCATTGGAGCGCCTCCCAACTTTCTTTGACGACTATCCAAGACTATGTTATCATTTGTAAGAGCTTCAAAACTTATTTGTAGCACAACTACACACAACTTTAACAACGAACGAAAACACGTCAAATAGTAACGAGTGCATTCGGTCTCAAACAAACGTTTGTATCTGTGCATTTTTTATATGGTCTATGTGACACCACACATACACGACATGCGACATAAGGAGTCCACAATCGGATTTAATGCCGGTTACCTGCGTTCCCAATCGTTGTTTTATTTCACTGATCAAACCTCTATTCACACCTCTACTCTACTTAAATCCTCTCAGCATACATGCAAACCACAAATCCTTGTGCAGGCAGACAAGACGACTCGTGTACTTTACGCTTGAAATTTAATCACCCGCGAAGAACAACGCCGAGCCGAAGTTGTCAGCCAATTAACACGAAATTATGCAGCGTGACAAATTGCGTCGACAACGGCCGGCAGACAACAACAGGTACGACAACGACTCCCACTTCGGCCGCTCGGCAGTGGTGGACGCCAAGTGGCGTGAAAAAAGTCGCACATGCACAACGGACAGCAAATCGCTGACAAAGAGGACGAAAACGAAATGCGAAAATTAAAAATGCTGTTGTTGAAAATGCACAAAACGCTGTCAGCGCGTTACACCAGAAACTTGGTCGCTTGAAATTTACTCAAATGTTAATGTAAAAAGTTTTCTTATTGCTGGCGCTGTGTGCGAATACGAGTGGAATTCTATTCACAGTTGCGCCTGTAGCGCTGAGATTTGATGAAATTGCAGGCAGCGAATTGTGGACTCTTGGCTGAGTGCAGTTGACACCGTGACAAGTGCGAGTACATTGTTGGCTATTTCGCGTTTATTTATTCATTTTTTGCTCAAAGTTTTTAATCACGAAAGACCAAATTTTTGGATAAATTCTAGGTGATTTATTGCCTCCAAATGCTGTCGAACTTCGTATGCTGTGCGCTTAGTGACAGTAAAATGTTTTATAAAATATATAAACTAATTCCTTCTTCGGGCAATTGGTGCTCGTTTTAGAAGCAAACTTCTACACACTAAGGAATCTTAAATGATATTTCGGTTAAAAATTTGCAATCGTCTTTATGAAATTATATACAAATTAAAAAAAAATAGTTTCGCATTTTCATTAAAAAAAGTTTTGTTGTTGAGTTTTCTCGAGTCCACAGCTAAAGGGACAAAATAAGAACTAAAATCAAACAAATAAGACGATGCAAAAATGTTTTATGAAAAGTAAATGAAGATAAAAACCCACAGTGTGTTATAATGCCAAGCAGTGGAGCACGCAAGCGGGTCTTAGGTGCCTGTCTTTTATAAAAAATTGTGGATAACAACTATGATTTCAGATGGTATGGAACTCAAAAGTTGTGTGCCAAAAGTTTGTGAATCCGCCAGCAACTTTTTAAAAAGTTTCAATACTTTCAGTACTTCATTTCAGTAGAGCCACAACGTCTTAATAGGAAAATTTTTATTAGTACTAATGTAGAAAAAGGTTTTATAGTCACAATCAAGGGGCCTTAATAGGCACAACGCTCATTCAAATTACTTCTTCAATTACTTTTCCAGTCTTTTAAAAATAAATGAATGTATGTTTGTGTATTTGTTTGTTTGGCTGTTTTTTTATTTGTCTGTTTGTATGTTTTTCTTGTATAGACTCAAATTTGACACAATGCATTGCAATGGGTGGAAGAAGGATTCTGAATACATTATGTTATTTTTTGGACAAGGAAACATTGCACTGCCCACACATTTCAATACGAAAGCCATATTGGGGTTTCTCATAACAGTAGGACTGGCTAAATGCCGATCGTTGGCATCGACGCTAACAACGAAGAACATATGATTCACTTTATCCTTGAGTATGTAATTTTATAAGACAAGTCGTTGGATTATACAACTGTCGCGATACATTTGAAATTTCTTCTACACGCAGATACTATACAAAGTGTTAAAGAAATTCCTCAATTCCTCGCGCAAAAACTGCTTCACGCCGCTGATTATTTCATTTTCGCAGCCGCAGTGTAACTGTATCACATTGTGATTGTTGCGTAAAATGCTTTGAAAGCAGATCACACGCGGCCAGACCGGCGTCATGCCACATTGGCGTGTCGTCGGCCATGGCATATATACCCTGACAATGGAGCTCCGCGTTCCGAGAGCGCTGCCGGTGACATGAACGCCGAGTGCTTATGTAAATTCGGCCAGAAGCACGATATGTCGCTTGGTGGCCGGCCGTGCCGGCGGATTTGTTGCACAATAACAAATTAAGAGCAAGTAATGTACAATGACATGAAATTAAATTTAATGTCAATATTTGCAACACAGTCCACGTACGAATGCCAAAGTGAAATTGTTGCCACTTAAATTCGAGCGCAGGCTTCAATCGGCCAAAGCCAACAAGCAGCCAAAGCCAATAGTGCACGCAAGAAATTCCACTGTAAGCATATCTTTTAGGTTTTTGAGTTTTTTTTTTATTGTTGTTGTAGATGAAGTTGTGTGTACTTTACGTGCATACGACGCTCATGAGTATCGCTGACTGAGTGTTTGTACTTTCTTTCTTTGATAGATTGCGTGACGCGGCGGTGCTTCATGGGACGCGCAACGAAGGGAAAGGGTGAAGAAGGTATACAAATTATGGCAGTTGAAAAATGAATGAAAATGAATGCAGTTGAACCTTTAAAGTTGAGTTAGGCAGCGAGCAGGCAAAAGTGTTGTAAGCTACATAGAGAGGAAGACGAAGTAGAAGAAGAAATATACAGGAGCAACAGCAGCGAGTAATATGTAACGAACGACGAACGAACGAAAAGATGCCTTGCATGTTGCACCGTCTCCACTGTTGTCCTGTTGCACTCCATCGCACTTACATTTATTATAATTGATAGATATAAATGTTATGTTATATAAATGATAGATATGTATGTACATATATATACACATCAGTGCGGCGCACAGTGTGGCGAGTTCATATAGCGGAGTAACAAAAATAGAAGGAGTGGTTGTATGGAAAAGAAATTTGGCATGCAATTGTATGAGCAAATAACTTGGTTGGTTGGTTGGTTGCAGTGGCCGCTCTGTGTGAGACACACTTAGGCCTATTGGCCCGTTGTGATACTACAAATTCCACCCGTTTGAAATGTGTATGCAACACTGTTTTTTCCAACATGTGATACAACACACATTTCAAACGGATGGGCTAAAGGGAGGGACTTATTTCAAGGAAAAATTTCAAGGAAATCAGATCAAAACTTCGACCATCTCCCATACAACTGGATCTGAACAAACTTCATATCAACAATGAAAATGATCTCAGTTTATACATTTATTTATTTAGTTATTTGCAAGTTGAAGCAAAAATATAAATACTTGTACTACAGATAATAAACAGCACTAGCCGCAATAAAAATGCGCTAATTTCAAAAGTGATTGAATATAAAATCTCCATAAATTACTCCACAGCTGCTCACAAGCTGCTCTTAGAGGGTTAAAATCTTAGACTGACCACCACTAATTTTTCCTTCTAAATATTTCTTTCGAACATACCTACCCCCTATCTCCAACCCTTAATGAGGCCCCCATACAAAATCATCGTTTTTAGAAAGTGGGCTCCCGCTGCTCTCAGGTTGGTCCCAGACATACCATATGTAAGACTGACCCTCATTTATTTTCCCTTCCGAAGGTTTTTTCTATACACACCTAACCGCTATATCCAACTCTTAAGGTGGCTGCCATACAAAACTAGTAATTTTCAATGGAACTGGCTGCCCACTTGTAAATGTAGTAAAGACAGCGAGGAAACATCGTATCTTGGAAACTGCTGAACCGATCCGAATGATTTATTCAACAATCGTAATCGTTCCTGAGTGCAAAAAATACGAAATTAATAAACGTTCAAAAATTCACCACCAGAGGTCGCCTCCCATACAAATAAAGTAGTTATGTTGTGAACTTTTGGGTTTGTATGAAGAAAAAATCAAATCATATCCTTTTTATACAAATAGATAAAAAAATTGTATTTAAATTGTTGAGCCTTTCCTCTTTAATTTGATGTACATATCGCCATATTCTAACGAGGTTAAGTATTTTTTTTATTTTTTATTCCTTCAGAATTTTTAAGTCCTTTTAAAAGGACAAAGAATGTAGAAATGAAAAACTGAGTACGCAGTATTACTATGTTTGGTCTCTAGTTTCACGTCCATATGTATTTTTTCCGATGTTAAAAATGCTGTGGCACGGTATTTCGAATAGCAACAACAATAGGTCTGTTTGGGAACGAATAATTTGTACGAATTTGTACAGATTTGTACAAATTTTTACTGGATCCTGTTTGTGTACGCCAAATCTCCAGTCACTTCGTAAAGTGACAGTTCATTTCGTGAGAACTTGCAAGTTTTTAATGGAGAAATTTTGTCCAGTTACTTTTGACCAGTAAGAAGAAGAACAAGAAAAACACTTGAGTGGCTGCCATATGATCGACTGCAAAGAAAAATAAATTTTGTAAACATTGGAAGGAAAATGCAACCGGCAAAGAAATTGTGCATTCGCGAGTCTGCTGACCAACAACCCTCTTGCTCAGCTTTACTTGCTGCAGCTGAAAGGGAAGAATCGTAGATTGAGCCCAACGAACCATTTGCCTTTTGCATTCAATTTCTATTTGAACTGAATTTTCCCTACCGCTTCAAACCGCAAATGAAACTTTTAGATCAGCTGTTTCGTTCTTTAACCCTCCTGTTTACACCCTCTTTACTGTGGTTTGTGAGTGAGCCAAGTTCCAGTGGTGTAACCAAGAGTTAAAACTTGCAAATTCTTACAAATTGCTGTTTGTTTACTTTCGTGGACAGTTTGATTTCAGGTTGCGTAAGCTGGCTTACTCTCCTGATTTTTTTACTGCATAATTTTTACTGGAAATCTTCCCAAACAGACCTAATATTAGCACACGAGCAGGCGCGGATCCAGAAAAACATTTCGGGGCGGTTTTAAAAAGTAATTCTTTAATATTTATAAAATTCTTTTTAATTTGTATGTAGTTTTATAGTTGATCCAAATATTTCGGGGGGGGGGTTCGACCCCCAACACACCCCCCTGGATCCGCCACTGCACACGAGCAAAGAAGCAAAGATGCGCACATACAAAAACAACTTTTCATAGCACACAAAAACCCAGTTCCAAAAGGACTTTATAAACAAAACATTAAACAAAGGCAACGAAAAGTAATACAAAGTATTAAAATTTAATTAGTTCACGTTTTCCGCGTGCATCTTTCAGCTGCAGCTCGTGCGCATTCCTCATAATGGAACAGCTGAATGTTATGTCATAAAACGAAGTGGCGCCACTCTGCAAATAAATCGCACTTAATTTCCAACTAAATTACAGCGCGTAAAGTGTTGGGCTGCGTGCACCTTTGCCGTCGCGCAAAATTAATGTGCCGCATTAAAGTGTCGCTAACACTGCCAAAGACATTTGAATGCGGCAGCCACCGTGTGCCATCCGTCATTTGCGCCGCAGCTGTGCGCTGTTGATAGTTTGTGGTCGCTATTTCATGCTCTGATATGCAGGTTGAATTATTTTCGCTACGAAGGCCATCAGATAACTCTCGGTGGTAAAATAATTGGCGCTTGCCGGTTTGTCTTTCAAACAAACGTTGCCATTCAAAAAGAGTGAATTTTTTTAATTAAAAACATTGTAGGAAAAGGAAAACAAAAACAAAAAACAAAAAGAAACCTCAGAACTTTTTCAAAAGGCTTGAATTTTAACATTCCCCAGTAAAAACCTGTAGCGAAAGGGTTAAAGCAATTGAGGCCCACAAATCAGCAATGTTGCTATTAAGTTTTAGTAAAGAAATAAACTGCGCTTGAACTATGCCAATTTCAAGAACCAATTTATATTTTTTTACTAACGCCACGCCCCCTTGTTCACCACCCGCATCATTCCCTCTGTCGAAATATATGAATAAATTGTAGGTTTGTACTAAGTTTCATTGCTGTGCGACTTATGAGTAGTTCAGCGGAATAATTGGGTCACAAAAAGTGTGTCACGCCCCTTGTCCAACGCCCATCAAATCTTATCAGTAGAATGACTCATTTATGGGACAACGCATTACTAAATGTCAATGATGTGCACCTTACAATTTCATAGATATTCCATTACAAAGATTTTGCTTGTATGAGTTGTGCCACGCCCCTCGTCCAGTACTCGCTCCATTCCCTTTGTCGAAGGACATGACTTAATATTAAGTTCGTAGTGAATTTAATTGATGTGTAAGTTATCGTCTGAAAATTTGGGCTGGTGAAAATAAACCTTTTTCAGACAACTACGAATGCAACGAAAAAAAACAGCCGTTTTCAAGTGATTCGCGGTCAAACATGGCAGGGATTTTCCAAGTTTTCCTATAGAACCTGAACTGACTCAAGATGAATCCAACAGAAAAACCCCCATGGGAATCGGCCGGTCCGTTTGAGTGTGATGCGCTTACACACACACATCCACTTTCTTCTTTCTTTCTTAAGTTAATTTAAGAGCCCGTGCTCCTGTCTGCCGCAGAAGCATTGACAACGACATGGTGGCTCATGGGGTGTTAAAGTGGACAGTAGAGCCCAAAATCTTCGGCCCTGTTCGTATTGGCGACAACCTTCGAAAACGAACCAACAACAAGCTGTAAGAGAGATTTAAGGACATCGGCGTAGTGAGAGTTCAAACTTCCAAAACACAAAAAATGCTGTTACAAAATATGGTTTCGAGTGGTATTTGGCTCAAAAGTTGTACGCAAAAGCCACTGGGGCCACTGGCTTGGCCATGTCTCCCATACAAACGATGAAGGTCCGGCGAAAAAGTTGAAAGTCGACGGCGAAGAGGAAGGACTAAGTTGAGAAATAGGTAAATAATGTAGATCGGTGCAGAAAAATAATGGGAAAATATTGAAATTTAATCATTATTTGAGATACAAATAAGTTTTGATGGATAAACAAAAGATGACATTACTAACATTACAATTTTCGATTAATCGAACAGTACATTTTAGCATTTTCCATAAATTTTTTTGGACTCTTTTTTAAACTTTAACCCTTCAATTCCCATGTCCAAAATAGTGAAAAAGAAAATTTTCTTTTTAAATAAAACAGCTTAGATACGTTTGGATAAGACAAAAAAATACATACACAATTTTTAAACTACTCTCATTTTTATATTTAAAGAAACCACACAAACTCGCACTGCTTTAACTACGCGTGAAACAAATTAATAAATTTGACAAATGACGTTTCGCTAGTGTTGCCAGGAAAATTAAATAAACAAGTACTACTAATTGACTTTGCTATACAAGTGTTGGGATTTAAAAATAAAAACCTATGTGGTAGGAAAAAAATATTAAGCATCTGTCACCTACAGGTGACACTGGGAATTGAAGAGTTAAGCGCGAAAGTTTTGCATAATATGATGGTCTGCTTTGTAATAAGGAATAACAAAAGTTAACATGGGATATTTTTTATAATATGGGATAAATATATTCATTTCTCGTACCTCTTCCCAGTTGTATGAATTCCCCAAACAAAAGGTATTTTTTGATATAATTTCAAAAGCACCGAAAAACATTAAAAAACAATAATATTTAAAAAAGTAACTATGCAGTTTTGTTAAAAATTGATCAAACTCTCGAAAATATATTTACACTTTTCCCATAAAACCAATATTATAGCCACAATATATATTTATAGTTAGGTGTTCGATATATTAAACACCAAATATCTCGAAAACCAAAATTTTTTTACCCCAAATTTTAATTATCCGACCCCATTTCACCTTAAAAAAAACTGTTTCATTCGAATATTGACAAAAAAAAAATCGCTGGGCTTATATGGGTTAAATTACAATTGGGCCGTGAGGGTTGGCAAGAAGGTTTCAAGTTTTTCGTAGAGTTCATAGAGTTTCATAGTTTTTCATATTGTTGTTCTCTGATTAATTTAATATTTTAAATAATTTTAAAACACATATTTAGTAATTTTTAATACATATTGAATATTTCTTGATTTTTATTGCTTGGTTTTTGCACACAATAATAAATAATGCCACTTGTTTAAATTATTATTTTTTTTGTCAAGATAATCGATAATCGTCAGTTAAACTATACGAATATCAATTAATATTTTCAATCACATTGGCCAAACTCCATAACGACAACTTGTGATTAATGGCTCAATTTAAGCCATTCAAATGCACACAAACAAACACACACACACTTGAATCGGATTGAAAATCGTAATAACATTTATACGACGGTAATATAAAACTAGCAATCGCAGCATTTGGCACGTTTATTACTACAAACAATTTATTAATATTCCATCAATATTTAATTAAACAAACGCATCGCAGTCGCTCAACCGCTGCATTAATGCGTCATTACAGTGTCTGGTCGGGCAGTAAACTCGACGTTTTATGTGCGCCAATGCCTTAACTGTAAATGTTTATTGCATATATGACGCGCATACACATACGTGCTCGCAGGACACACAGCAATTTATTGCTTGTTAGTGTGAAGGCCGCCTTATGGTCGAGTGGAAAGCGCCTATGACTGGTGGCCATTAGACTGACGAAAATGCAGTTAGCCAAAACTGGCCCAACTATTGGATTGCAATCGGACAGTGTGTGTTTCAATTCGAATCAGAAGTTCGACTCGAAGTGAAAACTTTTCTAGCTAAACGAATACAACTACAGAATATTTCGCACGCTGCTGCCGTGCCGGCCAAAAGTCATTAACTTCTCGGCGTAGACGTAAACAGTTTTGAAAGCCAGCGCAGTAATAACAACTGAAAAGCATTAGCCTAGTTAAGCGCAGACAGTTGACGTGTGGTCAATATACGAGTATAAGTGTATGTATGTGTATGTGTGTGTGTGTATGCCGTGTTGAAAAGCGCTAGCGGTTATATCACGCAGTAAACAATGGCAACAACGTCCACCGCTACCGCCACTGCGCCTCCCCTCTAACATTGCTATTCATGCCATGCGAGCTCGTGTGCCGGTCAAAAGGCACTTTTATGCTGCAACCATGTGTCACAAAGGCAGAAAGAAGCGTCGCGTCTCGTCGGTCTGGCTGTCAAACTGGTTTGCACTCAACACGCATATTGGATGCACGTTGAACACTGCCGGACTCGGTGAACGCTACCAGTCGGCGACACAGCAAAACAAGCAGCAAAATGTTACAGTTATGTAATTTTCGAACAGCGTACCGCAATGGGTCATTGTCACCCGGGCAGGTTTAGCTTTTGACAGAAAAGAATCGATGATTCGTTCTGACTCTCTATCGTCATAAAATTCCAACAAATGTATGTAACTGTTGACTTGGCTGGTTGAATTACTTCTTAAAAAGCGCTTCGAAAAACATAAACATATATTTCGATTTTATGAGTATTCGAAGTAACGGTGATGCGAACGGTTGGGAGAACAAAGAACCGAGAACAAAGAAATCACAGTTGGAAATAAGGTTATCTATCTTATCTTTCTTTCTATATATATAAAAGAAAGTGGATGGATGTATGTGTGTACGCGCATTTTCATAGAGTTTTTTTGTTGGATTCGTATTGAGTCAGTTCAGGTTCGTGCGAAAAGAAAACTCCGGAAAATCGATTGGAAAAGTCAGAAAATCACTGCCATATTTGACTCTGAATTCTGAAAATTTTCAGACGATAACTTTGGAACCATAAGTGACACATCAATTAAATTTACTACGAACGTACTATGTAGTCATGTTCTTCGAAAAGGGCGAATGGGGCTAGTTTTGTATGAGGAGGCATGTCACAACCCATACAAGCCAAATCTTAATAATGGAATAACTTCGAAATTGTAAGGTGCACAGCATTGAAATTTAGTATAGCGTTGTCCCATAGATGAGTCATTCTACTGGTAAGAGTTTTTGTATGAAAATGCCTCTAAGTGTTAGTAATAGGATAGGTTAGGTTAGGTTATAGTGGGACTTGCCGTGAGACACACTTAGCCACGGAATGGGCCCGTTGTGATACGACAAGTTGAAAGGTCTGTCTTACTCCAAGTCGGGAAGCCTATTCAAGCCATTTCGATTTGTGGATGAACTCAAGCAAGTTTTTGATACTAGCTGAACTGAGGTCATTCAAGTTGTCGAAGAAAGGAGGGCCTGGGGTTTTCCATCTTCGTCTAGAAAGAGTCGGACAGTTGCAGAAAAGATGACTAATAGATTCCTCCTCCTCTTCATTGTGATAACTTCGGCAATCTGAAGGACGGAAACACTCTTCCATGGCTGGATTTTCACACATTACGCCACCGCCTACTCTGCCATCCAGTTTGTAGCCGTCTGTGTAAAAACATACTCGAGTTTTCGAAACCATGTCTTGTTTCCACTCCTGTCTATGAGGTATGAGGGTTGAGAATTGAGAGTCGAATAGATATGATGGTAACGAGTAGTCTATGTTGTCACGTAGGTCAGGTGAACTACCTAGAACTCGGCAGTGACCAAAATCAGTACGAGTGCATTTATTAATGGTATTTAGTTTTACTGCAGAGAGGGTTGCCACTTGTTTACCGAAGAGGTCAACAGGAAGAAAATGGAGCAGGGCGTACAGTCCTTCGGATGGTGTCGATCGCATTGCCCCAGTTATAGTGAGCGCCGCCGATCTTTGAACTGAGTCCAGAGGTTTCTAGTTAGTCCCCTTATCCAGGGCAGTCCGGCAGTACTGCTCCATAGAAAAGTATGGGCCTGATCACGGAGATGTACAGCCAGTACATGATGCATGGTTGGAGACCCCATTATTTACCAACTGCTCTTTTGCAAGAGTAAAGTGCAACAGTGGCCTTGCGAACCCTTTCCAGTATGTTCGCTTTCCAGTTTAGTTTCCTATCCAGCAGTAGATCAAGGTACTTGGCCTGCGCGCTGATAGTTAGACTTGTACCGTTAAGATAAGGCGGGTCAAAAGTAGAAATTTGGTGCCTCCTTGTGAAAAGAACCAAATCGGTTTTGGATGGGTTTGGCGAGAGTAATAGGATACAATGCAAAAAAAAGCAAACTGATTATTTTCTAAAAAGGGCCCGAAACTTTCCATTTACTCCTTCCATCATGTCTTGCACTGTTGATTCTACGATCTTTTCAGCGGACTGCTTCAATTTTCTTTTGAACTGATTTTCAATTTAGACCACATTTTTGTTTTTTAAGGTTCCGCTTTATTATTGTCCAATACCTTTCAATGGGACGTAGTTGTGGACAATTTGGTGGGTTGCATTTTTGGGGTACAATATTGACTCTGGAATAGTGGGATGTGGCTAAATCTGGCCAAAGAAAAGTAGAAACATTGTGGCTTCTTAAAAATGGCAAAAACCAATGTAAATTTCCTGATGTAAACTTCTTGGTTGATTGAGCTTGTTGTAAAAAAAAATTTCGCTTCTTCTTCAACAGGTACAAATTGCCTGCCATACAAGGAACTTTTTTGGGAATTTGGAAATTTGTTCTGTTTTAAATTTTTTAGAAACAGCTCCTTTAGCTGCAGCAACGTAAAACTCATACAACTCATTTGCCTTGCCTTCGCTCCTATCCGAAACTTTCTGCACTCTATATGATTTGAGTTGAGCATTATTTTACTTTTATGGACGAAACTTTTTGATACTCCCACTATGGATGCTGTATCACAGACGGATGCATTCGGATTTTTCTTAAAATGCGCCTTCACTGCATTGGCAAAATTTTCGTTGGCAGCCCCAGCCTTTCGCCCAGAACCTGAAGCTCTCTCAACAGAGAGGTGTTCCTTAAACTCTTGGACAACCCCTTTTCACCGTTGCAACACCGACACCCACATGTTTTGCTACCCTTTTTTGGGTCCATGTATGATTTTTATTCAAAGTGTGTACAATTTTTTTATCACTGCTGAATTTCATTCGTTGAATTTCGTTCTTAGGAGCAGTTAAAAGAATGAAATTTGCCTGAAGGCTTTGAATTGAAGGCTTCTTCTGGCATAGTTGTTATGATCCCGTTTAGGTTAAATATGCACCGTTTTGTTCGATAAATTGTTGCGATTTTGAACAACTATAAAATATGGTTGGTGTCCATCTTTGACGCGCGCTCAAACAAGTCTGAGTCAACCAAACACAAATCTGTCTGAGAAGTTTTTTTGTGCTATCTTTCCAATGCCATCTAAGATGAAAATACAAATACAAAAAATTGAAAATACAAAAATGTCTGGTCCCAAATATGGTTTCAATTGGTATTGGGCTCAAATATTGTACGCAACCACACTCCTCCCCCCTTTCCAACCAAATTGAAATCTTGTGTGCGTCACTGCTCCACTCAGTGTATGGTTGCACTAATAAGACTAGAACAAGATTCGAAATCTGCTGCAGGCAAAAAAGACAAAAGAAATTAACCAGCATTTTCCACTCCACGCGCCATGAACTCAACAATTAAAATGAAAACGTAAACAAAATCCACTTGACTGCAAATTGTAGACAAAGTACGTACTCGTACATGCACCAAGACAGAGATGCCAATAACAAAAACAACAAATAATTACTTTGCTGCCACCGAGAAGCCACACATTAAAAACATTGGCAGCAACAATAACACAACAAAAAAATCAAAAGAAAAGGCAAAAATAAAACTAAATAAAAAACAATAGAAAAGCAATAAACCTGAAATTGAAAGCAAAGTAAATTCCAAACAACAACAACGCACAGCAAATATGTATGCAGTAGTGTACGACCGAAGGTGGATTTTTGGTCGAGGCCGAAGCAACAGCAGAATATTCGGCCGAAGCCAGAAGCCAAAGTTGAATACTAATAAAAAACGACTGAACTAATTTAGGCATTCTTTTTCTATTCATTTATCTATTTCACTTAAGAATTAATAAAAGAATATACACAGTGCGACAATTATGTATTAAGACTGCCTCTAGAAAACACAATTAAAACACGATATCTGCAAATTTTTCGGTATATTTATTCGAAATATTCTCATCCTGATTCAATACACTTGTTCCATCGATTTATTAGTGATTCAAACGTGTTCCAGCTAATTTTTCGGGATTTCCTCCAGTGCCCTCGTCGAAGCGCGTTGTATGGTCTGAATGTTATCAAAAAAGCATCCTTTATACTTCAATTTCAGTTTCGGGAACAAAGAGAAGTCGCACGGTGCCAAATCAAGTGAATACGGCGGATGATTCAACACACAGACCTAATTCCGAGCCAAAAATTGACGAACAATGAACGCTGTGTGACTCGGTGCATTATCGTGCAACAGAGACCAACTTTTTGGATCGCGGTATTCTGATCGAATACGACGAATTCTGGCCATCAAACGCTTCGAAAGTTCGAGGTTATATGCGGCAGTAACTGTTTGACCAGTTGGAACAACTTTTTTGTGGATAATTTCTTTGCTACCGAAGAATGTGATGAGCATTGTTTTGATTTTTGATGGACCTTTCCTTTTTTTTTTGGCTTGTGGTGAGTTTTTTGATTTCCATTCCGCACCTTGACGCTTGGTTTCTGGATCGTATTGGAAACACCATGTTTCATCACCCGTAACAATTGTTTTCAGGAAGTCTCTAACATGACTGACTCATTAATTTTTGCTCCTCGTTCAATGTGTGTGGAACAAATTTTGCGCAGACCTTTGTTTTGCACAAATCTTCGTAAAGAATGAGTCGAATAGTTTCTCTGTTGATGTTTAAGGCCTCTTCCATCATTTTCAGTGAAGCATTGCGGTCTTCTGCAATAAAATCACAAACTTTCTGGATCATTTACCGCGTCCGAACTGAAATTGGCCTTCCTTCTTTTATTTCATCTTCCAGCGATACTCTGCCATCCACAAAACGTTTATGCCATAAAAAATATTTGATCTTGATAAACAAGCCTCGCCATACGCTTGCTGCATCATTCGGAATGCTTCTGATGAACTTTTACCAATTTTTGCGTGGAATTTAATGACCGCTCTTTGGTTCATGTTAAAATTTCAACATCAAACGAAAACGTGTTTTGCAAAATGAATTTTAATAAATATTTAATGTCAACCAAATGTAATGAAATTTTGACAGTTAGTAGAGAAAGGTTGAAGCTTTGTGCTCGCACATAGATGGCGCGCTTGGTTGCTGAGATATGGTTAGAGTCTCAATACATAATTGTCACACTGTATAAAAAAATATATATATTGGCAAAACAAAAACCAAAAACAGTCTTAGATTTCCTAATTACAGATTATTTTTATTAATCACCGAACCCCATATTTAATAAAACACTTAGCTTGGTTGCTGAGATATGGTTAGAGTTTTAATATATAATTGTCGCACTGTGTAAATAAATATATATATTGGTAAAAAAATACCAAAAATAGTCTTACATTTCCTAATTACAAATTATTTTAATGAATCGCCAAACCCCATATTTGATAAAACATTTCGAAACAAAGCAAATTAACTTGCATTACAGGGCGAAAACCTTCGGCTAAGGTTAGGTTAGGTTAGGTTGCGGTGGCTGCCTCTATGAGAGACACACTCGGAGGCCTGAAAGGCCCATTGTGATACCACATATTTCACCCGTTTTTGAACTGTGTATGCAACACTGTTTTTGCGAACATATGTTACAGCACACATTACAAGCGGATGGGGAAAGGGGGGGAGGGGACCTACAGTTTAACGCCGAATCCGAACGGCGATTGGCAGTTTTTCGTTCACACTTGGAGGTTTTGCCATTGCCTGCCAAGAGCGCACTTGTGCGATTCTTGTAATTCTCATTCCCTTCATGTGGATAGCGATAGAAGTAGACGAGTGTTTCACCAGCCCGAGCCAGGAATCGAACCTGGAGCCTTCGGTATGAGAAGCCAGCGCGCTACCCGCTTGACTATCGAGGCCGGCCAAAAAAACCTTCGGCTAAAGTATTTGGCTATTTTGGCCAAAGTCAAAGATTCAAAAATTGGCCAAATACCGAAGCTGAAGACGACTATTCGGTCGGACAGTAGTGTGCAGTAAAACATAAAGCATGACACAACAAGTGTTTTAGCGAAACTGTGACAAATTGACAACAACAACAACAACAACACGCTTAAGTGAACAACTGCGCAGCGCAAAATTCAATAACGAAATCTTATCGAGAAAATGGAAACGTTTTTGAATGGTTTTACTCAAATGTTCAATAACAATAAAAACCAAAACATCAACGCACACACACAAAAACATAATGCATACCAAAAGGCAACAACAAAAATGATTAAAACAAAATCAATTCACGATCGCGAGTGGCTCAGAGCACCGAACGTGTGATTCATTACAAAAATCTTTAGCAGATTAACAAGCTTGAGCGGCAATGAAATTGTTCAATATTTCATTTGATTCGAAGAAGCCGAAGAGCGCAGCAAAGTCACTTGGGAAGAGTCGCTGCAAAAGAGTGCCAGAACGTTGACGAGAGCAGCGGATGTTAACAACTTTCACTTGTTGGCTGACAGTGATGCTGTACGAGTACAAAACAAAAATCGACAGTGTTGCATTTTGATGACTTCTTACTGGCAACAGTTGGTCTGCTATGTTTTTTCTTATGGGTGTTTCAATTCTGGTGCAAATGGCAAATTGAATTGAAAACGTTTGTTGGCAGTGTTTGGGCCGTTTCGCGAATGATAGAAGAATTTTTGGGCAAAACTTTGACGATTGAATTGAAAACGTTTGTTGGCAGTGTTTGGGCCGTTTCGCGAATGATAGAAGAATTTTTGGGCAAAATTTACAATTTATTTACAAATGTTATAAAAATTATAATTGAATACAGTCGTGTCTGGGTATAGTGAACCCCCTATATAGTGAACACCTCGAAATAGTGAACACCCAAATTTTGGCATCGAGCCTCTAAATATAGAAAAAATTTTCAAGCAAAAAACAAAAATTGTATTTTGAGCAAATAAAACGAGTTTTTGAACAAAAATGTTAACCTTGATATAGTGAAACCCCGTAATACAGTGAACAGACCTTGCAATAATTAGTTCACTATATCCAGACACCACTATATAAGTATTTGATTACGATTGATTTAGTTAATATGCAATTTTTGATAGGACAGGGTCAACTGAAACTGCGAAACAGTTCTTTGATTCTTTTGCGATTAAGTGTTGACCAGTTAAGTGTTAAGCAGTTTGGGGTCATTTGAAATTGAGCGAATGCAAATTTCACCCTTGGCATTCTACATTCCAACAATAAAGTAAGTTTTTTTTTCTTGTTCAAATCGGGATCATAGGGCCTCAACAAGGTTAACGCTAATTCGCAGAACTGAGCCTCACCGTCTCACTAACGATTTCAAAGGGTGATAAATCCAAAATATTTTCAATTACATTATTTTGTGTAATCCTCTAATGGAATGGTAGAATTATATTGCATTTATAAATTTAACACTTTAGACAGTTTTTGTACTTTTTAAACAAAATTTTTGGCAGTCACTCTTCTGGGTTTACGTTACTTTTAAAATTCTGGAAATTAAAGTTAATGGTTAATGTGTTGGTTACGTTAGTCGATTGAAGTTCTGCCAGAATGGCAGATTAGCCAATCGTTGGTGTCTTTACTGAACTTATTTTGGAAATTTTCTTAGTGTGAACTAACTGCTGGATATGAAAGTCCGATGCGAACGGCTCATTGTTACTGAGAAGGATAGTAGTTTGCCCAAAGCTAAACCCTTTGACTAAGTAATGCTGGAGGGAACAATTTGAAAAGTGACGAAATTGAAGGACCAAGTCAGGATTTAAACACTCAGTCATTTAAAGTCAGTTAATTTAATAATTCAGATTAAATTATCTTCACTCACACGCCCACATTCTGCTGCACAAGTGCTGCTATTTTAATTTGCTTTGTTGCATTTCTATTATTACATAGAAATGTAAAGAGCTCCAACATCGTTTAACCTCTCAAATTGCTAAGGAAATTTTGCAGAGTCACACTTTATAGTTTCTCCGCCAATAGTTTACACAATGCATGTCAAATATAAAACATCGAAACGAGATGAAAGTTTGCTAAACAAAAAGTCATTCCATGTGTCCTCCGCACGCAGCGTCAGCATCGTTGCCACATTCATTCGTTTTCAGCAGCACTTGTACTGACACATGAACAGCTGGGGCCAACAACAAAGCGCACTGACAGCCGGCAACAACCAACTCTACAAGTGTTGCTGCTCGAAATGCTGCGCACACATGCAGCAGCAGCGGCAACAGCTGCCACAACGAACCGCAACTTGCAGTTGTATTCGGCTTCTTTTGTCGTAAAAGTGTACCAAAACAGCGAACATGAAAAAACGCTCAAAAAAACTACGCTGACATAAAACATTTTCCCTGATGTTGCCACCAATCACTTTTGCTTGAACTGCTGATGCGACTGCCGGCTGCCACCGTAAGAAGACCCCTTCATGTTGCAGCGATTGAAATGAAATTTCATTTCACCATTCAGTCTCATTTCAAGCCGACCTCCTCACTGCACTTTATTGTCGATTGCACCGCAATAATCAAACGAAGGAAGCAGAAGGAAAGCGGCCGTTCGTGTACACAAATGGCAAACGCTCAACTATATCGCTTACAAGAAATCGCAATAACAACAACAGCGTCACCACCGTTGGACATGGCCAGCGCCAGCAACAGTGAGCGAACGAAACAAATCACAAGAGTGATTAGCGTTTAATTTCGTTCATCGTGTCACTGCGCCGCTGTTTCGACGATTTCAGACTCATCGTCTCATTTGTTTGATTCACAATGCACTGCCGAATGGTTGGAGAAGTGGGATTTTGATCAACACTCGGTTTGGTGTTGCGGTTTTTAATTTATCGCTGCCAAAGATCGATTACTTCGTTGCGGCTGCTGGTTTTCGTTACAATTACCGGCGAAGTTGCAAATGTTTGCCACTGATATGCGATCAGAAAATCGGAGCGCGAACCTTGTAAATCACAGCGTTGGCATTGGAGGAAAACGTATTCAGAAATTTCGCCAGTGAAAGGTTTTTCATTGAGACAAATTTAATTTCAAGCAAAGAAGAACATATTAACGATTTTTTTATCAGATAGTTTTGAAATTAGCTCTCTGAAATGATAAAATGATAAGCACTTCAAATGAAAGACATTATAAGCGTGAAAGTAGAAGTCATTCATGACAACTTGGCATCAGTTGGGCATTTTCTAATGGGATGTCCTCTTAAAAGGATAGTAAAAAAAGTTTCGTTTTATATTTACCTTTCCAACGCTTTCTTCGATTTTTCGATATCTTTACTCTAAGAAAAGTTAAAGCCAAAAAACAAAACCCGGTTCACAACCCAGCCCTCTCCCTTACAATTTTGAGGAGATACACATTTCAAAGGATTTGTTTAAAATATTTGCAGTAATGATGAAGATTTGCAAAACCAAATAAAAGAGGAAACTTGTTGGTTTTTGACTAAACTTTCAGGCCCAAAATATGGATCAATTTCCTTGAATATGATCTGTCCAGGCACAGCATACATGAATATAAAGCCACCGGAAAATTTTGCTGAGAGATTTGTTGCAGCTCAGAAAAGTTTTTGATGTAATTAAAATTGCATCCAGAGCCCTGCGAGCGGTTGGTATCGCAATATAGCATACTCACATGAAAACAAATACAAATTTCCACAAATTATGTAAATATTTTATTAGTTTATTACAATAGGTTCCAAAAACGACATTGAAAGCAATGAGCAATTGAAAAATTCAAACTTTCACGTCAGAAACAAAGATCATAAAATCCTTTAAATACCCAATTTTTTGCTTTCAACTTGGAATATTGTGAGGTATTGTATTTGTTTCTTTATGTATCTACCCAGTAGGAAAATGGTAAGGTGCTTACCAGAATAATGCATGTTTTCCTCCACCTTCTGGAGGTGGAAACGGCATGCTACCGAAAGTAAGGTGTCAGTAAGGTACGTTCCGAGTACCTCCGGTTGTAGCTTACGGTAAGAAAGCAAACAAGAAGGCACCAGAAGTGCAAAAAAAGTAAATTTAAAACCCGAATGATTGTTCGTATCGTCATTTCCAAGTGCACTTTACTTTGTAATGAACGTGGTATGTACATTTAAGTAGAACGAATCTAAAAGAAAGACGTGATTTTACAAGCATAATAAGTTGGCCTCGGTAGTCCAGAGGGTAGCTCGTTGACTCTTCATTCCAGAGGCCCATGTTCAACTCCCAGCGGAGGCTGTTTTTAAACACTCGTCTAATTCCATCGCTATTCACATGATTACGTCTACCTTCCATCGTAAGTGAAGAAATCAGCAGTGCTTACATTATCCGTAGCGAGTAAGGCACAAACGGAGTAGGTCATTTTATTTTTTATCATTTTAAGCCCATTCCAACAGCACATTACGGTCCCCTTACGTTTTCCTTCATACCGCCACATTACTAAGTAAAGTACATTTATGGGAAGCCGAACAATTCCGAAAAATTTTGCTATGATACCATTTGTACTTTACTAAATCATGCATGATGCGGCGGCCATGCTCTGTACAAACGTAATGGGCGTTTGGCAAGGAAGTTGGAATGCTTACCGGATGAAAAGTAAGTATGCTGTAATGAATTACGTAAGGTGCCACTTTCCTACTGGGTATCTATGTATATGACAGTTATAACCGTTATGTGCTCCACATATAAGTTCGAATCGTACGTGGTGGCGGACAAAGCTTTTATGACGTCCGAGGTAAATCGCCAGATTGCCGCGCCCTAAATTTGTGTATTACTTAAAATACTTACAACAATTATCAACCACATGTTATCTGTTTATTTATTTATTTATTTTATTTATTTATTTAGAAAAAAGTTACACATCTGTACAATATAAGAACTAAGTCTTTTAAATGCACATCAATCATTAATAAATTTTACAGGAATGAAAGCAAAACTTAAATCTAATAACAATAATAATATATTTAACCTTACATCTAAAAGTAGAAGACAAAAATATAGTAGGAAAATTAGAGATGAAAGAGGAGGATTTTATGAATATCTTTAATATTGCAAAGCGATTATTTTTTCGGTATGCAATCCAGATTTTCACACAAAAACTATCTCGACTTTAGTCGTTTTTGCCAGCACTGATGACGAGTCACTAACCGCAAACTTTACTTTCGCCTTCGAGAAGCGCTTCGCTTCCGTTGCGTTCACTTTTCATGACATTGCCCCCGTTTCCGCGGCCAGTCGCAGTCAGCGCTTTGTCAACTTTTGTCATTCACGCCCGCAATTAGCGCATCATCGCCGCTCGAGTGTCTCAGTGCGCTGCATTACACTCGCTGACCCAGCATTACGTATGAACGTCGAATGTTTGCGGTTGAAATTGGTGAAATTCACCAGTTACCGGTTGCATTTCTACGATCCGTCATCGCTCAGGACTGCGCAATTTCTCTCGCACAATCGGCTGACATGCCGACAACTCGCGCCGTCCGAACGTGATGACTATATAATTAAGAGTTCAGTTCATATAAAAACTTTTCACCAGTGTGCACTGGTGCTGGTGCGACCAACGATGACCGGTTCAATGGATTTCGAATGTTTCGTATTTGTTTTCGTTTCGCCGCCACCGCACAACACGGCCATTCCGTATAAAAGAAAGTGTCATAAACATAAAGACGAAGATGAGCGACAGAAGCATACAAACGAACAACTACGAACCGACCGCAGTGCCAAACAACAACAGTTTTGACATTAAGAGCAAGCAGTCAATAATAACAACAACAACAACAACAACAATGCCCACAACTGTTGAGCACTTTTGGTCGGCATTGTTGCATTATCACTTCGTTGAAATGTTAATTTGAAAAGTTTTATAATTACGGCGATGATAATGTCGAGCAATGACGACGGAACGTCGGAAGCTGCTGTCGCTCGCAGCTCGGCGACTTGCGTTGCGTTCGGGCGCGACTTGGAGGCGTAGGTGAAACGTGATTGATGGTCAATCTTGTTGCATAATCACAAATGATAATAATGCGCGCACAATTTTGTTACACTGTGAGAAAATTTCAGCTTGAATTAAATGCATTCACTTTGCAGTAATTGTGTCGTTAACCCTTTAAATCGTTTCAACCGTAACGACGTTGACGTCAAGGCAATCAACTTCTCGGCTCATTAGAAAACAGAAAAAAAAACTGCAAACCGGCAAACAGTGAAGCGCTGTGAAGGCTCCTGGGTAATCACATTTGCAACGAATGCCGAAAATCGTTCGATGAAAGTTTGCTGTCAGTATTGAAACACACAAATGAGAGGAAAAAAAATCGTCGTACTCTACAGCGAGAAAGTCAGTTGTTTTACTGTTAAAAAGAGACTAAAATGGAATGAATAAAATGAGAGGTCCTACAACTAAATGAAATAAACCAATACATTTATTTTCGCTTCGAGAATCAAACTTGGCAATAAGCTTTTATTTTGTGATTTTTATGAAAAAAAAACCTAAAAAATCCTTTAATAACAATTATTTTCGATTTTGACTTTAGTTGTCCTATGATAACAATTATTGGGGATTTTTATTAAAAAAAAGTCATAAAAAACCAGTAAGTGACTTTTATATAATTTATTAATTAATTATTTTTTATTAATTTATACAAGTCATCAATAAAAATCAGTCAGTGATAAAAAAATAAGTGAGAAACTTTTATTTTTTATTTATTTTTATTATATGATTTTTATTTCAAAATAAATAAAAAACTGTTATTTGTTCAGTCATTAAATAAAAATAAAAAAAATAACTCTTATACATTGATTTTGTCATTGCGACACATGGAAATCAAATTCAATATATTCAAAAAATCAATTCATTGCATTTTGACAGCGCACTTTGTTCCACACAAAATGACTGATTTTGAAAAATCGCTGCGAATCCATTTTGTTTGGCCAAAAACTCTGATCGGTAAAATGCAGATTTGTCGATGAATAGAACAATCATATCCTGATTTCGAAGCGATTCGAAAGGCGATATTCAGATGGTCTCAAAAAATCGTTCAGTGATCTAATTGATTGTGCAAAACGTTGTATCTAAGCAGAGGGAGACTATTTTGGAAAACAAATGAATTTTGCAAAACAAAAAAAAAACTTGTTTTGTTTTTTAAGCAGTCTTGTTTTTTGTGGAACATTCCATCTATACGCAGATTTTTTCTTGTATGACATGTGTCTTCTATATATTTTATTTTCTAATAATTTGGTGACGTTTTCTGACAAATGTCAGGGGCGGATTCACCAAAATATTTCTGAGGGGAGTTTCAAAAAATTCTTTCATATTTATTAAATGCCTTTTAATTTGAATGCAGTTTTAAAGTCGATTCTGATATTTCGGAGGGAGGGGTCAATCTCCAAACCCCCTGAATCCGCCACTGCCAAATGTGTTTCGTCCAAATGACAATTACGATTGACGCCATAGGAAGGCGCCGGAAATATCAAATTGTCAATTAAGCTTTAGTTAATGATCCCCATTGACTCATTCGCGTTCGCTGCAGCCACGCACAATAGTTGGTCGCTCGAATGTTTGCTGTCGTTTATTTTTAAATTGAATCATGTCATTAATGTGTTTTTGCCGTCTTGTCGCCGAGGGCCTCTTAATTTTTCCATTAGCTGCGCTACGCTCAAGTGCAGTCTTGTCCCGTGGATGCTTTCAAGATGAGGTCTTGATAATCGTAATGCCACGAAAATTAAACTAATGGCTACATTTCCTCTATTCATACTAAGCTCTTCGGCATTTTCTTTACTGATTCAAGTTCATTTCTAATTACGAGCATTTAAGGTAAACACATTTTTTTGCTTTGGTGCGGCATGTTGTGCAGTTGCACAGTTGTTGAGAAAATGAAAATATTGCTTGTTTTAAATGTTGTTTTAATTTAACAGAGAAAAATGTGTTAATTTAGCCTCATGTGTTGATGTTTGTTTTAAGTTACATTTTTAATTTTTTTATTTCAAGTCAAAACATGACAATCGGTTTAAGATTCTAGTAACTTTCTTTACTCGTTTCACTATAGCATCAGAATAGTGCAATGTTTACAAATAGTTCGGCTAACTCAGCAGCACACTGTACAGATATTCCAACTCGAGTGGTGTGAAACCGATTAAACTATATTAAATAGACCGAAATACGTCTATAATACTACTCCAATTTTTTTCAAGAAGCGTTTTCCTCCCTGTTTTTTTAGTTATGAGAAAATATCTCGTAGACGAATCATTCGACTAACACAAGCGGTCCATCGTTCAGAAGATAATACCTTAGCCTTTTAAGTATATTTTTCAGATTCGATACAATTTGGTGAAGTTACTGATAGTGAAAGTTAAAAAACAGTGAATTTTTCGAGCATTTTTAGAAATCATAAATTTTCGAGTGTTTTTAGAGTGTTCGAGTGTTTATAGATAAAGTAAATTATCTGCTTTGGTTTTAAAATCCAAAATTAAAGATATATTATTTGTTATAAAGATATATATAGATATAGATATAGATAGATATTTGTTAAAGATATATTATTTGTTAAGCCTAACATCAATAGAATTGAAAGAAAAATGACCCAGTTATGAAGCATTGAGTGAAAACACCAACTTTACATTTACAGTGGTATCTGGATATAGTGAACTAATTATTGCAAGGCCTGTTCACTGTATTAAGGTTTTTCACTATATCAAGGTTAAAATTTTTGTTCAAAAACTCGTATTATTTGCTCAAACTACACTTTTTGTTTTTTGCTTGAAAATTGTTTTCTATATTTAGGGGCTCTATGCCAAATTTTGGATGTTCACTTTATCAAGGTGTTCACTATATAGGAGGTTCACTATACTCAGACACGACTGTAGTACACTGTGCGATGAAAACAATTTTTTTTTATCGAAAAAAAAATTTTTTTGGTCCAGACCCATTTAAATGTTGATATATAGTTTGTCAAGTAAATGTTTGCAAATTTAAAGAAGGTAGAAAATTATTTTGAAAAGCTTATAATATAACGGAAATTGAAATATTTTGAAATTATTTGAAAAATATAGATTAATTCAATATTTCATTCTCATATAATATCAAAGTAATGTCTATTTGATTTGCGTATTGAAGGGCGAATTGATTTGAAATTATCTCCCGGACGACCCAGAAAACTGTCTGACAGAGAAGAAAGAAAAATCATTAGAAAAGTTCGTGAAAACCGCCGTATCTCGATAAGAGAAATGGCTTTGGATATAAAAATAGAATGCGGAACTGATGCATCTCATGAAACTGTTCGGAACTGTACGGCGCCAAATTTTCAATGCAATCTTGGTTTTGAAAGAAGACGAATTGTTTGACAAATATAGCTTCATTTTATTTTTTGATTTCTTTACACTGTTTTTGCGTATCAAATAGACATTACTAATAATCTATATATTAAAAAAATTTCAAAATATTTTTAATTTAATTTTTTTAATATTTGCGGTTGTGCAATAAGAAAGATATGGGTATCAAATAAAAGAGGAACATTGTCTCATTTTAAATAAATTTCCTATTTTGAACTTTCAGAACTTTGAAATAGATTAAAACTGAGATGTATGAATCTACAGAGTGAGTTCCAAAACATATATGTTTTCCTCACCTGATATATTTTGGTCTTAAAAATTTTAAATAAAACTTTACTGAATTGGTGCATTGGAAATCTACATACTTTCTTCATTTGTAGTAACAATTTCAGGAAATTTGGTTCACTGGAAGCAAAGTTATTGCATCTTGAAGTGATAGTATGTTTCTGTGATCGGTACAAAAGTCGGTCTAAATGACGTCGCATCGAGGTAAAATTTCACAAAAACGCTGGGAAATTCCACAAATTGCTCCACAGCTCCTCAGAAGTTGTTCTGAGAGGGTTAAATTCTATGACTGACCCCCACTAGTTTTCTCTACTGAAAATTTATTTCAAACATATTTATACCCCATCTTCAACCCTTAATATGGTGAATTTCTGAGCCTTAATTAATTTTGTATTTTTTGTACTCAAGAATATTGGCGATCGCTGAATAAATCATTTAAATCGGTTCTGTAGCTTCCGAGATACGATGGCTCGCATACAAAATGGTCGTTCTTACAAAATAGGCTCCCACTGCTCCCAGGTTGCCCCTAGACGTGTCAAATGTATGACCAACACCCACTTATTTTCACTTCCTAATGTTTCTTCCAAACATACCTAACCGCTATATCTAACTCTTTAGGGGGCTGCCATACAAAATTGGCCATTTTCTATGCCATTGGCTCCCCACTTGTAAATGTAATAGTTGGGTAAGCGAGAAAACATCAATTCTCGAAAACTACTGAATCGATTTGAATGATTTATTCAGCGATCGCCAACATTCTTGAGTACAAAAAATACAAAATTAATTAAGGTTCAGAAATTCACCACCAGATGCAGTGTCGCATACGATCGGAGTTGTGAGATTGTCAACTTTTGGGTTTCTACAAAGCAAAAATCAAAATGTATTGTCGAAACCCCCTAGTATAAATATGTGTGTATATAGTGATATTTGCATACTTATGTAGATATTAGAAATTATTGCATTCGCAACTAAAATCTTGTTTTACCTTTCACTTGCGTCGCTCTCTGCTCCAAAGTTATCCGAAACGGTATCCAAAGTACATACGTGACTCTGCTGGCGTTGGTGTAGTCCGTACTACAGTCCATATGTAGTCGCATGTATCTCTTTCCACTTTTAACAATAATTTCACTTTTAACAACAACAAATTGTTGACATTCTTTTTTCTTTTGTTTTAGGTCAAAAGAAGCAAATGCAACACATGAAAATTGGCAATAAAAATACCAACCGAACAGATGGAAAATAAAGCAACAGCAATAACACAAAACCGGTACCGGCTGGGCGGCTGTTCAGCACCAGTACAAGAGATACAGTTCGGCGATAAAAGGATTATGGGGCCTCGAGTGCATTTCACTCCTTTCACCAAATATTCAACAGCAATCGAGTGCCAGCCAACACACTTGCACACGTTAATGACTTACGATGAAGTATACTATTGTGTTTGTTGTTGTTGTTGTTGGTTTATGTTGCAATGGCTTAGAGTCAATTTGCAGCCATACAAATTGATGCAACTCGCTCGACTTTCAACAATGTGCAAACAATTCCAGATTGAATCATTGAGAATTATTGTTGCAATTTTTAGTTTTATTTAATTTTTTTGGTTTTGTTGAATTTGACTTTGAAACACCTGCAATGCAATGAACTGGCAGCGATCGTCTTATTGCAGCATTTAGAAAGGAAGCTGACTCTGAAGACGCGCTCAATAAGCCGCAATTTGGCACACAGCTAACTAGTTGGTTTGTTGGTTGGTTGTTTGTTTAGTTGGTGAGTTGATTGCGCTCGCGACGACTGAAGCGACCAAAAGCGAAATCAGCACGATTTCTATCTGCACTGGCTGGCGCGCGTATCCAAGTATCGACCGGCTGGTTGCCACACAATCGATTCGCTTTAACAAGTTTTTGGTGGCTCTACTAGCTGTTGTTATTGTTATTGTTGTCGTCTTTTGGCTTGTGCGGATTTTATTTTCGTTCGTACGGCACTTTCACATACACACAAGTTTCCGTGGCTGGCGACCGTCTCAAAGCAGGCGAGCTGGCTAACTGATCTTGCAGCAAAAACAGCAACCAGTCAGCTGTCGAAAATGTGTGGCACGTACACTGGCAGCGGACAGCTTAGCGGTGAGTTTCAAGTTGGCCAACGTTTCTAAGAGATGTGCAAAGAGTAAATGCAGCTCGAAAGAGCACAAATTCACTGTGCCAAGTGCTCTTTTTTGTTGACTTTTTCCATAGTTTTTTTTACGTACATATTTCGTTTGTTTATTTATTTTTGTTTTTCACTTTGCTGCTAATGCATTGAAAGTAGCTCTCGGTTTCGCTTGCCGTGTGTCAAGCTGACACTGACACAGACACAGACACTGAAACGTGCGTCTGTCTGTCAAGCGATAATGTGCGCTGCACGCCATGACAATTTCCATTGCATGTGCGAGCGTTGTGCTGGAAAATTAGACGTTTAATGGAAAGTCAAGTCAGTTGCAATGACTGAAAATCATGTAAGCTTGACTTGAAATTCAAAGGGCTTCGGCACTGTAGAGTTGACAGCATTACTCATACATATAGCATGGACACTGTGAGTATACTTTTTGAAGGGAAGGAAGGAATATCACATCATTTTTTACAATCATTGATCTCTAACACATAGTCGCGAACTTCTATGCTTTTATTCTAACACTAGCAGAGCCCTGCATGCGACTTTGCACGCAAGTTTCAAGTAAATGGGGCCAATAATTCACGTTATTTCATTACATTAACACTTTAACCCTTTCGACCACAAATTTTACCCTCGATTAATCTCGATATTACTTTTTAGTATTTAAATCACGAATTACTAAGAAGTGTGCACACGATATTTGAAGTAGCCATGCCTCTTTGTTAGAGTTCAAGCGCTAGTTTACTTTTGAACAGTTTTAGCTTAAAACGGGTTAAATAAATTTTGTATCCATATCAATATATCATTTAGAAAAATTATTCAATTATTATGGAAAAATACAAAATTATAATTTTTTTATTTTATTTAGCCATTAGTAAAGAAACTGGGTTTTGATCAAACTTTAATCGAAAGACTTCAATTAGAACACAAACTTTCACTAATATCGCTGCAAATTATTAGAAATTATTTTACGGATAACAGTACAATGTTTGTAATTTGCTTTGAATTCATTTCTATAAATATTAATTTGTTGGTGCCTATTTAAATTAATTGAACCCATAAATCGTAGCTTTTGCAATAAGATAACAAATAGGTGAAGTTGCTCTCAGGCAACTTTGGACTCGAAATAGTTAACCCATATTTTGCTTTGTAAGACGCCGAATTTCAAAAACCTCTGTCTTAGCGGAAGTTAATTTTCTTCAACGAACCTACAGATCAAAATTTCATGTTTATAGCTTCAGTGATGAATCCGTCAGTCAATAAATTACTAAGTCAGAGCAAACAATATATGGATTTGAGTTGTATGTGCGGTACCATGCTTCTTCTTTTATGCAATGCCTAATCCTTTCTACCAGTCCAAGGCTGCGACTCAGTTTCATTGATGTGTGACCTACAGTTCCATAGTTACGCGGAAAATTTTAGTCACAAGAAATTTGGCACGCCCCTTGTCCAACGAATCCAATCAAATTTTACCAGTAGAATTGCTCATCAATGGGACGACCGTGTACAAAATTTCAATGCTGTTCGTCTTATTATTTCTAAGCTATTCCATATTAAAAATTCGGATTGTATGGGCGGTGCCATGCCTCCTCGTCCAATACCCACTCCATCCTGCCTTCTATCGAAAGGCAGCACAAAACAGCAAGTCTGTGCCAAATTTCATTGATGTGTGACCTGTAGTTCCAAAGTTATTCAAAACATTGGGGTCGCTTGAAAAAAGCCATGCCCCTCGACTAACGCCCATGCAATTCTATCACTGGACCGACACGTCCAAGTCATAATACTGTATTAAATTTTAATGCTGTCCAACCTATTATTCCGAAAATATTCCATATTAAAAATTTCAGTTGTATGGGAAGTGCCACGCCCACCTGTCGGGTCGTATTCACACTATATGGTTTACCGAGATTTAGTTAAAACAAACATTCTGTGAAAGATTCAGCTTAATAGGCCTTCTAGTTTTTGAGTTTTAGTGCCATGTGTTCAACAAACAACCTAAACCAATCCTAACCTAACCTATAAATAAATATTATAAATATTTTTGTTGTAATGCTTAATAAATTGGCATGATTTTATTTGCTAGTTTTTATCATAAAAACAGCTTCAATGTTGTCAATAAATTTTGTTGAATGTAATCAATGCACCAAGCCTATTCTAACCTAACCTAACTTACCCCAATCTAATATATTGTAATGCATATAACCTCCAACCTCCCTTATAAATGGTTTTCAATCCGCATATGCCGAGCGTACCACATTTAGGACATCTACATTTCAGGCTATCGATAGCAAATGCAATGAGTTACCCCTGAAGGTGCATCGCTTTTTGCTCTTAACTCGAAATCATGTTCATAGATCATGAATATTAATACACCGTTGGAAAGCTATGATGACATGCTATAAGCTACAGCAAGAATTTTTTAAGATTGATCAATAAATAAAAAATTGGCAGCCATTTAAAAAAATCTTTTTGGTCTCCTCGAAACAGGGTTCAAACAGCCTGAAAAATGGCTGAAAATGTATAAAAACTCAAGTAAAAACGCATGATTTAAAAAATTTATGAGCATTTATTGAATGTGGCCTGTACGCACATCATCATCATCGGTAATTCGGTGCTCAGTCCTTCTCGGTCTACGCGCAGCCATACTAAATTTTACCACAAAAAGTACAAACAAAAAAAAAAAAAACCTTTAAAAACGCTTGAATGACGATTCATAACACCAAACAATCATAAAAATGAGTGTTCCCACCTGAATTTTAGACGCCACGAAAAAATATTGCAAATTCACGATTTGCTTGGAAATCACTTTGGATAATAAAAATGCAATCTTTTTGTTAGTCAGCACATATATTTATTTACCTTTTGTTTCGACGAAAAATTGTGCATTAATGAAAATTTTCTGAGCACTTTAAAAATACTTACATATGTGTGTGTATGTGTTTTTAATTTTACAATTTGTTTTCCAATGAAATTTTACACTTTGTTCTGCACACTTTGTGTTATTGCGTCTGTTCACGCTCCAAAAGTACATTACGATTGATTGCTATTTGACATTTTGACATCGAGGACAGTGGCAATTTTGTTGTTGCCACCACTGGAAATAAGAAATGTCAGAGGTGTTCCATCCTGCAAGTCGGTCCCTTAAGATTTATTTGATTTCTTATTGCATATTGCTTTGATGTTTTAAGTTGCTGCCTCGCTGGTTTATAGCAATGAACCAACAACAATTAACGACCTGAAGAACAACAACAACAATCATTCAAACCATTGTACAGTGATGCGTTTCATAGATAAAATTCGAAAAATTTATAGTCTCAGATTTTAATGATTTGATGTCATTTAAAAGAAAAAACTCCAACTAAGAAAACTCCAAAAAATCTGTGCAAAAAATTATTAAGTGTGTTTGCAAGAACTGCTCAGAGTCGAACTTTTTTCACAAAAAAATAAAAATTTTTAATTTAACTTTCAATATAGATTAATAATTATTGTGGGCATTTTTGCTTTTTATGTATTTAAAAAATTTGCAAGGCTGAGGTTTCCTTTAATTTAAAATATTTTTCAAAATTAATAACCTGAAAATTGGCAAAACATTCAAATATCTAAAAAGTATGTAAAAGTATATTCCTGGATTTTTTTTTTATTCAAAATTATTTCTTTTGTCGAATAATGTAATCTAGTATCTTCTGATATCTTCTATCTCAGAAAAAAATTCAATTAGAAATGCGATCTCAACACTTATTTTTCGACAAAATATATTTTATTTATTCCTGAAAGTATGTAATCAACATACAAAATGAAAAAAAAATTCCACAAGTGCAAAACAGACATCTATTATTATTAGTGTCCAACCGAAACCACATTTTTGGGCCGAAACCGAAACCGAATATTCGGTCGGACACTAATAATAATAGATGTCTGTTTTGCACTTGTGGAATTTTTTTAAAATTTTTTATGTTGATTGCGTACTTTCAGGAATAAATAAAATATATTTTGTCAAAAAAGAAGTGTTTACATCGCTTTTTAAATTTAATTTTTTTCTGAGATAGAAAGATATCCCCTTTTTTGGGCCGAAACCGAATATTCGGTCGGACACTAATTATTGTCATTTTTATTGCAAAACTAAAGGGTTCCGATACACTTTCTGTTATGTTTACAATTATTAATGTTTTCGTTACTAATAAAATATAAAATCTGAAAAATATAGCCAACATGCTTGTTGCTTTAGGTTACTAAAAACTACAAAAATGTAAAAATTTAAGTCTCAGGCATTGCCAAAGTACACAATTTTAAGAAAAGCAAAATGGAGATTTCACTTCAGCAGCCCATGATTAACTAGAGTACTAAATTTTATTAAAAACAGACTTCTTCTAATTTTGTCCCACGGTTGTATGGAGTCGAATCACCACTGTGCTTTGTTGAGATCCAGTCGAACTCATTCAACTGAGATGGAGAAACTGGATTTCTCAGACCGAGTCCTGTCAACGTAGCCACGAAGACCATTTGAATGGCATTTGTAGCAACAATCAATAATCCCTTCAGTACATGAGTCCTTAACTCTATGTTTTGTTAAGTCGATTTAATCGTTTACAGATACATTTCATAAAAAATAATCCCGAATTTTCGAATAAAACGAAAACGATTAATTTATTCATCGATATTCATTTTAAATGCTTTAAAGTTGTCTACAAATATTCCAACGCTTCCTTTAATCTTGAAAATACTTTTGATTTAGTTTGACTTTGAGCATTGCCTGCAGCTTCTTCTGCGAATTCTCCTCAAACCATTGGTGTCGTGCGAATAGGAAAAAGTCTCAAGGAGCCATGTCGAGTGAATACGAAGCTTGCGGAACGGTCTGAACGTTGTATTTGTTGTGAAGACACGAGGTGTGTCTCCACAATTCTGACAAACGCTTTAATATGCTCACGTTATACTCCCTGCTTACTATGTTGCTTGGAGAAAAAAATTCCAAGTGGACCACATCACGGCAAACCAAGAAAACATTCAACAAAGTTTTGATTATGGTTCGAAGATTCGATTTCATATTCATGGACCCATATCTTGTCATCGGTCATAATGTCGTAGGTAACATTTTGGCTCAAAGAAAGCATTCAATCCGAAGCTGTTTTTTCAACAAATTCAGCACTGACGGGATAAACTGTGCTTCAACTCGCCTCAAGGTCAAAACACGCTCTGAACAAGAGACATCAAGATCGGCTGCCATCTCCCTGATGCTCACACAACGATGTGAGAGAACACTTTTCTTAAGGTTTGGTAAAAAGTCATCAATCACAGTACCATTTTTGTATCACTCGAACGCTTACGTTTTTGACATTGTCGAGTCCCCGTAGGCTACAATTGACATTTGCAACGCTTCTTCCAATGATAATTCGTAAGAAACACTAAATTTCATACAAACTGTGCGCTCAACTAAATTCTACATTTCGAAATTCGCAAAACACAACCAACACTGGTTTCTTTACAAAGCTATCATGCACAAAGTTCGAAAAGATGTCGTTTAACCCATTCGAGACGACGATTTTTTTTCGAACACGGTAACCAGGAGCGAAATTTTATTTTTCTTTGTATTGCACACAGTAAAACCAATGCCAAATTTTTTTTTCCATGTACTTAACAGATTTCATTAGTTCCAGAAAAATCTTATTTCGACGACTAGTTTACTTAGAATAACTGATAATTGCACATTACTGTCTTATAGCCTCGGAAATCCATTGTACACACGGTGTGCAATCCGTCTCGAATGGGTTAAGCAGTTATTTGAGCAGCAGATGACCGATGTACCAACCAAGAAAAACAATTTTGACAGTAACTCAAGCGCGGTTTGTTTGAGAAACCGGCAAAATTCCAGGTATTTTTCAATCAGATTTCTATCTGTGTTGGCGTGCATATCCCAAGTAAATACTGACCGGCTGTTTGCTGTCAATATTCAAATATTGATACAGTTTTTCAAATGGTATTGAATCTATTGGAACTACTATTTGTCACATCTCACACACACACATATACACAACTCGCTTCATTCAAGTTTAAATGAAATGAAAAACTCTTTAAAACACTTAAACCTTCAAGGTTAGAGCATTTACAGCACGTCGACTTTTCGCTAATCCTACAAATCTTGCAACATTTTCTCCACATTGCTTCAGTTGCATTCACAGCGAAAACCTTAGCAAGTTGCATTCATAGCGACTTGTGCGTCAGACATGTTCCATTTATCGAATTATGGCACTCAATGCTCGAAGCAACCACAGACATGCCGCACGTCCATTTTCCTTTTCCTTATGACCGAATACCAATTTATGTTCCCCGAAGACAACATCAGCAACACGAACAACAACAGCAACTTGCCCTCGAATACTCGTACAGCGGCCAGAGCCAAAGTCACTGCGCCATGTACGCCGCACGTCGCACGCCACATGCCGCATGCCACAGTCAAACGATGCATAACTGCATGAATTCATGCGGCATGAATGCACAATGAAAACGCTGGCTGGCTGAATGAATGGCTTTGCGATTGCGCCGCCCGCTCGTGATGACATTGATGGACTTAAGCGAGTCAATGGGTTGTGCTGCGTTCTTCGCTGGCGTGCAGCATTTATTTTCAATCTGCCAGCAAAGTTGCCGACTCTGCGCTTCAGTATTTCTGGCCGCCACTTGTGGCTTTGTGCGTTTGTCGTAAGTGCGTTCACAAGTGCGGCTGTTGGCCTCGCGAGACGAAGAGAAAGCACTGCTGGCGTGCGGCCACTGCACTGAAAAGAGTCGAGTGGTCGCCGCTTAAGAGTTTCACTCAGCACAAACACAATCGCACCGGCACCGCAGCAGCGAACTTTTTATGCGCTGCAAATGTTGCCAACTTGAACGCGCCTTGAGTATAAATTTGTCATGTTGTTTTTACAATTTGGTTTGGTGAGTGCTTGCTTTGTGGTTTGTGATGAGTTTTGCCATAGAGCGGCCGCACTTTGCCATGGGCCTTTCCAACAACATTAATAGGCGCTTCGGTTTGTGTCATTTTACGCGAAATGATAAAAAGCTCTCATTTGTTATAAACTTGAAATTGCTGAAGATTTTTTTTTGCAAATTTTTTTAATACGGTTATTTGCAATGAACACAAAGTTGCTACACCCAAATAGTAAAATGAGCGAAATCTTTTTTTGTTGCTGAAATGTTTAAAGTGTGATTGTGTCTATGGTGGGCGTTTTTTAATGAGAATTGCGAAAACTACAACCACAGGAAGAAATATGGTTGTTGGTTCAATTTGGTGCAATATATCAGATACAGTGGCGGATTCAGGGGGGTGTTTTGGGGGTTGAAACCCCCCCCCCGAAATATTTGGATCGCCTATAAAACTGCATACAAATTAAAAGACATTTTAAAAATATTAAAGAATTACTTTTTGAAAACCCCCCCCGAAATATTTTTCTGAATCCGCGCCTGATCAGATATTTACTTTATTGGTATTTTAATTATTCTGTGTATTTCTTCAACTGTTACTACTACAGTTCAATCTATCTTTATATCTAAAAATTAATGTCTTTTTGTTTGTTTGTTTGTTAGTCACACGACACTAAAACTCAAAAACTAAAAGACCGATTGAGCTGAGTATTTCACAGAATTTTCGCCTTCACTAAATCTCGGCACATAGTACGAATAGGATCCAACAGGTGGGCGTGGCGGAGGGGATTCCGGTCTGTGACATGAAGAGGTTTAGTGTGTTAAAGTCGCACGAAAATACTGCAAAACAAAAATTATTCGACACCTATTTTTAAATTTTTTGCAAATAAAAATATGAAGGGTTAGGTTAGGTTAGGTAAGACAGGCGGCTTGCTGGTTCTCAGCAAGTACACTCGGAGGCCCCAAAGGCCCATTGTGATGCCCGATGAGAGTGTGGCAAGCCCCTGTCATCCTGTATTTGGTTAATTCGGTCCTGTAAGGGTTAATCAAGGGTTAACAATTTATATGAAGAAACATGATGTTTTACGAAAATACTGCAAATCAAAAATTATTCGACACATATTTTTAAAATGTTTGGAAAAAAAGGGGATAAATCAAGGGTTAAAGATTTATATGAAGAAATATGATTTTTTACGAAAATTCTGCAAATCAAAAATTATTCAACACATATTTTTAAATTTTTTGAAAATAAAAATATCAGGGGGTCAATCAAGGGTTAAAAATGTATATGAAGAAACATGATTTTTTACGAAAATACTGCAAATCAAAAATTATTCGATACATATTTTTAAATTTTTTGAAAATAAAAATATCAGGGGGTCAATCAAGGGTTAAAAATGTATATGAAGAAACATGATGTTTTACGAAAATACTGCAAATCAAAAATTATTCGATACATATTTTTAAATTTTTTGAAAATAAACATATAAGGGGGTTAATGAAGGGTTGAAAATTTATATGAAGAAACATGATTTTTTACGAATTTGGACTTCAAACTTGGACTTAAAACTCTTAATGAGAAATCAAGCGATACGAAATTAATTTTTTCGAAAATCAAAAACTGCAGACACAACAGCGGGTTAAGAGTTTGTATGATAAAACTATGAAACTTGTATGATAAAGCTGTGAAAAAGTTCGACACGTGTTTTTCATTTTTTCGAAAATTAAAATCTAACAGGGTCAATGACAGGTTAAAAGTTTATTGGAACAAGAAAAAACAAAATTTTATGGGCTGTTTGCCTTGGCGAGAAATAATTTGACACGTGTTTTTTTATTTTTGCGAAAATAAAAGTCTGACAGGGTCAACGATGTGTTAAGAGAAACTTTTCACGTTCTTCGAATCTCTCCATGTAGTCAAAACAAATACACACAAACGAGCAATAAACGCTTTAATTTCGAAAATATAACGCACATTCATTTCACTTGATTATATAATTGATATATAAATTCATAAGAATAACAAGTTGAAAATATGAAATAAAAATACTTGTGATTACCGCACATAAAAATGTTCCATTTAAACGTAGTTAAATATGAGGAGAGAAAAAACTTTGTTGAACACACTGACAGCGCAATTATGAAGCAATGTCAATGTAGACGCGGTAATGCCACAATTATTTACACGACTAAGTGTTTAGGTTTGTACACATTTAAGTGAATGTGAAGTGCGCTTAATTCCTGGCGTTAAATTTGCCGCTCATTACAACTCAATTGCACACACACACACACATAATCAAACATTTACCCAGTAATTTGCGGCAGCTTGTTGCAACATTGAATGATGTCAAAAAATTTGTAAACAAATATGAAATCTTCTGCAAAAACTACACAAGTTGTGCTTTGTTTTTATTGTAATAAAACGTGAACTCTGCCTGAAATATTAATCTATGTTCAAGACAGCAACAAATAATAATATCTATGTTCAAGAGGGCGCCGAACAAGTGGTGGACGGTTTTCTGCTCGTTTGGGTACTCAAAACTGTGGCAGCTGGTGTTAAATAATGTTCAGTTTAGCTGCGAATTAGCCAATAGCCGCAGTAAGTCTTTCCACATCCCGGGACCCTTATTTAAGATGCCTTTCTTTTTGTTTCAGGGTCAAAGTGATAAGCTGAAATTTTCGACCTGCCACCTCAGTCACCTTGGGTTTTGGTTTGGCATGCAAGCACTTCCTTCCCAAAGGCGCTTGAATTAAGTATTTGGAAGCCATAAAGATGCATGTAGGCTTGTTCGGAGAAGATTAACGTCTCAAGCCTGCACTCTATTTTTGAGCCATCTGTGTAGAATATGGCCCCGTCTTCCATTCCAGGCAACGAATTTCAGAGCAAAGATGTGACAGTTCCACAAATGTAATGGCAGCTACGTACTTAGTCCGTGGTTGCGACAAGGCACCTTTGCCCTTGTAATAAATATTTCTGAGGTCTTCCAGCAAGCTGTATCTTTCAATCTGAGAGCACTAAGAGTTGCGGCATTCATAATAAAGAGCTCAAAGATTTCCGTGGTCTTCCAGCAATCTGTTTCTTTCAATCTGAGAGCACTAAGTGTTGCGGCATTAATAATAAAGAGCTCGATAGCTTGTCTTCTTGTAATAAAACAATTTAAATAAATAAGAAAAATTAAATTAAATATATATATTTATATATTATATATATTAATACTTAGGTCGCACACATGTGGTGCTTTAGAGTTCAATTCTTTGAAATATGTGTTTGTTAAAAACATTTTGGGTGGCAAACGGGGTTTCAGATGGCATTGGATTCGGATTTTATTTTATATTTTTTTTCTTACGGACCCTCGCCATCCTCATCCAGATGGTCCAATACGATACAAAACAACTATAGTAAAGAAAATTGTCTATATACATTTTCAGAACATTTTTTAATATTTTTTAAAACGCATAAAAGTTTTTTATTATTCGATTCCGTGATCGGATTTCGTCAATCCTAGGATTTTTCGGTACTAAAATTGTCCGGGATCCAGGAATTCCGGGATTCGGGATTTCGGGATTCCGGGATTTCGGGATTACAATCCCTAATTCTTACATATATGTTTATGTATTGGCCTATTTCGAAATTATGGCGGAAAAAGCAAAAAGTAAGCTTTATTTTGATTTGATTCCGGGATCGGATTCCATCAATCCCAGGATTTTTCAAGACTAAAATTGTACGGGATCTACAATCCCTAATACTTACAAATATACATATATGTGCTGTCGTTTGGCAGACAGATAGACGAACGAATGTAACTGAATTGATGAGTTGAATTCGAAATATTTCCCCTTCACCTGGATGCCAACTTCTGAATAATCCAAATATTCTCATTCGTTTAGTGTGGCCTGTACAAATGCTAAAATTATATACCAAACGAAAAAAAAATTTTTTTAAGCTGCATTTCTGAACAGAGTAAAAAACTGTGCAGCACTTTTTCATAAAGTTTCCGCTTGTTGCTGTGTTTTTGGTTTGATTTTGCTTACTTTTTAAATTGAAATGCAGATCTGCCAGTGAATTTCATGCGCCACAACTGTACACAATCATACATATTCATATTTGTGTATGTCGGCCATGCATGAGGCACAACTGACGCACCAACTGACGCTACCTGTGGCAAAATGTCATCCAAAATTGAAACTATGCAAAGCGGACATATGCGTTGCTGTTTACTGCAACGCCCACACATTGAACCTTCTATGCAGCAAAGAGGAGATTTTTTCAATGAAAGCTTGACAAAGCCCTGATGGAAATACTAACTGGGCAACGTTGGCAACTCTAGGTGTTTGCGTCAAATTTGCAATAGCACTTTATGGATTTGAGTTGCACAAATGCAGTGACAACAAATCCAACAACAGACAATACCAAAACAAAAAGCCATCACAAAGCATAGTCGAACGAAATCGGTGCCGCCATCTGGCAGTGTGCACTTTCGAATCGAAGAGTGGCACTAAGCGCGTCCGACACACACAGCGCTGCATCTGCTCCCCATGTGCAGTGAGTCGGGCAGTCGGTCGGCCAGCCGGCCTAAGCGACCTGGCCAAAAGTTATGAATTATTACCATTGTTGCCAGTTCCATTGCTGTTGCTGCCCCCAGCGGCCATGTTTTTGATGAATCGGTCAGCTGCGGTTTTGTTTTAGGTGTTTGTACAAACACACAACAGCGGTCAAAGCTTTTGGTTTTATTGTTGTTGCTGTTCTTCTTCGTTTTGTGCAATTTAATTGTATGCACATTTTTTATGCATGACTTGATAAATTGTGAAAAATGACAAAGAAACTACTGCTCCGTCATTTTTATGTTGTTGATAATTTTCACAACAATAACGACATAACCACAGTGACTTTGTTGCGAATAATGTTCATAACGAGTTTTCACTTCCTTCGCAGCTAACACACATCAAAAAGACAAATTGGCAAATATCGCAGAGACGTGGATGGAGGACGTGCAACGGTTGACGGCAGCGCAGCGAAGCGCGGTGACAGAACTGGTTCACTATTTCTGGTTCAGTGGAAAGTCAGCGTGTGCGGCAACCAGAAAATTCCTTGCAACAGGCGCTGGCCTCGCGCTTGCATCGATGCTGGGAAAGTAAAGCCAACACACATTGAAAAATAAACAACTTGAAGTGCTTGAAATTTAAACGAATTCAATGCAAGTATCGGACAGCGATGGCTTATGATGTGCGCATTAATTGCGAGCATCGATTGGCGAGTGTCACGGGAAATGTCCTCAAATTATATGAATTTGAAAAATGTATGACGAGCATAATTGAATTTTTTATGAGAAAAACATATATTTTGCAAACAACGACAAACATTTTCTCACACAACTTGAAAACATTGACGATGCTTGACCGATGCCGAGACGTGGATATGAACGAACAATGTGAAGTAGGGCGACAGCACATAAAATCAGCATCAGCATTGATTAAGTATGAGAATGAGAGAAAGTGCGTCAAAACATTTGAGATACCTGGGAATCAAACATTTCCACATATTAAACGTTGGCGTTAAAACTGCAACAAGCTCTGAGGTGTTTGTGAAAACTGATGGTGTGAAACTTTTTATCTTTGAAGAACATATTCCAGTCCAGTAGTCCAGTTCAAAGCGTATGCTATGGGAACGACGATGGATGGGGTACTTAAGCACTTAAGCCCAGCTGGTATAAACATTGCACCCTCTACACCAAACAGCTGGAGTTCTTTATGGAGCTAAGTAGGCTTCTTCCGAACAGCTCGTGGAAATGAAGCTCCTCATTTACCCCTTCCAGGTCCAGTTGTGCATTAGTCCCTCCGGGCCACTGTTGCCAACTTGGTGCATTTCGAACTACATTTAGAAAAAAGTCAATTCAAGTATCTGGCAACACTGATTACATGAAACCTGAAGTGATCCACCTTGGTTGAATTGCTACTTAGGTCACGGTTGCCACTGATCTGCAATAGATCTCCTAATATGTTACACGGAACATTGGGATAACAACCACCATAGAAGTAGACGAATGTTCCACCAGCCCAAGCTAGGAATCGAACCTAGGGCCACTGGTATGTAGATGTATCGAGGCATTTGTGTGCATTCTTACAGTCAGAAAGATAGTACGGGATAATATCCACCGAGGATATACTTTGTGCCTATGTGATTTATGCCTTAGTGTCTCGGATAATAACTCAAAAGACTGGCAGCTGGTCTTTCGGCGGCTGCTCTTTACATCAGACAGCAGTCTTCTGAAAGTAAAATAAGCTGTATTGAGTTAATAAAACGCCTGATTTTGCATTGTAACATCACATTTTAGGTATATGATGTGTTCAGCAATTTGATGTAAAATACTACGAAGAACATTTTTGTGGAGCATTTTAACCCTGTAGCTCCTATTATTATGGGTCAATTTGACCCTTTTTTTCTAATATGCAAAAAATGTCCTGTAAAACAGGATACAGATACAAATAACTAAAATTGTTCTAATTTTTCTATTCATATATATTATATCTTTTGTGCGGTGACTTATAGTGAAATTTTGCGTTCAACATTTTTCCCATGAACACTAACCCTCAAAAATGAAGTTTTGTAGGAGATTTTAGTGCCAATTTTGAATAAGTACGAAATAAACACTTAAACACATTTTCAGTTTTGGCTTAATTCTGGCGTTCAAGTTAATTTCTGAGCTTTGATGTATTCAGAGACCTATAGTAGAATTTTATGACAAATATTTCCATGGCAAATGTTGTCCTTAAAAAGTCCTGTTTTACAGGACATTTTTGGCATTTTAGAAAAAAAGGGTCAAATTGACCCATAAAAATAGGAGCTATAGGGTTAAAATGCTCCACAAAAATGTTCTTCGTAGTATTTTACATCAAATTGCTCAACACATTATATACCTAAAATGTGAGGTTACATGGTTTTCGTATGCCGATTCACCATAAGAATGAGCAAAAAGGGGAAAACTTTGACCCCCCCTAAAAAAAAATTCAGATGTAAACTTTCAAAACGCCGATAAACGAATATTTTTTTTTGCCCCCCCTACCAGAATCTGTTTTCAGAACCTTGTTATTTTTTTTTTTGTGTTGTGCAGTGTAATGTGATGAAATACATTTCCATGTTTGAATAAAATATAAAATATATGTTTATATAAAATTTGCATATACTTTTTGTATATTAAGTTTTTATGTAAAATTCAAAATAGTTAAATTCTTTTCTGATATTTTTTTCAAAATTTTTTCTCTCCTATGTTCCTATAAAGAATTGGTATTAGATAATAGTGACAACATTGACCCCTAAGCTAGAATCAGTGCCACACACAAGATTTCATTTTCAGGGAGATTTTGCGTACAAATGTTGAGCTCAATGCCATTTGAAACCATATTTTGCACCAGCAATTTTTCAATTTGGGGGGTTTGAACCCCCAAAATCTCTTTCCCCATGTGCGCCACTGGCTAGGATGCTATGAAGTTGACCAGTTGCCGACGAACAAAGACACCGAACGCATCTTGTATTTTCAATTAGGTTTAAAAAATAATCTAACTTTGTTTTGTAAGCCAATTGGTTCGATCATCCCATTAGTGAAGTCACTTTCCAACACAATTTAAGACAACAAAATTCCACGCTTTTCTCTATTCAAACGTCCAGAAAACGTCAATTCATCTTCGCCAAATTGCCACAAATGCAGCATCCACTTCATTATTATCAGTGTTGATACTTGTGACTACAAAAGCTCTCTTCCGTTTCTCCTAAGGTCCCACTGTGACAATGACGGACATTACTCGCGTAATGTGCAGAACATAAAGACTAATAAACACTTTGGCATTGTGGCAATTTTCGGGTTACTGGGACACTAAAGCGCACAAACTGAAAACACAAAATCATTACGAACCGAAGCACCGATGCGTCGCCGCAAGACATCGATTGGGCACTTTATTGAAAAGCTTAAAAACCGCACAACGCAGAACGATGGTCGATGGAAGACACTGGCTTGACCGCAAAACCAACAAACCGACAACGGCAAAGCAATAATCAAAACCCATAATTGCCAGATTGGCTACAATAAACGAAGCATTATATGAGAAATTATGGTGGCAAAACGCTTGCAAATCAGCACAAATTGAAAAGCGGCATGAAAACTAAGGCAGCTAATATGTAGAAGAAGAGAAGCGGAGAATCGACGAGTTACCACTAGAATTAATTTAGAAATATTCTATGGGGAACAGAGAAGGCAGTAATATGTTTTATGGCCTTTTGTAATGGACTTGAATAAAATTGCCATGAGTTCATTAGTAAGTAAAGTTAAACTTCTGAAATTGATCATTTAAAACTTGTATCACTTATGCCAACCAAATGCTATTTACTTTAGTTAGTGTTAACCATAAGATTCAAGACTCATAACACAAAGAATTGGTTATCAAATGGCTGACAAATGACTAGAATTCATTACGGGTTGATGGAATGGTGCAAGCTTACGCTCTGAATATTACTCACTACTCAAGATGCTGTGGATCGGTCACGCAAAGAAGCCTTTCGATGAGCAAATGTACAAATTTTAATGGAAACATGCGGCAGAAATTTCACAAACATTTCAGGCAGACCAACTAACTCAAAAGGGAGCAACTTAAGAGAAAGAACCGTGTATGTTGTGTTGAAAAACATTATAAAAACTAAATACAGATATTACTATCCATCTGATCTTCGTGATTTAAAACTGCAAGGAACTGACAACTTGTTGGATCAGTTAATTTTGTTGGCCTATTTTCTCTCAAAGCGAATTACGTTCCCAGCCGAAACATTGAGGAGAGAATGAAAAAGGAGCTGAATGTGCTTTATGTCTGAAAAGAGGACCTTCGGCAAGAAATGGGGTCCATTGAATGTACAAGTACAAGTACAAGTACAAGTACAAGTATAAGTACAAGTACAAGTACAAGTACAAGTACAAGTACAAGTACAAGTACAAGTACAAGTACAAGTACAAGTACAAGTACAAGTACAAGTACAAGTACAAGTACAAGTACAAGTACAAGTACAAGTACAAGTACAAGTACAAGTACAAGTACAAGTACAAGTACAAGTACAAGTACAAGTACAAGTACAAGTACAAGTACAAGTACAAGTACAAGTACAAGTACAAGTACAAGTACAAGTACAAGTACAAGTACAAGTACAAGTACAAGTACAAGTACAAGTACAAGTACAAGTACAAGTACAAGTACAAGTACAAGTACAAGTACAAGTACAAGTACAAGTACAAGTACAAGTACAAGTACAAGTACAAGTACAAGTACAAGTACAAGTACAAGTACAAGTACAAGTACAAGTACAAGTACAAGTACAAGTACAAGTACAAGTACAAGTACAAGTACAAGTACAAGTACAAGTACAAGTACAAGTACAAGTACAAGTACAAGTACAAGTACAAGTACAAGTACAAGTACAAGTACAAGTACAAGTACAAGTACAAGTACAAGTACAAGTACAAGTACAAGTACAAGTACAAGTACAAGTACATTGAAAGTACAAAGAATTGCTACCTTGGCAATTACAGGGGCGCCGAAAAGCACTTCGCGAATGGCCTTGGAAGTACTTCTACACCTTTCTCCGACTTTCTCAGACTAAGAGAATCTAATGAGCTGCAACCAGCCATACATGGATAGTCCAGCATACTGGAGCTGTTTGCATTACATATTTTGAATAGGTTTTGGGTACACATGAACCCCTCTTCCCCTTTCCTTACGCCCCTTTTTTATGTTTTTCTGAAAAATTTTCCATAAAAAGCTTGTATTGAGTAAAATATTGAAAGAAAAGACTATATTGTCTTTTGGGGAAATGTTCCTCAATACAAAATAGGAGGTGTTTTTAAACACCAAAACTTTTTCAAAACCTCAAAAAAAAATAAAACACGATTTATTTAATACTTTTTTATAAATCGCTTGCTCTGCTTGAGATGTTGAGAAAAATGTTGAATATTAAAAAAAAGACATTTTCCATTCTCTCTTCTCTCTTCATTGCCAAACTTGAATTGAAAAATGTTCTTACATTCGTATTAATCAAAGAGCGTTTCATGCATCTTTCCTTTTCTTTTTGTCTTTTCAATTACTTCATTTCTAAGTAATTTCTAATAATTGTGACTACTTAACCCTTTCGCTACAGGGTTTTACTGGGGAAAGTTAAAATTTTAAATTTTACGTTTTCGGCTTCTATGTGGTTTTTATTAACAACATTCCAAAATAAATTTTTTATTTTTTAAACTCGAACTCTGTATTTAAGAGTGTTTTCTATGAGAGCAACCACATCGTTGCTGCTGTAATAATTACTTAAACATACAACTTTTTACGCATAACGAACATTTAAATATTTCTTCATTTACTTCAACCAAAATTAAAACAAAAAAAGTATCTAAATTGAAAGAAAACGTCAAATTAAAAAGTTATCTTGAGTTTTATGCTTCTTCTTCCTTTACTATGCCAAGATATATCATTAAAAAAAAGCGTATACTTCTCTTCTTTAACCTTTAATATTCAGTTTAATAATTTCGTATTTTTCCTAACACTTTAAACTATTCTAAGGACCCACAAAAAATGTATTATTGAAACCACAGAGGGTGCAGACGTCCACAAAGTAGCAATGTGCCATGTGGCAACAAAATAGCGAAATGGTTAAGTTTGTAGGTTATTACTGTACACCAATTTTATTAGATAAAGAAAACTACTATTTTGCTTAAAGCTGCTATTTCATTTCCTAATCATTACTCAATTAGAATATTAAATAAATTTTTTTAAAAACCTAGTTTTCAACGGAGTACATTCTTCATACTCGTAGCACTTTAGGTGTAAATTTGTTATAGCAATTTTTGAATTTTCGCTATGTTTTCAAAGGCAGTTGTAGCGACAGATTGCTACGATAGCAACTTTACACCTAAAATGGTTTGAAGAGTGAAGAGAGTGAATTCCAGTATTGAAGAGAAGTTCAGAATGTTCAAATCGATTCTTCCAATTGCAAAAAAATTAATATATATCTTCCGGCCACACCAACTTCTGGGCCCACGTAAATATTCGCAGCGCAGAATGAAGAGTACGCTTTCTTGGCAATCGAAATCGAAAGTCTTTGTTGAGCTCTATCGAGTGTTACTAAGGCATGTTGTCGTCGTCTTCTATTAGCAACTGTGATATGTGAAAGTGATGTTCGTTCAGGCATGACACATCTCGGCCAAAACACAGCGGATGATCAGCGGAGCTTTTCACTTCCACTTCAATGGCACCAAAGTACACGTTGCCTGAAAGTCTCAAACTTAATTTAAGAAATTTTTTAATATCTTTATTTTCATACTTTGTAAGCAAATTTAAATGGCCAATGCTTTCATTTGGCAAACATAAATGAATGCAACTGTTTTCGGTGTAAATTCGCAGTATCACCATTCAAGTTTGCATCAATTAACATTAATTAACAGCTCGCACGCAGCCATCTCGACACTCGTCTGGCCAAGAAGCTGCGCCTTTGTTTATTTGCTGCGGCGCATAAAGGCGAAAAGGCGAAAAGGCGAGAAGGCGTTGCTTTGGTGGCTGCCAATAGACGCAACACAACTCATTCAGTCGTTCATTCACTAACGCAGCGCCCTTGCCGGTCTTTTTGCGTGTTGAATGTTTTGTTGCCCGGCAACACGTTTGCTCTTTTGTTCGTTTACCCGATTATTGAGCTATAAATTGTTAATATTAAAAGCGAAACTCCCGGGCAATCTTCCGCGCATTTTTTCTTGTCTACTTCTTGTTTTCTTGTTGTTGTCATCATTATCGTCATCATGGCGTTCGTGATCATTGTGGTTGGCATTTTGTTGGCTTGTCTTCTTGTGGCCGATCTCGTTGCTTTTAGCTTCGTTTCTAAGTTATGCCAATCGTTGTTTGTTGGTTTTGTTGGTATTTTTCAATATAGTAAATATTTGCAAAAGTTTTTATATTGATTTCACTTTTACTCATAAATATGCTAATCGAATGCTCACGCTTATGCGGCCCTCACTCACTTTGCGCGCACTCACACAAAAACACTCACACACACTTCCATACATGCTGCACCGCATGCCAACGCACGCAACGCACAACACACACCTCACATTCAATTCAATTTCGTTTTCCATATAAAACAAAAAAAAAGCAAACACATAAAACGCAACACAACAACACGCATTTCGGTTATTTGACTACTGTCGTGTTGATTTTGAGGTATTTGTCGGTTTGTCTTCCCCACGTCCCATGAAGACTTTTTGCGTTTTGTTGCTATTTTTGTTGTTATTGTTGTTGTTATTGTTGTAGGTATACGTTTGTGTTGCGCTTTTAGAATTTAAATGTTAAATTTTTGTTTTAAGTTGATTGCATAAGCATTATGAGAAAGTTTTGCAAAATGTTACATGGCAGCGAAAAATATTTTTTGCATTGACTTTTGTTGTTGGAATAGTTATGGTGTTTGATGTTTACTGCTGCTGTTGACTTGTTCACAAAAATGTTTTATTCATTCTGCCCACTAAGCAAAACTCTACCACAGATAACTCATCAAGTTATGATGAGTTATCCGTCATCAAATTATGATGAGTTATCAACTCGATGAGTTATAACTCATCAAGTTATGATGAGTTATCCGTCATCAAATTATGATGAGTTATCAACTCGATGAGTTATCTGTGCCTCTTCACTCGCTACTCTCTACATTCCCTAACATGTTTCCTATTGACTATAAATATTGTCTTGAACAATCATTGCATCTAAATCGCAAAATTACAAAATTGATTCATTAAACTCAAATAAAAAATCCAATACAATTGCCACGTTGAAGGAAGTGGAGGGGTGTGGGAAATGTGGAATAAGCTGACAAAGTTTACAGCATAATCGCCCCATAAGTCTCTTCAACCAGGTCTCTACACTCGCTACCCTCTACAACCTCTAAAATTTTTCACCTAAATTTATTCCTTCAACATTCATTTTTGCTTGAAAGAAAAATTGTTGTTTTTCTTTTTTTCGATGTTAACGCAACGGAGTATTGAACTCGCGGAGGCTTGACTCACGGCCCAACTCACTAGCCAGCTGAGCTACGGCGGGCTTTTTCACCAAAACTAAATTAAAAAAAATTTGAAATTGAATGATTTTTTACTTTAGAAAGATACCAAGTTTTCCATATTTACAAAAACTACACATTATATCCGCTGATATCTTGAAAAGTACAGATCGGATTTGGCTAATTTTAGCTGTAGAAACCTAATTGTAGAACTAATTGTAGAACTCTATAACAAAAAAATGAAATCTTGAAAAATTAACCTCCACTAACTAGGAATTTTGAGAAATTCTGGGTCTAAAAGGCCCAAGGTTAAAATGTTGTTTGAAGAAACGCGTTTTATTGAGTCTATTTAACTTTTGAATTTAGTGAAAAAACTTTAAATAAAAAATAGTTCGATACGTATTTTTTCGAAAATCAAAATTTTACCGGGTCAGCAAGGGGTTAAGGTGCGTATACGGCAAGACTTCGAAAAAATCATAAACAGATGGTATATTGTCTTCAAAGTTGGTGAAAACACTTAAAATCAAAAATAATGTGACACGTGTTTCTCATTTTTTTGAAAATCCAAACTAAAAGGGGTGACCCAAGGGTTAAAATTTGTATGAAGAAACATGATTTTTTTCGCCTTTTGGCTTCAAACTTGGTGAAAGTACTTTAAATGTGAAATAATTCGATAGGTGTTTTTATTTTTTCGAAAATCAAAATTTTACCAGGACAGCAAGGGGTTAAGGTGCGTATACGGTAAGACTACAAAAAAACCATGAACAGATGGGCCTATTGTCTGGAAAGTTGGTGAGAACACTTAAAATGGAAAATAATTTGACACGTGTTTCTCGTTTTTTCAAAATCCAAACTACAAGGGGTGACCCAAGGGTTAAAATTTGTATGAAGAAACACGATTTTGTTTCTCCTTTTGGCTTCAAACTTGGTGAAAGTACTTTAAATGTGAATTAAATTAATTAAATGTGATTTTTTCGAAAATCAAAATCTAGGTAGACGGGTTAAAAGTTTATATGAAGGAACTGTGAAAAAACATGAATTAGTATGCTTATTGTTTTTAACTTGGTGAAAGTACTCTAAGTGAGAAATAATTCGATAAGAGCCTTTCTTTTTTTGGAAAATCAAAATCTGACGGGGTCAACGATGGGTTAAAAGTTACTGTGAAAAATTGAATGAATGAAAATGAATTACTGAGCTCATTGTATTCAAACTTTGTGAAAGTACTCTTTGAGAGAAATAATTCGACTGGTGTTTGTCTTCGAAAATCAAAATCGGACGTGGTCAACGACAGGTTAAGGGTTTATATGGAGAAAAAAGATTTTATGGATGTTTTGACATCGAACTTAGTGAAAGCTTTTAACATGAGAAATAAATTGATACGGGCTTTTCGTTTTTCCGAAAATTAAAATCTGACGTCGTCAACGACGGGTTCAAAGTTTGTATGGGAAAACATGATTTAATGCTCCAATTGACTTCAAACTTGGCGAAAGTACTTTTAGTGAAAATTATTTCGACACGTGTTTTTATGTTTATTTTTTTGAAAATAAAATTCTAACGGGGTCAACGATAGGTTAAAAGTTTGTATGTTTAAAATATGATGAAAGCTCTTCAAATAAGAAATAATTAGATAAATTTTTTTTCATAAAAATCTGACGGAATCAACAAAGAGTTAAGAAGAACTTGATCTATGGGCCCCATTGGCTTAAACCTTGGGTGTGAAGACGCGGAGCTCTGCTAGTAACAACATAAATGGATTGTTTGTCTTGCTTGAGTAGCAAACTTTTTGTTGTAATTAATTTCGTTTAGTTTCTTTTTAGTGAAAGAAAACCAAACAATCCAAAGTATTCAACTAAGCTCTACTTGTATATAATTACATACTATATACAAGTTTTAAAGAGATTTTCTAAAAAAACTTGTTCCCAATCTTCATTACAGCTTTTCATAAATAACTTTTTTTACCATAATGATTTTCCGCTCAATTAGTCACATTAATTGGCTGACAATGCGACATGTGAACAGAGGCTCAATTTAATGAAAATTTCAAATGTCACCAGACGTTAATAAGCAAATATGTCATTTGGCTTTTACAACAACCGCAGCAAATAGCTGAATGAGGAATAGGCGAGTTATTCAAAATTTGTGCGAACCCGGCAACAGGCGCAATGTGTCAACAAACCATAACAACACAAAAAGAATTTGAAATGCGGCTGATGTTGATTGTTGTTAACCAAGAAAGGCACTAAAACAGCAGCAGACAACAGACGGACGGCAGACCATTCATCACAGCAGCGACAAGACGCCACAACAATTGGCTTTCCGGCCAACACTTTCACATAATGACCACTGTTCGTCAAGACAATAATTACACATTTCACTCGTACACAACAAAACACACACACACACGCACACTTTAGGCGACATGTCAAAATTGAATGTGACGCACTAAAAGCAACAACAAACATCGCGCTGACTGGTAAATAAGAAATTTGTGAGCTATTTGGGCCTGTAGCATTAATTAACTACTGAATGATTGTGTATAGAAATTGCTGCATACAAAAAAAAAACAACATTTTCAAAATTTCTTCATTGCCGCATCAGCGATTTGCAGTTTTTCTTAATCGGAGCCGTCAAGAATATTGAACGCAGGGTACGGAATTGTCGTTCCTGCAGAGCCGAATCAAAGTAAATCCTAAGCAGAGAAACTTATTTTCGAGCTGTTGCCAGATACCTGAAATGACTTTCTCCTAAATCTTAAAAAAAAGCTGAAATTTACACTCAAACATTTAAAAAAATTTCCAAAAAATGTTGTTTAATAATTTTTGTCATAAAATATGGAATAAGGCTTAACATATCAGGTGTACAACTTTGCTTCCGCCGTTTTTTTCCAAAATTAAAAGCTTTATTGCGAAAAAGTGCTTACAGATGTATTACTCAAAGTATTGTCCGTCGCTAGCGACAACTTTCTCCCATCTTTCCGGCAATTTTCGGATCCCGGCTCGAAAAAAGGAGTCCTCTTTTGACGCTATCCATGAAGCAATCCATTTTTCCAATTCTTCGAAGGATTGAAAATGTTGATCTGCCAGGCCGTGTGCCATCGAACGGAATAGGTGGAAGTCAGAAGGGGCGACATCTGGGGAATACGGCGGGTGGGGCAAGACTTCCCATTTCAGCGTTTCCAGGTACTTTTTGACCACTTTTGCGACGTGAGGCCGAGCATTGTCGTGTTGGAGGATGACTTTGTCATGTCGAAATCACCATTTTTAAAACGTTGAAACCACTCCCGACACGTTCTTTCACTCAGAGCAGCATCACCGTAAGTTTCTGAGAGCATTCGATGCGCTTCAGCTGCATTTTTTTTCGAATTGTAACAGAAAAGTAAAACTTCCCGCAAATGGCGAGAATTGGGCACATAAACGGACATTTTCGAGCGTGAAATATACGAAAACAAGAACAACTGTCACTGAAACGGCGATGACAATTCGTTAGGCACTGTCCACACTCACTTTAAAGGCATTACCATCTATGTATTTCAACCAGCCTCAGCCGGTACAGCCACCTATCGGAAAACGGCGGAAGCAAAGTTGTACACCTGATAAAAAAATAAATAATAAAATAAATAATAAAAATAATAAAAAAAATAAAAATATACTTAGTTTTTTTGTCTTATTGCAGCTTTTTTATTCATTCAGCTTCAGCTTAACAACAACAAAACATATACAAACTTAGGTCGTCAGCAGTGTTGCCACATACCTGAAATGGCTTTCTCCTAAATCTTAAAAAAGCTAAAATGTTCTCCAAAAATTAAAAAAATTCCTACAGTTTGTTTTTCTTTATAATTTTTGTCATTAAACTCGAAGGAACTAAACTTCTCATGAAAAAATTAAAATATATTCATTTTTTAAGTTTTATTGCCTTTTTATTCATTCAGCTTCAGCTTAACAACAACAAAACATATACAAAATTAGGTCGTCAGCAGTGTTGCCAGATACTTGTAATTACTTTCTTCTAAATATTAAAAAAAGCGGAAATTTACCACCAACAATTTGAAAATTCTCTAAAAAATGTTGTTTAATAATTTTTGTCATTATAAACTAAGGAATTAACTTTCACTTCTTTTAAAAAAATACAAACATTATATATATTTTTTTTATTGCAGCTTTTTTATTCATCCACCTTCAGCTAAACAACAACTTAACACAAACAAAACATATAAAAAATGAGATCATCAACAGTGTTGCCAGATACCTAATAAGTAAGTCTTATGTAAAATGTCCTTCCAAAAACTTAAAAAATCTCCTAAACATTTTTTTTAGTTTTTATCGTTTTGTTAAACTTCTTATACAAAAATAAAAATATACTTAGTTTTTTTGTTTTATTTATTTAAAATTTCAAAAATCTCCTAAACATTTTTTTTTTAATTTTTATCGTTTTGTTGAACTTCTTATACAAAAAGAAAAATATACTTCGTTTTTTTTTTTTGTTTTATTGCAGCTTTTTTATTCATCCACCTTCAGCTTAACAACAACTTAACACAAACAACAAATAATATAAAAAATGAGATCGATTGAAATTTGCTTTTGTAAACTGTCTGCATTTATTGCATAAATTATACACTTTCAAGCATAAAATTTTATTTAATTATAATAAATTAGACACTCAGTAAATAGTCAGCTTTCAATATTCACCGCACTAATGATATGTAATGTATTACTATCAAAATCTCCTAAACTTTCTCCTAAACAGTTTTTTTCTCCTAAAAATTCTCTTAAAAAGCCAAAAATCTCTTAAATCTAGGAGTAAAGCTCCTAATCAGGCACACAGGCTGTCAGAGTGACACCACAGTTGTCGATTTGGCCCAAAAGTGGGGCTTTTTTTATCATTTCAAATTTGTCGAAAACATAAAATGAGCCTCTCGTTACTATTTTAGACCTTTTGTAGGAATATTTTGACACAACAAATTTTAGCTGAGTGGCAACTGTGAGTGGTACACTAGTGACAGTGTTGCCACACTAGCGGTTTTCTGTTACTTTTGGTAGAAAACGTGATGCCTTTGCTTTACTTGTGAATTTATTGTGGCCGAGCATTGTCACAGAAAGTGTTGTAACATTTCTGCTGCTTCTGTAGGCATAATTGAATGAATTTTATATATATTTCAAATGATTAAAAATAAATAATTTCATTTTCATCCAAGTTTCAACGTCAAAAACTTACTTACGTAATAGATTAGGTTAGGTTGAAGTGGCTGCCTTCTGCGAGAAAAGCTCACTGAAGCACAAATTGTGGCTCCTTGTGGCACCACAGAACCAAGAGGATTCCATTATAAACCTACCTGACTATATTCCTGATATTCAAAGGCGATTGTACGGTTAGACTAATGAAGAAAGCTGAGCCGAGAAGCTTATGTCTTCTACTGCCTAATGAGGAACATTGACACAACAGGTGGAGAACGGTCTACTTCTCCTCCTGCTCCTCGAAGCCGCACCCTCGACAGAATTCGTTGGATTGCAGTCGACTTATGTTTATGCAAATTATTTGTTACTCTATTCAATTTCACCTCCATCCCATTTAGATTTTCTCTCTTTCTCTCTTAGCAAACAAATCATTATACTTTATGCAAGCTGTTTTTTTTTCGTAAAAAATACAAAACAAAAACATTATGTCAGCTGCTCGCACGCGCAAAATTCACAAAAAACACAACGAGCACACACACACACACACACGCACACTTCATTTTGGCTGCGGCAATCCGTATGCCGAAAATATTTTCTGATTGCAAAACAATTTTCTTCAATGCCTGCAGCAATGTTTTTTTTAGCAGAAACGCTAATACCCGCACCTGCCAGACAGCCAAAGCCAAACAAAGGCGCCAGACTTTCAACTCCCGACTCTTCCCGTCCGACTGCCGTTGGCGCACTCACAAATCCCCCGATCCGTTCGAGCCCATTGGGCAACTCGTAAAAATGCGCTGATTAACCTTTGGCGTTTTTCTTATGAGTGCACTGCGCTGCTCTGTTGTTGTTATTCTGTTCTTATTATTGTTGTCTTTGCCATATTCCTTTTGCTTTGCCAGTTTATGTTTACCTTCACTCACATGCATGATGGCCAAATATAAATAAAATAAAAGAACACACACTCCACAAACATAGCAAATCGTAAAAGGGCGTCAAGCAGCGTAAGAGCATCACCAGCGAAATGCCGCGACGCATCATTAGGCGTCGTTTTCCTGTAAACTACGAATAAAAGTTAAAGCCGCATAAGATGTGCAACATTTTATTGATAGAATTACGAATTACATGTGGCAACAAATGATTTTGATGAGTGGGTGGAGGAAAGTGCTGTGGTCCATAGGCAGCCAGTTCAGATTTGCGTTCGTCTAGACGTCACAGTCAAAGCGGCTTTGTATGTATCTGTGTGTGTAATTGTTGCGGCATTAACTGTTATGTGTACTCAATGCCCAATGATTAATGGCGGGAATATTATTTTGATTGATATAATTCCAGATATTTGGTGCAGATTTGTGGGTGTCAATTTAATGCGCAGACTGAAATGACAGAGCGATAAATGAATTAGCTGCCATGAATTGAATTACTCAAAACACATTGCAAAGAAGCGGTAGGCCGCACTGGCTTTTCATGCCAGCGCCTCTAGGTTCGAGTCCCAGTTAGGGATCGTTAAATGTTCGTCTATTTCTTTGGCTTTACACAGGTGGAAGATGAGAATTATGAGCAACATTTTGAAAAAAATTCGTTGCTTACACATTTCAAACGGGCGCTTATGTGATACCAAAATGGACACGATGATGCCTGTGGCGGGCTGGTTGCCTTTGTACAGGACAGAACCTAACTTAACCTTGAAACTATATAAGCGGGGCTCGTTGACCCATTGCACAGTGATTCGACTCCATACAACAGCGGGACAAAATTAGAAAGAGTGGTTGGTTCTTAGTAAAAACTAGTATGGTAGTTAATCATGGCAATCATGTATTTTTAAGATTTTTTGTTAAAATTTCTTTACTTTTTACACTAAAAAACAAAATACATGTGCTTCAATATTTTTTTTTAATTTAAAAGTTTCGACTTTGAGCAAGGTTTGCAAACACACTAACCAATTTTTTGCGCAGTTTTTTTGGGGTTTTTTAGTTGAAATTTTACCTTCTTCATTGAACGAAATTAGGAAGAATGGTCGGTTCTTATGATAGTAAAAATTGGTATGCAAATACCAGGTATATCAGTATGAAGTAAGCCTTTTTTTGCGAAAATAAAACACTAAGTTTTGATGGAAAAGTAAAAAACATTTTATTCAAAGTATTGGCCATTGCTAGCCACACATTTTGTCCATCTTTTAGGCAATTTGTGGACACCGCGCTAATAGAATTGTTTGTCTTTTGAAGCAAACCAATCAGACACCCAATTTTCGACTTCCTCGTAGGAATCGAAGTGCTGCTCAGCCAATGCGTGTCCCATCAATGAAAACAAATGGTAGTCGGAAGGAGCGAAGTCTGGTGAATACTACGGGTGGGGTAGCAGCTCCCAGCCAAGTGCTTTGATTGTATCCTGAACCTGTCTTGCTTTGTGTGTTTTTCGATCAATGCATGGTTCAAATTGATCATTTGTTGTCGGTAGCGATCAGTTTCGGTTCGCTTTCGGTTTTAACAACTCGTAATAGACGACGCCACTCTGGTCCCAACAAACACACAGCATTGTCTTCTTGCCGAATCGATCTGGTTTTGCAGTCGATGTTGAAGAATGCCCGGATTAACCCATGGTTTTCTTCGTTTAGAATTCTTAAAATAGATCCATTTTTCATCGCCAGTAACAATTCTATGCAAAATTGATTTTCTTTCGTGTCTTTGAAGCAAAATTTCACAAGTGTTTTTTTCGGTTTTCCATCTGCCTTTCATTCATGTGGCACCCATTTTCCACACTTTTGGATCTTTCTCATAACTTTTAAAAGGACAGAAATTGTTGCTTGTGCAACATTTAACATTTCTGCCATTTGCTTTTGACTCAAAGTGTCATCTTTATCCAATATCGTTTGCAATTATAACGAATATATATAACCGATAGTGCCATCACCACGGAGCCCAAACCGCTGGAGCTATAATGATTGAATTTGGTCAATAGTTGCATTTCAAAATGTTAACCCTTAAAAAGAAGCGATTTTTGAAAAATTCGACCTTGAAAGGCCTGAAAGGGGGTGATTAAACTTATATAGACGGACATTGTTTTTTGGTTGGATTGTTTTAAAATTATGTATATATCTTTATACTTAAAAAGAAATAACGAAATACGTATTTCAGCGTTTTTCTAAATTCGACCTTCAAAGGGTGGAGAGAGGGTAATGAAAGTGCTTGAAAGAAACCATTTTTGGTTTCATTTCTGTAGAGCTTAACATAGAGAAGACACAGCTATGAAGATGCAATGCTATAATAAAATTTCCAGCATGAAATAAAATAATTGCAATTTTTCAAACCGTTCAGTTTATTCAGTCTCACTATCATCAAGAATAATGTTTTTAATCGCACACAAACAGTTCAATTGAAATAAAACTATTTTACAAATAGTTTTCTCTCATCATTTTCTTTTTTATTGTAAACAAGTGTAAATAATGCAAGCCAATAACAAAATTGGCTTCCTTAACTTTTCTTCTTATTCTAAGAAAATTTTAGCATTAAATCACATTTTAACAAAAGTAGGATAATATGGCTCTAAACGGGTTAAACGGGTAAGCAAAACCCATTTTTTTTATATAAAACGTTAATAATTTGTGACATTTGCTTTGTTAATACAGAAGTTTTCATATTTTATGAAAGACTTCCGTATGACAACTCTGCCTTTAGTGGTCGGACCATGCCCATTTTTAAAAGCGACTGTGCTTCTAAACTTTTTCTTATCAGTTACATCACTTTCTGGGCGTTACATGCTTCGTACAAAAGTGAATCTACCTGTGGACACATCAATGTTTGGTATAAAAAACAAATTTTTTTAGTTGGAGTAGTTTACAAAAATTCTATTATTTCTCAAGATCGTAAAAAACCGCAGCATTTTTTTTCATGTACCAAAAGACGAAAGTCCATTCTAGAGGATTACGTAAAAAAGTAGCCGTAATAATGCGCAATTCGATGTTTTCCGATCCACAAAAATATATTGTTTTTACAGTCTTACATCAGAAAAATTGTTTTTTTTTTAATAACGTACAACCCGCTTTTTTATATATATTTTTTTCAAAATAGCTCGTGAAATGATTTTTTGGAGTCTTGTAATTACACAGCAGCAACATTTTCTCCAATTGAAGCGAAAATAGTGTTTTGGTTACGTTTTCAATTGTTGACGCTCAAAACTGCATTTTATCACAAAACCATATTTCTTGATTTCGATCAACTTGTAAATGCCATAACTCTCTCAAAATGTACCTGATTAAAAAATAGTTTCAGATCTTGCTTAATGAAAGTATTATCTTTTAAATGACAACAATTTCTTTGAAATCGGTGACATACAATTTTTCTATTTTTGTCCTTTTTGTCCCACTTCGAGGCACTGGGAACATTTGGATTTTGTAAATTTCCAAATTTAATTTTGTGGAAATCTTACATTATCTGAATTAAAAAATCTCTCGCATACGCCGATGATTGTTCTTCTATATGTTGACATATATTTCCATTAAAATTTCATGTATAACATATTTCATGCGTTTTTGCAGTTGCATGCGAGATTTCTTGCGTGCGGTTCTGTTGCGTGCAATGAAATCTTCAACAAATCAGATTGTTGCGTTTCTTTTGGCAATAACTGTAGACATTTTGTACACCACTGACAGCACCGGAAATAATGTGATTTAGTGGCCTACACCAACATGGTTTGGCATTTTGCTCTTTTGCTTCTTGTTAGCTGGAACTGAACTGAGGCTAAGTGTCTTTGATTTTGTGTCATGCAAAGGTCAACGTATGTAATCGATTGAAGTGTAGACGAAATCGAGCGGAAGTTGGCGAATAAATGTGTGTGCGTGTGTGACTATTGGAAGCACCATGCCAAATGTTTTTGAATGTTATTTGGAAAATCATGCTCCAAATCAATATTAAATATACATGAACAGATTAAGAGAAGCGTGTTTGCATGGCAAAGTGGAAAATCTGCATAGTTAAATCTAAGGAACTGTTTAAATTACTTGCAGTTGAAATTTATTTATATATTTTTTTTCAATTTCATCATTTTATGGAATTAGAATCTCTTTGTCGATGCAAAATATTTTACAAAATTTGTTGCAGAAAGTACGCAAAATTTCATTCATTCTGCAACATACACAGCTTTATATACATATAAGCACTTATGTATGTATGTGGGTATTAGGCATCGCAATCCCGGGATCCCGGGATCCCGGGATCCCGGGATCCCGGACTTTTTCCAGTCCCGAAAATCCCGGGATTCAAATCTTATAATCCCGGGATTTTCGGGATTGCAAAAGATGCTTCAAAGTTCAAATGAAATAAATTTAAAAGCACAAAAACCCAATTCCTTATCTGAAGGAGGAGGGAGGGGATAGAGGGCGTCTTTTGCAAAAGGCTTATAATTATTTACTAAGCATTCAACCAGCAAGTGTTGAATCTGAAAGATGTTTTCTCTCAGCAGGGTTTATTTGCAATAAATTTCGCTCTAGATTAGAGGGCAAAACATTTAATGCCTTAGTATTTTTAAGATCTCAGTTTTTAGTTAATCACAACGCTTAACTTTTTTATCGAAATAATCGAAGTAAAACTAAAAGTACTAACAAATTAACTATTTTATTTTTTTTTATCAAATATGCGTATGTACTTTATGATACATTTGATGCAAAGCAATAAGTTATGTTTAAGTGTCATTTTTGGATAAAACAAAATGTTATCAAACTGAAGTTAAATGTCAAATGAAAAACTTTTAAGTTAAACAAAATGTTGTCAAGGATGACTATGTTTATTTATTTGACTTAAATTTAAACTGACAATTTTGAATGTAATTGACAACTGATTGTAAATGACAACTGGATTTTGGTGATGTGCCGCGCACAACCAACCACTTCGACGACTCAACACCGACTGCCTCCCTTTCCGCCTTAAAATGTGATTAAATTCAAGATAAAAAATCTTAAAACTACCCCAAATGTGATTAAACTGTGTCCATTTTTATGGTAAATATATTATAAACAAGTATTTATGCAATTTGGTAAAATTGTTTTATTTAAAAAATTTGTTATTTGAATCCCGGGATTAAATCCCGGGATCCCGGGATTTGAGTTTTCAATCCCGAAAATCCCGGGATCGCAAAATGGCAAAAAATTGCGATCCCTAGTGGGTACGTATGGACGCGTGTTTTTGCTGCCCTTCGGTACCCGAAATGTTGAGCTATTAAATTGCCAACCTTACCACCGCCGCTCACTGGAGCCGACGCAGTGCAACGCGCCAACCATTTCTCACATTAAGCGCAAAGAAATATTAATTGAAAAAAACATGAAAGCGCAACTTGAAAGCGCAGAGCGAGGCATTAGCTCGCCCAGTTTTACTGCCAATTTGCTGAAAAGCATTGGTAAACTGCAAAGCGGAACTGAAATATCCGCTCGCATGTGGAGAAACGTGAAAGCGCGTTGAAAAAAAAGTATGCATGAAGCTGGAAACACAATGAGCTGGGTGTGTGCCGCTGCTGGGAAACTAATGCACAATCATCAGATCAGCATTTAACACTAAAATAGCTTAGGTTAGGATTTCGGGCCCTGAATAAGATACACTTAGACCCTTGGTGAAGCCACAATTATCTGAAGACCTACGTTGGAGTCATTTGCGACCAAATTTTTTTTGTAATTTTAATATTTTTTAAATTTGGTAGTATTTTTAGCTGTTTTTTATGACTTTCTAGCTTGGACAATTATCTTTCGAAATCAATCCGTTTCATATTTTAAAAACTAAGTTGATTTGCATTTTTTGTAATTTGTGTAATTTTTGTCAATCTGGGTCGTTTTCGACCCGTTATATGTAGAATTCAGTGGCGGATTCAGGGTGAGTTTTGGGGGTTGAAACCCGTCCGAAATATTATGATCGACTTTTAAAACTATATACAAATTAAAATGCATTTTTTGGCAATTTATGAATATTAAAGTATTATTTTTTGAAACCCCCCTCCCCCCCGAAATATTTTTCTGAATCCGCCCCTGGTAGAATTTCAGCTGTCGCTGTTCACTCTGTCGCTGTGCATGCTATGCATGAATGCTTTTGCGGGCATACTTTTAGGCACAACCTTTGGAGTACGGCCAGCTTGCTATAATTTCGATATGGCAAGGATGGCTCGCGATGGTAATGGGATGTGCGAGAACGATCGACAGATAGGCCAACTGTAATGTGCAAGAACAATCGGCGCGATAAGCAAACAAGTATAAAAGAAGGCAGCAGTGTGCAGCGCAGAGGGAGGAGTCTGTTTTGAGCAAGCAAAAGGGAAACATGCAATGGTCTAATAAGTAGTGGCAAGTATAAAGATAAGAAAAGTATAAATTTGTAAATAAAGTAATTACTGGTTTCTGACTGCGTTTGCGCTGAATGATTGAAGTGATTTTATTTTTCAAGCACAATCCAAAGATCCGAAATATGCCTATAGAGAACTCATTTTCGTAACAGTATTTCTATAAACATTATTTTTTGTCGGGTTCTACAATTAGTTCTAAAATTGGGATTCTAAGAGACCGCAAGTTTTCCATACTTACAAAGACTATATATTATATTCGCTGATATCTCGAAAAGAACACATCCGATTTGGCTAATTGTAATTGAAGAATCCTAATTGTATTAATTGAACTTATTGAACCCGATAAAAAGATCTAAATAAGTCATCAAAGCAAAAGTTGATAGAAATACTAAAGAAAATACAGATATTTAAAAATGAAAAACCCTCAAAATGACCGCAATGATCTTTCTAGTGTCTAGGACTGAACTCAAACGGAACATTGTCCGCCTACGTTTGAGCAGAATTGCCTGGTAATGAAATTTCACCACCTATGAGAATTGACTGCCGTTGATGTGTCTGTAAATGTACTGTGTTCCCCACTTAATAGCTGCCTGCGTATCCATACTTACCGCAAAGGCTTCCAACAGCAACAAATCGCATCAAAGCAAAACAACAAATGTCTTCTTAAATATATTTTCGATCATAGTTTGGTGCTCATTGCAGCACTTGCATACAGTTAAATTAAGCAGGAAGCGCAATGAAACGTCATCATTTGACAGCTATGACTGAAGTAAGTATTTGTCTTATCTAACGCTCATTATGTACAATAAATTTCAATTACTATGTAACATTTACTTAAATTACATTTTATTTTCACAATACAAATGTTCATATGCAATAAAAAAGCTTAAAGACTATGTTTTTAAATTCCATAATATTTATGAATACTTAACTTACAGCAATCACCAGTTAGAAGTATACAAAACTCTTTATTATTTAGAATGAAATTCGTTTCATTGGCTTTGCTGTTTTTCTTTCTAATTAATTCGTTTGCTTTATGTTTTTCATATCTGCTTTAATTCGTAGCTTAAGTACGGTTTTCAAGTGTGACTGCAGCACTCTACTTGGCTACGGATTGTGGAAATTTATGCAAAATAGTTGAAAATTTTAATAAGCTTAACAGAGTTTGTTCTTCTCGGAGGCACCAAAATAATTCATAAGAATCGTTGGTGCTTCAAAGAAGCTAAACGAAATGAAAAATAACCTCAAACCATTCGGCGGCAAAAGGCAAAATGTCGCAAGAGAAAACTTGCTACACTGTCGCATGCAAATGGCCGCGTAATCTTTGTTCTCGTTAACGTCAGCGCCAAGGACCAACATTATTCAGCAATGCACTGAACGCACTCAGCACATTTGCAACTTGAAAACAACGCACTGACGACTGTGCTGACAGAATCGCATTTCATTTGTTGTACATATATGGCGACCGTTAAAATTGTTGCTGCAAAAGTTGCATCAAGAAAATTGTCATAAAATATGTTTAAAGCTAAATTTTTTCGAAGCCGTAAAGTCCAATGTTTGAATGCGCAAATCTGCATAAAAAACAAAAAAAAAAATTGGGCGGCGTGAATTATGATGCGCACCGTAAGAAACCGTTATACTGGTATGAGAACTTTATTGTGGTGAGAACATTGACAAAACGCAGATTTGAGAACATGGTCTGGTCATGATCTGCCTTTGAACTTGTTCCTTAACTTACTTTATTGACTTTATTAACGCTCTCAAAGTTAACATAACCAATGCCATCCGGTAAATTTAGCCAGATTTTTGCAAATGCCACCAAGTAATGCTGCAACGTTTTACATACTTAAAACCATAAAACATACTTTCAACTGAAGAAAAAGTTGTGTATGCACTTACTCTTGTCTCATTCAACTTATTTGATTTGCATTCACAAATGAAGAGTCCTTATTGAACGACCCTTTGTGCCTACGAGCACAGGAAATGTATCTCTCTATGCCATTGGATTACTGGTCAGAATGTCGTTGTTTCTAAAACAGCACAACTTTTCTTTATTTCTCAACAGAAAATGACAAACCTATGGAAAATAAAATCAATAATTGCCTATGAAAACTGTCCAACCCAATATGCCCAATCGACAGACAACTTTTTACCCTTTGAATTCATGCATAAAGACGCACTCAATAGTTGCAGGAAGCTTGGCTTGGGTAGTCCCAGTGAAACCAGTACACATTGGAAGGCTTTCAATTCAAAATTGAATCTTATATTATTAAATTCTTCATCCTCTTAGTTAGTCATTAGTTCCTGGAAACAGTTACCATCAGCAGGGAATCGTAAACGATTTCAATTACATTCAACTAAACACTTCAATGCTTCGCGTCATATCTACATATTCTCGTACATACATGTTCTGACATTCACAATACGCAGCCAGAAGAAGCTCTCAGTTGAACTCTTAGTAGAACTCTGAGCTTATATTAGTTTAAGCGTTTATATAATCACTGAAATTTGATTTTGGTTTCATTTTCTTTGCAATGTTCAATGTTCTTTGAGATTCTCACAAATGCTCTTCGAGCTTTGATTTTTGATTTTTCCACTCATTGTTATTCCTCACTCTCAAAGCCATGTTCAGCTCACATTAGGCCTAAATACAAGTGTGAAATAAAGAGAGAGAAAGAAAAAAGAAATGCATTTAAGTTTTCATATATCCAAAGTGGGTTCGTTTTATTACTAAAATATATAACTAGTTATAGTAAGTTTTGTACAGTACAATGCAATGCAATCACATTATAGAAATTTATACATGTATATATATATATATAGTGACTATACATAGAAATACAACTTTTCGTAATTGGTTAGTTCTGGTTGTTTTGGTTTTACATTCAAAGCTACAGAATCAGAATTGTGGTTTCAGTTAACACTTCAACCAATGGGAATATCGATTAATTCAACTATTTACAGCATTTACTTAACACGAAACTATAAGAATACTGAATAAGCATTGTAACAAATTGTAAATTCTACAATTAACTAATGAGAAAAGTGCATTCTGACGGCCAGACGTACGCTTCGCCTGACCTGCAATCTTTTATTGCAATACAATACAATTACAATAAAGTAGTTGCTGTTGTTTTTCAGGATTTTGTTTTCTGCTTCTCCCGTTTCGTTGCAGCGACGATTTTCGCACAAACCTCGATGGTCCTTTGACAGCTTCGTTAATTTACAGTTGCTACCCGCCCGCCAGCGCCACGACCCGCTGTTGCCCAATGCACAATGTGAGTGCAGTAAGTAGTGTCTGTGTGTATGTGTGTGTGTGTGTGTTATTCAACTGACAACAACAACAAAGTGTACACGCACAGTAAATCACATTGAAAAGAAAACATGCAGCTTAAGCTAAACGCATCGAAAGTCGAAAAACATGATTCTGACATTTCCCAGCCAGACTGGGATCGGCAGAGGGTTGCGCCGCAACTACTGCGTGACAATAGGAGGAGAGAGCAAAAGAGTACTAACGGTACATACTAAAGTGTATACAATAGATTACTTGAGGATGATAAATAGGAAACCAATTAACTACGAGATGCACAATGCTTGCGTGCAGTTCACTGTCTTCAACTACTTTGAATAGAATCAGTCACTCGTTTTGTCTATAATTTTTTGCTTTAGTGTTTGGTCACGCCCACTCGTCAGTCGTTCTATCGTTTCGTCTCTGTTCATTCAAACTTTTCGCTTAAAACATTAGCAAAATTCCACGCTTGCACGTTCGGTCAGCCATGAGCCTAGTTTTGTTTGTTGGTTTCAGTAGTTTGTGGTTGGTTGTTTTTGTTTATGTGGATTTGGTTGGGGGGAAAATAAATTTACCGCGCCATCAATGTCGTGACTTCCGTTGACATTGGATTTTCGGTTAGCGCCACCGACTCGGTGACGGCACTGCGCAGCGCGCAGCTGGCATTGTTGCCGGCGAGCAGCTTTAAATCCCCCTTAGCGATGTCGGCATGTTTTCGTCTTCGACGCGTCTGTCCGCTGCCTGTCGTGTGACCATTAAGAGCAACATTAGTGGTTTCTTGATTACGGCATAATAACTCTTTAAATTCTTTACGGAAATTGTCATTTAGCCATCCGTAGAGCAGCGGATTCGAGCAGGCCGAACTCATGCCGATCATGTGGCAGACGGCGTACGTCACCAGCATCTCCTGCGTCACCGCCGAGCGCCGCATGTCCGCGTACAGATTGAAGATGTTCAGCGGCATCCACGACAGGCCGAAGATCACCGCGATGCTGATCAGCAGACAGTTGGTGCGCTTCATGCGGCGGCCGCGCTCCGCCTTGCGCTGCGACGTCTGCACCGTCACGACGGTAATGCGGTTTTTCAGTTTGTTGTAGATGCCAAAGTAGGCGCCCCACACAATCAGAATGGGCACCAGGTACTGCACGCACAGCGAGAAGATCGAGTAGTAGACGCGGCCATGGTTCAGTGGCCAATCCTCGATGCAGAAGCACACGTCGTGTATGCCGAGGTCCTGCAGCACCGCCGGAATGTCAGCGTGAATGAGGCGCTTGTAGATGAACAGCGGTGACGCCATGAGGCAGGCGAGCAGCCAAATCCCGGCCAATATGCCGACTGCGCCGACAAACTGCAAACTGTCGCGCGTGGGATACACAATGACCTGCAAACGAGTGAGAGATGGAAAGGTATGAATTTTGAATGAAAATCGAAATCAATGAAAAGAAACACTTAAAAAATCTGAAGAAGTCAGAAACAAATTTTAAGAAGAAACAAATTTTGTACCACGGTCTTTGCTTAACCCTTCGCTGCTTGACATTGCATATAAACAATTTTAACATTTCATAAGCCGGCCTCGATTACCCAGCGAGTAGTGGCTTCTCAGGCCAGGGGTCCTAGGTTCGATTTCTACCTCGGGCTGGTGAAACGCTCATCAACTTCAATCACTATTCACATGAAGTAGATGAGAATTATAAAAATTGCACAAGTGCGGTCTTAGCAGGCAATAAAAAAACTTCCAAGTGTGAAAGGAAAAAAATGCCAACTGAAAAATATCACTCTCCTCTCCTCTCCTCTCCTCTCCTCTCCTCTCCTCTCCTCTCCTCTCCTCTCCTCTCCTCTCCTCTCCTCTCCTCTCCTCTCCTCTCCTCTCCTCTCCTCTCCTCTCCTCTCCTCTCCTCTCCTCTCCTCTCCTCTCCTCTCCTCTCCTCTCCTCTCCTCTCCTCTCCTCTCCTCTCCTCTCCTCTCCTCTCCTCTCCTCTCCTCTCCTCTCCTCTCCTCTCCTCTCCTCTCCTCTCCTCTCCTCTCCTCTCCTCTCCTCTCCTCTCCTCTCCTCTCCTCTCCTCTCCTCTCCTCTCCTCTCCTCTCCTCTCCTCTCCTCTCCTCTCCTCTCCTCTCCTCTCCTCTCCTCTCCTCTCCTCTCCTCTCCTCTCCTCTCCTCTCCTCTCCTCTCCTCTCCTCTCCTCTCCTCTCCTCTCCTCTCCTCTCCTCTCCTCTCCTCTCCTCTCCTCTCCTCTCCTCTCCTCTCCTCTCCTCTCCTCTCCTCTCCTCTCCTCTCCTCTCCTCTCCTCTCCTCTCCTCTCCTCTCCTCTCCTCTCCTCTCCTCTCCTCTCCTCTCCTCTCCTCTCCTCTCCTCTCCTCTCCTCTCCTCTCCTCTCCTCTCCTCTCCTCTCCTCTCCTCTCCTCTCCTCTCCTCTCCTCTCCTCTCCTCTCCTCTCCTCTCCTCTCCTCTCCTCTCCTCTCCTCTCCTCTCCTCTCCTCTCCTCTCCTCTCCTCTCCTCTCCTCTCCTCTCCTCTCCTCTCCTCTCCTCTCCTCTCCTCTCCTCTCCTCTCCTCTCCTCTCCTCTCCTCTCCTCTCCTCTCCTCTCCTCTCCTCTCCTCTCCTCTCCTCTCCTCTCCTCTCCTCTCCTCTCCTCTCCTCTCCTCTCCTCTCCTCTCCTCTCCTCTCCTCTCCTCTCCTCTCCTCTCCTCTCCTCTCCTCTCCTCTCCTCTCCTCTCCTCTCCTCTCCTCTCCTCTTGTCATCGCTTATTGACCATAGGCATAGTACAATGGTCAAAAAATGCACTAAGTGAACTATTCTATTCAGCATATTACAGTTGTTCATTCTTTAGTTGTGTCCTTTCTGTCAAAACATTTGATTACTAACGAAATTTTGCAAATAGCAACAACTTTTTCGATTTGGAGCGATGGTGACATGACGGTCGCCGATGCTCAGCTGTTTAGTACTTTGGACTACGAGTATAAAGTGACGACCGACCTATGTTCGAATCCCCGTAGTAGCCAATTCTCAAATTTCTCAACAGGACATGGCAAAACTTCTTTCATAAATACAGGAACTCAATAAAATTGCATTTTTACCATCAAAACTAAACAAGCAACAATAATAAAATGACAAAAATCTTTTTTCTTCACGAAAATTCAATCATGCAACGAAGTTGAAATCTAAGCGAGATGGCAGCAATTTAATTATTGTAAGAATGAAATTTTAGAGGCAGACATGATTTTTAAAAAAATTTTCTTGAGATTTCTATTGGGAACTAATTAAATTTTGTATGTTGCTGTGTATTTTTTATTATATCTATTCAGTATTTCTGTTGTCACAGCCATCGATGGCCAATATTCCTCACCGAAATCTAAAAAAAAACTACAAACATTTTTTATTGCATGATGTAAAGTATTAAAGTTGGCGTTTTTTTCGTATGACATTTCAAATTAAAATCGGTTTCGACTGCACCAAATCCAATGACACACATCTGTCACAGTTTGAATTTTCCTCATTGGCTCGTTGCTGATTTTTTTTTCCCCCCAAATCGGCTTAGGCCAGAAACGAATCAGAAGGAAAAACCATGGCGCGTGCAGCACATTGCAAATTCTACGTAAAACTGTGGCTTTGTTTGGCAATTTCACAAAACTAAAACAATTGTTCAGCTTTAACGCGTTGCAGACAACTGACAGATCGATAGCGCTGCCAATGTTGGCGACAAAAAGTGTCGCGCGTGTCTGCAGCTCACACTGCGCCACAGCATGAAGTCGCATGCGAAAACGCGAGTAGCTAACAAATTGTCGTTTCGCAACTGACTGTTTAGCGCTTCCTGTTGTCGTTCTCAATTTCCTTCAACTACCCACGCTGTGTGGTGCAAATTTTGTTGGGGGGGGGGGGGGACCTGTGCACAACTTTCGAACCGAATACCAAACAAAATGATTGTAACAAAAAGACATTTGGGTGGCGCCACTGTTCGCTATATTCAGAAATATGTATGTAAGTATTGATTATGCGAGTGCAAAAGGTTAGCGAGCAGAGTTGCTACAATTATAGTGACGCCGAAACTTATGAATGTCCTTGGGGATAACTACGCACTGTAGCTCAAAATAGTAGTGACAAAATGCAATGTTTTAACCACAAAAATCTGAGTATGAGGTTTTGTTGGAAATACTTCAATTAAGAAAAATCTGAAGTTTTAAAAAAAAACATTGGATATTATAGAAGTTATGAAGTCTTAAAGTGCACTCTCACAGCGTTGAGAAAAGTTGTGTACAAACAGCACATTTTTGCTTTCACTTTGAGGTTCAATTTTTCACAAACAACTATGAGCGAGTCCCTAAAACTTATTGTTGTCTTAAGTTTAATATATGTTAATTTAGGTCTGACAAGTCCAAATATTTGCTGATTCTTCTCACCTCTGAGCAGTAACGTTATGAACAAAATTAAATAAAGAAAACAAGTGAATAAAAACTGAGTTAAAACTTTAAAGGTGATTAAAAAAACACACTTTTTATCACTTTCGAAACTTTTTGATATTTTGTTTTAGCAAGTGAGTACTGCAAAATTTTCAGCTGCGCATATTTACGCGAATAAAAGTTATTGGCATTATTCAGTGAAGACTTGAGTGCAAACATTCGATATTTTCAACGTTTGGTTGAATGCCGATAGTTAACAATCGGCCAACAAATGCTCTGTTGCTGATGGAAAAATTTGTTGAAGATAGCTTCGGAAAATCAACTACGAATACTATTTTATTCGAAATAGAGGATTTAATGGAGCTTCGACAATGCAACTTGATTTTTTCTTCATACAAACCCAAAAGTTGACAACCTCACAACTTCGTTTGTATGGGAGGCGCCCTCGGGTGGTGAATTTTTTAACATTAATTAATTTCGTATTTTTTGCACTCAAGAATGTTGACGCCTGCTGAATAAATCATTCAAATCGGTTCAGCAGTTTCCGAGATACGATGTTTCCTCGCTGTCTTTACTACATTTACAAGTGAGTAGCCAGTTCCATTGAAAATGACTAGTTTTGTATGGCAGCCCCCTTAAGAGTTGGATATAGCGGTTAGGTGAGTATAGAAAAAACATTCGGAAAAGAAAATAAATGGGGGTCAGTCTTACATATGGTACGTCTGGGGCCAACTTAAGAGCAGCGGGAGCCCACTTTCTAAAAACAATGATTTTGTATGGCGGCGTCATTAAGGGTTGGTGGTAGGGGGTAGGTATGTTCGAAAGAAATATTCGTGAGTAAAAATTAGTGGGGTCACTCATAGATTTTAATCCTCTAAGAGCAACTTATGAAGTTTTTTCAAATCCGGTTGTATGGGAGGTGGTCGAAGTGTTGATCTGATTTCATTGAAATTTTGCACAATAAGTTCTTTACTCATACAATAACTGTATACCAAATTTCATATATGTACGACCACTTCTTCTATTTTTGTCACTCCGCTATATGAACGTAGCTACACTGTGCGACGTAGCAAAATAAACTAAGGTTCGCTGTTGGGTTTTCAGTGCAATCAGGATGCTGTGTGGGTGTTAGGCAACAGAACGCATGGGTGACTACATACACACGCAGACACACATACATAGAAATAATGCCGTGTGTATGACAATGTTTAGCTTTCACGCTGCGTACACATTGTTCGCATTAAGTTTTACAAAAAATTTACTTTATCAAGTTTGAAAAATAAAACGAAATCGCTGCATTGTTGTGGCACTAACAACGAGCAACCGATACGCCTGAGAACTGGTGACATACAAATTGTTTGGCTCAACGCCACAGAATCACTGCGATCAGTGGCGCACACAGGCGGGTGTCAACCACCTTCCTCAGAAATACAAAGATTTCTGGTGAAAAATATGGTTTCAAATGGTTTTGGGCTCAAAAGTTGTACGCAAATCGTCCCCCCAAACTAAAATTCTGTGTGCGCCACTGGCTGCGATACATTTCACTGCAAGCAGCCGGTAGCTGCTGTGCTTCTGCTACCTGCTGCCAACTTGCGGCCACTCCCGCATGCGTTTTCATTTCAGCGCCGCGCATGAAGTGGTGAGCGGTGTGTAAACTTAGTGTGTGTTACACACACATTCATAAGTTTCAATTCTTGAATCCTTGTGTGCATTCGTAATGCTGGCAACGTTGCTTTCGATGCCACAGAGTGCTGCATGCCGCTGGCAATACTAGTCTAAAAATTTTGGGCACAATGGTTGCTGCTAAAAACAATTCAAGGTCTTTTCTATACTAATTTTGAGTTGCAGAACTCAAAAATGAAAAACAATTTTTGTCAAAGAAGCAACACTGTTTTTGAATTTTTTAGTTATCATTAGCAATTTTTCTTGTTCAACAAACCAAAACTAGTCCACAAAATACTTTTGTTTTAAGAAGCATTTTTCTTGTAGACTAGTGTAATCTGCACGAAACATTTCAAAATGTGCAGCACTGCGCGCCTTGTTGAGTACTTCGGTTGCAATATGAGCAAAGTTTTTGCACATCTGTGTACATATGTGAGCAGATATCAGTAAAACTTGCAATGCAACGCTTTTTATACTTTTATCCACACCATTTTTCCCGCTTAACCATGAAGATTACGACGAACAAGGAACGAAAGTGTAAATGGCAAAGCATTGAGTGCAAGTATTCTGTACACGGTTTGTATTGCTTAAAGTTTTGCAAACGTGCATCCGTTGCCATTAAAGTTAACTAGTTTGTTGATGGGTTATGCCACGAACACATAGGCGACGGCAGCGACACGACCACATCTGTCCAAATATAAAATCAAAACGTTCGTATGGAGGCGATTATTTTGACGACTGCACTGCTACATGACCACCGAACGCAGTTTGTTGAAGTCGCCAAACATTGAACTATTCCCTATTTCGTAGGCGACAAAACGTAAGCAATTGGCATCACTGCTTCAAAACATATATTTTTAACCCAAATGTGCCAAAATTCTTTTCTTTTTGAACGATTCAATGTGAAGCACAATTGAAAAAATGCATTTTTTGAGTGCATGTTTGAGTGCACTGGGTTAATGGAATTTTTCTTACTTGTAAAATGTGCTTTGAACAATAATAACAAATTTGTTACTATTTCAGTTAAAACTTACAAGTTTCAAAAATTAGTTCATATTGTCATTTGTTTTGAATTGATTGTACAACAATAAAATGGAAGAGAATGTGCGAAAACACTTCAAATTTTGTGTTAACCCGTTGCTGCCGGGTACCAGTTCCGCCCATACGACTTTGATAAAATTTCGTACACGATCTGGAATTGACCCAAAATGATCAGAAACAAATGATCAAAACAAATTTCAGCTTTCTTTCTCTGCACGTTGCTGAGATATTCATTGGGTATTTTGTACCCATTAGGCAGCAATGGTAGCTTTTTTCCATACTTTTTAAGGTGATCAGGTAAACACGTGAAAAAAAGAAGTATTGTTTACAGGTGAGTTAGGAGGCAGATTTTTGTGAGGTTCTAGGGCCACTACGTTTTACCACATTTTCCACCTCCGGAAAATTCACAATTTTTGGAGTCTGGTAACTCTAGCTAGATGGCGGAATTTTAGGGTAACCTCCACTAGACTAAGGTAGTTCCATCTTTACCCCAACCATCCCTATCAATGATTTTTAGATATCTCTACCACGAACTTTTCTGTGATTTTTTTTAAAAGTCAGTTTTCATGGGCTAAGGAGCGCAAAACTCGAATCCGACGCAATTTTAAAGTTGTGTGACCGTATCGCTGCCATGTTTTACTTAAATAAAAGTAAGTATGCTATATATGTAAGTATGTACTAAAAGAGATTTAATTTTTTAAATTTTATTAATTTAAAATATTTTTACTGATCTCTCTTTTCAATGAGTATTTTCATTATTTTCGTTTGTTAAAATATTTAACCTTTCCTTAAATTTTTTAATTTTCGTGAAGAAAAAATGATTTTGTAATTTTCTCCTTCTTGCTTCTTAAGTTTTGTAAAAATGAAATTTCCTTGTATTCCTGTATTCATGGAAGAAGTTTTGAGAAAATTTGCCATATCCTGCTGAGAACGCTACCACGAAAGGAAAATCGAGTTTATCTATATTTTAGTGTTGGCTACTACGGGGACTCGAACCTAGGTGGGTCCTCACTGTATACTCGTAATCCAATGCACTAAACAGCTTAGCGACGGCGACTGTCATATCATAATCGCTGCCAATTACCAACATTATTTCACCAAATCGAAAAACTTGTTGTTTTTTTACTCTCTTGCACTCAATGTTTTCAATATTTTTCGTTAGTATTCAAATGTTTTAACATAAAATACTCAACTGAAGAATGAATGACTATAAAATACTACTATTCAGAATTGTTTAGTTCTCAGATCAATGAAAAGTTTACATTACATATATGCAATGTCATGCAGCAAAGGGTTAATGTATTTGATATTCTTAATGCGGATCCATTAATACATTTTATGCAACAAACCAGTAGCAACATGAGAAACTACAGCATTGAACTTTAAAACTGTAACTGCCGTCGACTTTGACATCTTAAATCAAAGACGTGAAAGATTTTTACATTATTCAATACAGTGGTGTCTGGATATAGTGAACTAATTATCGCAAGCCCTGTTCACTGTATTGAGGTTGTTCACTATATCAAGTTTAACATTTTTGGTCAAAAAGTCGTTTATTTGCTCAAAATACTCCTTTTGTTTTTTGCTTGAACATTTTTTTCTATATTTAGACGCTCGATGTCAAAATTTGGGTGATCGAGGTGTTCACTATATAGGGGGTTCACTATACCCAGACACGACTGTATTTCTAAATGACAAAAATCCTGTAATTATTTAGGCTCTAAATAAGTTTTAAAGGAATTTACAAATTTATAGCACAATCGACATTAAATTGCATCGCAATCTCAGGTACCTTAATTCATCTTAAAACGTAATTATTTTCCTTTAAAACACAGTACATGTCTTATCACTGAAATTTAAACAATATACTTTCATTATGGTCTAACCTTGTCAACATTTGCGTCAACAAAACACAATTTGCCTGAATTGGAAATCTTTCTGCATGAAAACGCTTGGCCACATGTTGTCAGAAAAGTCAGAAAAGAAACTTTGGAGATGTTTCAGTGAGATTTATTAGTTTTGTATTCACCATACATTCGTCCTTCCGACTAAAACTTGTTTCGTTCGATGACTTAAAGAGAGGAGTCCTTTACTTCTTACCAAGAAGCCAAGAAATGTGTCGATTCTTGGATGACCTCATTAGATGAGGAATTATTTCAAAGTAAATAATGGCTGCTGTGACACACTTAGGACTTTATTTTGGCACATTGCGCCCAAACAGCACACTGTTTTATCAACAGGTATTACGGTATTACAAGACACATTTCAAACGAATGGGGGAAGGGGACCTTTAGTTCACCGCCAAATCCAAACGATGGTTTTAAGTAATTTTTCATTCACATTTGGAGGTTCAATTCTCATCGTCTTCATAGGAATAGCGATAGAAGTAGACGAGTATTTCACCAGCCCGATCTAGGAATTGAACCTAGAGCCTCTGGCATGAGAAGCCAGCGCGCTAAACGATGTACTATCGAAGCCCGTAGAAAAACAGTCATAGCTACCTATGCTTTCAATAAAGTACATACTACCAAATTTCTCTAAAAAAGCTTCAGTTGCGAATATGTTTCACTGAATCCGCTCACTGGTTAATAACACTGTGCGTGAAATTTACCCTGAAAAATTCAGACATGGGGGGACCTACAGAGCGACTTTTCATAGGTATACTGAGTTGAGATCCACCAGCCGTTTGGCTGGATTGGCTCTAGTTTAAGAGAAATCCGACTTTGAAGTTTGCTCATTTTAGTCCAGTTCGTCGCTTAAGTCTTCGAACGTTTAAATGCTAATAGGTCCTAAATCGTTCCGAATATCGCTTTACAGTCTTCGGCAAGTTTGTAGATATTTTAACGAACAACTAATTTGTTTAAGATACCAATCCAAAAAAAATATATTCAAATTGTGTAATTGCGATATGTGAATGCTTTTGCGCAGCGCAACGTGGCGTATGAGTGTCATTTAATTATATTTATATTAGAATTAAATGACACTCATACGCCACGTTGCGCTGCGCAAAAGCATTCACATATCGCAATTACACAGCTTGAATGTATTTTTTTGGGATTGGTGTCGTAAGCAAATTTGTTGGTCGTTAAAATATCTACAAACTTGCCGAAGACAGTAAAGCAATATTCGGAACGATTTAGGACCTATTAGCATTTGAAAATGAGCAAACTTCAAAGTCGGATTTCTCTTAAACTAGAGCCAATCCAGCCAAACGGCTGGTGGGTCTCAACTAAGTATACCTATGAAAAGTCGTTCTGTAAGTCCCCCCATGTCTGAATTTTCGACTTGCACAGTGTAAGTATAGACATATTTACACAATGCATTGCATCCAATTCAACATACAAGTAATCCATAATGTAACAAACCTGCGCTGAAAAATGTTTAGAAGTGCGTGCGACATATCGAAGCAAATATTCTGAACATATTTGCATATTCTGTACGTTGCATACTTTTTAAAATAGCAATTTTGGCCTAAAACTGCTCACACAACGCCAGTGGTGCACGCGTGATATCATTTCGTACACAACTTTTAAGTTCAAACCCATTTGAAAACATATTGGCCACACGATATGTTTGTAACAAACAGCTATTTGGTTGGGTTTCTATTCCCAACAACCACTTTGTGTGCGCCACTGTTCAGTGGCCTCTCAGCCACTTTTGCACATAAATTTCTGCACAAATTGTGGCAGCAATTTCAAATTTTCTGCACGTAGCATTGAACTTTGTTGTTGATGTTGTTGTTGCCTCCCCCGAAAGCAGCTGAAGCGTTGCGCAACTTTTAATTCTCTTGCAACTCGCTTGCAATCAGGAAAATCATTCATGCCATACGCCCCGTTGGCCCCTTCACTGACCCCCCCCCCACATAGCCACTGCATAGTAAATGCTATACAATTGCACAAATATTTATACACACAGCCTGAAGAATGTAGATTGCTGCAAAAGAAGTTTGAGATTATTTTCGGCATCAGTGATTTCGGCAAAAATAACTTTTTAACACTTAAATGAATAATTTCCATTGGCATTCGAAATGCCAAGCGGCGAACCAAAACTGAGTGTCGCATCGAGTTGCCACGTCATTTGGGCACGAAACTAATTAGAACGCAAAGGCTATTCTTCAGTAAACAACAACAGCATGGAAGTAGACTGGGTAATTGTTTTGGGCGAAACGCGCCGACGCCCCAACTTGAGTCACAAAAAGATTGGCACTAATAAAATAAAGTTTGCTTAAATCGCTGAATACTTAATGATGCTTGTGACAGGGTTGAATTGATATCGAATGGACACTCCCATTGGGACAGTTGTGTGCTTTCAAGGTCGTATTCGCTCAAAGAAACTTTTTAGTATTCATTGCACGCAGATAAATATTTCGATGTGAAAACTTGTGGGGGAGAAAATTTATATTTCTAATTTAAATTGTTTTCAACAAATTAAAAGTCAATCGCTGCACTAAATCATAGTTTCACAGTAATTTTTCTTCATACAAACTTTTAACGCATTGTTGTCCCTGACAGATTTTCATTTAGACAAAATAAAATAAAGAAAATAAAAACATGTAAAATTATTTGTTTTTTAATGTGAAGAAACTAGAAATGTGTAGAATTATTTGTTGTTTAAAGTTAAGTTTTTACTATTTCTCATTTGAATCTATAATCCCATTGGCAACACCTAAAGATTTAAACTTTCAAATAAATTGAAAAAAGAAGTGTCGAATTGCTTTTTATTTGAGGTATTTTCATCATATTCAAAATCAGTAGTGTCATCAATTCATGTTTTTCATAGTTCTTCCCTTTGAAACACTGAATTCATTGTTGATCCCATGAGATTTTGGTTTACGAAGAACTCAAAAACTTGTGTCGAATCATTTTTGATTTGCAGTGTTTTCATCAAGTTTGAAATGAATGGAACCATTTAAATATGTTTTCTCATAAAACACCTTAAACCATTTCTTGTCAGTTTAGAGCCCGGATTTTGAAAAATTTCTATTAAGGAAATGTTCGTCTTATAAAATGAACCTATAGTTAAAAAATCATGTTTGTAGCTGGACATCTTTGCCAGGCAGACAAACTCACAACTGCGTTAGTATGGGAGGCGCCCTCTGGTGGCGAATTTTTTAACTTTAATTAATTTTGTATTTCTTGCACTCAAGAATGTTGCCGATCTCTGAATAAATTATTCAAATCGGTTGAGTAGTTTCCGGGATACAATGTTTTCTGGCTTACTTCCTTTATACGTGGGTAGCCAATTCCATAGAAAACTTCCAGTTTTGTTTGGCAGCTCTCTTAAGAGTTGAAGATAGTGGTAGATATGTATGTAAAAAACATTGGGAAGGAAAAATAAATGGGGTCAATCTTACATTTGATACGTCTGGGAACAACATGGGAGCAATGGGAGCCCATTTTATGAAAACCATCATTTTGTTTGGGAGCCCCATTAAGGGTTGAAGTTAGGGGGTAGGTATGTTCGAAAGAAATATTCAGAAGAAAAAATTAGTGGGGTCACTCATACATTTTATCCCTCTAAGAGCCATTTCTGAGCAGCTGTGGAGCAATTCATCGAATTTTCAAACAAGTTTGTGACCATTGATCTCGATGCGGCGCCATTGTTGATCCCAATTTTTTGGCTCATGCCTTTGGGTGGTCAAGCAATTAGCACGCTTACAAAAAATCTAAATTTTCATGTTTAAATGGATGTAAGACGTACTAAAATGGTTTCTAAACGTTTTTTGTTTTCTTGTTTGCTTAGCTTGTTTGTCCCACAGTATTTCTAATGGTATTTGTGAGGTTATGTGCCGTGGGTGAGCACGATAACGGGACTTTATTGGCAGCAGTATTAAATTGAACAATTGTTGCAAATCTGTAATAGTGAAGTGTGCATTCAAATTGTGAAATCATTATGAGAAAATCGTGAATTGTTGGGAATAAAATAAAAAGAAAAACGATTTATTGAAAAATACTCGCATTAACCCATATAAGCCCAGTGATTTTTTTTGTCAATATTCGAATGAAACAGTTTTTAAGGTGAAATGGGGTCGGACAATTTGGGGTCCAAAAAATTTTCCGATTTTAGGTTTTCGAGATATTTGGTGTTTAATAAATCGAACATCTAACTATAAATATATATTCTGGCCATAATATTGGTTTTATGGGAAAAGTTTAAATATATTTTCGACTAGTTAGTTTTTTAAATATTATTATTTTTTAATGTTTTTCGATGCTTTTGAAATTATGTCGAAAATTACCTTTTGTTTAGGGAATTCATACAACTGGGAAGAGGTGCGAGAAATTAATATATTTATCCCATATAACACAAAATATCCCATGTTAACTTTTGTTATTATTTATTACAAATCAGACCATCATATTATGCAAAACTTGCGCGTTTAAAGTTTAAAAAAGAGCCCCAAAAAATGTATGGATAATGCAAAAATTTACTGTTCGATTAATAGAACATTGGGCCGATATGGGTTAAGGCTGGGTAATTAATGTTTTAAGTAGTTTGGAACGGTGTATTAAACCAATTTCTGTTTTTTGGGGATAATGCAATAAACTGTACAATTCACTTTAAAAATATCTTCTTATTTGTTCTGAAATAAAAATATAATTGAATTAAAAAACTAAAATATTGAGAGTTTGTTTTTATCATAAAAAGCGTTTGATTGCTTGAAGCGTGCTAATTGCTTGACCACTCACTGTATAGCGTGGTCTTACGCAGATAGTCGTCTACCACACATGTGTCTATACGTTGTCCGACAGTGAGACAGTCCTAAAAGCGCTAAAAGCCTATTCAACTACCTCAAAGCTGATGTAAGATTGCTGCGATCTCTTGATTGAACTTGACAGACGAAACTTTGGAGAGTTTCACTAGAAAGCAGCGCATGAGGGAGATGACGGTCTAGCAAAAAATAATGCTTTAGGTCTCCTAAAAGGCCCGGAACTATTCTGTGGACTGTCAAGAAAAAGCATTCAAGGAATGGCTGCGAAAAGCAACGACCAGGAACTAACTGGTCAATGGACCAATACAAGAGGACCACGTCAGGCAGCTCCTGACCACAGACTAAACGAGGGGACCATAGTATTCTCACTTACGGGGCATTGGTGATTTAGATACGACCGCAATTGTATGAGAACATTCTCGTTGCTCCATGTTCTATGTGAATGTCCTGTACTCATCCAAAATAGATTTATTTAGTTTGATCAGGCAACAATACATGGGCGCACACATGTGCGAGTTTAAGAGGTTCAAACCCCCCCACAAAATATGGTTTCAAATGATATTCGGCTCAAAAGTTGTGCGTAACCCCCTTCCCCCCAAAATGAAACCCTGTGAGCGCCACTGCAATAATATCATCATCAACCATCTTGAAGTTACAGTCTCAGAAAATGCTAAAATTTATAAAAACCTAAACATGGAAGGTTCAAACACAGGCTGCATAGTTAATAGATCAAAGTGGTCATAGTGCACTATAACTTTTATAATGATAATAATAATAATATTCCATTAGAGCTATGACAGCAAACACAACCAATCTTACTGAAGTCTGAATCCATTTTGAGCTCCATGCGAACATTAGTCAGTTGTGACAAAAAGTTCAACAGCTGCATTATTGAAGAAAAGTTTGCTCTGTGAGTCTGCCTTCTTCTAGATAATGCAACACAACTGCATAGACTATGAAGTACGTCCACCTACCCCTAACTCACCTATGCAATTATAGAATTTTCTATTTTTTTTTTCGACAAAATGATATCGACATAGCAAAGAGATATAACACTTCGTTCAATAATGTGTGTGACTAACTAATTAAAACACATTTTTTTGCCAAAATTCACAATTTCGAAAAAAAATATTGATTTAGTATTAGTGCCGCCATCTATGTATCAGTCACACACATTATTGAACGAAGTGTTAGAGATATCGATTTAGCAAAAATCCTGCACTTGATAAGCAAATCTTGTTCTCGCAATTCAACTGCAGTACGCATCTCCTACCAGTGGCGCACACTGTATTTCATTTTGAGGGGGTATTTGCGTACAACTTTTGAGCCGACTTTAATTTGAAACCATATTTGGTACCAGTAATTTTTGTGTTTAATAATTAATTAACTATTTTTTATGTTTTGAGGATTTAAACCCCCTAAGCCCCCTCTGCGTGCGCCACTGTCTCTTACACCTATTTACTTCTTTGATTTGGTACTTTTATAGAAATCTATGAGAAGTCTCAAGGAAGTAAAATCTTGTTGAAAATGTTTACATTTATAACTTTGAAAATTTTTTATATTACTTGAAAAATTAATCACAAAATATCAGATACCATATCAAACAAATAAAACCCTGAATTGTTGAATGGATTTTTAAAATGACTTGCAGATTTATGGGTTACGCTCTAAACATACTAAAGTGCCACCATGATTCAATCAAACTAAGCACTCAAGCACCAAGTCGTATTGCACTCACCTGATATCGGTCGAAGGCTATGGCCGTTATGGAGATCGTCGACACAAATATGCTGACCGCCTGCAGCATTGCCATCATTTTGCACAGCATTGAGAATTGGCCAAATGGCCAATACTTGGACAGTATTTCGACCAGCGTTAACGGCATTGTGACCAAACACAAAAGCAAATCTGCAAAAATACAAAATTAGAGGTAAGTAAAGACACAATGCTACAGAGTGGAAAATACGGCTTTAAAATAAGCAAACAGCATGAAAGCCGCTTATGTGCCACTTCACCGAATCAAAGCCAACAAACAACTCAACAAACAAATAGGCAGACATCTTCAATAAAACGAAACTCACCTGAAATGGCCAAGTTGAGGATGAAGAGATTGCGAGCGGTGCGCATTATGGGTTTGCGCAGCACGGCCACCACCACCAGCACGTTGCCCAGCGAGCCGAATATGATGAGAACGCTGTACATGGCAATCAGTATGTAGAACCAGGGCGGTTCGATGGCGCGATTGAGCGTGAAGTGCTGCAACAGCACCGGATTGATGGGCATTGTGCTGTTGCCGTGGCTGGCGCTTGCGTTGCGCACATTCGCCTCCAGATAGTCAACGGCACTGGGCGCCTCCTTGGACTCGACGGTGGCGGTACTGCCGAGCGCGCTCAGCGCTTCTACCGAATTGCTGCTGAAGCTAAGCGAAACGTCCGAATGATTCATGTTGATTATCTGCAAGAGAAATGCGAACAAAGAAAGCGGATTGGGAATAAGTAACGGTGGCGAGCAATCAACGCTATTTGAATTAGGGTCAAATTGCCATTGGCAGCAATGAGGAGCTTTCAAAGCGTCGACTAGTTTTTGCACCGAACGCTGACCCCGTCGGAAGGGGATTGCTTGGTAAATACGGCGCGTTGCTTCTTGGAATTCAAAGCCCCTTTCACTCGTCACTCTTATTTCATGTTTTAGGTTACTGCTTTGTGTGCTTCTACTCTCCCGTTCTACTCTCTGGCAACAAGCAAACGTCCACTGAACATTTTCTCTTCTACGAATTTCGATTGCATTTTGCATTTCAAGACGAGCCGAAAATCAAAGGCTTTGCTAACCTAAAACTCAGCTGGAGCTGTAGCTGGCTGTAACAAAAAACCCCGTAATATGTAACACGTAACACGCTGTTTTTGTTTTTGTAATCGTATTTCTTAGCTGACCAGCACACAAGAAAGACCAAACAACCGAAAGCAACCAACATGAAAAAGACAGAAAACATGACAATTTCTTTCGCCGCACAAAGTCCGGCTGCCCGCTCGCCGCTGCCGGCCCGCTTCGTCACGACCACTGTTCATGTCAGCTGTGCGTGGCACATGCAAATTTGCTGGCTGTCACACATGTCCACGTGCGCAAAACTGCCAACGACACTCAGGTCCCGCTCTCAACAATGGCGCGACACAATTTTCGCATTGTCGCACTTACAATGGCCACCGTCAGAGGACCCTCCACACACACACACACGTAAACGCTCCCATAAAGTTGTCTACCACGGTGAGTGCGAGTATGTGTGTTGGTCTCTGCGAAGCCGCTTAGCATTCATAGTGAAATATTTATACATTTTTAAAATACTTTAGGCAAAGGAGCGTAAAATTAAATTCCCAAATGTGCGTAAACGTTGCTGAAAATGGCAAAGTGTGGATTTGTGTTTGGTTTTTTATGTTCTGTTTGTGGCAATGCAAGACCGTCATATAAGCATTAGTTGAACATGTGATGAGTGTAAATAATATTTAATATTTCAACATCAAGTTTTTTAAAAAATACATTAAAGTGCCAACTCTATGAGGTTTGTTGTAGGAAGAAATTTATGCATGAAACTAAGTATATGAAATTTTTTATTGTTGGTCGTTCTCAATTTCTTCTTCAATAGAAGTCGGCTAAATTTAATGAAAGTTGATTCCAAAGCATTCAAACATTCATAAAACCACTGTTCTTATTTACCGTTGGCAATTTGGGTACTTTCGCTATTTTGTTGCCATATGGCAACATGTTACTTTGTGGACGTCTGAACTCTCTGTGGTGTCAAGAATACATTTTTTGTTGGTTCTTAGACTAGTTTGAAGTTTTAGGAAAAATACGAAAATAAAAAACTGAATATTAAGGTTTAAAAAAGAGAAGTATATGCGTTTTCTAATGGTATATCTTGACATAGTAAAGGAAGAAGAAGCATACAACTTCAGATAACTTTTTAATTTGACGTTTTCTTTCAATTTAGATACTTTTTTCTTTCAAGTTTGGTTGAAGTAAATGAAGAAATATACAAATTTTCGTTATGCGTAAAAAGTTTTATGTTTAAGTAATCATTACAGCGACAACGATGTGGTTGCTCTCATAGAAAAACACTCTACACTCCGAGTATAGAAATAAAAAAATGTATTTTGAAATGTTGCTAATTTTACTACATAGAAGCCTAAGACGTAAAATTTAAAATTTTAACTTCATTTTTAAATTTGCTAGGTACCAAATTCAGATACTAAGTAAGCTCAAAAAAATCAAGATCCAAAAAAGTGGTTAAGCAACAATTTGTAAAAACTTGCAATTCTAACTCTTCTTCACAAAAGTCTCAATACACATTCACCAGTTTCGATTCACACCACATTCAATGCACACAGGAATAAGTGAGTAAATAAACGGCTTAAAGTTCCACTTGAGTTTCAAAGCCACAACGAATCTTAGATTTAATCCAACATTTGGTGCGAACAAAAAATTCGTTTGATGAATCTGCAATGTTAACATTTCAGCTGAAAGCTAAGAAAGACGGATGTGGGTCAGTAGTCTGCCGAACACACAACATTTTTTCTGGTTCCATTTGCATCCAGATGTTCGCAAAAGTTATTTGTATGCAAAAGTTATTTGTTGGCAAAAGTTTTTTGTTTGCCAATGTTATTTGCAAATTTACGCAAACTGAACTGTCACTTTATACTCTCGTTTTTTCTCTCTGGTTGCAAGTGTTTGAGATTATACCAACGCCATTCAGTCAAGATTTTAATGCCAATAAATGATCTTTTAAAAAAATTGTTTGAAAGACATGACAAACAAGTTAATTTATTATGTTTTTGTATGAATAATTTGTTAAAGTAACAAAGAAACATAAATAAGAATAATTTCTATATGTCCGGATAAATGTGATAAATCAGGATGCAGATAATTTGTACACATTTTTAATGCCTTTTGTCCTTTTTTGTTCTGTCCTTCAATAAAAATTTTTTGAAATATATATTTTCTGGTTTTTATTATGTGTATACAACAAACATTAAGCTGTCACTAATAACTTTAAATGCATTGAATTTGACTGGACTCCCATTACAAAGGTCTTGGATTCAATTCCTATCTGACTTGGTTCCACATTTTTGTAAAATTCGTAATCTTTACTTCTCTTTAATTGTTTCCCATCCCTTCGGCATACAAAAATCAAATTCGTTACCTTTGGACAGGCTCCTATATTTCCAACTCAGTTGTGATGAGCAGTTTGCAGCAGAATTTCATTTATACTGCAGCCATACTAATGCAACAATAACACCGCTAGTAGTAGTAATAAAACTAATGGAAATATGTTGCATACATCATGCAAAACAATATCATTAAAGACACCCATCTCGGCGTTTTCCAGCAACACCTCCCACCTAGCAGCAGCAGATGCACAGAGGACGTTCTACACAACCCAGCATTAAACTTTCACATACACACCCATTGTCTTTGTAGGTGATGAAATCTGGCACCCTACCATCGATGGGCTACTTACTCACTCTGGAAGAATTTGAATCGATTAAGCGCTCTTTTGAATTCTCTAATATTTTTGCATACTGCGCTTACGGTGCGTATGAGTAACATTTACCAAGTCGCAGAAAAATTCGTTAATAAAAGAGTTTTAAATGCTTAACACTTTCTTCACTGAAAAAAGTGTTAAGTGTGTTATTTGGCTGTCTTTGATAATGAGTTTTAATTCGACCTCATGACTCAACCACCTATCATGGACTGCAGTAATCACATAAGCTTTCTTTTCCTCATAAATGTGTTCGTATAGTTAACAAAATCCTCACTATTGTGGTATTTTCTTGAAATAAACGGCACGCTTTATGCAGCTTGAAAAACGGAACAGCTTGGAAAGTGCACCAACGCTCGACAGTGCCAAATATTTCACCGCAGTTTACAGTCTACGGGAGCATAGAGCATGACAGAAGAATACTCCACAGCAGCTGCGCGCCAAATAAAAGCGTTGAAAGGATCCAAACACAACGGTGCTTTTAAAAATATGTACAAACTGGCTAAATTACATATAAATGAATATATGTGTAAAAGTGTGTGCAAAAAAAAGCAAAGTGTGAAGCAAGCGGCGCAGTAAGTTGCTCGTTGCAGTGAGTGAAAAAAAATTGGCAAATTAAAATTTATTATTCAAGTTGGCAAACATATACTTAAAGTCCGCAAAATGTCAATATTTAATAATAATATGAAGTTAGGTCAATTTTTTTTTTTGAAAGTCTACGTATGCAGAAACAAATCTTCAAGGTAATTGGCGAAAATATGAGCTCATTTTTTGGGCACGTTTTGACAGTGCATTCAACTTATTGGCTGCCGGAGTACAACAAACAAATGTGTGTCTGACAGCGGAGAGTGCAGTATCGGGTTTCAGACTATGCGACGGTCTTAAAATATGATATTTCTCTAAACCTCAAGCAACTGGTTGCCTCTCACATAAAACGGTGTAATGTCACGTCTGGCCAAGTGTGCTGCCACAACACATTTGCCGAATTGCTGCTCTACGTGTGTGTGTGTGTGTGTATGTGTGTGCGTGTGCGTAGGCGTATGCGTAGGCGTTGCTTAAGTAGGTTGCATGACGCTAAGAGATAAATTCTTGTACAAACTGAAACTTCTCTCTCTGAAAGGTCACATGCTCAGCCGCATTCCTTGCCGCAAGATACAGAATCATAAAACATTTTTGCTCAATATCTGCAAGCCAAGCAACCAATTATAATAATTATGACAACAAGAGCTGCTCAACTTAGCAACGCTTCGTTTGTTTAAGTCAGTTTATCTACAAAATTTCACGTTCCGCATGCGAGCGCGCGCAAGGTGCTTAAGTATTCTTCAAGCATTGCATCAAACATTGAGTGCGTTTCATACTCCCACTTCTGCACACAAACACATACACCCACCGAAGTGTGTATGTAAGTGTGCAATTGTTATTTTAAACTCATGAATATATCAGCATTTATTTGCTGTGCATGTGTCTTGTGGAATCGTCTTTCGTTCTACACATTTACACATTGCAATGATTCTCTTTAATGGTGCGAGGACATTTTGATGAGTCAGAGGCTTTTTAAATAAAAGATATTTTTAACATTTTTTATTTGTTAAATAAGAATAAATTTTTTTATATATTTTTGTGTGCTTTCAGCTCGATGAATTTAGTCCAGAGCTTTTCCAAATTTTTATACCTTTCCATATAAAGACCCTCAATGTCTTTAAAGTGAAAGTTTGTTTCAGTGATGACCTGCTCACTCGACCAAAATTTCTTAGCGCCGAATCATTTCATGAGGTTGGGAAACAAAAAATTGTCGCAGGGCACTAAATCTGGAGAATACACTAGATCTGCTAGCAATTCTTAGTCCAGTTTGTAGACTTTTGCAATGACGTCTACGGGTTTTTTTTTTATTTGCCAAATAGAATTGTTTTTGCCTCAAATCAATGTAGAATCTGTCTAAGATGTCTAATATTTGTTCATTCATTGTGCAGTGTTCATTAAAAAAAAAAACTGAACAGAACCTCCCTCTTTTCCCCCTCTTGGCCTTCTTTGGTACACATTCGCCCGGAGCAGTCCATTGCTTCGGTTCTTTCTTGATCTCTGGTGTATTATGATGAATCCATGTTGCGTTCACGATTACGAAATAGAGCCTAAAACTCATTAGGATTGCGGTTGAATATTGCCAAACACGTCTTTGAAGTGATCAGATGGTTGCGCTTTTGGTCGAGTGACACGTGTCAGCTATTGTGACATTCATTGCGCGGATAGCTGTTTTATGTTTAAGTATTCATTTCATCCATTCATTTAAACTTTGATGTACCTGCTCGGTTGAGATGCCTAAAACCTTAGCAACCTCAAGCGCATTGATTCTCAAAATGATGATGAATAATCATCCTTATTGACGAGTTTGTTTGTAACAAATACTTTTGAGCGACTTAAGCTGATACAACCACAATGGAATTCAGTACATCACTTCTTGGCTATCTTAGCGAAATCTATGCTCTGGTTTGGATTGGCAACGGTTAAATCAAAACCGTCAAAATACAAATGAGTGAATGAATGAATGTCAAATACAAATGAACAACGAACTGTATGAACTGTTTAAGGACATGGACGAGTCACAGCAACTCATTCTCCGGTGGAAGGTTTAAGTTGAGACCGCACCAGCATCTCCTGGTGTTATCAGCCGGAGAAAACGCGCGCAAAGCAGAGGCGCCTGGAGACAGTGTTGCCAGTTCAGAAGATTTCCACCTGGATTTAGGAGATTCTGAGCCTCCCCCCCCTTCCCCAATCCGCTTGGAATGTGTGCTGTAACATATGTTGGCAAAACAGTGTTGCATACACAGTTCAAAAACAGGTGAAATATGTGGGCCTCCGAGTGTGTCTTTTATAGAGGCAGCCACCGCAACCTAACCTAACCTAGGAGATTCTTGGCTTTTTAGGAGAATTTTTAGAAGGAAGAATTGTTTAGGAGAAAGTTTAGGAGATATATAATTTATGTTAGGGTTTTTTTCTGATCCTGGATGGAGGATCAGATTTTTAGGAGATTTAGGGGATTTTTAAGAGATTTTTTAATAACAAAGTATGATGTCTTGGGAACACTGGGAACAAAACATATTCTGGCAACTATTTTAATAAAGTCAAAGCATCCTATTGTGCTTAAAATTTTTAAGTTTACAAAATGTAAGCTCGTCCTATTTCGTTCTCACTTATTTCTGTTACAATGAAATTCCGCCAAAAAATTCACTTTTTATTTAATTCATTTGTTAAATGCTTTGTTTTTGTTCAATTTTTGTTGTTAAGCTGAAGATGAATAAAAAAGTCTGCATTAAAAAAAAGGATATGTATAGGTATATTTTTGTTTTTTTCTTAAGGAAATTGTATTCCTTTAAAATTACTCAAATTACACTGCACAACAAAATCAATTTGTTTTTAAATAACAAGGTTCTGATAACGGATTCTGTTAGAGGGGGCCAAAAAAGATATACGTGTATCGGCGTTTTGAAAGCTTACGTCTGAATTTTTTAGGGGGTCAAAGATTCCCCTTTTTGCACATTGTTGTGGTAAATCGGCGTACGAACACCATCTAACTTCTCATTTTAGATATGTGATGTATTCAGCCATTTGATGTACAATACTACGAAGACCATTTTTATGGATCATTTTAACCCTATAGCTCCTATTTTGATGGGTCCATTTGACCCTTTTTTTCTAAAATGCCAAAAATGTCCTATAAAATAGGACTTTTTAAGGACAAAATTATTTGCCTTAAAATTCTACTATAGGTCTCTGAATACATCAAAGCTCAGAAATAACACTTCGTTCAATAATGTGTGAGACTAACTAATTAAAACACATTTTTTTGCTAAAATTCGTTTCTATTCATCAACATAGTCCCCTTTTAGGGAGATACAATCATTCCAACGCTTTTCCAATCTTTCGATACCGCCTTTGTAGAACGATTTTTCTTTGCCTTCAAAATAGGCGTTAGTTTCGGCGATTACTTCATCATTTGAGCCAAATCTCTTACCACGGAGCATCTTTTTGAGGTCTGCGAAGAGCCAGTAGTCGCTGGGGGCCAGATCTGGAGAATACGGGGGATGAGGAAGCAATTCGAAGCCCAATTCATGCATTTTTCCCATCGTTTTCATCGACTTGTGACACGGTGCATTGTCTTGGTGAAACAACACTTTTTTCTTCTTCATATGGGGCCGCTTAATCGCGATTTCTTCTTTCAAACGTTCCAACAACGCTATATAATAGTCGCTATTGATTGTTTCCCCTTTCTCAAGATAGTCGATGAATATTATTCCGTGCACATCCCAAAATACTGACGCCATAACCTTGCCAGCCGATGTTTGTGCCTTTGGACGCTGGCGGCTTTCACCGGTTGCATGCCACTCAGCAGACTGCCGATTTGACTCTGGAGTGAAATGGTGGATCCATGTTTCATCCATTGTGATGTACCGATGCAAAAACTCCCACTTGTTGCGCGTAAACATGTCCAAACAGCTCTTTGAATCATCGATTCGTTGTTGTTTTTGCTCCGGTGTGAGCAAACGCGGCACCCATTTCGAAAACACCTTTTTCATAACCAAATATTCGTGTATTATGGTGTGTACACTGCCTGCTGATATCTTTAGAATGTCAGCAATCTCACCCACTTTCACTTTATGGTCGGACATAATGATTTTCAGTGTTTTTTCAACGTTTTCCGGAATACCAGCGTCATTTGGCCGTCCAGTAGATGGAATGTCATCGATGTCTGTACGACCACGTTTGAATTCGGCATTCCAATAACAAATGGTTCTTTTTGATGGAGCAGAGTCCGAATAATGTTTTTCAAACCATTCCTGGCATTGAACAGTTTTTTTTTTTCATTAAAAAACAATGATAAATCAGCACACGGAATTGCTTTGAATTCATTTTTTTTAAAACTCAAAAGTAGTGTCACTTAAAGCACTGTAACTTGTAAACTAATGGTCCGATTGACATATAATTTTGACAGTAAGCCTAAAAAGGTTCACAATTTCGAAAAAAATATTGATTTAGTATTAGTGCCGCCATCTATGTGTCAGTCACACACATTATTGAACGAAGTGTTAAACTTTAACGCCAGAATTAAGGCAAAACTGAAAATGTGTTTAAGTGTTTATTTCGTGCTTATTCAAAATTGGTATTAAAATGTCCTTGTTATTTTTTTTTGTGTTGTGCAGTGTTATTACACAAATTTAGGAGTTTAATTTAACTTTTGGGAAGAAATTTCGGGATTATTTTAAGATTTAGGAGAAAGTCATTTCAGGTATCTGGCAACACTGCCTGGAGAGAACTTTTGGGACCATAACCCGATAACCCTTAAAATTTAGGGGGCATAGCCTCTATTGACCGCAAAGTGCTAAAAATAATACTTCATGAGCACTCGAAACTTACTTTTTTCTATTTGAACTTAACTAACTTAACCTAAAACATAACCTAACCTTACCTAACCTAACCAAAATTTTGACTCTCATAGAAAAGTAAAAATTTAATTCATTCATAGTATTCCATTACAAAAACAAAACTAAAATGCTTGGAAACGTTTTAAAATATTTTTGAGCACACACCACATTGTCACAACATTTCTGACCTTTGCTTCTCGCTCTGAGCTACTTACCGATTGTTTCTATGAACAAATATTTCTGTTGCACGGTTCGGATCGCATAACACAAACACCGCAACGCACTCACTGCATGTTCACATGTAAGTGTTTTTGTGTGTTCAAGTGAGTGCTTACCTGCACAAAAGTGCACATTTAGCTGGCAGCCAGCTGACATTTCTGCTGCCACGGCATTCAAAGTGCTATGCGCTTCCGTTGCTGTGGGAATGCGGCACAGCTGGAGGTTGCACCCAATGCTGCACGCAGCCGAATCCGTTGGCCGTTGCCTGAAAAGGTGCCATTACTCGAACTTTACAGCTTTTTGCTGCCACAAAACACTTCCACCGCCATGCACTGCTGCAGCTGACACAGCAGTTCGCACAAGGCTGCTTTTATTGCATTTCAGAACTGCGCCAGTTGAGGCAAAATTGTAAAACTTTCAAATTGCATTTTAGTAGTCATATTGTAGTTGGAATGTACATTAGTGAGCAAACGTTGACTTGGTCATTCATTTTCTCATTTATTCGCTTACTCGCTCGCTGGCTGAATAAGTAGAAATATATTTGAAAGCACCAACAGTGCGTTGCTTGGATCCCATTACATAATTGAATAGCGAGTCAATATTAATGCTTTCATAATCCTGCAGATTTATTTAAATTTTCCCTTACTTTTCTCTATATTTTATTATTCCTAAATGATGTAATTGCATTAGTAAATATTTGCAAATAAATGTACTACAATAATAATATTTTCAATTCACTATTAGATATAAACTTCCTGGAATTTGTACAATTAGCCATGTCAGTTAAACTCGAATTACCATACATTTCATCAGCCTTTGCTCGCACATACATACAACATAGACACGTAAATAACAAATGACCAAATTTCACCAAAGCCAACACAGACTCACATTTATTTATATTCACTGTAAATTGAATTTTGTGAAATTATAAACTATGGTTTGCCAACATTTTTGCGGTAAATTTAAAATCGATTTTAGTTTAAATTATTAGATTAGGACATGAGTCCACTTGTATTTCAGTGATGCCACAAATAAGATCACCATTGGAAGTTAAGAAGGGAACTGCGAGTAATGTTCTGTAGTGAACCGAACCAAGTCAATGATTTCATCTTTTGAGAGACCATAAAGATCAACAGGCCACAGATTACAGATTAAGGTCGTCTCAGCTGCCTTGCTTAAAGAGCATTGGACTTCCATTTCAGCGGTTGCGGGTTCGATACCCTATGGACTAAGGAAAATATGTTGGAATGCATATATCAACCAAAATAATCTCCTAAAAGACACAAACTTCTACATTGTCTAACGACTACTCTTACCTTACAGCAACAGATGCATAGAGGATGCTCTACACAACCCAGTAATAAACTTTCACATAGCGCGTTGAGAATGGCACTGCGCATTAGTCCCATCTCCGCGTCTAACCCTGCATCAGGCAGAATTTTAATTGACTAATATAGCCAACACAAGACATTCAACTTGTACAGCCCCTGTGCCCCCAGGCGAAGTGGGCAAGGAACAAATTTAAGGTTAACAAGAAACTTGAATTTAAGAAGCGTTGTCTCATTCGAGTCTTGGGTGGACAATGTCACACGAAAAGCACATCAACCTGCCATTCAAAGTTTTACTGGCAGCCGAACTATTTGCCATAGAAAACTTCTATTGTGACTTATGAACAAATAAAAGTGAGAAAAATATTGAGATTGGCCTCTAAAGTTTAGCGAGTAGCGCACACCAAAGGCTCTAGGTTCGATTCCTCGTTTAGACTTCATAAGAAGAAGATGACAAAACTTCAAAATGTGGGACGAAAACTGTCCCCAACTGCTGTTTGGATTATAAAGTTCGTCGTTAAAAATTGTGGCATGCAATTTTGCAAATAGCTTCGTTAACCCATTTTTTACCGCCCCTAGATCCCGTGGACCGATTTTGAAAATTTTAATAAAACAGCCTATTTAGAGCCACCGTATGTCATTTTTGCTTTCAAAAAAATTTCAAAAAAATTTTTTTGGGCTGGAGCAGATGTGATCAAATTCGGAAAATTACACATTTTTCAAGCTTAAGTTACTGTTTCTTTTGCGTAGTTAGCATCGAAAGTAGTTGCAACCCAGGAGAAAGTTGAAGATAATGCGATTCCCGTGTTTTTAAGGACACAACAAAATATTTCAAGTTAGAACACGCTTAAAACTTTAGAAAACTGAAAGTTTTATAATTTGTATGTCAACTTTGTTGTTTTGGTAAGCAGTATTAAGTGTTTTATTAAAAACAAAAATTCATTTTGTATTACAAAAAAAAATTTTAAAACCCTTTAAAAAGGTGGTCCTGTTTATACCAGTTTTACACTAAGTGAAACACTAAAATTCGGAAATAGTTGTTCGCAGTTTGAAAGCCAATGAATGTAGCTTTCCGATAATGTAAAAATATTTAAAATACGTTAGAAACTGTTATTTTCAGAATTTTTCAAAGTTGCTTTAAAGACACGGTTGTAAAAAATGGGTTAATACAAATTCAAATCAAACATTCTTTGATAATGAAAACTCTCTCATGAAATAGTTTGTGCCCATTTAGAGCATTGATTGAGTATTTAATGATAAAATGGCTTCAGAGAAAAGGGTAAAATGGCTTCTGGCTTCTTCCGAAAAAATTAACGAAGGAACAATGAAAGCCCTCATGATAAATAAATATTCCAGATAAAGTTAGAAACTTTACCTTGAAAATGTATTATAATTTTTTTTTCTAAAAAATTCTGAAATCTACATAAAAGACATGTACGACATGCACAACATTTTTCGATGTCATAATTTTTAATGACGCACTTCTTTGGGGTTTAATTCTGGGCCCCTCTTTCTTTCTCCCATACGTTATAAATGTGCATTGTAATGTATTCGAAAAAAAACCCATTGCATACACAATTTCAGTCGCTTGCAATCATGGTAGACTTAACTGTCTCTCATACAGAGGCAGCCAGCGTAGCCCAACCTTAACTAATCTTTTTCATAAACATTCTTCCTTTACTTACTTATGGACTTTGGTTTGGAAGCAGTGAGGAATATATGAATGCCACACCATAAATCAAGTCTTTATTTGTTCCGAAAGTAACAAACAGCATAAATATTGATGAATCCTTATTCATCAACATGTCGAAACTCCTTTCAAAGTTGACCATTTATTGTGTTTCTTTGCGTCATTGTATTTTCCAGCCATCCGAGATTCATTAGGCATTAGAGCTTAAGTTTAGTGATTAATTTTCTGTAATTTATTGCAATTTGATTCTATTTTTCAGAGAACAAACAATCGAACGAAAATACATTTCATCATTTGCCCATGTTTCAAAGCTTCTTATCTCGAATGATTGCAATTTGAGATAAGGAGATTTGTGATATGTTGCATGCTGTGAAAGAAAATAATGAAATGCTTTCATCACTTGCTTGTCTGTTTTTTGTTTTTAATATAAAGAATTTGCCATTTGCTATAAAACTAATTTATTTTAGCAGAAATTGTCTTACCAAATAATTAAATGAAAATCAAAAATTTTGTTTGCAATTTCACTGCACGTTGCACACGAAAACCTTTAAATTATTTGAATTTATTTTTAAAATAAATTATGAAAACCTTTGAAAATCAAATGTTCATAGAAATTGAAGGCGCATTTCTTATGTCTGATTGACAGCACTTGTTCTTGACGACATACCTAACACGGCTTCGACACAAGCCAGTTGATTATCCTGGCAATGCAGTCCATCACCACCGACAGGCAGCTGACTGGTAGACACCGCACACAGGTCAACAGCACCGAAACGCTGACAGCGTTCAGTCAGCGTCAGCGATGGCGGTTATGATTACGCGTTGAGCGCCAACGAACCGTCCCAGCGAATGAACGACGCATGAAACACGGTTTGATCAAATGGGAATGTGCACAGACAAACACACCCAATGCGTACGTGTGTTGTACATACTATATAAGTATGTACATATGTATGTATGTATGGGGTCGGGTACACATAATCGTGCAAAAGAATCACGAACAAGCAAGGATTGCGTGTCAGTGTGAGTGATTGGCTTAGTCGTTGTGTGGTTACGACGAGTATGTCAAATGAGTCCTACCACTTCAGCGGAAACGCGTCGAAAAATAACCCATGTATCTACCTGTCACAGTTAATGCGTACGTTCAATATGTACAAAGTCATTCGAACAGTGAAATTATTTTAAGATGTTTGGCTTTAAGTTCAAGACAGTGAAAAAGGTAAAATGATCTCACTCAAAAATCATTTCTTGTGTATTTAATGGATACATTTGAACAAACATTCGAAGTTTCTAGGTTTTGAGCTAAAGTACTGCCGAAGGTATGATCTGTGTTTCTTTAAAAAAGTATCAAATTATTAATATACCCTAGTAAAAGTACAAGTAAATCTGATGAGTCATCGTAAGTCTGTAGTAAGCAGAGTAAGACTGAGGACTCTTAATTGCGGAGTTCACAGGCTTAGTTACACCGTGTGACAGCATTTCTAACACCGGAAAAAATACATATGGACGTGAAACTAGAAACCAAACATAGTAATACTGCGTACTCAGCTTTTCATTTCTACATCGTTTGTCCTTTTAAAAGGACTTCAAAATTTTGAAGAGGATAAAAGTAAAAAAAAATATAAAAAATACTTAACTTCGATAGAATATGGCGATACGTATATCAAATGAAAGAGAAAACGCTCAAGAATTTAAATAAAATGTACTTTTTAATTATTTGTAAAAAAGAATATTAAAAAGGTCCTTTGAAAACTTAAACCCTTTATATCCTTGAAAATTTATATAGAATTTTCTTGAAAAGTAACTATGTTAAAATCCAAAATCTCGTTGATCACGTTTCGAAGTTATAAATAAAATAAAATAAATTAATTAATTAAAAATAAAATAAAATAAAATGAATTACTATAACATTATTGGTTCGATAGTTATTAAAAAAAAGACGGAAGCTGCAAGTACAAAAATTTTAATTTATTTGAGTATCAGTATTTTAAATAATAAAAAGATACAAAATAAATAAATCAATAAATAAAATAATAATAATTACACTGTGCGTGAAATTTACCCTCAAAAATTCACACATGGGGCGGATCTACAGAGCGACTTTTCATAGGTATACTGAGTTGAGATCCACCAGCCGTTTGGCTGGATTGGCTCTAGTTTAGGAGAAATCTGACTTTGAAGTTTGCTCATTTTAGTCGAGTTCGTCGCTTGAGTCTTCGAACTTTTATATGCTAATAGGGCCTAAATCGTTCCGGATATCGCTTTACTGTCTTGGGCAAGTTTGTAGATATTTTAAAGACCAACAAATTTGCTTAAGACACCAATCTACAAAAAATACATTTAAACTGTGTTTTCGACACAAATGTCCCAAAAACCCCACTTTCGTCGAGGCTTAAAACAGTATAGGGAACCCTCGTGAAAAAAATAAATGAGTACGTTTTTATATAGAGGATTGGCTCCTACATCTAACAAATTAAAAATTTTGCCTGCGATACGCCCATAAAAGGCGTGGCTCGGCGTCAAAGTTTAAAGTTTTTATCAAAAAAACTCAATTAATCTCCAACTGATTTACACGATATGGGTATCAAACGGAAGGTATTTTTCATACCTTTCTTTTGATGTGCAACAGTAGATACGTAAAATGTACTAGTAAAAAGGTTTAAGCGAGAAAAACCTTTTTTATAAAATTTTTTTTTTTACTGATTGTTTTCTCGAAAAAATCCATTACTAAGGCACAATAAGTTTGTTACCATATTGTAGCCTGTGAAATTCCCTTTACAATTAAATATAAATTATTTGATATTTTTGTTTTTTCTGAATATATTTTTTAACATCAAATTGATTGCGAAGGTGAATATGAAATGGCTTTGGACCCAGAGTCAAGTTAGACATTTTGTTGTTAATTTAATTAATTCATGTTGACATTATTCGATAAAAAAAATACTTCTTAAAATACAAGAAAATTCAGGAATATATCAGGTGTACAACTTTGCTTCCGCCGTTTTTTTCCAAAATTAAAAGCTTTATTGCGAAAAAGTGCTTACAGATGTATTATTCAAAGATTGTCCGTCGCTAGCGACAACTTTCTCCCATCTTTCCGGCAATTTTCGGATCCCGGCTCGAAAAAAGGAGTCCTCTTTTGACGCTATCCATGAAGCAATCCATTTTTCCAATTCTTCGAAGGATTGAAAATGTTGATCTGCCAGGCCGTGTGCCATCGAACGGAATAGGTGGAAGTCAGAAGGGGCGACATCTGGGGAATACGGCGGGTGGGGCAAGACTTCCCATTTCAGCGTTTCCAGGTACTTTTTGACCACTTTTGCGACGTGAGGCCGAGCATTGTCGTGTCGGAGGATGACTTTGTCATGTCGCTCTTCCATTTTTAAAACGTTCAAACCACTCCCGACACGTTCTTTCACTCAGAGCAGCATCACCGTAAGTTTCTGAGAGCATTCGATGCGCTTCAGCTGCATTTTTTTTCGAATTGTAACAGAAAAGTAAAACTTTCCGCAAATGGCGAGAATTGGGCACATAAACGGACATTTTCGAGCGTGAATAATACGAAAACAAGAACAACTGTCACTGAAACGGCGATGACAATTCGTTAGGCACTGTCCACACTCACTTTAAAGGCATTACCATCTATGTATTTCAACCAGCCTCAGCCGGTACAGCCACCTATCGGAAAACGGCGGAAGCAAAGTTGTACACCTGATACTTTCACATACTTTTTAGATATTTTCCTCTAAATTTTGCCAATTTTCAGGTATTTAGATTTAAAAAATATTTTAAAATAAAAGCAAAGTAGAAGCCTCAGCATTGCAAATTTTGAGAAAACACTAAAACCGAAAATGCCCACATCAATACTTAATCTATATTGAAAGCGTTGACAACTTTTTACAAACCATGAATTTTTAAGATTTTTTTTACTCAATAGACTAAAAAACAGACAACTTTTGTTCAAATTTTTTGTGTAAACAGTTCCGAATTTGAGCAGCTCTTGCACAAGCAAAGGTTTCGGGTATTTTTAAATGGAGTTTTACCTTTCAAGTGACACCAAAATCGTTAAATTCTGAGAAATTTTGAATTTTGTTTATGGAACGAATCACTGTGCAATGATTCAAATGTGATCACTAAGCATAAATCCGCATAACTTATAAGCTAACTTCCTACTTTACAATCAATCAATTGCCTTACGCAATAATGCCAACCAGCAACATACAACATTTATATGTATAAAAATGTGTGTGTGTTGGTAACCCAATATTTTCATTATGCCAGATTTACTATATTGAAATTTGATTAAATTTCACAAAAAGTTGTTGAGCGGAAGACGCATAACAGCCAATTTGAAATGCAGTATTTGTGTGCGTATGTGTGTGTGTGTGACGAGCTGAGCCTGTCAGCTTAGCTACGCATGTACGCACCAATAATAATAATAAAAGTGACTAGAAAATACGTCAGCGAATCTATCACGTTTTGCAACGCAGACTCGTATTACGCGCTTAGCATTTTTCCCCGCAAAAGCCGCATTGCGGTGGATATGGCAATTGGCAAAAACAAAAAGTACACATTCGCTTCAATGCACACACAAACACACACACACTCAGATGAGTACCGGCTTGGCAAACGGTGTAGCTGGTAGCGTGACAACGGCGCATGAAATGCGTTGGAAATGCCATTCGTGGCGCGACAACAATTTGTCATGACTGTTTTTTTCATTTTCTCGCTCCGTTGCGGCCAGGTAAAGGGTAAATTTGCATACGCTTTTCCGTTCAATGCTAACGCAAACATAAGTCTGTGTATGACGTTCGGCACCTACTCGACTTTCATTTATTCATTTATTTGTGCCGCATACGCCACGTTGGGCCACAAGCCGCTTGGCTGGCAACGTTGCTTATCAGTCTGAGTCGTGAGCAGCTCAGTTGTGTTGAAAGTGTGTGACAATACTAACAACAACAATAATAAGTAAAGCAATAATAAGTATACAAATACAGCAAAAGTGGAATAGCAAATAACTTTGTATGATAAGGAATGAACTCAAGAAAATATGGTTTTTTTATATACATTTCTAACCGATTTGCATTAAGCTAGCGTGTAGTTCAACTTATTGCTTTTGTTGACTGTTAGCTTTTACTTTGAATTTTCCTTTTCGTTGGCCAGGTTTTTGCGTTATTAAATATTTGTCACGCCTTGCACTGTTAGCGCTGCTTGTTGACATTTGCTTAGCAAAACTTTATGGCCACATGATTAGTTGCGCAATCGCTGACTATGGAGCACTTTTCGCACACAAACGCCTTGTCTACAAGTTGCTTATATTCTTTGAATATTTCTTTATCACTGAACTGAGTTCTTGCTAACTTTCAACATGCCACTAAGTATCTGTTCCCAAACAAACTTTTCACACAGACTGTAAGAGTCTACGGTTGGGTCTACGGATTGACAGCAAAATCACTCTAATTACTATTGTTCACAACATTCAATACACCAAACTATTCTCTTTAAATTTACAGTCTTTTATAGGTATTCGCTACTTAATTCTCTGACGCAGAACTGATTGTTTTATGCTTCTCATAAGCCGCTAATTTGCTGCACATGTTTGAGCTTTTTTTGTTTAACAAGCGCACTCAATATGTTGTCTACCAACTTTTCTACTATTAAACATAAATATTGGCTTTCTTCAATGATGTTCTGTGTGTATGTGTGTGTGTGTGTGTGTGTGTGTGTGTGTGTGTGTTTGTTTCCCATAACATCAAAGAGAATGAATTTCAATTCCCGCTAGAATGAAACCATATTGTAAGCGACCAAGTTGGCTGTCATTGGTAAACTTTATGGCAGACAAGATAATTCGCAAGAAATCTACTCTCACATATTTCGCGCGAATGCAGAAACACATAAATTTCGCCTAGAAACCACAATTCCAAACCAAATTTGCTATGCTTTTCATTGAGTGGAAACTAAGAGTTGCTTATTGTTTTATTTCAAGAGAAAATATCATAGAACATTAAATTAAAGCGGAATGAAAATAACGAAAGCATCTTTCCACTTTATAAATATTGTTGAGCTGAAGCGGATAGTTACATGTAATACAACTTATTTTAGCATCTTGCAACAGTTGCGCTGCAGATTGCTGCAACTCAGCAAATATTCGTTGAAGCAGCCAAGCCCAGCAACATTATTGGCTGCCATATCTCTGACCATATATTGGCATTTCCGAAAATTGCACTCAAACAAACGAACTTTATTTTTGTTCAGAACATAGTTGAAAGCGGGTAACAATATGAATCAACAGTGAGCAAAGGTTAGTAAATGAATTTTTGATTTAGAAAACTAGGCAACAGAAATGTACAAAGTTTTATAAAGTGAAAAGTTTGTTGTAAAGTGGCAACTGATTACATTGTGAAATTTATTTTCATTGGGCACATCGCATTTTACATAAAAACAACCTTCTCGAATTCTTCGAAATCGACTAAAATTCGCACAATTCGTTCGTGAGCAAAAATTGCCAATTATCGCATATAATCGGTGCTGATTCTTGCCACTTGTGCTACATTCATATATTATTTTGTTTTCATACAAATTTTTCCAATTAAAAATGTTTAACTGAATCCAAACACATAAATTCAGTGCAGTGCAATGCTACTATTTTATTGTATTTTATATGCGGAAAATCCAAATTTAATTTCCGCTTTAAATCAACTCAATTACCCCGTACGCACACACACACACACACACATACACACAGTTGATTTTTAACAGGTGAAAGCCTCGCACTTTCGCTTTCAATATTTTTCCACCTAATGCAAAAAAAAACAACAATAATAATACACACAGGCAACCACATGATTGCACATTTAATACAAAAACAACTCAAACAACAAAAAATTGTGCCTCAATTAGTGGCTCTCGCTCAATTCATTGCTCCCAAATGTTTACAGTACAAACGAATGAGGTGCATAAAATAAACAAATTAACGCAGCCAAAACTCAGTGGACTACTTATTGGCATTTGTGTGTGTGTGTGTGTGTGAGTGTTGGAAGGTGTGCACTGCACAGTGGCAAGCAAGCATATTGGAGGAGTTCACTCTTCATAGCATTTTAGGTGTAAAGTTGTTATCGTAGCAATCTGTCACTACAACTGTTTTCGAAAACAATACGAAAATTCAAAAATTGCTACATTGACAAAAGAGTGAAGTCCACTATTAATTTGTCAAGTTTAAAGCATTAAAACTTTGATTCTTTTGCAGCTCAATGCTAAGTTTAAAGCTTTAATCCTTCGATTCTTTTACGCGTCAATGCTGAGCTTGATCTCGAAATCTCTTGATGTCCCAAAAAAATAAAAAAAACACTGATCATTCATTCTATCCATTCGATTACAAAGATTGGTTAGGATAGGTTGAAATGGCCGTCAGGACCTTCCGCAACACACACATAAGCCAAATGTTGAACCCATTGGGACACCACACAATTTTGTTAGAGATGTGTCCCTTCGTAATGCGTCCTTGATCGTAAGAAAAAATTTGCGTTCGTAGAGCTACAACGCACGGCTTTCTCTTCCTAAGGCCATCTTTTTATAAAGAATTGTGACGCTCATACAGCTCGCTCTGCACAATAATAATGGGCAGTATTTGTATACTTTCAGGATGCATGGTAATTTCGAAGGAATTATGGCAGAGACCATTTAAGGCGATGCTGGCGAGTTCGAGAACAAACTACGCTCTGGGAAAACAAGTAGTTAGAAAATACGGCCGGGTATAATGCATTGAGTCATTTTGGTTTCGGCAAGCAATGGAAACAGAAAAGTGAAGTGTAAAGAAAGTCACTTCCGTGGGGAATGGAATGGGTAAATTAGGCGCAATCCAGTGAAACGAACTACACCTACGTTCACGAAGCGAGATGAAACAGCAACAGTTTTAAAAAATGGTCACTTTTTTATGGAATTTTTTGTTTGTTTGATGCGCTTTATTCGAATATACATATTTTGTTTTTAATTAACATGTACGAAATCTTTAACTAAAGAAAGCTTCTTAGATCTTATGTTTGACTGTCCATTTTTCTTTGTTTTTTTTTCAATAGATCGCAGGCTAAATACAAAAATTATAAATTTGTAGGAGAAACCAAAAACTGTTGGGGCTGTAAGACAATTAACCTAAACAGATATCCAGTATTTTTTTAATTAAAGAAGAACGATTTTTTTGAAGTAGTAACATAGTAGTATATTCGTCATGTGATTTGACTTATGGAAAAATTTTGGTTTTTGAAAATTTTGAGTTATGACTCTTTTGTGTGGTTAGTGTGCGATATGTTGACACTTTCAACCATTTTGCAAATTTAGTTTATTTTCAGATATAAATGTAAGACGTGTCTGAACCATAAACCTACGTTGGGGTCGCTTTCGAACAAATTTTTGTTGTACTTTTGTTTTTTCAATTTGTTGTTATTTTTAGCTGTTTTTCCATGACTTTCTTACTTGGACTATTACACTGTACAACACTAAAAATAACAAGGTTCTGACAACGGATTCTGGTTGAGGGGAGCAAAAAAAAATATACGTGTATCGGCGTTTTGAAAGTTTACGTCTGAATTTTTTTTTAGTGGGGGTCAAAGTTTTCCCCTTTTTGCACATTCTTTTAGTGAATCGACATACGAAAACCATGTAACCTCACATTTTAGGTGTATGATGTGTTCAGCAATTTGATGTCAAATACCACGAAGAAAATTTTTGTGAAACATTTTAACCCTGTAGCTCCTACTTGTATGGGTCAATTTGACCCTTTTTTATAAAATGCCAAAAATGTCCTGTAAAACAGGACTTTTTAAGGACAAATGTACCACGAAATTATTCGCCATAAAATCCTACTATAGGTCTCTGAATTTATCAAAGCTCAGAAATTATCTTGAACGCCAGAATTAAACCAAAACTGAAAATGTGTTCAAGTGTTTATTTCATACTTAATCAAAATTGGTACTAAAATCTCCTACAAAACTGCCCAAAATTTTTATTTTAAATGCTATAGAAAAATTTTTCAAAATTGCATTGCATAATGTAAATAGAAGATATTTTTTATGACGAAATCGTCACCGTCACCTTAGTGAGAGTCAACGAGCCATGAGTGAATTGTTTGATTGGAGCGATGGATACCCAGCCGAGCTTATTTCTGCAGTGGAAAAACGCTGCTCCCCTTGGCACGTTTCCAGCTCTGACCACAAGTCATGCGGAAATAATCTCTCGGTTTGGCAAGCGGTGGATAAGCGCTGTAAGCGGTTCGCCAAGCGTAGACTCCTGCAAAAAATGAGAATTCAATTCAAACTGAGAATTCACGCGCATTGCTAACACGCACAAAAAATATCGCCAATTAACGGTTGATAACGTCAAGGTGACTTGGCGTTATAATCAAAAGATGAAGTTCCTCCAGGTCTCGACTGTTGCCACTACATTGCAATCGGAATCAAACATGATAAACAAAATATTCCACAACTCATTACTTTTTGCTATTACTTCAATTAATTTTGTGTCAATTAATATAATTAATTAGTTTTTCGGTACAAAATTCCATTAAATTATATTTGTTGTTTATATGTTGTCTATTATTTTGGTATTTTTAGTTTTTATTTAGATATTTGCAAATATTTTTTCATTCGCCGACATACAATAACAAATTTTGCACGTTGAAATCATGCACCACATGTTTCCAACAACATTGTACAAAGATCAGAAAGAGAAAGACCAAGTTGGAAACATCGTAGGGGAAGAACTTGAAAACATTATAAATTGTTTCCGGCAACAAGTTTCCGACAATTTTCATTTCCAGTGTACAAAGTACTGAAAACATGTTTCCGCACAACAAGAAACATTTATGTTTCCGATATGTTTCCAATAGTATGTTTCCATGTGAAATGTTTCGTACTATATTTGTGTTTCCGTGTCTTATAAATTAAACAATCTATTTTTAATTTTGTTTAAAAAATTAAAACAAAAGAAAATTAATGCACTTCAAATGTTGACTGTTGCATTGGGAAAATTTACTTTGAGGTAAACAGAATGTTTGTATAGTTAGTGATCTAAGTTTCTCACAGAAGGCTGAAAAGATGCTAATGCCGATGCCTGCACTGGGAGCTCTGACAGGTCCACAAACGAAGCACGTCAATGTTTTCGAAGCATCTAAGTAAATTGCTATGGAGAATCACCTAATCACTATTAGAACATTTGCTGAGAATGTTAGTGTATTGGTTGGCTCATGCCTTGGAATGTTTTCGGTTGCTGGAAGCATTAAACGTGTGACACGTCTCTCTTCGAAATTACTTGAAAGACTCTTAAATGACGTCAGTTACAATCTATATTTACTCAAAAGGGTCATATCTGGTGACGAAACATACGTAGGTATATGATCAATCATCCCATTCCGATTGAAGAAGCCAGAAGAGTCAAGGCCGAAAAAAGTGCGCCATGTTCGGTGAAATGTAAAAGTTTCGTTCACTGTTTTCTTCGTTTACAATGACGTGATGCATAGTAAGTTGCCAGAAGGTTAGGTGATCAATAAGGAATAATACTTTCAAATTATGCGCCATTTACGTGAAGCAATACGAAGATAATTCAGCTGCTTTAACATGGTTTTTGGCCACAATTTTTACAGGACTTGGCTTCCTGCGATTTTATTCCTAAAAAAAACTAAAGAGACTTGTAAAAGGACACAGATTTACTACGATTGAAGAGATAAAGAACGCAAGGATATTAATAGCGCTTCGAAGAGTGGAACATGCGCTATTACAAGTCTTTTACATTTGAGAGGAATTACCTTGAACAGAACAAAATAGATATGGAAAACCAAAAAAATATTCTTTGAAGTGATTTTATTAATTACACTGCACAACAAAATCAAACTTTTTTTTAAATAACAAGGTTGTGATAACGGATTCTGGTAGAGGGGGCAAATAAAAAATATACCTGTGTCGGCGTTTTGAAAGTTTACATCTAAATTTTTTTTTAGGGGGGGTCAAAGTTTTCCCCTTTTTGCACATTCTTATGGTGAATCGGCATGCGAAACCCATGTAACCTCACCTTTTAGGTATATAATGTGTTCAGCAATTTGATGTACAATACTACGAAGAAAATGTTTGTGGAGCATTTTAACCCTGTAACTCCTATTTGAATGGGCCAATATGACCCTTTTTTCTAAAATGCCAAAAATGTCCTGTAAAACAGGACTTTTTAAGGACAACATTTACAACGAAAATATTCGCCATAAAATTCTACTATAGGTCTCTGAATACATCAAAGCTCAGAAATTAACTTGAACGCTTGTGCAGTGTTATAAATACTATAATAAAGAGTATTAAATAAACAAAACAAAAGATTTCAACACAACAAAGATCGATTTGAAAAATAAAATCATACAATTTAAATATCCGGACCGTCGAACCAGAAAGAATGGAACTCTTTTTCTGTCAGTTTTTGTGATCCAGCTTCATGATTTGACTGATAAATCTACCTACATGTGCCATCATTCATCTACAAAGCTTGACCACCAAGTTAAAATGGTTTTCTAGCTGAGCCTAAATCTCTCAATAAATCTCTGGATACATCCAATTAATACTTGTTCCTATCAAAAAAAAACAAGACAATAAGCACCAGTGTGACGGTTGCATACTCACAATGGTCCTTTTTGTCTACTCCACACTTACTCCTTCCAAACCCCGAATCACATCAATTTCAGACATTCATGTCTGCATTGTATTTCTGTAGAATATTGTACATTAATTGCTACCGATTTCCATTGTATGTTCGATAATTAAGATAAATATGTGTAAACATATAAAAAGCCAATAACTAATTCGCATTTAGCACCGACATCCAACACTGCCCGGGCAACTTAAAATCCATACGACACGTGGGTCCGCTATGAATGGGCAACGCTTTAGCTTTAGCGTAAATGAGCATAGCGGAAATTAATTTGATTGCCATGGGAATTAATTAGGATAATTAACCACAGTCGCAGTCATTACTAAAGTTGCAGTAAAAAAGCAAAAGGTAATTGCCAAACATGGAAGCCAAAAGCTGAGCATTAATGCTATGCGACAATAATTACCACAGCGAAAATCATGTGTTGATTATGTTATGTCTCTTTTGCTTTTGTAAGAATATATATTGAAGAATTATTGCTTAATCAATTTGAGAAAATATTTGCCAACGAAAGCAAAAACTTGAACATCAAACAGTTTCTAACAACCATTTACTGCAGTAATGAGCAATGGCTAGTGACATTTATTAGCTGCCAACTGGTCACCTTGTATGAACTTGACTAGTAAAAGACATACATATGTACCTACTATATTTATTAATGGTATTTCAGATGAACGGGCAAGTAACTTTTTGACTTTCGAATGAGTCAACTTTGTCCTTCGACCTTTCTATCTACTAAGATTGTTTCTCTTACCAGGACTTCTATTTATACTTCAGCAGCTCTTATTGCTAAACCATTTGGTACTTCAAACGAAAGTGAATAGTTTCGTCAGTTTTTGATTCGTTTGATCTCTGTTGGAATTGTTGGAGCAAACGCAAACTTACCCATTAAAGTCATTCTACGAATGCGAATTCATGTGGATTGTACAGAACCTCAATGAATGATTAAAAAAGGATTTTACCTTACGAATTATTTTACTTTTCATAAAATTGTCATAGTGCACTGATTGAGAAAGCATTTTCAAAGAGCAAAGCCGACAAAAGAGAAAAGAGATCTGAAGCCTCTGGCAATTAAATAATTGTATCTAAACAGCATTGAAAGACAAACCTGAACATCTCTAAACAATAGACAACCCAACCAGCTACTGAAGCAAGGTCGGAATTTCATCAGCTCAGTTGTTTTTATTGTTTACGGGCCACTGCCCACTGGGAAGATAAGCTGAAAGACTATACTTGCCACACCAAGACTTGTGTCCTGGTTGTTGTTTCAAAGAGGCAGAAGAAACGATCCTGGACTCTCTTCTGGTCAGCAGAAGACTAGAATTCATACGGTCCTCGTTTTTCACCAACTTAAACTAGCTTTCAACTTTAAATATCAGGAACAGCGCACAGCGAGTTTCATTTGGGAATCCTTGCATCTCCCTGTGCCGCAAAGTAGAAGTCACACCATTCCAATGTCACATCACAACGCACCATCTCCTTTATGCTTAAGTGTGAAGGCTGCCATTCCAACCTAATCGGACTCAAATTCTACGTTGCGTATACGCCGCACTGCACAGTGTTTATTCAGTTCTAACTTGTCACTTGAGCACGAAACCGAACCCAGTTCGCTTCGGTTTGGACTTTTCGCATTTACCATATGACGCCAGGCGTTTTAAACTGTCACATAATACTCCCAGATTTGTAACTTGGAAAAAAAACCGTCACTCACACTAAGCCATACGCATGAAATCACTTACAGCATTCTGACAGGCCGACAGTCAAACAAATCCTTTTGCATACTTTGGTATGTTGCGAGGCGCAGCGGTGCCATCATGTCGTCGCATTTTATGAGCAGCTCAGTTATCCTTATTTGCGCTTCCTGAGCATTTGCAACACGCTCGGATTACTGTGACAAGACAAGAATTCGAATAGAATGTGCCGCATGACTTGAACCCTACGCCCGCTGACAGGCAGCCGCTGGCGTTAATAGACTTGTGACGCTAAATGCCGACAAAGGGAAATGAAAGCGCAGAAGTGCGTCTCTAAGGTGAAAAAACGTACATTGTCGATACAATGTCAGCGAATGGGCGTAGAAAAAAATGCAGATTGATAGGAAATAAGTAAGAAGACATATGAAGCTGTGTGTATGTGTGTGTTGTGTTGTGTGTTTGCTGTGCAAACAAGCATCTGACTGCTTGTGTGTGTAATTGTGTGTCACTGTGTGACTGGCGGCATGTGGGGCAGCTGCTCGGATTCGCAATGCCTTTGAGACTATGTCGCTACTGTTGCTTTATACATTATTTGTATGTTTTCTTTGCATGTCTTCGTTGGGTCTTCCTGTGGCTGAACGCAAAATGACACAACGAATTTGTCGACAACAAAATTCAGTATCCCTAAAAATCATCAACAAAAAGCAAAAGAAAAAGCGAACAGCACAAAGGACCATTTTAAAAAGTTGACCATGTTCTTTTTCTATGTACAACAATTTGTATTCTTTGGACTTTGCTTGGCCGTTGCGTCAAAGCAGATGCACAGCCTGAAATGAGCTCAAATTCCGCAGAGACTGAGCAACTTTTTTAAATTTTTTGCAAAAACTTTTGGCACAATATACAGCAAAACTTTTGCATCCACATCCAACCAACCGCAAATTCAAAGTGGTAAACATTGGCCGCTCTACATGCGACAACTAATCCGGCGAACTTACCGTCAATGCGACATTTAAGAATTTTAATTAAACTGCAGCAACACCAGACGAGAGACGAAACGAAACGACCAGAGATGATACTGTGCGCGCGAAATTAGTTCGACATTGCTCGATGCTGTCGTCAGCCTTGCAGCATTTGCATTGCGTTGAAATTTTGCGATATTATTTGCATCCACCTCCACCGCAGACAGCACCTTGCAACAACCAGCAACAGAACTGTCGTTGGTCGATTGGTCGGCCCAAGGCCGATGCTGTTATAATTAACATTTCTCTCATGCATAGATTATATGCTGGCGCGCCAAATGGCACGGACGATGCGCCGTTAAGGAAAACATTCTTGATTTGGCATAAATTATTGAACGTGCGTGTGTCCTAATGCAATAGGCTGCCTTTGTTTTCTAACAACAACCACAACAACAACAACAACACAAGTAGCAATGAAAAGCCATACTGTAGTAATGTTTCACAGAAGCGTATTGTGAGTTTTATTCAACAAATATCGAAAAGAAAATGGAAACCTTTCAGTTGCGTAATATTGTGGCGTCGTGGCGTATACACAGCAAAGTGCTGTCATTGTATTAAATTAAGAAGAAGAAGAAGAAATGGGCGAAAAACTTACAAAGAAGACTGAATCAACATGTTTTGTTGGCCCAAAAGCATTCTGCGGTTTGGAAAGAGGAGCTTTTTCTATCCCTACGAGAAAGGACGAAGAAATAATCACAACGACGATAAAGCAGGAGTAGGGAATAATTGGGTCCTTCAATAGGAAAATATTCTACGAATGTATGAGCCTTACGAGATATAATTTGAGGATTATTTCAGGCATCTTGACACGGCACTGCAGGTTGAACTATCACCTCAGTAAACTAGGAACTCGTACAAACAATAGTTGCAGATTTTGTGTGCAGAAAAATGAAACTTCAATGGAGAAGTGTGCTAGAAGGATTCCAGTAGAATTGCCTGTACTTATGCATTGGCAAAAGAAGCCTCTGGGCATTACTTCATAACAGATGTCAATTGGGAATCCAAAGGATGAGTAGCTGTAGTAAAATTTTTCTCGGTGGCCGGTTTTATAAATAAACAATGAAACAAAAAGGCATAATAGATCTTTTAGGCCACAGTGCACTTTCCCCATCAATAATATTAGTAATAATGTGCGGCAATTTAATATGTCAGTAAATGTCATGTGCGCCGTAATCGATCGACCATTCCGTCGACTATAGCCGGAAGGTGTATAAATTTCGCATTAAACACTTGAAAACCTGACACCAAATATTTTACTGCAATGAAATTTTTGGTGAAATCAACTGAATGCTTTTTTGCTAAATGGTATAGACACCTAAAAGTATGCCACGTATAGGTTGACTTTACGCGCAGTTGTAGTGAAAACTTCAAGAATACATATTACAATGTTTCGTATGACATACTTTTAGGCTGTTATTTTATGTCAACTTATGATTTCATAACCACTGTTGCATTATTACACGACTGTAAATATTTATATATTTTTTACTTTTATTAAAGTTCAAGTTCAGAAAATGTCTGAACTGAACTAATTTCACGTGTTAACGAAACTAAACTTCAACTACTTACAACGTTAAACTACTGAGAATTCTTGCAAGTAGTCAAATGTAACTGATTACTGTCACTTATTGATTGATCACATACCAGATACATGTATTTACAACTCAAACTCAACACAAACAGTTCACTTGTCGAACTGTGGTCAGCTACCACGTGATACAAAAATAAAATTTCAAACAACATGGACGTCTATCAGACGATCCTTCGTTCCTTAATGAAATCCCATCAATTTCAACATCGACACTTTTAGCTACACTTCCACAGCACTTTGAGCTTACAGCAAAGTAAATACAAATTCATGAGAATTCATTTATATCTAAAAACAAAAACCAACTGAAATTCTACACACTTGTAAACACTACCCACCACATACCAAGAACTGCTGCTCTGCTCGTTCTGTGAGACAGTCGATGTGAGCACACAACATACACCAAACTATGAACAATAAAATGTTGTTTTGTATAGTCTCGTTGCTACTTTGACTATACACTGGCACAATTGTAAGTCACACTGTTGTAGATTTCCCTTGGGTCAGTTTTGCCAACATACATTTTCCAGAAGAATCATACATTATGCGACGAGTTGCAGCTGCACGAGTAGAGTAGACAAGCAACTGGCAACTGGCACAGAGCTTGAACAGTCTTTGTAGCAGTATCGGTAATTTAATACAATTGTTGATGGGCGTTTTTTGCCAACAAATATTTTTTGCTAGCACGTCTACAGTTATAAATTCATGCAGCAATGTAAGAAGTATGAAAACTACAACGTTATCCAAGTTGTTTTCTTTCATACACAACTATTATTCCAACACTATTAACAACACTAAAGCACCCACAGGTTTTGTGTGTGTGTTTGTGAATTTGTGTACAGACTTAGAGTCCCTGGAGGTATAATAAATAAATAAATAGATTCCCTGGAGTCTTTATGTCAATTCCGAATAGCATTTTGGGAGATATTTCTTAGACAATTTTACTTCTCAGAGTTTTCCGGTCGTCCATCCATCAGTGTGATTGATGAAAACATCGAAAAACTTAAGCTTAAGCTTAAGCTTAACTTCTTGGTGTCTCGTTCGAATCGATACAGAGCGTTATGCTGTTTTTGACTTGAGGCGAATTGAAGCGCAGCGTGTGCCGACAGTGCTGAGTTCGTTGCAAGAACAGCATCGAAATGATGTCGCTAAAGAAATACTTTCTTTTGTTCAGGACATTTGACAGTACCAAATAGGACATCATGTCCATATATTAGCTGCCAAAATGAAGAAAAGGAAGAGACTACAAGTCACTTTCTCTGCCATTGCCCAGTTGTCTCCAGATGAAAATGGAAATTCCTAGGATCTCTTTTCTTTGCCAAATGAAATAACCTTCATTCAGTCAACATCAGAAACTTGATAGGGTTTATCCATAAAACAAATTGGCTTGTGTAGGCTCTCTTAGTTGCAGTAAGGCAGATCACTCTCCGCTTGTGGTATCACATCGAACCCATTCGCAGGCCTAAGTGTGTCTGTTTGGCAAGTCCCATGTTCAGGCAGCCACTTTAACATTGCATAACCTATGTTATAGACGTCATCATCACCGCTAACGAAACATGGGCCGATACAGTGGTGCACGCCGGGGAGAGTTTTGGGCGCTCAAACCCTCCAAACACAAAAAGTGCTAGTACAAAATATGGTTTCAAATAGTATTCGGCTCAAAAGTTGTACGCAAAGTCCCCACTCAAAATAAAACTCTGTGCGCTCCATTGGGTCTATGAATTTTACGTCAAACCTAAGCAACAATGGCGCTTCACAGATGAGCTAAACCCAACAAACCACAACAGACTCAATCCAAAATTAAAGCTTTGTTAAACGTTTTGCTTGATTTCCGAGATGTCGTTCACTTCAAATCTCTTTTGCCAGGTCAGACAGTTACTATAGAGTATAACGTGAGCGTGTTAAGAAGTTTATCGATAAACTTTCGTCACAAGAGGCCAGAAATGAAGCACACAACTCTTGACTCTTGACACACATCTCAACTTGTTTGCGACTATTTGATCGAAAACAGTTTTCATACCTTTCCGCAAGCTCCGTATTTACTTAACATGACTCCTGGTGACTTTTTCCTATTCCCAGGACCTAAGACGATTTTTAGACGATTGTGGCAGTAAAGAAGAATTCGCAGAAAAAGCTCCAGGCGATCCTCAAATAAGCCTATGAAAAGTGTTCTCGAGATTTGAGGAAGAATTGGAATGTTTGTATGGCTGACATTATTTTCGTTCGTTTCATGGAAAAAAATTCGCTACTTCAAAAGGAAAGAAAAATTATTTTGTTATCAGAAAAATTTGCGTTTTAAGTTTTTTAAATCCAGGAGTTAAAGGTTTAAATATTTACATCATCTCATTCATTCATCTTCTTTGCATTCTCTTTTACAACTACACATTGCACACCCACTACAAAAGTGACACAACTCAAAATTTGTAATTTTTCAGAAAGCGCAATAAACTGTTTTCGAGCTGAATAAGCATTTTTTTCAAATAACGTATAGACCGTTTAGTAGAAAATCCCTACAGATTATGTTTTAAGATAAGTTACAAAGATTTTTTTTTTAATTTTACACTAGAAAATCCAAAATTTCAAGTTGTAACTTTTGATGATATTTAATAATTACCGAATTATTTTAAGTGATGTCACTTTTGCTGAATTAAATAATTATAAATGACAGTTAAAAAAAAGTGAAAGAAAAATTTTGAAAATTCGAAATTAATTTATTTATTCGAAAATATAAACTAAATTTGTCACAACTTTACTTAAAATTAACTTCAACAAATATTTATTTTGTCAAAAGTGTCATAATTTGACTTAGGATTCTTTTGCATTGAGCTGCAGCGATCAGATAGAATCAAACTCCTCGTCATGAAGAGGGACTTAACTGTAGTTTGGGAACAGTTAACAACAACAGAGTATATTTTGTTGTTGTTTAGCTTTTGCTTATTGGTAGATAGATAGTATTAACACAAAATTACAAATTTAGAGTTGTGACACTTTTGAAGTGAGTGTGCGATATGTTTTATTCAAATAAAAAATGTTGGTGTGCTTAATTTTTCCTCACCTTGAAGCTTGAGTTCACTAAATTAGAGCAATAAATAATTGTATAAAGTTACGAGTCTATAAACCAACAGCATTTTTAATATATTTTATGTCACAAATAAGTTTCATTACATAACTTCACCATAATTGAACTAACAATGTTCAATATTTATAGGAAAAAATCTCTGGTTTGATTCGATTTTTTATTAATTTTAACTTCGTGAATCAGTTTTACAGATCACTTATATTGCTTCACTACTTTGATGATTCATTCGATTTCGATTAGATATTTATATAATATGAAAATTAAATTTCGCACCACACTTTAATATTGTTTGCTGAAAATGCCTCAATAAAATTAAATATAAAACATATACCAGAAAATTGGCTCCACAAAAGCAACTGGAATTTGCCAGCAACAACTTTGAACAGCACTCACGGATTACAGAAAACTGTCAGCTTACGATATGCGTGACGTATTGAATTCCAGAATCCGCTGCTCGGAATGTGTGGAACAGTAGAGGTCAGCATTTTACTCAATTTTATGACAATGCTTTAGCCCTTAAAATAATGAGCCACAAAAACGACCGAATTCATCAATCAGGCGCAGAGCGAGTGCAACCGAAAGCTAATGACACAACAAATTCTATTGCAAGGCCTTCACTTGGACATAACACATGACATGACAGCCACTGTCGCACTCGCAGTCACGCTGTGCGAAACTGATGGGGCAAAGATGAAATTGTCATCTTAGACATAAGCCGTCATGGACGAGCGCCGCAGATATATAAAACAAACTTAAATGAAAGTGATGTGATGTGAGCAGCGAAAAGGCGGGAAACTGCCCATAAGGCCAACGAAGTCTGTCCATGCGTGGCGAGGACATTGTGTGGGCGGCTAATATACAGTAAAAGGCTAAAGTGTCCGGCTGAAAGTCGAAAGGTTTTTGTGTGCAAAATAAGCACAAATATAATGAAATTCAAACAGTGGCAGCGCATGAAGCTGTCCAAAGTTATTAGAAAATATTTGAGAACCTCTTTTTCGTTTACTTTAAGCAGCTTTCTGAGACCTTTTTCGACAGCCTATTAAAATATAAATATTGCATAAAGATACAACACACACAATAGCTCACAGCACGCGTCTGTCCGTGTGTTCGTTTGTGCTTTTGTGTTTCTGCTTTGAAATGTAGACGACATGCACACACACACACAAACATTACGCAATTAACACAAAAAAGGTGAATGGGCATAAAATCAAAGGCGCCAACACAACCAAATCAAATTTAACATAAAAATACTGAAATGCTCAAGTGATCCTAATTGGATTTATTTCCATCATCATTACACGCACACATGCGCACATACCGCCTACACGCTTGGTGGCACCCGGCACGCGCGCAACGCCAAGATTGATTTGCCGGCTGACGGCACTGCGCATGAGAACGCACAAAAATAGGCAATGAAATTTAAAAATTACACAAAAACAAGCAGATTACGGATTACATGTAAGCTGCCTGAGGAACTGAGACTCAAAGACAAAAAAAATATTGCTTAATGGATTCTATGGGACGTGAGGTGAGACTCAAAGCACAATAAATTTGACTCCTCCTCCTCCTCAGCCGCCCGCACACCACACCAGTGCAAACATGCGGTCATGTTGAACGTGTCCAAATTGGCAAAGCACAAGTACGCAGTGTGTGTGTGTGTGTGTTGTTGTGACGTGTGTGGCTACAGCAAATTTTGCACCTACATAATCTTGTTGCTTTTGTAGTTGGCTGCCAGCAAAAAGTGTGTGAAAGTATTTATTTGAGCTGTCTCGCTTCGAGCTTATCAAGTGAGTTAGTGGGGGTCTAACGTGCAATGGCAGCAACTGCGCTGACAACTGTTCGCCCTCACACACATGCACGAACAGCTCTGATAATGTGCTTATAATAAATCCTAATGTTCGCTCTGACAGCCGCACAGGGAAATGGCCAAGTGGCATAGAGACTGAAATACAATTTCAGCATTTCGCATGACTTGCCAATAAATTTAGAATGAAACTGAATTTATACAACGCGTCGTATCTGGCGTTGTAAAACTTCAGTGACAGCAGCAATGTAGGTTACGCAGTGTTGTTTGTTTTGACTAGTAAATGTAAACAATCGCATACGTGCATATTTTGTTTCCGAAATGTGGTTTTGTAAAGAATGGGCGAAGCAGTGACCGAGAATTATATACAAAAGTGGGAAGAATGGAGCTTGGAATATTCAGTTATTGTTAAATAAAAAAAATGTTTGCAATGATCTGCCGAAAGAGGTGTACGAAGTGATGGTTGGAGGTGGACGGCGAATAGGGAGATCATGTCTCTGGTAGGAGGACCAAGTTGAGAACGGATTCTTATCTCTTAGTGTGACCAATAGATGCCTGGAGGGAACTTTTGCAGCAAGTCTGTTATGACCACTTAATCAAGAAAGTATGTTATGATTAGAGTCACCAAGACTTGAGGAGAGAACCAGGAACTCAGAGCACTGGAGTAGAGTTTCGGGTCTTAGGCAGTCAAAAATATTGAACCCCGAATGGAGTGAAGAATGACTAAAACTCATAAAAACCCTTCTTAGACAGGTCACCGTTCCCCTAACTGGGCAATGTTGACTGAAGAAATATAGTTATGCATACAATCGAGCTAGAAAAGGTTAGCGTCTGTAGACTCTGCGAAACAGTAGAGGAGACTCCTGAACACATCGTTGCAGGATGCGTTACCTGAGCCAGTTCTGGCTTACGGAGGAGAACATCAAGCACCTAAATACCCGTGAGTTACTCAGTTTCATTAGGTCGGTGGGTCTAGGGAATGTTCTCTAACAACTCCCAGAAGTCTCTCTATTTCCCCTCGATTACGGAGCTGCCTTATCGGATCTGAGTTGCCCAGATTTAAGTGCCAATGTGCACAAAAACATGCGCTGATGATGATTCGCTTTTGCCAGAAGTAAACAGATTAAGGTTCACATATCACTTAGCTCCATGAAGAGTGCAGTCTCTCAAAACTTTCTTGCTAAAGCGAACAAAAAATGGTTGCAGCTAAAATCAGCAAATCACTTGGCCACAGATACAGCAAATTCAAATCGGCAAAGCTTTTACACAAAGGACGCCGGAATGTGGCAATTGCTATTGCGGTTGTCACTTGTCTCTGGCACATTGGAGAAAATGTTTTCAATTCCTGGAATTTTTCAATATTTGGTTTACTTAAAAAAAATTGGTTAGCATATACTTCTAAAAAGTATTTCAACAATGTTTAATGCCGCAAAGTTGATACAGTTGCAAAAATGTTCAATTCAATTTTCATGAAATTTACAAAAAGTTCCATCGAAATGCTGAAAATATTTGGTTTAACTTAACCAAATTGGTTGGCACATACTTTTAAAAAGTATTTCAACTTTGTTTCATTTCACAAAGTTCATGCGGTGGCAAACATGTGCAATCCTTTTTCAAGCAATCACTAGAAAGACACACGAACAAATTTTGTACACCTTTCTTCACTGGTCCTTGAATGTGGTTAGTCAATTAGTTTGCAAAAATGCCTTGAGGTTGCACACTTTTGGAAAATTTTAAAATTTACTTTGCCAAATTTAACATTTACTCAGTCTGCATATTTGGTTTCAAGTGGAAGATGGCTTGAAGTGAAAACGGCAGACAGCTTGAACTGCTTATCAGCACCAAACACTTGTGTGACAATGTGGCCATGACTACAATTCAAAATGTCCAGCATTCATATAAATGTGTGGGTGAGTCAACTTGAGGAAGTTGTGGCGAATGACTCTATTGTGTGACGGTCTACATGAAAACAGCATCAATGTTGCTCTGTGCGTGAGTGACAGTAATAAAAGAATTGCAAAAATTCCTAAGGACACGCAGCAGTTGACAGAAAAGAACAAAAGTTGCTGCTTAGAGTGTGCATCTTTTTTCATATATTTCTAGTTCGAGTGGAGACTTTGTTGATGTTCCAAAAAAATCTCTTTGATGTGATGCAAACTTTTTCCATTAGCTTATCAAGTTGTTCTCAGTCCCTTCGCACTTCAGCTTACCTGTTCGCTGTCGACAGCTTTGTTTGACAACAAAGCAGAGCAGCAACAACAGCTACGTGCTGAAATAATGCGCTCAATCGCAGCTCATTATTCGAGGGAATGACACAGCATGTCAGCGCTGATAAATGGCACCAGCGACATGTGGTTTAGGTGCACAACGCGCATTTTGTCGCCCAACGAACCGCACAAAAGCACCGACAAGGTTGAGGCGTCAAGTGCCAGCGGCGAATGTAATTTCTCTTTTAAGGTCCGACACGCAGACACACGCGCCGCGCACACTCCAGTCACAACAGCGCAAATCTAATAAAAGCCAACGCCCTTGATTGATTGTAGCCATAAAATTAACTTTACTTACATGCGACATGGAAGGCCAAAATCAAAGTGACGACACAAGCCGAACTCAAAGCAGCAACTTGGTTGCTGTGATTTATTTTTTCATCAACAGCACTAAAGCTGTGCGCTAAGCGGTCACACATTCACTCGAGCTGCAGGCGGCGCTGCTCGGCTCAGCAAAGTTGAAGTATTAATTACAATCCCTATCAACGCTTTCCAATCGCCGCATAAAAGTTGCGCATACGCCCCGTTGGCGCTGACTAATGCGGTCCATATCACTGACAAATTGAGCACTTCTCACGCGCAACTCGGATTGCTCGCTCACTTCACACAATCCCGGCTGCCCGGTTTCTATGTGCGCTGTTGTTATTCGACACTATTTGTTGTTGCTATTGTGTTTTTGCGCCGTTGCACAGTGATTCGTTTCATAGAGAAAATTAGAAAAATTTATAGTTTCAGAATTTAATGATTTTGATGTCATTTGAAAAGTAAGAAGAAGGAGAAGACAGAAATTTGCAAAGCTAAGACTTCTACTTATATTTTTATATATTATATTTTATATTTTTATAAAATATTTTTCAAAATTAAAAACCTGAAAATTGGCAAAATTCAGAAGAAAATATCTAAAAGTATGTGAAAGTATCAGGTGTACAACTTTGCTTCCGCCGTTTTCCGATAGGTGGCTGTACCGGCTGAGGCTGGTTGAAATACATAGATGGTAATGCCTTTAAAGTGAGTGTGGACAGTGCCTAACGAATTGTCATCGCCGTTTCAGTGACAGTTGTTCCTGTTTTCGTATTATTCACGCTCGAAAATGTCCGTTTATGTGCCCAATTCTCGCCATTTGCGGGAAGTTTTACTTTTCTGTTACAATTCGAAAAAAAAATGCAGCTGAAGCGCATCGAATGCTCTCAGAAACTTACGGTGATGCTGCTCTGAGTGAAAGAACGTGTCGGGAGTGGTTTCAACGTTTTAAAAATGGTGATTTCGATGTCGAAGACAAACATGGTGGTGACCACTTTTGCGGCCTCACGTCGCAAAAGTGGTCAAAAAGTACCTGGAAACCCTGAAATTGGAAGTCTTGCCCCACCCGCCGTATTCCCCAGATGTCGCCCCTTCTGACTTCCACCTATTCCGATCGATGGCACACGGCCTGGCAGATCAACATTTTCAATCCTTCGAAGAATTGGAAAAATGGATTGCTTCATGGATAGCGTCAAAAGAGGACTCCTTTTTTCGAGCCGGGATCCGAAAATTGCCGGAAAGATGGGAGAAAGTTGTCGCTAGCGATGGACTATACTTTGAATAATACATCTGTAAGCACTTTTTCGCAATAAAGCTTTTAATTTTGGAAAAAAAACGGCGGAAGCAAAGTTGTACACCTGATATGTTCCTGGATTTTTGTGTATTTTAAGAAGCATTCTTTCGTTGTCAATCTCAGAAAATATATTTCAATTTTAAAAGTTATCTAAACGCCTATTTTTCGACAAAATATATTTTATTTATTCCTGAAACTATACAATCAACGTGAAAAATAACAACAACAAAAAATTGCACAAATGCAAAACATATATTTATTATTATAATTTTTATTAGAAAACCAAAGAGTACTTATAAAATTTCTGTTACTCTTTGCGATTGTGAATGTTGGCGTAGCTAATAAAAATTTTATCATAAAATGTAAAATCTGAATAATTGAGCCAACACATTGGAAGCTATAGTCTCAGACATTGACAAACTACAACATTTTAAGAAAAACAAAATGGAGATTTGAATTCAGCAGACCATGATTAACTAACATACAAAATTTTATTAAAAACAGACCACTTCTTCTAATTTTGTCCCGCCATTGTATGAAGTCGAATCACTGTGCTTTGTTGAGCGCTCAGCCGACCGGGCTGGCTTTGCGATTGGATTTGCGCGAACGTTGGCAGCAGCTGCCAGCTCTAATAAAAAACTAATTTATTACCAACGTTGAAGTTTATTGTGTTTATGTGCACTCATCCACTCACTCACTCACTCACAGGCGCGCCTACGATTAATTTCATTATAATTTGGGCACAAGTGCACGCTTCACACATACTTATGTATATACATTTAGTACATATTTCATGTGTCAATGAAGAAATTTAATCTCTCTTTTGGGTGAAAACTTGTTGCGTTTAACTTGAAATGGCACACACTCACACGTTTATAAAACGTGTGTGTATAAGTATATATGTGACAATGTGTGGACGGAGTGAGATATTTTCGGCTGTCACTTGTGTTCGTTTGTTTATCGTAGAGCAATTGGTGTGAAATTCTCATTCATTGCAACAATTTGAGCGATGGTGTCATGCGAAATGGTCAACTGTGTGGATAGTAAAGTATTTTTAGGTCACCAAATGAAATAAGATACATGGCTCTGATTTCCTTTATGCAGCAAAAACACACTGAAACCACACATGTGTCAGCAGCAACGCACACACAATAACATTTTGGGGGGAGGGGGTTTGTACAAAAACCTTTGAGCCCAATACTATTGGAAATTATATTTGCTACTCACAATTTTTGCAGTAAACAGATATGCGGTTGAAACCCCACTTGCGTCCGCCACTGCACATCATAGATATGTAGGATATGTAGGATATGTAGGATATATAAGGACAGCCTGAAGCCATTATGCTCGACGAAGGACAAACGAAGGTTATTTTTGAGCATAGTTATGGCTCACTTGACAAAAATTTAATGTTTATTTTAATATTGTGGCAAAGTAAATTAAAAGCTTTTGTCCGAAATTGAATTAAATATATCTCAAAATGTCTGTAGGGGTAACGTTTGATACTAAAAAAAAGGTTCGGATTAAACTCGTACACCAGGGTACGTAAGTACTAATAAATTTATAATGGTTATGGTATGTTAAGTGGTTTATTTCTTTTAACCCTAATTCGCGGAAGTGAGCCTCACAGCTCATCAAACATTTTAATGGTGATAAATCCTATGCCAAAAGATTTTTTTCTAATGGAATGTTAGAATTATATTGCACTTATAAATTTGAAATTTTTGACAGTTTTTGTACTTTTTTAAAAAAAAATTTTCAATTTTAACAAAACCCAAGACGTGGGCCTCAGAAGCTTGAACCAAAATTTGAACCAAAAACCCAAATTATCTCAGAATTTCTTGACTTTTTGTCCAGCATATGGAAGAATTCTTAAAATTGTTCATATCCCAACAAAAAATTTCTCGATGTAAATTTTTAGTAACAAAATTTTGAAATAATTTCGATAATGCTTGAATTTTTTTTCCTTCAAGAATTTGAAAATTTTTAAGTAAAATGAAATATTTTTTTGTCAAACGAAATTTTTTTTTAATTTTTAGAAAGAAAATAAGTTTTCGTATCGAAAATTCTATTGAGCACAAGAAAAATGGCGCTGTCGAAACGATATCGAAATTTAAATTTCTCGAAAAATAAGATAATTTCAAAATCGCAACGATATCGAGATTTTCGAAATTCTCGATATTATTACGATTTTCGAAATTCTCGATATCGTTGCGATAGTGTCATTTTTCTGGTTCTCGATATCAATTTAGATACTTTAGCAATACTCGAAAACGAGAAAAATTCTAGCTTTAACGATACAGTTTCTATATTGTTTCGATTAATTGTTTGGTTTGCTTGGATTTTGGTGAATTTTTATCGTGTCTCACTTCTGGGCTTACGTTATTTTAAAATTCTGGGTATAAGGGTTAAATTAGAGATTCGCTATGGCTGCTAACAACTTCTCACATATTCACAGGAACTGCCACATCACAACTGTGTGAATCTCTCACTCACAGGTGGCCTTTTCCATGAAATGTTGGAGCTTTCTCAACTTAGTCCTTCCACCGGAGACACAGTAGCCTTTTCGCCGTGGACCTCTAACTACTGCATCCATACTGAATGGCTGATTGTTGATTCGCAGTGCCGCGTCCAAATCTTTCAACAGTTGTTACAGCTCCTTTGTCATTTTTATTCAATAATCGGCGCCACAATAAACAAGGTCAATGATTTTGCGAAGCAAGTTTTTCTCAAACCCCAATAGCCACTTTGGCGTTGAGCGACATTGTCCATGCTTCGGCGCCATAAAGGAGCACAGGCAGATTATGCATCCCACAGAGTGCAAAGTTTTTTTGAAAGAGATCTCTTTGCTACACAATTGCCTACCGAAATCGAAGTAGTATCTATTGGCAAAAGTAATTATTCGGTTAATGGAGTTACATCATCGGACATCATTGATGCTCTGATGCGGTGCCAAGGGAGACAAATTTCTTGGCCATTTCAAAAGTATACTTGTTGCCTCGGCGTGAGATTTAAGTCGCTGCGAATCCTTGCATGTAGAAAACATATACTTTGTTTTGTCCCCATTTACCACCAGAGCTCACTTTGGCAGATTATCTTTCGATTGCCGCAAGGACAGCAGTGACATCTCGCTTGTTACGCCCAATGAAGTCGATGTCATCAGTGTAGGCAAGATTAGGACAGTGAAGGGTGATAGTGGACAGTCAAGGGAAAGTGAAGGGGATGACCGTGTCATTGCGTAAGAGGTGAAACGCAAAAGTCTCACCTTGTCTGAAGCCTCGAATGGTATTGAATGTGTCGAAGAGGTCATTTTCAACCTTGACGGAGGTTCAGTAATCCCTCAAAGCCGCTCAGCAAAGTCTCTAGATTTTTGCAGGAATACCATGTTCAGTCAATGCGGCTCTCAAACCCCACATACCTTTTAATCGATAAAGTGATTTTTGTTTTCCTTTGTCGGAACAGCCTCGCAAGCGCAGCACTCAAACAGCGCGACGTTCATTGTGCTGCGACTTAATGTTGCGTGTTCACTTTCTTTAAATATAATCGACCTCCGTAAAAATGTGAGTAGATCCTGTGGTTCCAAGAGGCTAAAGTGCAACCTCTCAACACATCAGTGCTACTAGTAAAAAGGTGGTCAGTATCAATTTAAGAGCCTTTAGCGCATTTCCATTAACATAAAAATTCAACACCGAGTCATATAGACAACATATATATAATTAAATACATTAACCAAATTGATTACAATTGAATAATGTCATTCTTAATTAACACTCAATTTGCTTACAATTGTTGTTAATCAAAATAACAAAAGTACCAATTATTGAACTCTTAATGAATTAGCTTCGAAAAACAAACTCATTTTCTCTACTCTCAGAACGCCTCCCAACAAAACATAACAATTTACATCTTATTGCACATATCTACGAGTATAATTAAAATGTACTTTGTACATATAATTTGACAGACATTAGCTTAGCTTAGCTGACAGCCCACTTATCCTGTTTTTAGAAGCCATTTCATTCGCTCGACGCATTCTAATGAAATTACCATAAATTGTTCATATCTGGTCGGTTATTAACCTAATTCATAAAAATAACAAAAACAATAAAATCAAAACAAAACAAGTAGCACACCAACAACACAACAACAACAACAACAACCATAAATGCAATAACATGGCAATGTAAAATTTCTTTATTTTTCTGACAGCGCCATGATTTATGAGCTTTGGCTCAGAAAACGTGTCAGAAGTAGGACCCGAGGCACTTTATCTCGCCAACACTTAATGTGCGGTTAATTTTAAATATTAAATAGCACCACGCACCACGAGTGCAATGAATTATTTTTGTCATGGAATGGAACAATTTTGCATTTGTAAATAGTTATTTGTGCGGTTGTTGTAAAAACGAATCGATGTAGTCTGTTGTCTGTTGGTATTTAAATAGAAATGTATATAAAAAGAAAATTTAAAAATAGAAAGCATTGATGAACCAAATTAATAATAAGAATTGTTTATATTTCATGGTTTTCAGAAACTAAACAAAGACAAATTTCTTTGCCAACTGAAATCAGTGATCACCGCAGATTCCATAAAACTTATTATTCTTGAAATTGGATTTAAGCTTCTCAACAACATAAATTTGTTGCATTTTCATTGAACATTTTCACCAAAAACTTTGCGCATGGTGCATGACTGAAGCCTTCGCATCGATCGATACTTGTGAACGATTTTTTGACTAAAAATCGCATTTCAACCATCAATCACTTCTGATTCGGCACTGTGCTAGTTTTGTCTTTTCGGAAAAATGCATTTCCCATTGAAATGAAAGCATTGAAAGAACACAGAAGCCATTCAAATCTCTTGTAGCGACATCCTAAAGGACATCCCGGTCAACGATATCAAACACTTACCAGGTATATCAGTATGAAGTGAGCCTCAAGATACAAATGTCTCGACAGGGAATAGTTGTTGTGAACGAGCCTTAATTTTTTTTTGTTGTTTTGTTGCTATGACATCTGTCAAGCATATTTAGTATACATCAAGTCATTGAACAAACAAAATCATATTTTTTCATCGTGTTAAAATGGATAGTGATGATTTGCGGAAAGCATTAATTTTTTGTTTTCATTTGAAGAAAAGGGCTGCAAAGTCGCATCGAATGCTTGTCGAGGCATATGGTGATCATGCTCTATCAATAGCAACATGCAAAAGATGGTTTCAACGATTCAGAAATAATAATTTTGATGTGAGAAATGAAGAACGTGGAAGACCACCAAAAAAGTTCGAAGACGCCGAATTGCAAACGATGTATATATAAGAGACAATATGCTTAAAATTTTCTTTTTTTTTTGTGTTCCCTAAGCCTTCAATATATTGCAAACAAATTTTCAAAAATATTGATAATCAAGGAGCTGCAAAATAAATATTTTTGTGAATCATTAAAAATTCCCCTTTCTAACGTGTCATGATACCTTAAATCATTTAAAGGTGAATAGACCTTTTTTCTCGTGCGACAAAGTACATAGTTATCATGCAAAGTGATTGACAATTGATTAATGATATGCTTTGGGGGCTTTGAACACCCAAAATCCTCCTCCCACCCCTGTATGTGTGTTTATTAAGTTATATGTGCCGACTTTGTTGTTGTTTGCGACTGATTGATTTATTGCACTCATTTCTTTGTTGCACATCACTGTGTTTGGTTCTCATTTCAATACAACGCAATGCCTGGAAACCCTAACCGAAATCCTGTAACAACGCAAACTGGCTTATTCTGACTTTTTAGTTTGCGAACATCATAACTTCTAAACTAATAAAGATAAATGAAATGTTTTGTTTGATTTATGTTGCTAGTGATAAGAAATTTTTCTAACTATTACAGTTTCAAAAATAAATCCGATCAAAAATACAGGGTACTATGTAGTGATTTATCAAAGTTCCACATATTGTAAATAGGAAAAATTAAACCAAAAATTGACGTTTTTCAAAACTGGAGAAAACACTAATTAGTAAAAAATAAAATTAATAAAAACTGAAATATTTGCAGAATTGAAAACAAAAACCGGACTTAAGTTGAAATGGATGACTGTACATTCGAGTACGTAAAACTGATTTTCTTTTTGTTTTTTTACACCCGAAATTACTTGACCGATTGAGCTGAAGCTTTGTCACAATATGTGTTTTAAAGAAATTACGATTTTTATTAACATTTTTTTAATTGAGTCACTTGTTGGTGTTAGCCATTTTTACGAAAATTTGTGTTTATTATTCGGTTTCGCTCAATTTCTTAATATAATTTCTTTTCTTGGAAAGAAATACTTTTTCAAAAAATTGACTTCATAGGTGGCGCTGCAGTCGAAATCTCTACGAAAAAATTTTTTCGAAAAATTTTCATTTGTAAGAACTATAAATCGTACAATAATAAAATTCGTTGTGAAATTATTACTTAGTTCTGTCTTTCAACCGGAAGAATGGGACCAGAATTGCACGATTTGGTGTGGCACCGCCCATACAACAACTACACTGTACAACAGCATTTCTGCAACAGAGTAACGACCGTATATTTTTATATGAACTATTTCCGAAAATATAAGTAAAACAGCATTGAAATGCGGCATACAAACATTTTTTTAATTATTTATTCCCCTAGTCGTTTTGGTTTTGGTGTTTAACAAGAGGTACGCCCTCTTGTTAACTTCCCCATACTACTTATTAATTTTCAATATAACTTTAGTAAAATAAGAAACACATCAATTAAACTCTGTACCGCATTGCTACTTTGTCGTGTCCTCAAAAACAAAACATTCTATAAACAATACTTTTCTTATTCTAATACGCACACTTTTGTCTTGAAATACACAGTGTGACAATTATGTATTAAGACTGCCTCTATAAAACACAATTAAAACACGATATCTGCTAATTTTTCGGTATATTTATTCGAAATATTTTCCTCCTGATTCAATACACTTGTTACATCGATTTAATAATGATTCAAACGCGTGTTCCAGCTCATTTTTCGGAATTTCCTCCAGTGCCCTCGTCCAAGTCCGTTGTATGGTCTGAATGTCATCAAAAAAGCATCCTTTCAACTTCAATTTCAGTTTCGGGAACACAGAGAAGTCGCACGGTGCCAAATCAGGTGAATACAGCGGATGATTCAACACAGAGACCTGATTCCGAGCCAAAAATTGACAAACAATGAGTACTGTGTGAATCGGTGCATTATCGTGAAACAGAGACCAACTTTTTGGATCGCAGTATTCTGGTCGAATACGATGGATTCTGGCCATCAAACGCTTCAAAAACTTCGAGGTAATATGCGGCAGTAACTGTTTGACCAGTTGGATCAAATTCTTTGGATAATTTGGATAATTTCTTTGCTATCGAAGAATGTGATGAGCATTGTTTTGATTTTTGATGGAACTTTTCGTGTTTTTTTTAGCTTGTGGTGAGGTTTTTGATTTCCATTCCGCACTTTGACGCTTGGTTTCTGGATCGTATCATCACCCGTAACAATTACGAGGGCGGGTCAATAAGTCCGTGACTTTTTGAATTTCCCGCCTCTTAATTGAAATGGCAACACTGCCCCCGTCAACAGTCATCTGTCAGTTGACTCTTGTCAAAAATTGAACAAGCTGCGACATTTAGTTTGTTTTTGACAGCCGTTAATATCAGACTACCGCGTTGACTAAGAAGAAAATGAAAAAAGTGAATTTCGTGTGCACGGGTGCACACATGTGCAGTTTCCACGGCAAAAATCCATGAATTGGGCTACGAATTGCTCCCTCATCCCGCCTATTCACCCGATCTAGCCCCAAGTGACTATTTCTTGTTCCCAAACTTGAAGAAATGGCTCGGCGGAAAGAGATTTGCCTCCAATGTCGAAGTCATCTCACAAACAAATGCCTATTCTGAAGACCTCGACAAATCATATTTTTCGGAAGGGATAAAAAAACTGGAGAAACGTTGGGCTAAGTGTATAGATCTCAAAGGAGACTACGTTGAAAAATAAAATAACTTTTTATCTATCAGGTGCACAACTTTGCTTCCGCCGTTTTTTTCCAAAATTAAAAGCTTTATTGCGAAAAAGTGCTTACAGATGTATTATTCAAAGTATTGTCCGTCGCTAGCGACAACTTTCTCCCATCTTTCCGGCAATTTTCGGATCCCGGCTCGAAAAAAGGAGTCCTCTTTTGACGCTATCCATGAAGCAATCCATTTTTCCAATTCTTCGAAGGATTGAAAATGTTGATCTGCCAGGCCGTGTGCCATCGAACGGAATAGTTGGAAGTCAGAAGGGGCGACATCTGGGGAATACGACGGGTGGGGCAAGACTTCCCATTTCAGCGTTTCCAGGTACTTTTTGACCACTTTTGCGACGTGAGGCCGAGCATTGTCGTGTTGGAGGATGACTTTGTCATTCGAAATCACCATTTTTAAAACGTTGAAACCACTCCCGACACGTTCTTTCACTCAGAGCAGCATCACCGTAAGTTTCTGAGAGCATTCGATGCGCTTCAGCTGCATTTTTTTTCGAATTGTAACAGAAAAGTAAAACTTCCCGCAAATGGCGAGAATTGGGCACATAAACGGACATTTTCGAGCGTGAATAATACGAAAACAAGAACAACTGTCACTGAAACGGCGATGACAATTCGTTAGGCACTGTCCACACTCACTTTAAAGGCATTACCATCTATGTATTTCAACCAGCCTCAGCCGGTACAGCCACCTATCGGAAAACGGCGGAAGCAAAGTTGTACACCTGATAAAAACCTGTGTTTCATTCAAAAAGTCGCGGACTTATTGACCCGCCCTCGTATTTTCAGGAAGTTTGGATCAGTTTCTGCGGCTGCAGCGATGTCTCCGGAATGACTGACTCTCATTAATTTTTGTTAAAATTTCAACATCAAACGAAAACGTGTTTTGCAAAATGAATTTTAATAAATATTAAATGTCAACCAAATGTCATGAAATTTTTACAGTTAGTAGAGGAAGGTTGAAGGTCTTCAAAACACATGTGCTCGCATATAGATGGCGCGCTTGGTTGCTGAGGTATGGTTCGCGTCTTAATACATAATTGTCGCACTGTATATAATACAATTTTGATAACAAATGTTACTTATCTCATATTAATTGTTTCCAGTTAGAAACCAATACAAAAACGTTCGCACAAATTTTCTCAAGGAGATCTCATAGAAATTGCTCTAACAAAGCGTGCAACGAAAATCGGCACTCAATTTTGTTTAGCCCAATTATCAAAGAGAACTAGTAAGTAATTTTTTGGTAGTGAGAAGTCTGGCAAGTATGTCCTTTTTTTAAGTCCACATAAAGTTTAAAAAATGTAATAAAAACAGTGTTCCATGGGAGTTTATGTCAAAATTCAACAACAGTAACAAATTATTATTTTTTCAATATTTTGTTGTTTATTGTAAGCACAACCTTCTAACAAATTTCCAAAAGACTATATTTGTTTGTTGTTGTTGTAATTTATTGGTTCTTTTTCAAATTTTAAAACTTGAACTTTATCTCTAAAGCAATCCCAATGAAATAGAAAATTTGCATAACTTTGACAGACTTCACAAGCAAAATTATTTCTTAAATTTTGTTGAGGTTTTCAAGTTTCTTAGGTCCAAGCATTTACCTATTCGAAAAGTATAACCATTACCATCCAAAAAATAGATTTTTGAACCTGCATCGGCTGAAGGATTCACTGTGCGTTGTGACGCTCCTTGGCACATTTAACATCTTTAGTATACAAAAAGGCGCTTGACTACAAACAGTCACAGATGATTCATGAAAGCCATACAGAACATTAACGATGGGCTATAAATTTCTACATAATGCTGACAACGACCATAATTGCGGCGACTAACAAAAATTTTTTGGACATATTTCACATAAATCGTAGTTTCAAATAAATAAATGTGTTTTTAGAGTACAAAAAAAGCATTGACCTACCATGCTGCACTTTGCGCTGCTGTGGTCTCAATGCCGCCAATTCGCACTGCTCACTGCTCGCAGATACGGAAAGTGCCGCTGAATGGCTTTGCGGCAATGCCACTTCCACTTTAAGCCTTTAACACCAAATTCAGCAAGTCAACAGTCAACATGTGTTTGTATTGGTTTGTTGTTGCACGCACGCTTATCGCTGTTTTTTTGTTTTTCTTCTGGGTTTGTTTTTGTTTGCGACCGTCTAAAGCTCTTTCAGCAAACGCCGACACGCTCGTGCACAGTAATTAAAATTGAATTTTTCATTGTTGCGGCCGCGCACCTGACACTTGCGTAAGTGGCATTGTTGTTGTGGTGTGAGCGAGCATGTGCGGCGTTTTATGTAGGTGTGTCACCTGCATTGGGCATATAGGTGCGAAATGCTTCGGTCGCGAAATGTGTTACGGTCGGTTTAACAGTTTGTTGATATTGGAATTTTTAATATATTTTTTAATATTTTTTTTAAATATATTTTTGTTTTTTTTGTGTCAGTTGATTATTTATGCATTGCGGTGGCGCAGATTTCACTCGAACCGCGTTTCGTCAAAAATCTTTAAGCACAACGTATATATGTACACTTTAATACATACATGTTGCATGTTGTGTGGAGCAATAAATTATTTATGAATCAGCTCGGTTGCATTTAATGTTTTCATAAGCAAATTACTGCAAAGACTGTACACGTTGTTTAAACTTGAAACTTGAACTTTCATACGCAAATTACGGTTTAAAATTTGAAATTATTATTAAGGAAATATTTGCAGAATAATATTTGTATTTAAAGCAGTTCAACTTAATTTAAGCTTTGTTACATGCTTTCAGTTTCATCCAAGATGGCTGACTGGTAATTATGTACTCTTCGTATACACACACAATGGTTTGTTTGTTTGTTTGAAGTGAACAATAATTGCATTATTTGTGTTGTTATAATCACTGCGATTAGGTTTCAAGTGAATAGGTCGACAGGCATAACACCATAATTAATTACTTCACCATTGTAAATTAGCGTTTATTACTTAATCAAACAACACAGCAACGCCTATATGATTCAGTTCGCTGGTCAAATGCGGCCGTGCGTGTATCAACTCGGCCACACGTGCACACTGGCTGCGGTTTGGCACGAGCTATGACGGCCCAACACAGCGTATGAGTGACCTCGAACTGTGTGCGCAAACACTGCAATTTTTCGTTACTCAAATTTCACCAAAAAACGCTACTGTAGCATTGAAATTATTATTTTTACTCTGCCCTCACACACAAACACACACACACATACACACAAACACCAAATTTTTCGTTGCCCATTTATCTTCGCTGCAACATTATCGCTGGCACACAACATATTGTAAATTATCGACTTAATATGCGACCACCAGCAGTTCGACTTGGTATATTTCTGCATTTCGTCCTAATTTGATTAACAATGCTTGTCGCGATAGTGTTTTATGGAAGACTCACGCATGCCTCAGTTCGTGTTCGCTTTTGCAAGTCGTAAATAAAGTTGTTATTTAATTATCATTAACGAAGTAAATTAATTTCACTTCAGCGCGACTAATTTAGCTGGCAATGGCAAATGCGCGAACTACTGCGAGCGATGCTGTTAGCTGTCGATTACTTAATGTTGACTTAATATATATTTTTTGTTTCGATTGAGTTCTATTGGCTTAGTCGCCACGAATGCGCTATTTATTGGCTAATTGACTGTTGGTCAACAATTGTGTCAAGTAAATAAATGTTGGCACTGTGCAATCATAAAACTAACCACCAACGGCAAAGTGGAATTCTAGTTTCGATGACGAAATCAATTTGTGGCAGATGGTGAAGAAAATTTGAAGCAATCGACGCCACAAAGTTTTATTGTTTCATGTATAAAGTTGTAGGAAATTAAATCCATTGAGTAATTTTCTTATTCGGTCAACAAAATGGCATTTTTAATCGCTTAAAGTCAATGAACTTGTGGAACTATTTGTTCCAATAGTGCGAACAAAATGTAGTTATTCAATTCAAATAAAATAATTCATTAAAATTGTTTCCAATAGTGCCACCCAAAGGAAATTTTTAATCGGTTTAAATAAATTAATTCATTAAACATTTTCCAATAATGCAAAAATAAATGCATTTCCAAATGACTTGAAACTTTCCAAATAATTTGAAGTTAATCGATTAAATTTAGTGAAATCATCACCAATTTTCAAATAATATCAACAAAATGGAATTTTTAAACGATTTAAGTTAATCAATTCATTAAACATTTTTCAATTATGGAAAAATAAATGAATTTCCAAACGATTCAAGTTAATCAATTAAATTTAGTGAATTCATTACTAATTTTCCAATAATGCCAACAAAATGGAATTTTTGTACGATTTAAGTAAATGCATTCATTAAACATTTCCCAATAATGCCCAAAAAAATTTAAATATTAATCAATTCAAATAAATGAATTCATTGCACTTTTTTCAAATTCATTTAAAATTTTGAAATAATGCCACCAAAATTGAGACTTTCATCGATTAAAGTAAATAAATGCATGCAAATTTTTGCAAAAGTGCCACCAAAGTTAAGTTTCTAAACAATCTAAGTAAAAGAATTTGTTAAATGTTTTTCAAAAGTGTCAACAAACTTAAGTTTTTAACGATTCAAGGAAATGAATATATTAAAAATTTTCCAGTAGTGACAAGAAAATAGAGTTTTTAATCGAATCAAGTAAATAAACTTATTCAGAATTATTCAGTCAAAATGAAGTTTTTAATCAAAATGGAGTTTTTAATCGATTCAAGTAAAAAAATTTATTAAAAAAATGCCCAAAAATATTCGATTAAAGATAATAAATTCATTTAAAATTGTTCAATAGTGCCAATCAAATGGAATTTTTAAACGATTCAAGTAAATGATTTCAATGAACATTTTCCAATAATGCAAAAATAAATGAATTTCCAAACGATTCAAGATAATCGATTAAATTTAGTGAATTTATGACTAATTTTCCAATAATGCCCAAAAAAAAATTAAATATTAAACAATTCAAGTAATAAATTCATTACAGTTTTTCCAACAGTGCCAACAAAATTCAGACTTTAATCGATTAAAGTAAATAAATTCATGTAAAATTTTGCAATAGTTCCACCAAAGTTAAATTTTTAAACAATCCAAGTACAAGAATTTATTCAATGTTTTTCAATACTGCCAACAAACTTCAGTTTTTAACGATTCAAGGAAATAAATTCATTAAAAATGTTTCAGTAGTGACAACGAAATTCGGACTTTAATCCATTCAAGTAAATAAACTTATCAAACAGTGGCAACAAAATGGAATTTTTAATCAAAACAAGTAAAAAAATGACTAAAAAATCCTAACAATATTCGATTAAACATAATGATTTCGTTAAAAATTTTCCAGTAGTGACAAGAAAATAGAGTTTTAAATCAATTCAAGTAAATAAACTCATAAAAAATGAAAACATTCATCAATAAAAGTAAACAAATTTATTAAAAAATTCCCAACAATATTCGATTAAAGACAATGAATTCATTAAAAATTTTTCAATAGTGCCAACAAAATGGAGTTTTTTACCGATTCAAGCAAATAAACTCATTAAAAATTTTCCAACAGCGCCAACAAAATGACATTTTTAATCGATTAAAGTAACTAAAATCATTAAAAATATTCCTCTAATTTCACCAAAATGCAATTTTTTCATTAAAGCAAATTAATTCATTAAAAATTTGTCAATAGTGCCAAAAAAAAAGTTTTTTTTCAAACGATTATAATTATAAAGCAGCAACATCTGCTCACGAAAATTGCTGACGGCAATTGCGCTCACATTTCAGTTATCAGACTCGACCAGATTTAGACACGGCTTCAAAGTGATTTATAAAAAAAACATAGCAATTATTTTGTCGAAAGGTTTCTCATGGCATTAACGCAACAATCACAAAAGAAATTCTTTGATTTATAGAATCACTCAATCAGTTTTTTGCAGCTCACAATTGCAGGTGGACACTATAAAAATTATGGGTTTAAAAATTGAAAATTATAATTTTTATTTTTATTAAAAATAATAATTTTGCTTTAAAGTTTTTTCTTTCAAACTGCACCAAGTTCAAACTTTTATGTATTATTCAGGGTTAATGGTCCATATTGTTCCATAATTTTACAAATTATTCTCTTTTTGTCACACCAAGGCATCTGTCTGGTTCACTAGTTTAATTTTACTACGTAAAAATCACAAATCGCAAATCACTTTTCTTCTAAAAATGTTTAATGATAACAAAACTACTTGCCCTGCTGTAGCTTTCAAGTAGTTTGGCACCCACTGTTCTCATACATTCTGCATTCTGATGTCGAGTCGAGTAGTCAAAATTTCAATTCAAATTCAAATTTTCAAAAGACTACTTCAGCTTCTTACTCGCAATCACACTAATGCATTCAGTATTATTATTAGAATTGTCCAATTTACGCCCACAAACAGCAGCTGGCAACAAATTCATTGCTTGTAACCAATAAGCTTTCACTATTTCCTCCTCTATTATTACTTTAGTTTCGAGTCTTCAAACCCACGCGTGCACCAAATGCACCCAACACATTGCCAAAAGCAGCATTCATAGCAATGCGTGTACAAAACAAGCCTTTTTAACTGCCAACGCAATTTTTCAGAGCAAACTCAACCTGGGAGCAGCAGCGGCACCCGCTGTGCGTGTGCACTTTTATGGGTTTCAATAAAATGCCCATAAAAACGGTAGGATTGCTTTCAAAAAACAAATACAAAATTCGTTTATGCGTTTATACGCATTGCGCCCCAGTGCGGCCATCAGTCAAAATGGTGGGCTGACACGCTTGTCAAGACGTTGTTCATACGCAGCGCAGCATGGCGTATGAGCAACATCGAGTGGCAGTAAATGCGATGGGAAGTTGGAAGGCACCCTTCTTGCGGGGAGGGGGAGTGCTCACATACGCAAGCAATTTCGAGAGCAATGACAATCAACACAACATTTTTAAGTGTACACTTTATCAGACCAACGTATTTATATACAAATATATATAATCACAAAAATTGCCACAAATTTTATGTTTCAAATTCTTTTCGCTGTTCGTTGTATGACACAGAATTGAGTTTTTCATTGCGGCCCCACACAATGGCAGCCGGCCAGCCAGCAACAGCGCCGCATCCATCATTTTGCTCGCAGCTAATTAAACTGCCAGGCGTGCCGCTGTGTATTTGTGTGTGTGTGCCACAATAATGAACGTTCTGCCAAGCTGTCGACAAATTGCACGGAGTACATTTTTCCTGTCACTTCACACATTTCTGCAATGTGCAATGCTTTGATGGTTTTTCGGCGGCGCGGCGGCCAACTTAAAACAATAAACAAACAATTTATGGCCAATACGTGCGCGGCGTTCAATACGTTTTCATTACATTCGACTGCTCAGTCGCACAGCCGGCCCACTCGAATTCGGCGAAACACGTTGCATTTCACTTCGCAGCATATTAAGTTTTCCGGCATTTCTGTTCGCCTAACCGCAGGAAATCCGCACAACAGCAACAAAGCACCAATCGACGCACCGCTAAAAATTTCTGACTGTAAGCAAAATTCTCAGAAAACTGCCGTGAAATCCAACAAAGCCACAAACTAACTGCCGCCACATTGCACAATGCAACGCAGCGTTGCAGTTTTATGCGTTTTTCTGTTGATTACGCTGCAACGCCTCCATTGCTGCAGCATCCACGAAACATTGTGTGTGTGTGTGATTGTGCCTTAGTGCGTGTTTGTTTGTTTGATTGTTTGTGTATTTTCCACACGAATAAACAGTGCGCTCTGCGGGATTATTTCGCGCTGCACTTCAAGTGCAATGCAAGTTGCCACATTTCCGCCTCCACAGCAGGCAGAATGCGCGCTTGCAGCTTTCAAATTGCGCAATAAACACTGCAACGTTCACATGAACACAAATAGTTTTTTTTCATTAACAAAAAATTGCACTTTGCTGTTGGCTTTTGCAGTTGCAACATGTTGACGCTGCGCTTTTACCTCCGTGCTGCTTTAAACAATGAACAGCAGCAGCGCAATGCAATGTTGTTGCCAATCTTTTTGTTGTAATGTGTGCGCTACTGCTCGAACTGCAGTTTAAACTGCAACATGCGAGTTGAGTTTGCACTTGTCGGAGTTGTTTGTCTGCCGTCGCATTGCCAACATATGTCAGTGACTGTGGAAGCCACAAATGTTGGCCGTTTCTTGATTTTTCTGTTCTCGACTTTTTTATCACTGACACGCGCGCTTCACACTCGCCAACGCGCACATTTGTCCACGCTCGCGCATGTGTGTGTGTATGTGTGTGTTACACTGACTTTTCTACTGTCATCGGTTGGATCGCGCGCTCACACAGCAGGAAGCGGATACACTGCTGACTTGGCTCGGCTGACTTGTGTGCCGCTTTGTGCCGTCGTCACTACTGAAAGTCGCGCCGTGTGCTGCCGGCCTTTTTATGCGCCCAATGTGGACCGCACTCGTGCGTTTGTCTGTCCATTCGTTTTGTTTATTCTGCAGGAAGCGCATCAGCTGTTCGGCGCATTGGAGCTTTCTTATCACGTGAGCTTTTTGCACAATTTTGCCGGCTACAGTGGTTGCCGCACAAAAAAGCATTTGGGAAATTATTTACGTTTAAGAATTCTTGGTACTTAATGGAATTTTTGTTTTTCCAGTAAATCAAAAGCAGATTTGTCTCAATCTGAATGCAACATATGAGTCAAATTTTGTTCTAATAAATTTAAAAATGTTAAAGGATCTTGAAAAGGAAGTTTTGTTCAATTTTTGTTCATTGATTTTTAAGCCCCTAATTTTTTGGAGGTAAAAGTATAAAAAATAAAAAAAATGACTTTGGTAGATTTTTGCTATTATTTCAATGAGAATGCGAATCACACCAAATAATTTGGCTGTGTTGTATTACTTGATGTTTCCGCTTTCGTGTTATACCTAACTCGATACTTGATTTACGACAAAAGGTGCATGTTTTTCAACATCAAAGAAAACGCCTCAAAATTCCATATTTCCCGACTTTGAGATCTAATTACCGCGGAATTTTAAAACTTATAAAAATAAATTACATTGGAAAAGAAGCCGTGAGGTGCTTTAAATGCCACAAAGCGAAAATCAATCTCAACCCGTTTATTGGTTTAGAAATTACAATTCCAAACGTGAAAAAAGTCAGGGAAAATCCGAAAAAGTAACACGCCCAGTTTTTGCACAAACGTAAGCTAAGTTTTAAAAACGGTTTGCGGATTCAAGATCAGCGGTTCCTAATTACTCTAGAACTAACACTTCGTTCAATAATGTGTGTGACTGACACATAGATGGCGGCACTAATACTAAATCAATATTTTTTTTCGAAATTGTGAACCTTTTTAGGCTTACTGTCAAAATTATATGTCAATCCGACTATTAGTTTACAAGTTACAGTGCTTTAAGTGACACTACTTTTGAGTTTTCAAAAAAAATGAATTCAAAGCAATTCCGTGTGCTGATTTATCATTGTTTTTTAATGAAAAAAAATACTGTTCAATGCCAGGAATGGCTTGAAAAACATTATTCGGACTCTGCTCCATCAAAAAGAACCATTTGTTATTGGTTTGCCGAATTCAAACGTGGTCGTACAGACACCGATGACAGTCCATCTACTGGACGGCCAAATGACGCTGCTATTCCGGAAAACGTTGAAAAAACACTGAAAATCATTATGTCCGACCGTAAAGTGAAAGTGGGGGAGATTGCTGACATTCTAAAGATATCAGCAGGCAGTGTACACACCATAATACACGAACATTTGGTTATGAAAAAGGTGTTTTCGAAATGGGTGCCGCGTTTGCTCACACCGGAGCAAAAACAACAACGAATCGATGATTCAAAGAGCTGTTTGGACATGTTTACGCGCAACAAGTCGGAGTTTTTGCGTCAGTACATCACAATGGATGAAACATGGATCCACCATTTCACTCCAGAGTCAAATCGGCAGTCTGCTGAGTGGCATGCAACCGGTGAAAGCCGCCCAAAGCGTCCAAAGGCACAAACATCGGCTGGCAAGGTTATGGCGTCAGTATTTTGGGATGTGCACGGAATAATATTCATCGACTATCTTGAGAAAGGGAAAACAATCAATAGCGACTATTATATAGCGTTGTTGGAACGTTTGAAAGAAGAAGTCGCGATTAAGCGGCCCCATATGAAGAAGAAAAAAGTGTTGTTTCACCAAGACAATGCACCGTGTCACAAGTCGATGAAAACGATGGCAAAAATGCATGAATTGGGCTTCGAATTGCTTCCTCATCCCCCGTATTCTCCAGATCTGGCCCCCAGCGACTACTGGCTCTTCGCAGACCTCAAAAAGATGCTCCGTGTTAAGAGATTTGGCTCAAATGATGAAGTAATCGCCGAAACTAACGCCTATTTTGAAGGCAAAGAAAAATCGTTCTACAAAGGCGGTATCGAAAGATTGGAAAAGCGTTGGAATGATTGTATCTCCCTAAAAGGGAACTATGTTGATGAATAAAAACGAATTTTGGCAAAAAAATGTGTTTTAATTAATTAGTCACACACATTATTGAACGAAGTGTTAATGTCAAAACCAGAAAAGCCGACCAAAATTCGAAATTTGTTGCCCTGTGTAATTAGGGTTCTACAACTACAATTAGCCAAATTTGATGTGTACTTTACCAGATATCAGCAGATATAATATGTAGTCGTTGTAGGTATGGAAAACTTGCGGTCTTTCTAGTGTTAAGATTCACATCTCCCAAACTGTAATGGGCTCTGCATAGCTTTAGCACGTCAGATAAGCTTTTATGAGACATGAAATCATTGTATGCCACGTCAAGAAACCCGAACTTTGCTTTAGTGATTTTTGTCAGATTTATTTTTGATAAGAAAGAAGTCTTTGACTTGAGATGACACAGCACTTCCTTTACTCAAAGAAGACCACGCAAACCTGGTTTCTGAATCCCTGTCGTTTCTATTGACCAGTCAATGATCGACTTGAGTGAATTGGCTCAGTTTATTCAAAATTTTTAACTGGCTTATCATTAATACGTGGGAATGTTTATACAATAAAAAGTACCAACAAACGTGCATAATTTATTTTAAAAACAAAACGCATATTAACTGAGCGATTGCTCATATTTTTATTGCATTGTATAGTAAGGAGTGAACCAGAAAAAATTTAGAATTTTTAAGGACACATTAAAAAAAAAGTAATGGTCTGATTTTACTAAAATAAACTTCAGTTTATTATACATTTCTTAAACTCGAATTTAGAAAAAAATTTCATGAAATATAATTAGTGGTTGCAACATTTTTTTATATTTTTCTTAACGTTCTTAGTTAGAGACTGGACAGTACGTTCGGTGACTATTGTACAGGCTTACTTCCATCGATTTCGGAACTGTACATCATTTTTGAAAACTTTTTTTCTTTTTCTTAGGGTTCGCTTCATTACAGCCCAATATATTTCAATAGGCCAAAGTTTCGGGCAGTTCGGAGGATTTGCCTCTTTTGGGAACTCGTGACACAATTTCCTTCATACCATTCCATAGTTGACCTGAAGTAGTGGCTTGTCGCTAGGTCTGGCAAAAACAAAACTGTTCCTTTGTGCTGTTCAATAAATTGTAGAAGGCGTTTTTTCTGACATTCTTTTATATAAATTCTAGAGTTAATTGTTCCTGTCGTAATGAACGCCTTGCTCCGTAGACCCCATGAGCAAATAGCTTGCCAAACTAACTGGTGAATTTCACTTCGGAGTATTTTCTATGTGTTCCATTCTTATTGTTTGTAGTGAAATAGGCATTCCCAGGCAACTGCTTGAAGTCTTACATTAGGTTTCATCATCGAGAATTACGCAATTAAACTTGGTAACGTAATCGTCATAAAGTTTTCGAGCTCGCGTCTTCGCTATTTTTTCTTTTGCATCCGACCGGTCAGGCACTTTCTGCTGCTCGTAGGTCCTTAATCCTTGATTGCGATGTGCCTGATGCAGCTGCAACATCTCAAGGCGACCTCGTGGGGTTATTCCGATATGAGCTAACAACACTTTTCAGCACTTCTGGGTTACTTGGACCCTTTTTTCTGCCTGATTCTTCGGCTCTGTAGATGGAGTTTCCCGCATTGTAGTTGTTTATAACATTATAAACCGTCGCTACGGTCGCTTTGCTTTCCGTTGCAATGCTTAGTCTAGACTTCGTCTTATCAGTCAAGTAAATGTCCAATATTAATTTGTGGCAGCACTTTTGAGGGCTGGACATGTTGACTAAAGTAGATCCAAGATGCAATTGACTAATATAGCAAGAAACTGCAATATTTATAGATACTTTCACTCGCAAATACCAGCCTCCTAACTTTTGGCATTTTCGAATGCTGGATGCGTAAAAATTCTAAAATTTATCTGGTTCACCTCTTAGACATGTTCGATTAAATACGGAATAAGGGACATGGCAATTGGTCCTCGGAGCTCTGATCACAGGACGTTTTTCGATGATATTTTGGCAAAAAGGTTTTGCTATCATACCAAGGACACATTAAATCTGGAACTATAACTCAAAAACTGTTTGTGATTTTTTCTCATAGATCAGAGATTAAAAAACCCAAAGAAATTTCACAGCGTTAAATGGCAAATCTCAAAAGATGATTCAATTGGAAAATTATTGTTCAAATCCATTATTTTCGCTTCTAATGACTTCTTCTTCAGTTAAAATCGTAGACGACAGCTGTCAAATTTCAGAGCTGCCACTTGCGGAAAAAAGAATGCCACAACAAATAATGCACTTTTAATGGGACACCCTTTACATATGTAGTCACATTAGAAACCTATTTTTGATTTTCAATAAACTGTCACTTCAGTAAACTTGCACTTGGTTAATGAAAGATTTTTAAATTTTTTTCTTAATTTTTTGTGTTAATTGCCAATTGAAGACAACCAGGTTTGCAACCAGATGCCAAGCTCTCATAATGTTTATGTAATGAGAATTCTCGACTGGATACCGACTGGAAAGGTTATTCTCAGTTAAGAATCAATCAAGTCAAAATCAAAGTCAAATCCATCAAAAATTAAAATTGATGGAATAGAAGAAAAGATCCAATAAATTAAAGTGTGGGTTTCTTTTCAATTATTTTGCAATTTGTGTAGCTGTGAAATGTTGTTGTTGTTAATGTTTGTGTAATGAAAATACTCGACTGAACAGCGACTGGAAAGTTTATTCTCAGTTAAGAATCAATCAAGTCAAAATCAAAGTCAAATCCATCAAAAATTAAAATTGATGGGATAGAAGAAAAGATCCAATAAATTAAAGTGTGAGTTACTTTTAAATTATTTTGCAATTTGTATAGCTGTGAAACACTTTAAAGCTTAAACGATACTTAATTCAAGTTCGCCCAACCGGATTCCATTGACATCCTCAATAACGAAACAGCGATAGCAGTAACAAAAATACAACAAAACGTCCGTCTGAAGCGGAAAGGTGTGCAGCAACACGTTATTCACAATAAAATTAAATAAACCAGCCGAAACGAAATGAAATGAAAAGGAATCGCCCGTTTGGCATCACGTGCCGCACATAAAGTGGCAAGCAAACAATTTCCGTTTCCGCTTCCTGTTGTGCTGTGTGCGTTGCGCTTTCGGCCACGTTCAAGTACACGAAAGCGGCGCACACCGCACTCACAGTGGGCAGTCGCGTGAGAACAAATGTCGTGCGTCTATGGCGCCAATGTCACCGCTGATGGTCAAGTAAATTTGCGCACAAAAAAAGCGAAAATTATTATTCATGCATTAGAATCTAATGAAGTGAGCCATGGCGCGCTGCGCTTGCAGCTCAGCTGTAGCGTTGGCTTTGCAGCGGTTCGAGCAAATTAGCTAAACGCAACACGTACTCGAGTGCTGACCTCTTCCTGTGTTCCGTGTTCGGTGCGGTGTCGCGGCCGGTGTGGTCGCGCATGTGCTGCAAATGCAAATTGCTTTGTCACTTTGGTGCGTGTGTGCGTGGCATTCGATCATTTGTAAGGACACGTTCGCTGCCCTTTTAATCTTATCTTATCACCAGCAGCCGCATTGCTGTTGACGGCTGAATTAATTACACTGCAGCCACAACAAATGTTACTGTACTCGCAGTGTTGTTGTCCTGGCCATTACTCATAAGTGCCGTTAGTCGCGCGCTGAGTGCAGCAAATTCAACTGATTTCTGTCTTCAAATATTTGCCCTAACTTTGATTGCCCGAAATACCATAACACAGCTAAATGGTGTTGTGTTGTTATTGCACATTGACACATAATAAAAATCCCCTCTGAATGGTATTGGCAGATGTTGCCTGTGTTGCCTACAGTTTGTTTTATTCACATTTTTGCTATATTGCTATTATTTATATTAGTTGTGCGTTTAGTTGTTGCCGTATCGAAACTGACACGTTGTTGTAATTTTGGGGATTTTTTATCGTGTACAATGGATATTGCGGCGACGCCAATTGATTCGCTGAAGTTGTCGACGTGTGACGCGCTGCGTGTCGTATTGCGTTGTGGTATCTGCAATATGCCATAAACATGTTCAATTTTCACGTTGTAGCAGCTGATGTCGCTATCGGCAGTGGTTATTGATGTACAATTGCTGGCAGTAGATTCGCTCAAACCACAAAAACAAAAAGAAACATATACAAATTGGTGCAATGAGGTGACCAGCACACTGACAAACAATTTTGTTGAGTAGTGTGTAAAAAATGAATAACCGAGCAAATACCAGCGGAAGAGGCACTAAGATGGACATTTTTATGCGGCAATGAGCGAGTACGACTGAGCAAAATTGAAAACTCACAGATGTTAAACGAGCGAAACGAATAAACAGATTAAGTATGGAACATTATAGCCTATTTTGTTGTTTTTGATGATTGTTCATTTTTAAATATTTGTATTTTCTTTAGTATTTCTATAAACTTTTTTATTTCTATCAACTTTTGCTTTAATAACTTTTATGGTTTTATGGGATTCTACAATAAGTAGACATTTTAGCTTTAAAATTCCAAGTAAACCCATTTTTGTCTTAAATTGCCAGAAGGCTTTGAGAAACTGTTCAATGCATACACAGGGAATATTTTTTTTTATCGTTGTGGTCATATTTTCGGCACCATGATCATTTAAAGCGTAAAGTTAGTGCCGAACAGGCGTAAAACTAATTTGTGAAATGTTGTGATTTTTAAAAATTAATTTAAAATATTTAGAGATTTTTGATAAAGCTCAGAAAATTACTGGTAAGTAGATAAAAGTGTTCTTAATCCAAAGGCGTTTTTAACGAAAGTGTTATAAAAGTGAAAGGATACAAAAAAGCTTATTATTCATTGCCCGCCTGCAGGCGGACCTGCCGGGCTACGTATCATTTTACGATATTTGTTGCTCATATTGGCCTTTCATTTGTTTAGATATGTCGCGATGAGGAAGTAATAAACTGCCAAATTTATCTGATGGAGAAATTGTGGGACTCATGGAAGGCATGCATTCTGACCTCGAGTCTGATGAAGAGTCAAATGGGGATTTGAAGCGATGATGATAACGGTGATAGGGCCCAAATATTGAATATGAAATTGATCAATGTATTGCGGTAGACAGCATTCCATCTGTTGATTTTCTCTGTAATGTGGTACACAAAAGTTTGAATATCAGTAACCTAAGTAAAATATCTTCAGTAGCTTCTTCATCATCAGTCATTCATCAGCCATTACAATCAACTGTGCCTGAAAAACCACACGTCGATGAACAAACTTCAAAAATTCGATATTTGATAACTAAACCGGCAAAAAGGCCTCGATCGCCATTGCCTTCGCAAGAAGAAGACCTCTGATGGTGGTTTTGTACTGCATCGACGTATTCATGGGGCGACCATGTTCGAACTTCTTAAATTTAGCAGGGAAGTAGCATCTGTCCTTTGTTAGAAACTACAAAGACAACGTAAACCAACAGGTAGGCCGTCCAAAAATATTTCAAACGCCCGGTCACCGCCACCAAAGAGGACTTACATACCCCCTTCGCTTGTACACTTTGACGGATATATCCATTTACCCGATTTTTTGGATCGTAAGGGTAAACGAATGTGCAAAAATCCTGGGTGCACATCGGAAACCCAAGTAATTTGCACGAAAATTTAAACTGAACTTATGCTTTTATTACCAAAAATGAAAAAAAATATTGATAATAAAAGATGACTTTTCTCTTTACACTTTTTAACTCGTTGTCTCATAATAAACCAAATTGAAATCAACGATATTGTATTTAATTTTTCCACTCCTAAGCCAGCAAGTCCGCCTACAGGCGGGGTACCTTTTTTCTCATCTGGAAGCTAAACTACTCATCAATTAGAAAAAATAACCTCATTTTCGAATTATCTGATCCAAAACTAGCCCGTCTATAATTTTTTTATCGAAAAAACAATTGGCCTGCTAGGGTTAATAAGTGTGAAACAAAAAACCAAAAAATTCAATAATCTTTGTTCTATTGCAGTTATGACCACACAGTTACTCGCGAGTAGCAGAATAGTCAACACTGTTCTGGGGACTATGGTAAGTTTTTTTAGCAACACTGTTTTTGGCAGCTCAGCAGTTTTCGTGTAACATGTAACATTTTTTTTAAATCAAATCTAAAGGCTCTTAAAAAATCACCCGATAGAAATGTTGCAGTGGCTGCCTCTGAATGGGCCCGTTGTTGTAGCACAAGTTCCACCCGTTTGAAATATGTATGCAACACTGTTTTTTCAACTTGTGTTACAGCACACATTTCAGACAGATGAGGAAAGTGGGAGGAGACCTATGATTTAACGCCAAATCCTATGGTAGAATGTCGATACATTTTTCCAAGTCAATATTTAAAGAAATAGTGTGTTTTTAAAAGAAATAAATCGATTTCTTTTTTGGCCAGAAATGAACAGACAATTTCTTAAAACACGCGTTTGAGTGAACATTTAAGTTCATGTGACATACTTACGTATAGAGTGAAAGTGCAGAATGCGCTGAAACACAAATAAAGATTCATGAAGATTATAAAAAAAAATTGTCGATAGTGTGTTTAACTCTTCTAAGAGCGGTTAGATAATAATTCAGATGGTAATTTTCAATGAGAATACAACAAAGTCATACCATACCATACTTCCCAATTGGTCTTACCAAGAGATGATAAGGCGTCCTCCTAGATCTTCCAACGAAGACAAGATCTCTCTTCGCCGTACCCAGGTCTGTAGTAATTCTGATCAGAAAATACCCGGATTTCTTATTTAACCAAACCGAACTTGGAATATTGTCAAAATCTTTTTTCTGGACTTTTACATCTGTTAGGTGGGTCTGAAATATCTGTTTAAACGACATCTGTCCAGAGTTTGTGCATAATAATTTTGTAAGTCAATGTTTGTTGTGTTATGAGAACATTGAGTTTGCCTGAAATTTAGTATACTTAACAAAATATCATCTGTGGAAGCCTTGATTGAAATGTTAACTGCCCACGGGGAGTCTGGGAGCGAGTGGTATAAAAGTGGTACTGTGATTGATGATTTCTCACCAGTGTGACTGATGAGAAAATGCTGGTAAAATATAAATTAATAGGTTTATCTTAAAAATAATACCCTTAAATACTCTTAAAACGTAGCTGGAGTCTTCAGCTTTCATAAATGGGATAAATCGCTTCGCTATCTACAAGGCTTCCGAACATCTGATGCAGGATTTCTGGCTAATCCATTCACCCTCTCCTCTAGAATGTTTTCGAACCACTGCTTCTCCACCGCTGCCTTTCTCTCCTGAACGTTTTCCGACCATTTTTCCCTCTTCCGACTTTACAACAGTAAACTGGTTAAATACTAAAACAGAAAGTTAAGAAAATGGTTCTGTCACATCGTCGTGGGAGCATCACTAAGATAGCAGCCAATCTTCTGAACCATGTTTTGGGCTTGAGGCGAGTTGATGCACAGTTTGTCCGACAGAGTTGAACTCGTTGTAGAAACAGCTTCGGAATGATGTCGCTAAGGAAATTTTTCTTTGAGTCAGAATGTTATCGAGACGAGACATGGATCTATGAAACTGACATTGAAACCAAGCAACACTCATTGGGATGATGCTTCTCAGACCAACTAAAGCCCAACAAACCAAATCAGTCAAACCAGTCAATCCAAAATCAAGGATTTATCTACTGTATTCCTTGATTTCTATTTTGTGGTCCACTTCGAACTTCTTTCACCAAGCCAGACAGTAAAAAAGGAATGGTACGTGATCGTATTAGAGCCCTTGAAGGAAAATATTCGTCGCAAGAGGCCAAAATTGTGAAGAGACTACTCGAGGTTGTATGCGACTATTTGACCAAAAACAACTTTTATACTATTCTGTAAGCTTCTAATGACTTTTACCTCGACTTTTTCTCACGACTTTTTCTCACGACTCTTATGGCCACTTCGTGAAAAGCATTTTGAGATTGTTGTGGCAGTAAAGGAGAATTCGCAGAAGGGAGCTAAAGACGATCCCAAAATTAACCTACGAAATGTGTTCTCATGGTTAGATGAAACGTTGCTGCTTGGAGATTATTTTAAAGGCAATAAAATAAGAATCCAAGAATGATTGAACTGTTTTCGTTTAGAATTGTTGGAAATTTTTTTATTATTTTATTAATTTTATTTGATTATGTTGCAGTAAAATCGTTTGAAGCCTACTTGCCAAGGCTATCGGAGGTCTGAGTAATTTAATAACAAATTAACTATAAAAGCCGCAGAAACTTATTTTTATACAAACCTTTCTCTTTTTTCTCTTTTCTTTTGAAGAAGAAATTTCTTGTATGGAAAATTTTCATTTATTATTTTAAAAGAAATTTCCACCAAAGTTAAAAGCAATTTGAATAACCGCAGGAGACCTTAAATTAAATTTCGCTGCTGCATTCTAAAACCACATGAATCAATTTTATCATCAACACGCCAAAAATTTGCATGTCAACATGTAAAATATCTCAGTACTTTCTCTTAGCTAATATTTTCCAACGTATTTAATAATCAGTAAAGGCAATTCACACGCACATATATGCATGCATATGTATGTGTATTAAGCAGTTATGTGACATACACATTTCACAAATCAACACAAATAACAATCAAAGGGAACGCAAAAAAATATACATATCAACGTTAAATCATAAATAAATTTATTTCACTTCTTTAAATATTTATTTCCAGCGAACACACAGTCGCATGCTAATAAAAAAACGCTTAAAATGGCCAACAACAAATATGCAATTGAATTTCCTTCAATAAGCGAAAAATCCAAAATCAAGTAAAATGAAAGAAAAAGCCATAAAAGATTTTCATTTGGCACTTTGCGCACATAAAAGAAGCGCAGGAACTTTGTTCGGTTTGCGCATTTCACGCGAACATTTGCGGCCTGCCGCACATTCCGCATCATCCCGGATTTGAATGAATTGTCTGCGATAAAAATACAATAAACAAAGTGCCGCACAATCACTTTGCCAACTCACCGCCAACCAGGCACCAAGGCGCCAAATCTAAGCAAATATTTGCAAAACAATTTGTTGCGTCGAATGTGCGCGCGATATCATTAAAAATAACAACAAAAGGGAAACCAAAACAAAAGTCACAACAACAAAAAACGAATGGTAACGATCACAATAACAACATTAGGGCGGAACAATATCTCGTTGGTTTATTGCAGAACGCCACCTGCCACAGTTTGGCGCGCGGGAGCAACGCAACATTTGGCCAACGCGCTGCCGCCTGCACGAATCGGGCATTTGTAATGCAGAGAAGCACACACACACACACACATACAGCCTCACGAAACAAATAATAAAAGGCGTATATATGTAAATTTCAGCTTATGCGGATATTCATCATTTTGCACAACGTTATAGAAATTCAGTTCAATTTTGGCATTAATAACTTACGAGTACATACAATAAATAACTTAGACGCTAAGCTGCTGGCATTTTCTCTAACTAAGTGTTTTTAAAATTGTTTATCTAAACGTGTAACGTGCAGAGTTCAGCATCAGCGTGAACGTAAATAATTAATAAACACTGCGTGAAGTGGGCTATTTGCGAGGCCATGGGCTCAGCGTCGTTCGGCAACGGCAAAGACGTCCGTGTAGACGCGATAGATCCGCACATAATAGCGCCGCAGGGTGCGATAGAAACGCCGCCACATTGCCGCCCTTAGCTATTGTAGCCGCTTGCTAATGGTGTCCAAATAGCGGTGGCCGCTGTACGCCTTGCTGGTGCCCCAGTCTTTGCCGTAGCCATTGATGCCAACCTCATGAGCACCAGCGCCAGCGCCGCCGTAATAGGAGCCAGGAAAGCTACTGCCAACGAATGAGGAATACTCTGCACGCGCGTGTCGTCATCGTCGGCGCCGCCAGTTGTTAGTGTTGGCAATAAAGAGAAGAAGACACAAATTATGGCAATTATGGTTGGAGAATCGTCGACGTTTGGCTGTTACTCACCAACCGGATCCGAGTCGTAGACATGCGAATGCGACTGCACCAGGTGTGGGTGTATTTTGCAGAGCGTCTTGAACTTCAGGTAGTGAATCAGCCAGCCGATGCCGCCCACCAGCAGCACATTCAGTCCCAGCACGCCCAGCAGCAGCGTGACAACAGTGGCCTTGAGATGCGCTATTTTGAAAAGAATGATCAGCGGCAGAATTATGAGCCACTTGCGCTTCTTGCGATCGTGTCGGGCGCGAGATTCTGCGAACGAAATTTATAGGCCAGTGTTGCCTTTGAATGTGTGTGTGGTTGTAGAGAAAGGAACAGTTGCAGCTACTAACCCACTTCGGCATCCACCAGACGCACACCAGTGTCGGCAGCCATGCGCACTTGAATGCCATGATTTCGGCCGAACGTTTCCACGGAACGCTTGAGGAATTTTACAATGCTCGTCAGTTCGTTGTCGTCTGCAAAACATAGTACAAAACATTCATTATGTATAATTTTAAGTTTATCCAGGGTTTCATTTATAGAAGTAGGTTTCCTTTGAAACCGCTTCCGAGCATCTAAACTTAAATTCTAACTGCAATACAGGGTTTTGAAAAAGTTGTCACCTAATGTTCTTTGGTTCTAATTTGTTTATGAATGAAGGAATGAATGAATGTATGAATAATGAAAGAATTAATGTATGAATGAATGCACAAATGTATGCATGAATTAATGTATGGATAAATGAATAAATGTATGTATGAATAAATGTAAGTGAATGAAAGAATGAAAGAATGAAAGAATGAATGAATGAATGTATGAATGAATGTATGGATAAATGAATAAATGTATGTATGAATGTATGTAAGAATGTATGTATGAATAAATGAATGAATGAATGAATAAATGTATGAATGAATCTATGAATGAATGTATGAATGAATGTAATTTGTTTATGAATGAATGAATGAATGTATGAATAAATAAATGAATGTATGAATAAATTAATGAATCTATGAATGTATAAAAGAATTAATGTATGAATGAATGCACAAATGTATGCCTGAATGAATGAATGAATGAATGTATGAATGTATGAATGAATGTATGAATGAATGTATGAATGAATGTATGAATGAACGAATGAAAGAATGGAAGAATGAAAGAATGAAAGAATAAAAGAATAAAATAATAAAAGAATAAAAGAATAAAAGAATAAAAGAATAAAAGAATAAAAGAATAAAAGAATAAAAGATTGAATGAATGTATGGGTAAATGAATAAATGTATGTATGAATGAATGTAAGAATGTATGTATGAAAGAATCAATGAATGAATGTATGAATGAATGTATGGATAAATGAATAAATGTATGTATGAATGAATGTAAGAATGTATGTATGAATGAATGAATGAATGAATAAATGTATGAATGAATGAATGTATGAATGAATGTACGAATGAATGTATGAATGAATCTATGAATGAATGTGTGAATGAATGAATGTAATTTTTTTATGTATGGAGGAATGAATAAATGAATGTATGAATGAATAAATGCGTGAATGAATGTATGAATGAATGTATGAATGGATGTACGAATGAAAAAATGAATGTATGAATAAATATATGAATGTATGAATGAATGTATGAATGAATGAATAAATGGATTTACGAATGAAAAAATGCATGAATGAATGTACGAATAAATGTATGAATGAATGTATGAATGAATGAATGAATGAATGAATGAATGAATGAATATATGAATGAATGAAGGAATGAATGAATATATGAATGAATGAAGGAATGAATGAATGAATAGCTGAATGAATGAATGAATGGAAGAACGAATGAAAGAATGTATGAATAATTGAATGAATGAATGAACGTATGAATAAATGAAGGAATGTCAAATCAGAATTTACTTTTGCCTCCATTTGCAAAAGTTACCGCATCTGCCGATAGAGTTATGACTTCTACGCCACCCTTTTTGTAGTAGAATTGAAATTATATTCTAGCGTGAAGATATAAACTTCATTTCTTTGTAAATTGCACAACAAGTTTTGTAATAGATTAGGTTAGGTAGGTATGTGTTGGGTCCCTAGCGGTACCAGTTAGAACTGTTTACTTTCAGGTCGACGTAAAACTGATTCATGAGTGGAATGTGAATGTGCCTGGAGAAGTTCAGCTGCGACTTAATGTGTCGTGCTTGGGTACATCATCGAACCCAAAGAAGAACGAGGCCCCTAAGTGAGTAAGGCACAGTCTTGAGATAGTCGGACAGAAGCAAAGAATGAGCTTCAAGCACGGTGACCGCTTGGCTTTTATAGCCAGAATTGGAAGAATAACTTAAACCAAGTTAAAACAGATAACAAACATTTTACTTTTAAATATTAAATTTAAGAAAACTCCCTTCTTACTTCGCCCAACAGCCCATGAAGGCCTTTTCTATGTGGTTAAAATGTAAAAGCAGGTATAAGCAACAAAAAAAAAGGTCTTGCATAAATGTTTACCGCTAAATATTTACCATGTTTTGTACATTAGGTTTCCCGTGCAAAAAGTTATCAAACAGCAAATTAAGTAACCAAGCAACCAAACGGAAAAAAATTTACCTAATTGGGTTAAGGGGCCCGAACACTGTAAACTGCGATTTTTCATATGTTTTTTATTTTATTTATTAAAAAAAAACGAACGTTCCGATTTACATGAAACTTTACACATATGTTAATAAATGTTTAGATTACCTTTTTTACTACCTTTTTTAATTCGATTTGCCCCTTTCAAAACTTAAAACGCGATTATCTCGAAACCATGTTTTTTGACCGCGTTGACAGCATAACTGAAAAAGTTTTTATCCGATCGACCTGATTCAAATTGCATTCTATTCGGGAATAGTGTCGCTTCTGCTCGACGTAGCCGTTTTTCGATATATGCCAAACTTTTTTTTTATAAATAATTTAGTGCAAAATTTTACGCGAAAAAAAAAACTTTTTCTTCAAACAGCCGCAATTTTTTTTCTAATCAATATTTTTAAAATCCCCTACGTCAAACAGTAGCCAGTAATGTATATTTCAAGAATCTTTTTTGTTTTTTGCTCTAGGAGGCTCCGTTATGCTGATTTGCTGTCAACGCGACAAGGGTCATTTTAAAAAGACGACATTTTGGATCAGCTACAGAATACAAACATGGCCGCCAAAAAAAAAAAAAAATTGTTTTCGATAATCTAAACATTTATTAACATATGTGTAAAGTTTCATGTAAATCGGAACGTCCGTTTTTTTTTAATTAATAAAATAAAAAACATATGAAAAATCGCAGTTTACAGTGTTCGGGCCCCTTAAAAGGAGCCAACTGTGGCAATAGCGGCTTCAAGGTTTCCTGCCCACTTTTTTCTTTGCATTTTCTGTATGCATCCGACTCGGTGAGCCAATCTTTTGGGATTGAACAATTTATGAACCAAATTAGGTTTTTAGTGACCTGCTATATGTCTACCAGACTATATACGTAATAATTAATAATTTTTATAATTAATAATAATTGACTGGCACGACAGCCCAAATATGAAACTAAGCCCCAAACATCTGCAACCATCCGTGTTGTGCATGCGAATTTTTTTCAATTGGCCCCACTGACTTATTAATCTTTTCTAAACCACTTTTCATTGCAAATCCATTGCATTCATTGCATTCCTCTGTACGCTGTGCCTGGCAAAAATTCTTTAACTATGTACTGCAGAAGATACATAAAAGCCATTTAACTGAACAACAAAAAAGCCAAAGGAAAATGTGTAACCACATCGGTGGACAAAATGATCATAAATTTAATCACACACACGCTAAGTCGTGGTTCAATTATTCACCAGCAATATGAAAAATCGTAGGTGTTTTCAATTGCCTGTAAGCCAGTTATTCAAACAGATCGAATGCGTTGGCATTGAAGCAACTTCTAACCACTTTCACCAGATAAATTGTTGTATTAATATGAATTGCTGCAGCTGTGTTACGTTGAAACTCTCTCTGCATGCACAGCAGGACAGCTGAAACAGTGCAGTGCTGCACGTCAGTTGCAATTATTTACTTATGCAAGCAATCTACGATCGTAAACGATGAGCATTGGTTTATTTAAGAAATTTAAAAAATTGCAACTTTAAAAGAATTTAGTTCAAATAAGGTGAAAATATTTTAAACAGAATTTTCAGCTTATTTAAAATTCCTTGGTGTCATACAAGTTTATGTATGAAAAGTGTAAATAAAATTAATTTTTGTGTAACTTTTACAAAAAACGTTCGTTATTTTCTGCACGCATTTTCAGTCAGAATTAAATAACTTTGATTTGCGGTACTCAGCAGGTATTCTGAATTGCTTGGAGAATAAAACGGGAGAATTTTTGCTAATGATTTGATTTTATTATCCTCAGTGAATGAGTTATTTTGCGTTACCATTGATTCACTTATTTCATTACATGATGAAGTTGCAAGTTGAAGTCATTACGTGATGACTTTGAAGGTTTCCAAATTTGCCTTTTGTTGGTAGCAAGAAACATTTATTAGCTCAACAATTTGTGCAATTTTCGTTGTCCTTTAGCCATTCCCAATGGAAAATTAACATCAAGTTTCAAGGTTCGTTTTAGCACGTTGTGACGTCTTTTAAAAACAAAATTTCCTACTTCGAGAGCTGTTCGAGTCCTGAAAAGGTCAGCGCTGCTAAGCAAGTTTGACGAATTCTTTTTAAAACAAAATTTTCTACTCTGAGAGCTGTTCGAGTCCCGAAAAGGTCAGCGCTGCTAAACAAGTTAGACGAATTCTTTTTGAAACAAAATTTTCTACTCTGAGAGCTGTTCGAGTCCTGAAAAGGTCAGCGCTGCTAAGCAAGTTAGACGAATTATTTTTAAAACAAAATTTTCTACTCTGAGAGCTGTTCGAAGCCTGAAAAGGTCAGCGCTGCTAAGTAAGTTAGACGAATTCTTTTTGAAACAAACTTTTCTACTCTGAAAGCTGTTCGAGTCCTGAAAAGGTTAGCGCTGCTAAGCAAGTTAGACGAATTCTTTTTAAAACAAAATTTTCTACTCTGAGAGCTGTTCGAGTCCCGAAAAGGTCAGCGCTGCTAAACAAGTTAGACGAATTCTTTTTGAAACAAAATTTTCTACTCTGAGAGCTGTTCGAGTCCTGAAGAGGTCGACACGAAGTAAGACGAATTCTAAAGATGGCGGCACAGTGGCACAGTAGGTGTTCCAGCCAAAAACACATATAAAACTTTGAAACTTGAAACTTTTTCCCCTTTTCGTTAACTTCTTCACTTTTCAGTGATTTCTATAGAATCGCAAACCATACTTTCTTGCTTTAGACTTTAAATAAACCACCATCGGCACCTTTCAGTCCCCGGGCATTGTTGAACACAGCCACCTCGGCCGGCTCGCCCAGCTGTACGAGACGAATGCGCCGCTTGTCCGCCACCAGTTCGCGACTGTACTCGTTGGGAAAATAGCCCATTCCGTTGGTGGCCAGCAGCCAGACAATCTTCGAGGCTTTGTACTTGATGCAGGAGACGAGGTTGCGCCGCTCGAAGCAGCGTTTCTGATTGCGCGCCACATATTCGTCGCTGTGCGCGAGCAACTTGCGTGAGCCGCGCCCCTGTTGCGCCTCACTGGCCACGAAGGCTGTGCTGTTGTGGCCCTCCATTCCAATGCCCGTTGTATTGACACCTGAAGGGGCCAGCGAGTCCTCGTTTTCAATGCGATTTGCGTTGGTATCGAGTGCAATAATTTCGAGTGTGGGCAGCGAAATGGCGAGTAGAACAACAATCACGGAGCGCATTGTGGCAAAAGTTCTGACAATGTTTTAAGCACACACGCGCGATTTTGACGAACACCGAACACGTCAATTGAATTTCGCTTTCAGTTGGCAGCGCGCGTCTTTGATTTTCGTTGACCGAGAACGTCAGTGGTGAGCGCGCGCACTTGAACTTGGCCTGTTGGCGATCGGGAATGCGACAAACAAATGCCAAGTCATGATTACTGCCAATTGCTTTTATCACAAAATCGCCAAGCAACACACACACACACACATACGCACACACATGGCACCGGAACTGGTATCCCGAGCAGCCGCTTTGCTTTGGCGACCAGCGTAACGACTGATTGTTATTGACAACAATTGCGCGTTGCATTTTTTAACTGGGTCAGTAATGTCAGCGAATAGGTTGCGCAGACTCTTTGCGGCTAAGACAATCAGCAAATCGAAGTATAACACGCCGCAACAGCAGTTAAACGATCATGAAACGCAACAGCCACAACCACAGCCACAGCACCAGTGAGTATATTAGAGCAGCAACATTGATCGCTGATCGTGTAGCAGCAGCAGAAAGCACAGCGCCAACTGGCAGCAGACGCATTGGACGCCAACGGCTGCAAGGAAATGAAAGTAAAATTAATAAACATGAAAGCGCCAAGTCACACCGTCAGCCACACGGTTGGCTGTGGCACACAGTTGCCTGTTGGTTGCAAGTCGCAGCGTTTGCGGTTGCAGCAACGCCTCCCGGCTGCCACCGACTGCCGCACTGTTGCTTGAGATTCTCTCGCATTAACCGCAACGATTCGAATTCGCTGATCGATTTGCAATCTGGCGCCGGCATCTGCACTGCGGCAGACGCCACAATTTTCACGGCCCGCATACGCCGCATAACAATGCGCTAATAACGTTAATTACCATAACTGCAAACACACACACACACAAACACACACTTCGGTGTTTTTGTGTGCACAAACAAACATCAAATTGTGGATTTGTAATTTACGGCGATATTTAATATCGCTGTTTGTGCAAATTAAAGAAAAAATTCCGCGCAGCGCTAAAGATCATTTCCCAGCGATTTTGTCTGCGAAAGTTTTTTGACAAAGTGAAAATATCAATCAGACAACTTCGAGTGGATGGTTGGCAGAGGAGCGCAAACATTATGGGGCGGTCGCTGTGCGGAGAACTATTAAACTAATAGCTGCATCCTTCTTCTATGCCGCAATTTGAGCGCAACGAAAATAACACAAATTAGGTGGGGTTTCCAGTAAAGTGCGCTTTGATAAATCATCAAATGGCATTTAACATCAGTCGTCGTTCGTTTAGTGGAAAGATTATTGTGTGCTAATCAATTCAATGTCACTGCAGGCCGGCCTACAAATAACTTCGGTGGCGAACCTAAAACAAGTAACTGGGAAAAGTATTTCTGCCAAGTGAACTTGATATATAAAGACAAAATTGTTTAGAGCATTTAAAAAAATATTTACGTCAATGAAAGGTTGTGACCTTGAATATTTTAATTCAATTTTGAATTATGCAGCTAAACGGTTGACTGTGGGACAAATAAAACAAGAAAAAAACCAGCCGATGATATATCAGACTGCGACGAGCATTTACAGTGCATTACTAAATATAATTTTTTATTCAGATTACCACTTATTGGATACTGAAAGATTGTGTTGTTTTCATATGGATGAGCGAGGAAAAGTATAGAAAATTTTTAGATTTACAAATAAAATGAATGAAAAGAATACTTTTACAAAAGAAATATAATTGTTATTGAAACTGGCTAATTACGAAGCTATATGTTTTTCGTAAATTAGAAAAATTGTGTTAATGCTTCGAATAATATATTTAATTACATTCTAGTTTGTAGATAAATAGATGTTTTTGAGCTTAAAATGCACAGAAGCCAGTAATAATGTGTTGCGCCCTCTACTACTAACAGTTAGGGAACATTTAAACACACTAGACAAACCGACCTAATAAAATTTAGATACTCTTGGGGGTTCAGGTGCGCGATGTCCTCTGCTGCAAGCCAACACTGGCCCAGTTAATGATTTTTTATTTCTGCGACATACTGCAGTGTAATGTGCTTGGGAGTCTCGCTGTTGCGTAGAATGCACTGAGTTCATCGCTTACCTCTTCTAGACCCTCTCTATGCATGTGTTTCCTAAGCCTGTAGTGCACAGTTAGAATCCCAAAAACTTATCTTAGTTGATCTTTCTTGAGTCTTCGGCATTCTTCATTCCATCTGGAGTTGTAGAAGATGCAGTTTTTCGACTGCTTGAAACCCAAGACATTCGACTATTGATTCAGGTTCCTGGTTCTTTACTCGAGTTTTATTGACTCTGCACAGCCCAATGAAGGCCTCTGGTCCAAGAGGAGCCGTGGCTGCAACTTTTCCGCCTTCTCATTGCCCTCTTATTCCCTGTATCCTAGGACCCAGAGAATTTTTACCTGGTTGTATGTGCCCAGTTTATTCCAAGCCTATATGCTTTCCAACACAAAGGTTAGGTTTAAGATATTTCATAAGAGGTTAGTGCTTTGAAGTCGGCTGGGCTATCGGAAGATACACTCTAGTTAGTAAATGTCTAATATAGACATGCGACAATGTTTTGTTTTAACTATTGGTCGGTCTTACCTATTGGTCGGATCTCTTAACCCTTTTGCTACAGATTTTTACTGGGGAAAGTTAAAATTTTAAATTTTGCGTTTTAGGCTTCTATGTAGTTATATGAGCAACATTCCCTGTATTTTAAAGCGTTTTTCTATGACAGCAACCACATCGTTGTGGCTGTAATAATTACTTAAAGATACAACTTTTTACGCATAACAAAAATTTGAATATTTCTTCATTTACTTCAGCCAAAATTAAAAAAAAAACAAAGTATCTAAATTGAAAGAAAACGTGAAATTAAAAAGTTATTCAAAGTTTGCTGCTTCTTCTTCCTTTACTATGTCAAGATATACCTAAAAAAACGTGCATACTTCTCTTCTTTAAACTTAAATATTCAGTTTATTAATTTCGTATTTTTCCTAAAACTTCAAACTATGCCATATGGCAAAAAAAATAGCGAAAGGGTTAATCAGATCATTTCCATGTCACGTGATCCTAATGTATACTAACTAACTGTGCAACAGCCTGCAATCATAATGGTAAATAGTATTTATAATGAAAGCTTTTAACAAAACCTATGTTTTATTATTCGGGTTTCTTGAAAATATGCCACGCCCTAAAGTACTGTACTCTATGTCGCATCTCAATGCAGCGCGATTGTTAATTCCGAGGCTATTCCGTACTCGAAATTTGAGTTCTATGTTTACTTGTTGTTGTTGTTTACTTCTAAAAAAGTTCGTAGCGAGTGTCGATGATGTGCGAATTATAGTGCCAAAGTTATGTGGCAAATTTGGTCACAAAACAGTGCCACGCCCCTTATCGAACCTCCATGAAATTTCACCGGCGGAACGACATCATATCCGATGCTGTCCGACTTATTCAATATTAAATATTTGAGTTCTATGGGTAATGCCATGTTCTCTTGTAAGTAAGTTTGTCTGAAAAATAAATTAACTAAAAATAACCACATAATTTTTCTTCGGTATTAAATTCCATTTCTATTAATTTAGTTGAGTATTTACTAAGTATAAAAATCGCCGTGAGAATTTAAGTTCTTTCTTTTAATATATTCGAAAATTGCTGGCGCTTGACTGAAATGAATGAAGGAAACTCGTTGTGGTCCTTTGTTCCCTCTCGGATCTTTAGGACTTTACATGTATTACTCCACCGTGAACATTTTATGAATCATTCTCCAACGTCAAATCTCAGTTCGAGTATGAATCCATCTGCTTACGCACACACTCACACACACACATGCAGGTAAATATATTTTAATTACTAATCGCGACATAAAATCACAGCCTCCAGCAGTCCATCGTTCAATTGTAGCATCGATTCACAGCGCAGAATTCAATGCAAGAGCAACCGTACAGGCTAGCAAAATGCAACAATTAACTGCCACAAATAAAAGGAAAATGTGCAAGAAACAAATACAACCACAAAATTGATCTACAAATGACCGCAAAGACAAATCATAATGAACACGCACGTCCGGCGGCAGAGACGCACAACACAATGCAATTTCGCACAACTGCGATCGGCGCGCGGAATGTGTCTGCCAGCAGACATGCGACAGTGTCATCAACTTGGAAAAAATTTCTCTTTCATTTTGCATTTCGTTTCCAAATTTAATTGAGAAAATTCATAATTACAATGAATGAATGAAAGAATGAATTTGTACCAAACGATGGAACCGGAAACTAAAAGGTCAGTTATTTCAAAATTGTCAATTTCAAAACAGTGTAAAATTTGAATATAAAACATTTAATTAATTGCATCTTATTTAAAGCAACAATTTCACTGTGCAGTTGCTTTCTAATAAATGTAAATATAAGACGTTAATTTGATTCAAATATATTCACGTTCAATGCGCAGATACTGTTAAATTTGGTTAAACTTTGTACCGCCAATCTCTGTACACTTTGAGCTATAACTCCCACAATTCATTTCAGAACTTCAGAACAACTGAAACTATTAACCAACTCTCTGGGGGGTTTCCATAGCACTGCCCAAAATATGTAAATACTATAACAATCATACTGTATAACTTTTAAACGTATTTCATAGCATTACAAAAAATATTTCAAATTCATAAATTACATCAAACCAACTCTGTGTTATTTTTCGCTCTGGCAATGCTGTCGTGAATTGCATTTTCGCGCACCTCTTTCTCGCGGTACAGTACGAACAGAAAATTCGTCACTGCCAAACCAATCAACGTTCGCTTGCACACATTCTTTGACAGTTTGCTTTGGTCCCTCGTTGACAGCGCTCACGGTGTGAAATCCGAAAATAATAGTGCAGAAAAATCTAGTCAAAGGCAAGAAGTTGTCACAAGTTTCCATGAAAAGTTGTTGATTTTCATTTCAGCTGAAAAGGAAAACCTTGCAATTTTCCACTGTAACTTAACAGAAAGGTGTGCCCACTATGCAAAAGACTAACAAAGTAGAGATCGCAGCGAGCGTTCTCAGTGCTGTCGAGTGAAACGAAATTTTTAGTAATTTGTAGCAGCTGGCAGAGAAATAGAAAATAACTCACCATGTGCATAATGTTTTCAATAGTTTTTATAAAAATGCATTTCATTTTACAATTTTTATGTTTTTGGAAAATTTGGTGCAATCCAAGCAGCGCATTTATGCATGTCTCGATTTTGTGCATTGCAGGAAGCAACAGCGGAAAGGCAGAAAAATGTCGCAGGGTGGCCTTACCACACTGCAAGGTGGCTCCAACAAGGTGTTCATACAGCGCGACTACAGCGAAGGCACCTCCGTCAAGTTCCACACGCGACTGCCCAGCGAACTGGAGGGCTTGGTATGTGCAAAGGCGGTGTCCGCTAAGAACGCGCAATGCTGAAATGCGTATTTTTCAGGTGGAACGGCCCGTGTTCGAATCGACCATTACCCGGCTGAACGAGCTCTTCGCGGAGGCGGAAAACGGCTCATGCAGCGCCTACTGTGAAGGCTGCATTGGCTGCATCACGGCCCACTTGATCTACATGTGCTCGGAGACGCACTACGAAAAGGTTAGCGGCAGCAACGTCCTATCAGGGCGATAGCGTTATCGTTCACTTGCATATTTGTGACTTGAGTAATATTCGATATCGTTACCGTTGCGCTTGCAGACTCTACGCAAAATTTCCAAATTCATTGCTTCCCAAAATGAGCGCATTTACAATCCCAAAGGCTTGCAGATTGTCGACCCGACATATCGCGGCCTGCGGGTTATAGAGGTATCGGTGCTGGATCGTCCGGGACGAACGTGACTTCCGCTTTCCCATTCCACAGAGGAGTTCTTCATGTGAAATCGGAGCAAAGTGGGAAAAGCGAATTGTTTGCTGATGTGTCACCATCACACACTCAACCACCCCCGATTGTTTGTTTTATTTTTTTTTAATTGAATTGTTAATTTTTAGGCTCATAAACATGCTGAACTTTATTTTCATGCTAACGATCTTACTGTAGTTATATATAGTTCATAACATTAAATTACTATTTAAAGTAAAGCTAACTAATTACTGCATGTGGCATAAAACCAAATCATGCACACACACACATCCAATGCGGTAGCTAAGAAATCATAAAGAAAACGTAGGAGAAAAACAAGCCGAAACGTAAATTAAGCATAACTAAATACTAAGCATATATCCATTATGTATTAACCGTGCAGAGCATTTTTCGTTTTTATGCTACATAACTGTGAACTTAACTTACATTTACATTCACATATGACTAGATGCAAAATTTCACAAAAGTTGCGAAATTAAACAAAAAACAAAATGTTTTACGTCAGCGAAGTAAGCATTTTCTTCTATTTGGTGGCTTTTCTGCGGTCTGTAGAATAAGCAATCGCTATGAAAAACCTTTGGCAAAATCTTGCTTGTACTGCAAAGCGAGAAAGCTGCGGCAGTTGAGAAAAAAAATATGGCACTCACATGACTAGAAATATTAAAAAATCTGAAATTGCAGTAAGACACTGCAACCAGTCAAATGAAAATGTTACAGATATAACGAGCTAAATTGTTATTATTGTAAAAAAAGAATAACTATACACACGCATACACATTTATTGTAAGATGTTTACTTAAAATACAAAGTAAGATTAAAGTTAAAAGCAAAATGCAATGAATACATGAATAAAACTAATAATTCGTTGGAAAGTAAGTTAAAACATGGAATTTCCTTGTAAAAAACTTTGTCGATTTATGTAAGTGGAAAAACAAAAGTCAATGCGCGGAGTGTAGTTGAAAAATTATGAATTAGGTTTGAACTCATAGTCGCAAAGAATCTTCACTCTTTAATATCCAATGGTTGCAGCCATTGAGTAAGCATTGAATATTTCTAAGATAAGTTACATCTAACCTGTTAAATTATTCTGAATGTTTTAAAGGCCAGTGGATTCAGTGAGTCAGGTGATTCTCAAGAACACAATCATTTGACAAAACTATAATTTTTGGTAAACGATGCATCCATCGTATTAGGTCAACTCGGTCCACTTGGTAGGAAACTTGATTTAGCTTTAATTGAATTTAAAAGCAAAATCTACTGATGGTAACTTGTGATAAAACACAGTGTTGAATTTCGTATTTCAAACAGATGGAATTTTGATATCACAGCGGACCATACAGGCAGCCGTAACCTATCCTAACTTAACCTACTTTTGATATAAATTTATGTGATTTTATATTGAGGTATTTTTAGAAAAAAGTGCCAATGCGTCATATTTTAGCACATTTACTAAAAAATGTCTACAACTAAGAGTTCATTCAACCGACAAGCTGTCAGCTATTTGGTTTTCTGTTCTAGCACATTGAACTTGTGACAAAACACATTGGCGAATTTACGTATTTCAAACAGATGGAATTGTGATATCACAGCGGACTAGACAGTCTAAAGTAACCTATCCCAACCTTACCTACTTTTCATACATACATATTTTTTCGAGTTTATATTCAGGTGTTTTTAGGAAAAAATACCAATGCGTAATTTAACTAAGAGTTCATTCAACCGACAAGCTGTCAGCAGTTTCCATTTGTGTGTCAGCTATTTTGTTTTCTGTTGTAGCACATTCAACTTAGCCAGACACTTTCTGGCCAATTTGGTGCCGTTATCTTAACACTAGAAAGACCATTGCGGTCATTTAGACGGTTTTTCATTTAAATATATTTTTTTTAATATTTCTATCAACATTTGCTTTGATGACTTTTATTTTTTTTAACGGGATGTACAAATAGTTTTACAATTAATGTTTTACAAATACATTTAGTCAAATCCGATGTGTACTTATCAGCGCATAGAATAAGTAGTCTCTGTAGGTATGAAAAATTTGCAGTCTTTCTAGTGTTAAGTTGTTCGTACCTGCCGGAAAGACCCAAATCTGTGATTCACATTGACTAATCCCCCTTTAAATGAAACAATTCAGCACTTCGTTTTTCTAATGTGATTTATTTGAATTTATTTGAAATTTTCGAATGCATTTCTTTTTTGTTTTATTAATTCTATGCTAAACAATGTTTCTACGTTCAACAAAAAACTTGCGTAAATATTTTGCACTTGGCGCCACATAAATAACAATTTTTAATTCATACAGAAAACGCTGCCACCGAAACAAACGCAAAGTGTACAAACACAAAAAAGCATTGTAACTGCACATCGAATCATTTGCTTGAATACGAAGCGGCGAAATGGTGCAAATTACGAGCGAACATTTAAAATTGCTGATGAAACTTTAATGGCGTTTCACTCTTTTGTTCAGATCGTTCAGGATTTTGCGCGCTTGCAGCACTTACGCTTAGAAATTGACATGCACATTCAAGGTGTGTTTGTTTGTTTGTTGTTGGTTTGTAGATTGCATTATCGATAGTAGATATTATGGCTTTAGACTATTTCATAGCGTCTCTACGGGCAGACGGCTCGGAGCCGTTGCGTCCGCGCCTTCGCGGCTCTACTAAACATAACGTTTTTGCGGCGCTACTCATACTGTAGTATTTGCCGTCGGTAGTACAATCGAATTGAAAGAGTTTATGCTTTTATAAATATCATCGTATTGCTATAGATTTCAGTTGCTATGTCGTCTAGAAAGTAAAGGACCAGTTGCCCACAAGTTTCGAACTCAACGTAAGCGCCGCCACTCAGCCGGCCACCAACGCTCGGCTGGCCGGCTGACCGAGGACACTCGCCGCCTTTGTCCACTTACAATTATTGAACTTAATGCTACTGTAATACAACTAGGATATGCACACGTGCAGCTGTGTGCCTCAACGCGTGTACGTCTTAAGTGTTAACACGCACAAAAAAATTTGACTACCTCTTCAATTATTTCACTCTATGCACTTGGTTTTCGCTTTGATTACTTCTCCTCGCTGTCGCTTATTCATTGTGCCAGCAGGTCGATCATGTTGCACATAAGCAACACCGCCAGCTGCCCAGCGCCCAGCATGCAATTTTCATTCTAAACACCTAAGAGCGAATAGCAAGTGCGAACATTTGCTAAAGGTTCATCGCGCTGTAAGACACAATTGAAAACCTGCTCGACCTTAAGTAGATCACATATTTTGACATTCACTTACGAAAACGTATAGTTTGATTGGAGCACACTTGCGCCCTGCAACAACAAGCACAGCAACGTCGACTGCCTACAGAAGACGGCACCGGCGAGCCGGTGTTCCAATTCTAAGTAGTTACATAGTAGTTTTGTAGATAGTGATTTGTTTTTGTTTAGAAAAAGGCTTTTCACTACAATTGATTTGGATTTTGATTTTCAATTTTCAGTTTTTGGTTTTCGTTTACGTTTTCAAGTTTTGAAATGTTCTTTGGTTGCACGCGTGCGTTCGCCACAATTTTGATTATATTTGAAATGTTGCGCTCCAATTAGACATCGGTCGTCCCTCCTCCGCTCTTCTCGGAGGAGGTCGCCATATTCTAATTGGAGGGTTTTCGTCACAACAGCGAGCACAGCTTGGAGCGCTTCTTGGTCTTGTCCACGAGGCCGGCGCCCGCCGACGACGTGGACGACGACGCCGAAATGTGGCCCACACCAGTCGCCACCGGCTGCGAGGGGCTGGTGGGGCTCTTGTCGTCCAGATCCTCGCTGACGTGCGACTCGAACAGCTTCAGCGATGTTTTCGGCTTGACGCCGTCCATGCTGTTGTAGAGCGTCTTTGTCAGCTTGGAGCGCACCGCCTTGCCGAGCGCGCCCGTCTTCTTGATGCTGAGTCGCGAGCCGCCGCGATGATGTTCGGGCGTCGAAGTATCGTCGCCGTGCTGCTGCTGCTGGTGACAGTTCAGTGTGGTCACTGTGAATTCGATATCCTTGATCTCCTCATCGGCGCAGGCTGCAAGCACACAAATGTCAAGTTTAATGAAAGTCAAATGGCGGATAATCAAGTGTGGGTTGCTACTTTACCTGCAAACTCCTCCACCGGCTTGTCGATGGTGTCGTGATCGATCCAGGTCAGCCCCATTTCGACCTTCTCGGCCAAGTCCTGCCAGTGGCGGCGATTCTCCAGCGTGCCCTCGTACAGCGGTGTGATCCAAGGGAAGGTGTCGCAGAGCACGCGATACAGCGGCAAGCAGATCACATCGATGAAGCCCACCTGCATCTTGGGCAATTCGTCCTTGCGCTCTCTGCAAGTAGAGTTAGAGTATTTTAATAATAAAAAAAAAAAACATTTGTATGTCTTTCTGAGTACTTTACCTATCCATCATGGCCACTGGCTGCGTGTTCAGCTGCAGCTTCTCCAGATCGCCCTGGTCAAAAAACTCGTCGGCCACCATTTTGGCCACACGATGCTGCACCTCCCACGGCTTCGCAATGGCGCTCACATCACAGGCGGTCATCATCATGCCACATAGCACTGCAATTACAGTTATGTGTACAACAATCTGCCGAACCGTTCACATATCCGCACTTTGCAACTTACACTCTTTTTTCTCCTCGCTTTGCCAGTCGAATTCGCCATTGTCGACGAGATCCAAAAATGCGTTGCGTTTCTTAAAGTACATTGCCAGATCAGTGGAGAGAATTGCATTTTCCACGGTTTTCATAACCAAACGATAGTCGTCGGGTGATAAAGCCTACAAGCAGAAATGTTACCTGTCATATAGTTTCTTATATAGAAATGAATTTGCCATTAAGAATTCTGCATCTTTCAGTTTAATAGTTAAGTGCTTTTTACGCAGGTTTCCCGCGTAGTAAATAAAATAATACTCAGTGCCTATGAGAAAGCTTACCAAATCGAGAGCTTGGGATTCATTGCGAGAACAACCAACGCAATTAAGCCAATCAAGAGACAAGTGATCAGTTGCAACATTGTAATCTAAAAACCCATTCTTTCCTGTTGAAGAATGGATGCGAATCTGAGCATTGAATGCATTTTTTTAATTCTGCATTTTTACTAAACACATTTTCTTATTACCTACATAATTTTTTGATAGAACAACTGATTTTTGTATATTTTCTATATTCCGTATTCAATGTCATTACAAACAAATTGTATCTATCCACTGTTTCTCTTCACGTGTTTGATTTTGGAAGTCCTGCACTGTGTGCTTCAAGTTTCGTATAGTAATTCGGTTTCTTCTTGGACAAACCTGAACAGGTGGATCTGTAGAATCTTCATGATTTGCACGATTTGCTGGATCGACAAGATCTCCAGAATTTGCAGGATTTGCTGGAGTAGCTGGACCTACCAAAAGCACGTAGCAGAGACCAATACTCAAAGAGACAACTGCTACCTTCACTTTGTCTTAAACTGAAACTCATCTAAGTATATATGTATATATAATTTTTTGTCCTGACTGACTGACTGATTACTCACCGCCCAGTCCAAACCGCTGAAGCTACAAACATCAAATTTAAACTGTAGATACATCTTGCAAAACGAACCTCCACTAACACGGAATTTTATGAAATTCGGGGCCTAAAAGGGCAAAACATGGGTAAGGTATTGTACAGGGTGGCGCAAAAGTTGTCGCCTAGTGTTCCTTAGCTCTAATTTGTTTATGAATGAATGAATAGGAAGGATTCAAATGAATGAATGAATGAATTCAAATTTATTCCTAAACAGATTAGAGCCAAAAAACACTGAGTGACAACATTTGCACTACCCTGTGTAAAGAAACGTGATTTAATAGGTCTGTTGATTTTATTTTTTCGAAAATCAAAATCAACAGAGCACATCAAAGGTGCTTGTACGGAAAGACTACGCAAAAACCTTGAACCAATGGGCCTAAGGACCTCAAAGTTGGTGAAAACACTTAAAATCAAAAATAGTTTGACACATGTTTCTCATTTTTTGTTAATTAAAACCCAAAGGGATGAACCAAGACTTAAAAGGTTGTATGAAGAAACATAATTTTTTTCGCCTTTTGACTTCAAACTTGGTGAAAGCGCTCTTAGTGAGAAATAATTCTACACGTATTTCCATATTTTTGAAAATTGAAATCTAACGGAGTGAACCAAGAGTTAAAAGTTGATATAAAGAAACTTAATTTTATGAACCTTTTGACTTCAAACTTAGTGAAAGCACTTAACAAGTGAAATAATTCGATGCGTGTTTTTAATTATTTAAAAAATCAACAACTGACCAGGTCAATGACAAGTTAAGAGTTCGTATGAAGAAGCTGTGAAAAAACATGATTAATTGGCACATTGACTTCAAACTTGGTGAAAATACTTAACATTTTTGAAAATCGAAACACTTTTTTGAAAATCTAAATCTGACGGGGTCAATGGTGGGTTAAGGATTTGTATGGAGAAACAAAATTTTATAGGCCTTGACTTCAAACTTGATGGGAAATATTTTGGCATGTGTTTTTTATTTTTTAGAAAATAAAAATCTGACGGGGTCAACAATGGGTTTGTATGAAGAAACCTGACTTCATGCGACAATTGACTTCAAACATGGTGAAAGCGCTTCAAATGAGAAATAATTAGATAAGTATTTTTTATAACAATCTGACGAGATCAACAATGGTTTAAGAAGAGCTTGATTTATTGGCCCCATTGACTTTAAACTTTCGTGAAAAGCTGCAGGGCCTTGCTAGTAGGTATTTCCTACTAAAATTTCATACATTGTCCAAACATATCGTTACTAGTCACAATACCCCAAACACCTTAACCACTTAATTGTAAAATGACAGATTTCTTGCACACCCTTCAATTGTTTTCGATTATTCCAAAACTATAGTACATGTTTTACTGCACCTGAAATATGTTGTTGCCCTCCGAGTTCAGAATCATGACACACTGATCGAAATGATGATGCTCCATGGTGCTGGTCGTGTAGAGAATGGCCAGCGGCGACTCGGTCTTCGTCTGGAATGCATTGTTCGTGCCGCGATGGTCCAGATCGTGGCACAGGCACGCCACCAACAGGCCCAGTATCTCCAGATCAGTCATGAAGCGCTCCATCTTGCCCGTCTTCAGCATGGCGAACATCGTCTGGGCCACGTTGAGCGCATGGCGCCAATTGTGGTACTTGACTGGACGGTAATTCTTGCGCACGCTCAGCACCCAGCGGCACAGCACCTGCAAATGAGCGCCATTAGTCGCATTGCCACAAGCCCCACCGCCCCACACCGGCACCATACATCGTAAGGAATTTGAAATTGCGTCACCAGATTGCACTGCATAAACATGCGCAAGACGGCGCGACAAGTGTCGTCATCACAGAGATCGAAATCTGACGGGCAAGAATGTTCCACATTAGTTTTGGGAGAACAACACAAAGAACTTTGTCGCTCACCAATAAACTTAAAACTGTACAAGTTGTATGTTTCGGCCGACTCGATTTTGTCAATCACCAATTTGTCGGTCTGATCCTGGCTGGCGGTGGCGTGATAGGACAAACACTCGAGCGCCACCTTCTGTTTGGCCATCAGCTTGCAGGCGTTCTCGTACATTTGTGTGTTGTGAATGCCCAGACCGCAGAATATGGCAAACGCCTCGAATATGGACACATCCGAGTCGGTGAAGGGCGACCCGTTGCTCTGCGGCGAAAAGCGGCAACGCGAAACGGTTAGACTGGCTGGTCGGCGTCCATGAGATGTTGTTGGCTTACCTTGTTGATTAGTTGCGCCACGCCGATGACCGTCTTCTGCGCATTCACAATCGGCATGCAGAGGATCGCCTTCGTGCAGTCGATCTCGTTCTCGGTGCGAATCTGATTGTGCTCCCGCACCCACTCGCGCACGTCGCTTATGTTGATCGTCTGTCCGGTGGTGGCGACAAACTGGGCTATTTGCGCCAGTGTCGAGTTGCTGAGATCGTTGACCGAGGGCCGTGAAATGTTGGCCGACTGATTCGAGTTGCCCAGCTCGAAGAGCACCGTGAAGCGAGTTCGTGTGCGTTCCTAAACGAAAATTAAGTACTTGTTTTGTTAGTACTTGTTTGACACCGAAGTTCTAATGTTGAGAGAGCAGAAACAGGTGGCCGAGTTGGGGTGGAATGAAACGTTTAAATTGTTGATATTTGTTTCGAATAAAAGTGCTTCACAGAATTTTAATTGCTCAACTATAAGTTTTAAAAAGTTGAAGAGGGCGTTTTGTATGAAATGACAATACCTTTTCCTAAGTAGAAACGAAAATTACTTGTTCGGTTATTATTATGACACCAAAGTTCCAACGTTGAAGGCTGGAGAGAACCAAAATAAGTGGCCAAGTTGGGTGGAAGAACTAAAATTTTTAAATTGTTGATATTTGTTTCGGATAAAAGTGATTGCTGTGCCATTTACAGAAGTTTTAATGTCTAACTATGAGTTTTAAAAAGTTTAAGGGAGCGTTTTGTATGAAATGGGACAAGAGGAATGGAGAAAATAAACACTATGAGGCCCGTCTTCTCTCAGCCTTTGTCTCATTTCATTTTTTCTAAGTGAAAACGAAAATTACTTGTTTGGTTATTATTATGGCACCGAAGTTTCAACGTTGAAGGCTGGAGAGAACTAAATTAATTGATCAATTTGGGGAGGTCTTTAGTGGGCGGAAGAACAAAACTTTTCAAATTGTTGATATTTATTTCGAAAAAAGTGATTGCTGTGCCATTTACCGAATTTTTAATGCTCAACTATGAGTTTTAGAAAGTTTAAGGGGGCGTTTTGTATGAAATGACACAAGTGGAAGGGAGAAAGTATAAACCATCAGCCATCTCTCATTTCATTTGAGGTTAACTCAACTCAGACCTGTCGATATTGGGCTTTATTTTGTTTCCACGGTTTATTGAACTTCTTAAGGGTTACATATTGTTGAAACAACAAGATACATACAACTATTGCAGGTACATGACATTATTTTAAACATATGTATATCGATTTAACTGTATATACCTAAAAATGAACGAACAATTGACGTTGTTGACAATATAACTGCTTTATTTATTTTATTTTATTTTATTTTATTTATTTATTTTATTTATTTTATTTATTTTATTTATTTTATTTATTTTATTTATTTTATTTATTTTATTTATTTTATTTATTTTATTTATTTGATTTATTTTATTTATTTGATTTATTTGATTTATTTTATTTATTTTATTTATTTTATTTATTTGATTTATTTGATTTATTTGATTTATTTTATTTATTTTATTTATTTTATTTATTTTATTTATTTTATTTATTTTATTTATTTTATTTTATTTATTTTATTTATTTTATTTATTTTATTTATTTTATTTATTTGATTTATTTGATTTATTTTATTTATTTGATTTATTTTATTTATTTTATTTATTTTATTTATTTTATTTATTTTATTTATTTTATTTATTTTATTTATTTTATTTATTTTATTTATTTTATTTATTTTATTTATTTTATTTTATTTATTTTATTTATTTTATTTATTTTATTTATTTTATTTATTTTATTTATTTTATTTATTTTATTTATTTTATTTATTTTATTTATTTTATTTATTTTATTTATTTTATTTATTTTATTTATTTTATTTATTTTATTTATTTTATTTATTTTATTTATTTTATTTATTTTATTTATTTTATTTATTTTATTTATTTTATTTATTTTATTTATTTTATTTATTTTATTTATTTTATTTTATTTTATTTATTTTATTTATTTTATTTATTTTATTTATTTTATTTATTTTATTTATTTGATTTATTTGATTTATTTGATTTATTTTATTTATTTTATTTATTTTATTTATTTTATTTATTTGATTTATTTTATTTATTTTATTTTTTTTAATTTATTTTATTTTATTTTATTTTATTTTATTTTACTTATTTGAGCCTTTATTTCAACTGAGCTATAAGTAAAGCTACATTTGCTTTTCATATTTTTTAGTTTTCATGTGCCTGTAGAAACATTAGTGAAACTAATATCTCTTTGTCTTTAAGTAAAATTAGACTTTTGTCAAATAAATACTAAATTTGTCTGTCATTCCAACTTTCGCCTGCGATAGCCATGAATTATTGTACACACTCACCTTATCCTCAAAGTCATCTCCGCCTTTAATGCTGCGACTGATGCGTCTTTGTATTTGATTTGGTTTTTCAATGATCTTTTCCAAGTGACTCTATATGTGTTGATTAAAATGTGTATCCCATTATAAAAAACCTACATTACTTGCCGAACTTACCGCTTCACAACAATCCAAATCCACCAAAAACACCGAACAACGTTCACATTTGAGCAGCTCTCGTGCCTCGGTCATGATTTTCGTTACCAAACACTCCAAGTTGTTCTGCTCCTCGAAAATACTGCGCGCCAAATTCAACAGTATCTGATTGCGTCTATACTCCTGGACGGACATTTCGAATAGTTGTGCGTTTTGTATGCCAATGCCGCAAAACGTCAAATACCGACGGAATATCTCCACATCGTGCTCGTCAAATTCCGTCGAGCCTGTGAACAGTTCGATTTCATTGCGAATTCCAGCCCAACTGGTCGTTGGTTCAACTTACCATTTGTCTTGTTTATAATTTGTGCCACGCCTATGACGTCGCCCTCATAGTTGCAAATCGGCATCGAGAGTATTGTGTTTGTTTTGTAGCCAGTCTTTAGGTCGATCTCACAGTTGAAGCGCGCATCCTTGTAGGCATCCCGGATGTTGATCATTTGCTTGGTTTGCGCCACCATGCCGGCTATGCCCACGCCAAACGGTATTATAATCTCTTCCGATTTGGCCTTCTTGACAGCATCCTTGAGCGCTGCAAAATGTGAGAGGAGAAATTAAACTGTTGCAATGCAATTTACCTGTTGCTCGACTGCCGAAGGCAATCAAAACTGTTGACAACACATTTCTCTGCTTTGCCACTTTTTCAATCAGGTTTATCTAATAAGTGGGCCACAGCTCATCTGTATGCGGCTGTATCACTCACCGGTCTTTTGTGTTACATCGAATAGTTTAGCAACCAGGTATTTGTTGTTGGGCGGTCCTTTTGCCAAAAACAATGAGCCACGATCCGCATGAGTAAGCAGGCCCACATTCACCAGTATTTTGTGACACAAGACATCAATGTCCAATTCATTGGCCACATCACGAATCAGCTCCATGAATAGCTCACCCTCATCCAATTCCATCAAATGGCGGCGACTGTCGGCCAGTGAATGGGCCGACGAGCTGGAGAACGAGCGGCTCTTCTGTGGTATTTGTGAAATGAGAGAAGAAAAAACCAGCAATCAAAAGAGTTCACTTAATTTTCGATTGTCGACGGTGAATGCGTTTTGGTTTGTCGAAAAGCTGCCAACGTTAGACAAAGCGAAGAGCACACAATTTGGACCAACTGAGCAATTAAGTTGAAGCGCGTTGAGGAGCGCTTGAAAGGTACTCGTCGTATAGAAAAAAGTGGGAGACAAAGTCAAAAATCGAATGAATTGTGAGATTTTTTGGAATCTGTTGAAAAGTTAAAATGCTGTTAGTAACTATTTTTTAATTTGTATGAACATAGTAAATAGGGGTTTTGCCTCTTCATTGATAGGCCTCAATTTAAAGCGTTCAATTTAAAGCGTTCAATTTAAAGCGCTGCCACATGTTTTTTGTTGCATTTCATTTCATACACTTTAAGCAGCGCCTTTTCGAAAATCCTTTTCACCCATAAATATCGAACAAATTGAGCGCACATGTGTAGTACACTTATCCACATGGGCATGTGGCATGCAACAATCCAATTTGTGCTTCCTGAATTCGTCGAGTGTGAGTTGCCACCGCTGTGCACTAAATGCTTATGAAAAATGAATAAAGTTCATACAGTCACGTTTGTATACACACACACACGCACACACACACACACACACGTTTACAATGTACATATGTACATTGTGCTGTAGAGAGCAAGAGGCAAACTCAAGGCAAGCACCTCAAATATGTACACTTTTCTAGTTGCACGCGTGAAGCCAAAAAGAACAATGAATTCTATCCAAGTTATCAGAATTGTATCTGTTGTGGCACGTTGCTAGGTTAAAGCTTATTGCTTGCGTTTAGGCGGCAATTTTGTTACACAACGCAAATGTTTCCCACACTTTGACTCTTTCCTTTCATACTCATGAAAGGAAAGAGAGTAGTAATAGTAGTTTGTATATAAACGTCGAATGACGTCGAATGCAGAGTCTGTGTTCAGTACTGAAATTAGCTGGGCAAAGCTTAATACTTTGATAGTAAATATTTGATAATAGTTTCTATTGGAATGATAAGTATAGGTTAAAGGATAAGTAGGTGTAGATAGGTTAAATTATCAGATGGTACACTGACAACATACAACACACATCCATTGTTGCAAGGAACAAAGTAAAACAAGAAATAAAAAAGAAAGAGAGGTGGCTGCCCTTCCTTTAACCCATTGCTGCCGGGTACCAGTTCCGCCCATACGATTTTGATTAAATTTCATACACGACCTGGAATTGACCCAGAATGATCAAAAACAATATTTCAGCTTTCTCTCTCTGCACGTTACTGAGATATTCATTGGGTATTTTGTACCCATTTGGCAGCAATGGTAGCTTTTTTTCCATACTTTTTAAAGTGCTCAGCTAAACACGTGAACAAAAGAAGTAAGGGAGAGGGCTGGGGTGTGAACCGGGTTTTGTTTTTCGGCTCTAATTTTTCTCAGAATAAAGATATCGAAAAATCGAAGATACCGTTGGAAAGGTGAATATATAACGCAACTTTGTTATGAAGACAGATTACCGTTTTGATTGAAATTTAACTCTCTACGTCCAATTTTCTAAGAACGTGATTTTTCGCTTTTTCAAAAAAGTGGCTGGGTTGTGAACCATCTGGAAAATCCCTATTAAAGTCAGAAAATACGAAGAAAACACCCATAATTTTTAAGTACATTGAGAATTTATTTAATCAGGAACCCTCAAGAGGTGAAAAAAAGTTATAATGACGCCTCTTAGGCCAAAAAATCGCAATGAATGAAACTGCTCAATTTTTTAAATTTTCATCCTAATCTGTGTCGGAATGTTTGCATGTGAAATACGAACGTGTTCTCGTATTGGCTCACTTCAAGTGAACACAACGAAATCGAGTTAAATTATATAAAATTACTTTATTTTAATATATCCGCCCATATTTGACAGTGTTAGAACAAATGTAGTACGAAAAACAGGTGGTTCATAACCCAGCCACCTCAGTGGTTCACAGCCCAACCACGATGCCATTTTAGAAACTTTAAAATAAACGACACTTCCAATCATAATTCGACATAAACAAATATTGCATCGTAAAATAGAATCAAAACACTAAATAAACATGTATTACACTGACCTTTTTGCAATAAGCTCAGTCACTAAGGTAGCACTTAAAAAAAAAGCCAACAAGTTTTCGCAGTCGATTTTCAAACACGATGTCTTTCAAACTCGATTGCTGCCACAAGCAATACGTGTTTGTACTTCGGTGTAACCACAAAAGCAGAGTCATATCATAAGACAAAATTGACAGTTGAAAGATTGGCGATATGTCAATTAGGGAAAGAAAAAACCGCAATGGTTCACACCCCAGCCTGGTTCACAACCCAGCCCTCTCCCTTATTGTTTACAGGTGAGTTAGGAGGCAGATTTTTGTGAGGTTCTAGGGTCACTACGTTTAACCACATTTTCCACCTCCGAAAAATTCACAATTTTTGGAGTCTGGTAACTCTAGCTAGATGGCGGAATTTTAGAGTGACCTCCACTAGGCTAAGGTAGTTCCATCTTTACCCCAACCATCCGTATCAATGATTTTGAGATATCTTACCACGAACTTGTCTGTGATTTTTTTAAAAAGTCAGTTTTTATGGGTAAAATTTTACCCATTAGGCAGCAATGGCTTAATGTCCGTATTCTCATAATTTCAAAGACTGCATGAAACCCAGCAAACATCTAACAAATTGAAGGGGGTACGAATTGACCAAATCTTGTCCACTTGCCCCTGAAAAGTGCCACAAAGTATGTGAGGAAGCCTCGATAGTCCAGCAGGTAACGCTTGGCACCAAAGGCTCTAGGTTCGATTCCCAGTTCGGACTGAAAAGTTCGTTTCTAATTCGTTGATGAGAATTACAAGAAACACACAAGCCAGGCAAATGGCAAAATCTTTAAATGTTAAAAATATGAACTGTCAAACGCAGTTGGAAGTCGAAGTTAAGCTGTAGATCCCTTCCATCTTTTTCCATCCGTTTCAATATTTATATCATTTTTTAACACAAACGGGTGAATTTTGTGTAATCACAGTGAATATTCGTGCAGTGCCCGACCGAATATTCGGTTTCGGTTTTGGCCAAAAAATACCCAAACGGCCGAAACTGAAACTTTCTAGAATATTTTTTACATTTTATTGTGTAGCGAGTGAACAGCTAGTTAGTGCATCCGATCCGATATATAGTGAAAGGATGAAAATGAGAATTTAGATGTCACCAATGAAAATAAATATTATTTTTTCTTAGAATATAATATTAAATTATTTAATATTGAATATAAGCGAGTAAGATACGAAAGGTTTATTTTGTTATGTTTATGTTAAAAAAAATGAATGAATTGTTTTTATTAATAGGTATTCATTTATTTATGTTATGTTTGTTTGTTTGTTCTTTATTTACTTAAAGTAAAATTCGTTGAACAATTTGTTGAAAAATTTTGATTTTAATGCTTGATGTGGTGATTTTTATTTCAACTTGAAAGTTGAGTTTTCAGTTTCGGCCGATTATAATTATTAAAAAAAACCAAATTCGGTTTCGACTCAAAAAAGTGTTTTCGGTCGGACACTGCAGTAATCTATACGTATGTCACACACACCGAGGCATGTAGTCACCGTAACCTAACCTAACCTAACCTTTCAAAAGGTAAGAACTTTCTTTCCTCTCTCGGTTCTGTCATATTATTCTTCATGCTTGTTAAGTTTTGATGGTAAAAATGGAATATTGTTGTATTCTTGTATCTATGAAAGAAATTTTGCGGAAATTTTACACATCTTGCTGCAGTGGTGCACACAAGATTTCATTTGGGGGAGATTTTGCGTACAATTTTTGAACCAAATACCATTAGAAACCATATTTTGTATTAGCAATTTTTGTGTTTGGAGGATTTGAACCCCTAATCCCCTCTTGTGCACTGCTCTCCTGCTGAAAACGCTACCGTCGAAACGAAAGTAGGTTTTATCTATATTTTAGTGTTGGCTATTACGAGGATTCGAACCTAGGTCGGTCATCATTGTATACTCGTAATCCAACGCCATCCATCGCCATCAATAACAAAAATTTTTTCAATTTTCAAATAAAAAATTGCTGTATTTTCGAGTCTTTTTCACATACTTTTCAAAAGTTTCAACATAAAAGTGGGTCTTTTGAACTGAAGAATGAGCGACTGTAAAATGCTGAAAAGCATAATTCCCGAATCTATGAAAAGTTAGTATGAAGGGTTAAAGTTATGTTTACGGCTAAAGCTAAAGCAACGATTTATGGGTTTAATTTAAATAGGCACCAACAAATTAAAATTTTTAGAAGTGAAAAGCAAAATTACACAAATTTTTCTGTTATCCCCAAAATAATTTTTAATAATTTACAGCGATATCAGGGAAAGTTTGTGTTCTAATTGAAGTCGACGAATTGAGCGCATTTGCTCAAAAACCTGCGTCTTTAATAATGGTTAAATAAAATCAAAAAGTGATAATTTTGTATTTTTCCATAAATATTAAATAACTTTTCTATAACTAAAAACTTTGATACAAAATTTATTTAACCCGTTTTAAGCTAAAGTTGTTAAAAAGTAAACTGGCTCTAGAACTTCAACAAAGAGGCATGGCGACTTTAAATATCTTGTGCACATTTCTTTGGCAAGTGTTTCATAATTTTAATACGAAAAAGTAATATCGAGACAAAGTGTCAAAAGGGTCGAAAGCATTGGCGGATTCAGGGGGGTGTTTTGGGGGTTGAAACCCCCCCGAAATATTTGGATCGTCTATAAAACTGCATACAAATTAAAAGACATTTTACAAATATTAAAGAATTACTTTTTGAAACCACCCCCCTCCCCCCCCGAAATATTTTTCTGAATCCGCGCCTGGTCGAAAGGGTAAAAATTAATACGCAGTATTTTTCCAGTTAAAAAGATCTGTGATAAGAATGAAATTTTTTAAGGTAGTTAGAGAAGCGTATTGATTCATTGAATTGATTTATGGAAAAAATCGATTTTGAAAAATTTTGTATACACATTGAAAAGTTCAATACCAAATAAGGGAAATCTCAGTCATTTTCACATAAAAGTTGATTAGATTTACATACATTTCATAAAAATACATTTCTAAGATTTCTTAAATGCCAAGCAATTTACTAAAACAAACTTTTACATATTGCCAACACAATCTGATTTTTTAACTTTCAGTCAATGTGCCTTAAAATGTTTAAATTGCACTTTCAATGCCTACAACAATCATGATTAAATATTTCATTAAAAGTGCCGTTGGAAGCAAAAGTTACGCCTGAATTATTGAACCACATTAACTCGCTTCAGCACAAACTCATTACTTTTTCATTTGCAACGAAAAGCAATCGAACAACTACAATGAAAATAATATCAACAACAATAGCGACGTACGCAAAATTGCTTCGCAGGAAGCAGACTTTCGTGGGCCGCTTTCCACCATTTCTGAACCAAAATTCTAACCTTTTTCATTCGGCTGTGTGCAGGAACCAGAAAAGAGGGACAGAGGCGTCGGTAAAAGTCGACCACGGACTGCCGACAAATGAAACATTTTTGTCGCGCTTAACTTAAACGAGCCAATTTAATTTTGCATTCGCCAAGCGCCGCAGGTTGCTTAACCGTTCGGCGTTGAGCGACAGCGTTGAGTGCCGCCCTTCGAGGCGATGCCGTACGCAAGGGCCGCCAATAATGAGCAGCAAAACCAAAAATAACGACAATAACACAAATTCAGTTAATAAATTAGAATTCAATGCTGCGTTAAGTGGCTGACTGGGGATCGCGGTGGCAGTGGCAGTGGCGGCAAATGGCAATGGGCCGACCTGAGTCATTCGGTGTTGCGTGTTGTTGAAGCATTTAATGGCGTTTTTGGGCCAACATGGAGGAGAGCAAAAATTGGAAAAAATATGAAACGGCAAGAAAACATTTGCTTGATGTGTTCACAGTAATTTAGTGCGAGGACACAACTAAAACAAACTCGCACTCACAGTTGGCGGCGGTTTGCGCGTTCAGTGGGCACTTGAATCGGTGGAGAACAGCGCAGAAATGATTGATTGAGGTGCGCAGAAATGTACAATGTATTTTTTTTTACATATAGAACAGACCATTTCATTTTTTTTTATAGAACTTGTGTGACATGCACAATTAAACAAAGCGACAGAAAGAAGGATTATAATTAATCGTATTCTTTCATTAGAAGTTTTCTTGTAAAGCAATTGAATCATAAGAGGGTTTAATAGAATAACATCCCTTTCAATTGTTGCTGTGAGAATTTTTTTGAATTTTATTGCAATGTGCAACAAAATTTAAAAAATTTTAAAACACACGAACAAATTGGGGGCAAAATAAAGTTAGTGTTTTTTCAGTTTTCCACCATGATGCGTCAGGATTCTATTTAAAAGGAAAAAGATAAAGTTTCAAGGACATGATATTAAAAATTTTTTTTTGTTATTGAGTGTAATGTAACTAGAATATCCATATGGGTATCAACTGAAAGAGAGAATTCCCCAGAATTAAAAAATTAAAAAACAAAAAAACTTTTAATTATTTTTTTTTTTAATTTTTTTTTTTTTAATTTAATTTTTTGAATTTAATTTTTTGAATTTTATTTTTTTAATTTAATTTAAAAATTTAAACAAAATTTAGTTAATTAATTTTTTTTTTTTAATTTTTTGTATATACAAAGATTTATCCTAAAATATTCTTGAAATTTTCTAATAGTTTTCTTTGACAAAATATGTCTGAAGGACATAATATGTGCACTAAACTTCCTCAAATGTCGACCCATTAAAAAATTATTTTAAAAATTAAGCTTGCTATGGAATATCAATCTGGATATAAAACTAAAGAGAAATTTTATGTATAAAAACGAATAAGTAATAAAAGTGCTCTTTTGTAAATTTATCCTCAAATATCATTAAACACTTCAATAGATTTTATTTTTTTTTTAATATGTCTGAAGGACTAATATGTACACTAACACATCCTCAAGTGTCGTCTTTCTATTAAAAACAAATATTTAAAAAATTGAGCGCAATGTAGAATGAAAAAGAAAATTCCTCAGAATTGAAACAAATATTAATTTGTTGTTGTGCAAAGACGTATGAGTATTAAAAAGTGCTTTTAAAACCTTTATACTTAAATATCCTTGAAAATATCCAATAGTTTTGTTTGAAAAAAGTCAAGGTCTAATATGAACACCAACGTCCTCATTATTAGTTTAGGATACACAAATTTTAATACTTCTTTCTTTAAAACAAAGAATTTGTTGCATCGCTCTACACACATACATAAAATAATTAACACATGAATATAATAATGAACGAAAACATGAATAAATCCTTTAAAATTTCTTAGAAACTTAGCCGAAGTTAACTAATAAAACGAATTTGCATTGAAACAACCTTAAACTTTCGGCATTCTAGAGAATTTCTCTAACTAAACAGGCGCCAGTTCAGAACTATGATTGGTGTTTTAAAGGGTCACAGTTTAATTGGCACCCGAACAAGAAGGTTGGAACTGTTTTCAAACCACTTCTGTTGCAGCTGAATGGACAAGGAAGAGGAAGAAAATATATTTAACCTTCTTTGTTTTATCCAGAAAAGAATAAAATACCCAAGCAAATTCTTCTTCGACACTCTAAGGAATGTATTCGATAAGACTATTTGCTGTCTACTAATCTTCGTTAGAAACTCTAACTGGTTCAATGAGTAAACGGCCTTATGCTCAACTGAATGAACTTCAGGGCCTAAGTGAACTCCGCCTCCGCTTAGTTGAAGTTCAATAGAATTTCGCACATTTGTTGCTGCAACCTTCGGAGAAATATGACTTGAACATTTCTGTACAAATTGTTAGCACTGAAATGCTCAAGGCAGTCAAATTGCCTACATTAATGTTTTTTATTATTTTATTTCATTTCAAGATATTTTCTATTTACTATGTTGTAAGCTAAATTAAAGGCAGAAAACTCAAGTAATTATTTATTAATGGAAAGTTGAATTGGCCAATTTTTGTGTTGAAAGGCCAGTTTTATTAAACAGAATTCATTTGAAATGCAAACTTTAAAACATTCAACAAAGATCAATGCACAGCATTAGTTATCAACATAAAGTGGCCGACAATAAGCCGTCCGCCTACTCAACATTTAAAATTCAAATCAATTCAGCTGCATTGCAAAAGTTCTCCCACCACAAACTATGCTCTTAAATACTTTTCCATCTTACTTGTGGAAATATTAAATTTATGCCAATCCGTTTGCTGTGCTCCACTGCCAATCGAACACTTCCAGCATGAATGCAATCACAGAGATATCAATGCGGCTGCCGCCACTGAACCACAAACAGCTCAGAGCGCCGAATACACACAAACGCACACTTGGATGTTTACATATGAAGCGATATGATCAAATGGCAGTGGGAAAATAAATCGAAGATTGCACTCGGCAAAAATATTTATTTTTTCTTGCAGTCACAAATCAAAAATGTAAATTTACTTGAATACGACAAGTCGAGCGGCGTTGGCAAACTGTGATTTGCAGTTTAATGAAATGCAACAAAAGGTTTGCATGCATCGAAAGGAAAAAATATAATTTATTAGTGAATGTTAGAGGAATGCAGGATATTTATTCCAATGAAACAATTTTTCAGCGTACACTTTTGTTGATTTTGGCATTTCTTTGTTTCCTCTTCCACTTGGCCAGTTTGTTTCAAAAGACCTCACTGAATAAATCTTTTTACTCATGAGCTCAGCATGTGGAAAGAAGCCTCGATTGAGCACTTTTTTCTTTCTAGTTGTAATCTATAATCGTGTTCTCTTTTTAATCCCTATCATCCCTTTTATCCCTTCATGATCGTAGACTTAACTTATTGTACACTAAATACAAAAGAGTCGCAACTTAAAAGTTGCCAAAATTAAAGTTTTTCCATAAATCACTTCACACTATTACACATCTCTAACTACTTTAAAAATTCTCATTATTAACACCGTTTTCATTAAATGTTTAAATGTTTTATGTTAATTGTTTTGCTTTTGCAGAACTTACATTTTTTGCCCTCTGAAAATGTGATATTTTTGAATTGCGACATTCGACGGTTTTTTCGGGTTCCAACCTTTCATCCTCAACGCAAAACTATTCACTAGCATTGGGAATAGTTTCCTTCGTTTTATCTCCAGGCTGACATCAAGTCATCATTATCAGCCAAGGTAGACGAATTTAAAAAAAAAATGCCTATATGACCTCAACGTGAGACCTTAGTCGCTGCAAGTCCCTATAGACCCATGTCTCATGTATATACCTCGTTTTGCTCTCGTTTACCACCAGATCCATTTTTTTAATATCCGTAAGCGGTTACATTTAACAAAAAATCTCAAATACTTTATGCAATTCATACCAATTGCTATCTTCGAATAGGGTAACAGTAGTAAAAGACCTACAAAATTGTTATTTTTTAAAATAAAATGTCGCAACTTTAACAAAAGTGATGAATGATTTTAAAAATTTACCTGCTACAGTCATGAAGCGACAATCAAAGTCACACACACACTGCAGTTTTCTGTTTTTATCAGCGAATGTGCACCGGAAAATGACAGCTCAAGTATCAACAAAAACAAAAACGCAACTCAGAAGGTTGTATCGAACAGATATGTCGTGTCAAATGTTGCAGTTGGAGCAGGTGTCAAGTTGATTGGGCAAATATACACACATACATACATTCACAGTGCATGTATATGCAAGTGTATACAATAAGCACGTAGATGTGGTATGTGTACATACATACAAACATATATACAATAATATTTATAACTGCCGTTTTGCAGCTCACAGTCGCTGCCAGCTCAGTAGGACATATTTGATCATTCGAGAAGAAATTGAATTGAAACATTGATGTAGTTGAATGATTGCGTGATTTAAGTGCTAAAACTTAAGCAACCCTATTGCGCCAATAATAATAATAAAGGGTACCAAATATGAAGTATCATTAATCTCAAGTGGAAAGTAAAAATATTTAAATTTTGTTTATATTTTGATTACAACATTATTACAAAAATTTAAATGTTTATAAATATGCATAAATGTTGCGCCAATAATAATAAAAGGAACCAAATCTGAAGCATCTATTAATCTCAAGTGAAAAGTAAAAATACATAAATTTTTTTATATATTTAAACTACAAAATTAAAACAAAAATGTATATCAAGTCTCAAACAACAATTTATTGAAAGTCATTCAAAGGTGGTTAAACAAAATTCTAAAAATTATTCAGAAAATGTTTTTGTGCATATATTTGTTTCTTTCAGCTAATGTTCTACAGTAAGAAGCAATGTTGCAATAGTTGCAGTGGATGCACTCAAATTTATGCTAATAAAATTCTCTTTGAGCTCTTCTTAAGGTAAAAAAATAAAGATACTAGTAAACGAAATATTTATTTATTTAAAATTGTTATTTCTAAATATACTCAAGTGACAATATCCAATGAAATGAAGAAATCAAATGTGATAATTTTAATACATAAATAAGTTTCCTCAAGTCTTGGCTTTTGCTTTATTCCTACGTGTGTTAACATAATGATGCAATTTTATTTATATACAACTTTTTTCAAACTCAAACCCAATTCTTTTGCAGCTCACAAATGCTTTATTACCCTATAAGCATATTCATTTAAAATTTCGAAACATTACTATGGACATAATTTCCCTACGGTCGTGCAACACATTTCATTGTTGTCGCGCTGACATCGACATTGACAGCAGGGGAAATGCTGCACGAGCAACCATCAAAGAACAAAAGTCATGAAATGAAACATTAAAAAATCATACTTTTGTACAGCAGTTGGCACTAATGGCATCAACTATTTGCACAAAACATTCAAGTGATGAAAACATTTCAAATGTCACTTCTCAAAGCAGACAGCCGGAGAGAACAATGTGTTGTATTGTGTTGTGTTGTTGACGTAACGAAACAACTTTAACCCACTTCTGTAGAACAGTTCGGCCAATCGGTGGCTGGTACAAACTATTTCAGTTTTCCTTCTCTGCTTGTTCAGTTTTTGGTTCACACCATACGTGAACGATATGAAGAGATATTGGGATCGACCCAATTTAGTGAATATCTGTCAAATAAATTTAGTCATTCTAGCTGAGCGAACATATCTACTGAAAGGATCTGCCCAGTGTTGCCAGATATCTGAAATGACTTTCTTCTAAATCTTAAAAAAATGCCGAAATTTTATCCCAAAAGTAAAAAAAATTTCCTAAAATTGTTTTATTATTTGCGTCATTTTACAAAAATAAAACTTCTCATGAAAAAATAAAAATAAAAAATAAAAATAAAAAATAAAATAAAAAAGAAAAATAAATATAAAATAATATATACAATATATAAATAATATCAAATTCGTTATCCAAAAATCTCCTAAAAATCCGCTAAAGATCAGAAAAATCCTCTAACATAAAATATAAATCTCCAAAACTTTCTTCTAAACAATTCTTCCTCCTAAACAGTTCTTCCTACTAAAAAACCTCCTAAAAGGCTAAGAATCTCCTCAATCTAGGAGAAAATCTCCTGATCTGGCAACACTGGATCTGCCATCTTTTGAGAATCAGAATCATATGGGTCTCGGATATGTTTATAAAAGAAAATGTTTCCAGTGCCCACCTCTTTCTTAGTGGACTTCAGTCGCAAGTGCACAAAATTCACTTTTGAATGAAAATCTCAACCACTTTCAACGAAAAAAGCCCAAGGACACAGCCCGGGTGAACAGTGCCACCATTGGGAGATGTAATTAATGCAACAAAATAAAGGCGCTGCAGCAAATTTCGCGCAGGGACAATGTGCGGTACGGTGTCGGAGGGGAGCGCAGCGCGTGTGGCGCATTGCGGCGTCAACAATTTCGCAGTTCATTTGCGCTAAACGAACCGAACGTGACGGCACAAACTACAGCAAAGTGCCGATGCTTTGTATGCGGCGACTACGTGTGAGTGGCAACGTTCAGCGCGCAGTATGGACGACCATTAGTGCACAATGTGCCATGCCAAATGCTAAAGTGCGGTCGGGCCGAAGACGCTGTGCACTCATTTATGACAAAAGTACTTTTGTCAAGAACGCTAAAACTATCGAATGCAAGATGGCGTGCCGAGCTGCGCCTCAAACAAACAGAAAAATCAATGCCAGCGTGCCGAACAAAAGACACTCGTCCTCGGCTGCCTAACCGTGCAGACAAAGAGCAAACTTTAATCGCTGCAGTCACTGCATGGCGCAGCCCCAAAGCACATCGTAAATTAACTTTAAAATTCGTTCAACTTTCACGCACACAAACACACAAACACCCCACTCGTACGCAAGCAAGTGTGTGTGTGTGTGTATGTGTGGATGTGTGCGCATGATGGAAGCGCCAGCGGCGAGCGAAAACAACATTGTGTTGTTGTTGGTTGTGCGCTTTCAATTTTGCTGCTCAAATTTTCAACAACAAAGCAAAACAAAGTAACAACAACAATGCTCAATTCAGTGTTGGTTTAAATTTTGTTTGCCATAACAATTTGCGCAAACAAAACGCAATTACAGCTACAGTAACAACAACAATAACAGCGGCTTGCACTTTAGTTTGCCAAGCAACCGCCAACAACAATGGCAACAACAAGTGCACAAGTTTACGCGCACCGACGCGGCAGCAACAACAACAGCAACGCGACGGACAGATTAACCGCTACATGTAAAGTTTGTAGCCCATTTAAAGCAACTGGCAGCCGAAAACAAAACACAATTAGCAAAAAACATTGCGAAAAGTTTTTCATTGCTTGCGCCGCGGTGGCTGACTGCGGCGTTGCAGGCAACGTGTTCGAGTGTCTGCAGCATGTTTTAATTACGCTTTTGAGCAGCCTTTTCTCCGTTTGTGCGCTTTCAGCCGTCTGCCATTATGCGGATTCCCCGCGAGCAGCCAAAAACTGTTGCGAACACAACAGAATTCTTTGCTGCAGTTTATGTCTTTAGCAAATTAATTGCTCATTGTCGATGGCGCTACCCGGAAAGTGAACGAAGCGGACTGTTTATAAGTATGGAAAAAAGGCGGAAGGTAACGTAGGCTTTTTGTGTAATTTACACAGTTTAATGATTCCGCTGAGGGCAATAAAAACTAAAAAGGTAAAGATTTTTATCGTTGAAAGGGAAAACAAATTTGCTTAACCCTAAAATGACCACAATGGTCTGCTAGTCCAGTGTTTTGATCGCACCGTGAACGACATGAAGAGATATTGATAAAATCTACCGATTTTAGTGGATATTTGTCAAATGAATCTTGTCATTCTAGCTGAGCAAACGTCCCCAAAAAAAGGAACATATCCACTGAAGTGATTTGCCATCTTTTGAGAATCAGAATCATCTGGGTCTCGGATATGTTTAGAAAGGGAAATGTTTTCAGTACCAAACTCATAGAACTCGGAAGTACTCAAAGGATTTGGCTAAATGTAATTGTAGAACTAACTGTTGAACCCGATAAAATAAATCTGTGGCATTTTGACAAAACAACCCAAGTCTAATTTTCAAAATGTTCGAGAGCGGAAAAACGGATAAGGTGCAGACCAAATCTCATACAAAACTCGAGAAAAGTTAAAATTATACACGTCATATCTCTGTAACTACCCACGAAAAGTTACTGTAACTGTACACCAAAAGAAGCGTCTTGAAATTGTTTCTTTATGAATTGAAATTGGAAATTTGACTTAAGTCGACTTAAGTGCTTTTGTCAAAAGTCCACAGAAATGAAAATCATCATAGCAAAAGTTGATAGAAAAAAAAAATTATTTAAAATTGAAGAACAACTAAAATAACCGCTATGGTCTTTCTAGTGTTAAAGAAAAAAATTTGTATTAATTTCGGAATTAAACAAATAACTTTTTCTTTAATCTTTGGTAATTAAAAACTCTTTGCAACATTCTCGAAAATGTGCACTTTTATTGGCACATTTGGCTTTATTCGTCTCGTTTAGTGTTGCGGAAAATATCAAAATTATGCACAAAATACTTTTATAAAAAGAAAAGTTAAACACTTTCAAGGTTCCGTACGTATTACCAAGGAATAGAGATTAAAGAAAGTTATGATCAGTCGGCCAGACAGACCTCTCTTTCAGTACGTGGGCAGTACGATAAGTACTTAACCCCATCGCCCGGTGGTGCCACTATCGTAAGAGAAATTTACTATCGTGTAGTACGTCCTCGTAGACGGCTACTGTCAAAATTTCAGCCATATTGGATTTGAAGTTTTGTTTTGACCGCGTGTGGAAACGAACGTGTCCGCGGATTTTAGAAAAATGGAAAAAGAGCAATTTCGGTCGGTGATTCGCCAAATTGGTCGCGTTAGGCTACGAACAGCTGCCCCATCCACCGTATTCTCCAGATTTGGCCCGTGTGACTTCTTTTTGTTTCCAAATTTGAAAAAGTCACTCGCCGGGCAGAAATTTGAGTCGAATGAGGAGGTTATCGCCGCCACGGAGGCCTCCAGAAAACGTATTTTTCAGACGGGTTAAAGAAGTTTGATCATAGCTGGGTCAAGTGTATCGAATTGAAAGGAGACTACGTTGAGAAACAAATCGCCACTTTTCCAAAATTTTCGTTTTTCTTTTGTAGGCTAAGTACTTATCGGAACACCCACGTACTTATTCAAATCTTACTACTGCTTTTAGGCAAATCTTCTATTTCTTCGAAGAAATTAGGTTGGGTTAGGTTAGGTTTTGGTGGCTGCCTCTATATGAAAAAACACTCGGAGTAAAACCCATTGTAACACCACATATTTCACCCGTTTTTGAAATGTGTATGGAACACTGTCTTTCCAACATATCGCTCCTTTGCTGCAAGAACGTCATAACTCAAAACAATTTTTTTTTCAGTTCATGGCAACCCTGTGTGTATCTGCATATGATCTTTTATTTGTCAAAACCACTTTGTAAAATATTCAATACTTTACTCATAAAACGACATGAAACCTTTTTTGATACCTTGAATTGCCTGTAATGGTAAACTTTAAAATAGAATTTTCTCGGAATGTTGTAGTTTTGAGTTATGACGTTCTTGCAGCGAAGGAGCGATATGTTACACCACACATTTCAAGCGGATGGGAAAAGGGAGGGGAAGGGGACCTACAGTTTAACGCCGAATCCGAAAGAAGATTGGCAGTTTTTTGTTTCCTTCACACAAGTTTTTATTGCCTCCAAATTTGTATTGCCTCCACTTGTGCAATTCTTGTAATTCTCATCTGCAATTTTTCCTACACTGCACTCAGTGAAGTGGGTAAGAAGAAGAGGGCTTTTGCGGGCTGAAAACTCCAAAAATGACTATATTTTTTCAAATTGTGAGTGACAATTATGGTTTTGCACTCCCATAAATTTGTGATTTTTTTAATTCAGCTAGAATCCCAGACCCCAAAATTGTAGCACAGTATTATTTTGTCGTTTTTTTCACTCATTTCCACAGCTTTTATACAACTAAAAAGAAAGTTATTTTTTGAACCCATGCATGTTCCAAACACTTTCCAACTCTCACAATTTCCACCATCATCACAATACTAGCATCTTCCTCCTCGACCTCTTCAGTGCTTCAACCACTCTAACGCATGACTCCCCTTCACTCTATTCGCACCGAATTACTCATTGCCAACAACTTACATGTATAGGCGACGATGCCATCCACTGCTGAAACAGATCCGACGTCACCGATGGTCGTTTCGGCGGCTTGCGGCTCTCGATGAACTCGTGCAGTCGGGCCAGCGCTTCCGGCGGCGCGCGTTCGGTCAGCCACTTTTCAAACGCTTCCGGTTTCTCCTCGAACAGCCGCGCCACCTCGTCCACGTCCTGTTGTGTTGCTTCACGCACACCACCGCTCGACTTGCTGCCTCTCGCACGACTGCTCGCACCAGCCGCACCGCCACTGCCAACATCTGCCGCCGCCCCATGCACCGAGGGACTGGTGCAGCTAACCGGCGAATTCAGCGTTGTGTTGGCTGCGCTGCTGGTGGCCGAGCGGCCCAGCGTTGTCATATCGGTTACTGAGGCGGAAGCGGAAATCAGGCCACTGCTGCTGCCGCCTCCGCCGCAGCTGCTGTCGCTCGAGAGCGTCTTCTGCGGCGCACACGACGAAGCGGCAGGTAATTGCGGTGAACTCACTGCACGGCTGCCGGTCACAGTGCCAGCCGACACGTTGTCCTCCGTTTGATTGTGGCTTGTCGTCGTCGACAGCGCCGTCGTCGCACTGTCGCCATTCGCGTACGATTTACTGGTGTCCGCAGCGGCGCCGACACTGACGCCATCTTGCGCCGAGTTGGTTTTCGCCAGCGCGACAGCTGTTGTTGACACATCTGTCATTTTGTACTGAAAATGTCAACTGCCTCTGCTCGTGCATTAAATTACTTGAGGAAATCATTGGCGGCGGAACGAGTTGAGTGTCCGCGTTGTTGGGTTGCGCGTTCAGCTTCCGACTGGCTGACTGGCTGCCTGCTTGATTGCCTGAACTGTCGAAAAACTGTCGATGCAAGCCACCTTTCACCCGCACGTGAGCCAATTAACAATGTTTCGCTCCGCCAGTAATATGTCCGTTCAAATTTATTGCGGCTGCATTGCGCCCGCGCCTGCGTTTCCTATCGCTTGCGCGAGCGACGAACCTTTGCCACAATTGATGAGTGCGCCAGCCAACTATCGACCTGTGGTGTCAGTCAGTTGCGCGCGGGTATCTCCGATTACCCGCCCGCTGACGTGCCGCACAAACGCGTCTAATTGATCACTTGTTGTAGCCGTTGTTGCCAATTGGCAATGCTGTTAACCTCTTGTGGCCGTCTAGAATTTGGTTGCTGCGCAGCGTTGTTGCTTTGGCCCGATTTGGCCGCTGGCTGTGCGTGTGTGCGCAATACAAAAGCACAAATCCTTCTCCTGGCAACCAATTGAAATCATTTCACCGTTTAACAGCTCAACGCTTGTGTGTCGCTCGAGTGGTGTTCAAGTGGCTTCGCAGTCCATGTGCCGCTTTGCGTTCGATTGTGTGTGTTTCAATTAGCTCGGCCCGGATGGTGCGGCACAGGATTGCGCTATCGAGAACAATAAAAGAGTAATAGAGAAAAATTTGTAATGATTTGTTTTATTTGTGGTTTACTGGTTTATTTCTGTGCTGTTTTTGTTTACAAAAGTGAACTTGACAAGGCTTTTGTGCAGTTGAAGGACGCTTTTGAAATGGCCAGCTAAATATTTACGCAGACACAACGACAATGACACATTTTGCGCCAGTCTGAAGGACAGCGATTTAGTGAAGCAAAATAAAGCTTAACTTTTTTGAGACTTGCATGCTTTTTATGCGCTTACGGAATAGTAAAAAAAGATGTGCTTAAAAAAATATAAAGAACACAAACTTGAAAGTTGCCACTAAGCCACCTTCCAATGTCCTAAATCAATATCAAGCACACACAAAAATTGGTCCATAACTCTTGCAGCAACTCGTTAGTAAAATTTACTCACATGCAGTTTATTAAGTCTATGTAGGAAATAAATTTGTGGAAAAGGAAAAAGCACGAAATATTTGAAAGCAGCTCGAACGGTTACTGAGACAATTTCACACATTGCTGCACACATTTTGGTGCTTCGCTGCCCGTAAGCTGCCACATAAGCCTCGGTAAACAACCGCAGCCGAGCGTGTGTCTGGTGTGGTTTGTCTCGCAATTTATTGCCCAATTCAGCAGCCCAACGCTGCTGTGCGTGATAATCCAATTTTATTAATGTGGTTTATTTTGATTGCAGCCAAACTTACAGCGCCGCCCAGCCAAGCCAGCAAAAACGGCCAACCGGCTGACAGATGGCGGCAAAAACAGCTGCAGCGGAAGTGAAAAGCGTCGAGCGCGCCAACATCAACGCCCATACCAACAACAACAACAACACCAACAACAACAGGAAACGTGTGCCAGCCACACTATCGCCGTCATCAACACCTCGCCGTGAAGTACGAACGCATAACGGCACTCGAAAAGGCTTTCAAACGCATTTGCCGCAGCCACTAAAGCAGCAGCAAGGTTGACTGGGCTGCGGCCGTTGCAGCAAAAAGCAATTGCAGTTAAAACTTTATGGTTATTGCATGCGAGACGAATTGCTGGCGAATGCAACTTCGCAAAGGCGCTGACAAAATGCGCCGTAACACCGAGCAGCCGATGGGTGCTCAGTGCGCTCACAAACGACACTAAATTTATGCAAATTACTCAGATGAAGCAAAAATTCCGTCTTTATTTTTCATTTTGTTGGGTTGTCAGCAGCAGCGGCAAACGTGCACGTGCGCTCTCAACTTTAGTAAATTCGCTCACGAATGTGAAAATTACCAGCTAATTTGCATTATCTCTCTCGGCGGTATTGTTGAATTTTATTCAAGGAAATTTATACATTAAACTCGAGCTTGGAGATGTGAATCTTTGACGAAAGCGAAAACTGGAAACTTAATGTTGGTTTTTATGTATCTTGCATAAGTTTTGCTTGAAAATAGTTTTTGTTCGTTTGACTATTGTGTTGGAAACTTCTAGTTGCTTGTGCTACTGTCAGATGCATCAGGGAATTTTATGGCCTAAATCGACTAAATGCTTTGAATGCGATGATGTTCTGAATGTCGTTTAGCAAAAGTTATCTATGGAATCAATCAACATAAAATACCAATGTCAACAAATTTAATAAGTGAGCCCTGTCAATTCAATTAATTCTTAGAGACTTCTAGTTCAAGAGTCAAGATTGTACAATGAAAAGATTATTAAAGACAAATTTAAATGCCGTCCAACTCATTTGAATTTTTGATCACTTTTGATCTGTTATTTCTGTAGGATTCACTTGTTTCGAGTCGAATGTCAAAGAAGGTCAATCAAAGATTAAAGGTCGCTATCTGCCTTTGATAAGAAAAGAATCACAAGAGTTCGCTTAGTTGGCGAAAAAACTTTAAATTTCAATGCTTATCTTCATATTTTTTCTTATTTTCAACATTATTTCCACTAAATTCGAGGATCCTAATTTCAGGTCAATTTGCTGACCATTTCTGGTCAATTTGCGCATATCTTGAGATACACATTTTTCCTTCAAAACTGACTCTTTTTGAGCACTTAGCAACAAAATTCAAGAAAATATCAAAAAAATCATCAAATCAGTTAAGAATTACAGCTATATCAATCACGATATATCCTACATTGGTCCTCAAAGAGTTAAAGTGCATACAATTGTTGTTTTAGTTAAGAATTACAGCTCAGTCAATTTTGTACAATATATCCTACATTGGTCCTTTAAGAAGTAAAAATTCAAAAATTTTTCTTTGGTCCTTTTTGAAAGTTTTATGAACAATAAATTGATTTTATGGAAAGAAAACATAAATTATAACAACAAAAAATTTAAAACGTATTACTTATTGAAAATTTCCTCCGCAGAAGCAACGTCACTTGCTTGCTTTTCAAACTCTTGCAAAAGAGCTGCTTTCAAACAGAATGATACAAAACAGCTACTAAATAAAGATAAGAAAACAGTTTCATAAAAGGTGTGTTATGTTTAAATAAAAAATAATAAATAAAAAATCTTAGAAAAACTTGTACCATAAATCGTACAAATTTCAGGAAGGGGTTAATATAAGCGATACAGCTCACAGTGACTCGTTCCATAGACAATATTCACAAAAATTAGTCTCAAAATTTTACAACGTTGTTGTCATTTGGAAGGTAAAACTCTAAAACTAAGAAAATCCCAGAAAATCCGTGCAAAAAATAGTTATCTGCCCAAATTCGAAGCTTTTTTCCCCAAAAAATTGAAGCCCATTTTTTTTTTTTAGTCGACTGAGTAAAAAAAATCTTAAAAATTCATCGTTAGTAAAAAGTTGTTAAAACTTTCAATAGGGATTAAAAATTGATGTGGACATTTTCGTTTTTAATATTTTCTCAAATTTTTTATTATTTTTTTTATTATTATATTATTATTTTTTTTTATTTTAATATTTTTCGAAGCTGAGGCTTTTACTCAACCTCAATTTAACAAAATTTAGAAGAAAATATCTAAAAAGCATGTCAAAATATGCTCCTAGATTTTGTGTATTTCAAGAAGCATTCTTTCTTTGTTGAATAATGTAAACACATCCTCCATTATCTTTTGATCAAGAAATAATTAAATTTCAAAGTAGTCTGTCCAATCGGGAATTTGCTAAGCCACTTCGTGATGTTCACCAAGAATGTTATAGCCATTTTCTTCATATGCTTTTTGATACTCATTAAATATTCCCAAAGGTTGAAGGTTGCGCAAAAATCCATAAATAATGGAATGGAATTCATTGTCATTAAATTTGCGGTTTGTTGTCTCCATTTCAACTGCTTGCTGTGAAACTTCAAATGAATTATTGCAATACCACACCAAATCTGCTGGTATTTGCCAATTTGTCAAAAATTTATTTCTTGTTGTCAACTAAGCGAACTTTTGTTAGTCCCTTTGCGGCTCAACTAAATCAACTAATCAACTATTCAGTTGATTTAGTTGTATTAGTGCAATGCTTCTCGCAAGGTGATTAATAAAAAGAATATAATTTCTAGAATCTTCGTCATTTGGTAGCTTCCCACAATATCTAAAAATAATTCCGAAATTATCATTAAAATTGTATTAAGTACTCGTCAACATGCTGCGCTCATATTTTCTTGGCACTTCTTACGCAAACCGAAAGCTACATTCGTTGGTTTATTAAATTCTTGCAAAACACTCTCAACCAAATCACAATTGAGTGATGAAATAAGCTTAAGAGAAAAGTGGCCCACATTCAGACGCCATCAAGGAGACAATAATAAATGCCTTTGGCTCGCCAGATGCCATGCGGCGCAAATAAATAAGAGAACACACTGTCGGAATGGCCATGTAAGTGGGTGCGGCAGCGTGTCGGAGCTCGCAGTTTGCGGCAAGTAAACAAAATTCTGTCAGCGATTTATGAGAAAGTGCTGCGCCTGCAGTGCGTACAGCGTGCAGTGGCCAACAACAATGTCGAAGCAAAATAACCGCACACTGTGTGGCAGCTGCTGCACGGCCACTGTCGGCACTAGTTGTTGCTGTGGCTGTGGGTGCGGACGTGGTTGCTGGAACGGCTTGGGCCGTTGCGTTGAGGCAATCAAATTACTCGTACAAGTGTCGAACTGGGGCCGATGCTGATGACGACGTTAACGACGACTGCTGGCTGCTGGTTCAGCGTCGACCCAGCACAGCAATTGACATCAACTTAGAGACTTGGTGGCATAATTCTACAACAACCAGCATAGACCTTCCTCCCCTTTTCAAAGCACTTGCACCGCAATGAGCCGTGGGGCTTTATCGATCAGCTCGCTGGGCAGCTGGTCAATGCATTTGCATGCAAGAGAAAATATTTCGCGGTTGCATGCAACACCGTTTTGTTGGTGCACACTTTGCACTTTGCACAGCTAAGCGGCGCGTAGCGTGCGACAGCTCCATTAGCAAACGGTCGCCCCGACATGCATTTCCGTTGCAAACTCGGGTTCGGGTTGCAGTTCAGGTGCGCGTTGAGTCAAATTAGTGGCTGCCGCTTAGCACAGAATCTGCAAACATAATCAGCAATTAGCCGCGTGGCGCGAGCAACGACAAGTTGCCGTGTCGTTGATGGCCAAACAACTGCGAGCCGATAAGTGGTAGCGGCATTTGCGCCAATGAGCGGCTTCTTATTGCCGCATTGCATGTGCGCGGCAGAGTCAAAGTTAACGCCACACCGGTGCAAATGTCGGCTGCTCGCGCACAGGGCGCATTTCGCGTGGCTTTGAAGGCGCATTTAGTTTCATTGGCAGCGCAGTCACGTAGACGTGTTGCCATCCGTTTCCATGAGCGCGTGGCGGCATGCGGCTGGCGCAAGCAGTACCTGAACGTCACTTTAGTTACTTCATGCAGCCGCATTCTGCCACGTGCGCACAAATACCAACACGCAGCCACGAGTGACAGCTGGGGTGATTTTTGTTGCTCTTTGCAGCTTGAAATGCATGGCACTTAGAGGTTTAAGCAGCTGCAACAGTTGCGACACTTTCGGAATTCCTCTCGCTTACAGCCGTCTGTCTGCTGTCGAGTGCAAAAGGTTAAGCAAGCAAACACCAATTCCCACGCAACCAACTTCTTCCATTCGCACCGCACCTCAGCCGTCTGCCTTTTGTTCGTTATGCTGCAATGCTTTCCACTTTTCTCTCTTTCGCCTTCTGGCTCACTTTAAAGCGGCGCCAACTGGCACTTTAGCCACTTCCAAATTCAGCATCGTTGCTTCATCCCATCCGCAAAGTATCCAACGTGTGGGATTGCATCTTATTTTCGTACTTTCAGCAAGTTTGTAAACATTCGCAGTTCAATTCGAAGTAAGCGACAAGACTGTTTGCTTGGCGTTTTAAGGCTGCTTAGAGTTTACGAAAATGCAAAATGCAGCCCCACACACACACACAACTACCACACACATGTAAGCAATTCGATAACACACAACGAGCGCTTCGTCTGTTATGCTGCGAACTTAATTGAACTTTTAGCAATGTAATTTCTCTAATTGAATTTTTTCAAAAAGTTCTTTGTGCAAATACTTATTTTCCGCTTCATAATTATGCAATAATGCAAAAGACTTAAAGTTGCCGCACTTTGGAATATTTGCAATTTCAATGCATAGACAAAACTTTACTTGTAAACTTTGTTCAACTTTTATTGGAACATTAAAAACTGCACGAAAAACTAATGATTTCGAGTTGAAGTGGCGATCGATAATGTTGACGGCTTTTAGCTACGTTGCGTCGCACGTCAGTAAATCATATTTTAATGGGCAATTAAACTTAATTTGCCACAGTAAAAGTCCACATTTACGTCAGCATGGCCAACTCGTGAACAATGCCAAATAATATTTGATTCATCTTGTTACATTAAGATTCCATACCCGGTTTTCTTGCAGCAATATTTTATGAAATATGAATTTTTTAATGAATAAATCCTAAACTAATAAAGACAGAAGGACCAAATTCAAGTATGTGGTAGTGGACAAATTAATCCTTAAAACATGTTTTTTTTTGTTATTAGAAGTTCTTAAGGATACTCAAGGATAAAGTTTTAAAATTACAATTTCTATACTTATTCGTTCCTGCGCACTAAAAAACTATTTTTTTTGTAAATCCTGGGAATTTTATCTTTTATTTTATACCCACATTGGTATTCGTCATTGCGGTCAATTTTCAAAATAATTTTTTGAAATATTTATGTTATTGAAATTGCGAAGACTTTTTCAAAAAATTCTGACAAATTCTGAAAATGTTCCTAAAATTTCAGTGTTGTTTAAAAAATAATTTATATTTAAATATTCATGTCATTAAAATTGCAAAGCCTTTTAAAAAATATGCTAAACAATTTTAAAAATTCCCCTGATATTTCTAAGTGTTTATTTGTTAATTCTGACGTCAGAGTGAAAACTAAAAACGCTAATTTACTATATTCGACCCCTAATTCTACGAGTATATCGATTTTTTCCTGTGTAAAACTGGCTGTTGCACAGTGTTATGTTTAAATTAAATCAAATAAATTTCTAAAAAAAAACTTCTTTACAATGAATGCTAAGAGAGCAGCCACCTATAGAACCCTTCATTCAATTTTAATTTAGTCCACATGCGACTCATCTTCCAACCACTGAACCGCTGCGGTGTTTATCCACATCAGTAATTGAACCAATAAAGCTTATTGTTTTCCCAACTTTAAGCAGTGCCAAGTAGTTACCGTGCAGCAACTCTGCAATGTGTCTGTCAACATGAAACCAAGTGTAAATCTTTCCATTTAATTTGTCTGCCCTCCAATCACGCAAACCATTTCAGTCGACGCGGCTTTGCAGCATCCAACTGGAATTACGATTCTTGACGTTGCATGATCCTCGTGTGACATTCGCACGTGAGTATGTACGAGTATGTACACATGTGCCTGAATAGTCCTTCATTTAATCAATCAATGCAAATCGCGCGCTTCGAGTAATTGGCTCTACTCGCAATAACACAGCCAAAATCTCGTTCAACCATTAATTACAACTGTCAATACAGAACAAATGTCGCACACACGCACGCACATTCACCTTTGTATATACAAATGCAAACAAAACAAAAATATATGTGACAGTGCCGGTACGTGGCAGGACACACTATGTAATGCTTGTGTGTGTGTGTGTGTGTGTGTCCTGCGATAATTGTGCGGCTTGTTGGTGGCGGCGTCACCCAGCAGACCAAATCGTCGTCGGTGACAATGTCATCGGTGATTCGGTGATTTTTAGTTAAAAAGAAGTGTCGATCGATGAGATGGCGTTAGTCAACTTGAACCGTTTTGATAAAATCTGCGGTGATGACTGGATTCATTTGGCCAACCTTTATGCTTTCAGGAACTTTTTGTTGAATCTGGCGTACAGAACTCATGAACTTGGGGGTTGTTAAGGGTTAAAATCCCATAAATACAAAAATTGTTAGTACAAAATATGTTATGGTTTCCAATGGCTTTGGGCTCAAAAGATGCACGAAAAAAGCCCCAAAATGAAATTCTGGGTACGCCACTGCACCACTGGGTTAAAAATTCATCACCATAAATTTGGTTTATCAATTGAAAAGTGTGAATTAAACTTTGACTAAGCTTCAAACAACAATTTATATTTGGCTTTGTGTTCCATGCTAATTTTTGTACCATTGCAATGATACAAACTAACTGTCACTTCAGACTCAATAACTTCGCTTCCAGTCAATCAAATATCATCAAGTTTTAACTGGGGAAAAATTCACATTTTCAATGAATTATACTTATTACAAATGTCCTCTTTAGAATGCTCCTTATACTAGCTTTGCTAAAAAAATATTCAAAACTGACATAACCAACTTCTGACTACGCACCTGGACATATGAATTCGTTGACCACTTTTTAGGTTAAGTTTGAAATGTGAATTCAACTCTTTGAATACATTTATTCGAATCTTTCCTCGGGTAAGGCACTAGCTTCTCATACCAGAGGCCCTAGGTTCGATTCCTAGCTCGGGCTGGTGAAACACTCGTCGTCTACATCTATCGCTATGCACACAAAGCAGATGAGAATAACAAGAATGGCACAGGAAAATTGCCAAAAACCATTCGGCATTCGGATCCGACGTTAAACTGTAGGTGCCCTCCCTCTTCCCACGACCCTTTGTGTTGTACACATGTTGAAAAACAAATTTTTATTAACATTTTTCGAACCGGTAGAATTTATGGTATCACGCACATCAATGACGCTTTTACTTAATCGCTGAGAAACTGAACACTTGCATGAAAACGTCACCTATGACCAGTGTTGTGACTAATATATAAAAGTAGTGTAACTAATTACGTAGTATATTCCTTTTGCTTTAAAAATGTAGTGTAACTGGTTACTTTTCCCATAAGTAATCACCTTCAGTAATATTACTACTTTTTTTTCAAGTTACTTATTACAATATTCCCTTTTAGTCAACAAAGTTCTAACTTTCATGTAAAACAACAGCACTAATAACATAATTAAGATGTATTACAATTATACAACGCTACACTTGTTCATACTAAACATAGCTCGCGTGTTTTATTTCCGACTGAGTTTTGCAGTGGAGAAACAATTAATATTTTCAAGCAAATTCAAGCAAATTCAAGCGGTTTTAACAAAAAAGGTAGCGAAATTCAAATTGTAATTCAAAATGAAGTAAACATTTAACCTGATTGTTTTTTTTTGCAGAATGACTACTTTTAATAGCGGGAAATTCCGCAAATATTTCGATTTGTTGACGAAAAATAATATATTACTTTTTTTGATACATTACTTCACATTCCCAGTAATAAGTAATGTAACGATATTACTTTCAATTGCCAGTAATGTGTAATAAGTAATATGTTACTGTCAAAAGTAATAAGTCCCAACACTGCCTATGACTGCCATGCATGAATCCTTGATGATGTCGTGCAGGCATGGCCTGCTGGGCAGTGCCGAGCAGTGTTGGCAGTTCATCTTCAATGCTGTTTGTGTCTTATACTACGTTTACATTGAGCCCAAATGCGTAGTTTGAGATGAGTTATTTCAAAGTGTTTACATTGCCTCATTCGCATTGCATTTGCATTTTGGTTGGCAGCTAATGTCAAATGCTCAATGCTCATGTCCTCTTGCCGCAGCGCATAGATCAGCGCTTCTCCGGCTACTGACTAAAGAATTTGTTGTTTTCTTGCTGCCTCTATGTTCCACACACTGCCATATTTGAGTACAAATATATTACATACCTTACATGCTAAGCATATTCTACATATTTGAAGCAGACGAAAATTTCCATTCAAAATTTCCATTTTGATCATTTTCGTTTGTTTTGATTTTGAACTGTCAAAAAGAACAAAAGCTTTTGAAGCTTTTGAAAGAGCTTTCATTTTGTGATGCGTTCGATAAAATTGGTCATGTTTTATCGCATTTGCTTCGTCGTTTTGTTGAAATGAGTCATTTCGTCGATTTGAATTTGTATGGGGAAATGCGTGATTTGGCTTCGCATTTGAGAATTTTTGCCCAAATCACGCATTTGAGCTCAATGTAAACGTAGTATTAGCATCAAAATCAAAAAAGCTTGTCTTACTCTTTGCAGAAACTGTAAGACTACGTGAAACTAATACATTGTCTTGCATTTTTCAATTTCGAGAAGTAACTTGTCATTCTTCTAAATTATGTGTAAAAATATTCTTGAAGGGTGGATTTGATACCACAGCAAGTTTTGCCTCTTCTTCTTTAAAAATATTTTCAAGTCTTTTGTCGATAGCCGCTGTTATGGTTTGACTAAGCCTCGAAAAATATATCTTTGTTGGCTAAAAAGTAATATTGTAATAAGTAACTTGAAAAAAAGTAATAATATTACTGGAAATGATTACTTATGGGGAAAAGTAACTAGTTACACTACATTTTTTAAACAACAGTAATAGTTACATAATTACGTAATTAGTTACACTACTTTAATATATTAGTCACAACACTGATGCCGAGCAAATCGATTCGAAACGACAAATTAAGTCATCAGTTATGCGCTGCTCTCTCTCTCTGCTAACAACAGCAACATCAACTCGATACAGCCTCTGTTGCTCATACGCTGCCGCAACAACATTGTATACAACTTTACAGCCGCCTCTAAATTGTGAACACAACAATTAATGTGTGTGAGTGTGTGTGGTGATGGTGGATGATGGCAACAACTGTTGTTGATTGTAAATTGAATAACAATAATAATTATGCCAAAAGAATGCCAAACTAATTTGGTGGGAGTGGCTGGTGGGCTTTGGTGGAACACTGTTTAATTAGCGTTGTGGGTGTGTGTGTGTGAGTGTGTGAGTGTGTGGTGTATACTGGGAAGCTAAAGCGCATAATTTGCGCTAATTGAAGAGTGTGTGTGTATGTGTGTGTGTGTATAATTCATTAGACGCAATATGTATGCATTTAGTCGTAAGGATGTGGGCAAAGTGTTTGTACGACACAATGAAATTTTAGTATTTGCGTTAATTGCCACTAAAGGTACCACTTCAAGTGCCTCCAATACTTTGCTGCGCAATATATGTGCACTTTCAGCTAATTGATTCAATTTCAAGACAAATTACACACACAAAAACATACTCATGTGACAAGTGGATTAGGTTCTGCTAGCAGAAACTTATTCGATTGGCCTTAAGGGGGTTTGGTGGTGAGCAATTTTTGGAAAATTGAAAATTATAATTTTCCCCCTACTTAATAAATCTTTAAAAGTAAAAAGTCTTAAAATTCCAACTCGATACCTCAACTTCAAGCGCCTCGATTCTTGTTTAGAGTATTGAACGTGAGGCCGATTACCTGCGCCAAACCAAACTTTACATCAATGCTTCTCGAAAAGGCTTTTTCTTAGCTGATGTTCTCAGCAAATTAATCGATTTGGCTTTTCCTTTTTGTGTTTCTTTTAAAGACATTTTCCGTGCACTGACCCCAACTTAGTCAAAAAACAATAACTCTTCATGCTGTGACCTGTTATTAAACACAAAAAAGGTTGTTTTTCCAACAGTTGAGGTATAAATATTTTTGCTTACTCGGGCCAATGCTTTGCTGCCACATCACTCAATTCAACACATTTACATTTTTTTCATTTCAACCAGTTCAAAGGGTATTTGTCCCGCCCACTCAACGCAGTGGGTGATTAAAAATTTGTATGGCTACCGATTGGAAAATTATACCAGTGGAATGTCAACTTGAAGAATGAGCCAATCAAATACAACAAAAATGAATTCGTTTAATACTGAAAGCATCTAAAAGGAATCCATATTTTGCTTCGTTTTGGCCACCAGACACCCTTCAAGTATTTTACGAGAAATAAACTTGACTTATTTTAATTTACATGTGAATACGTTGCTGTACCTTAAAGTATGCTACGAAAAAATTTCACCAAAGAAATATGGCAGCCAAGTTGGTTTAGGTTTGTAGAGCCCAAAGGATCCAAAACCTCTTATCGAAGCTTCACCTGTGCCACTGGAATCGTTCGAAATCTTATCGAAAAGCTAACATTACAAATGCAAATTCCTCTTGGCCCAAATTTCCAGAATTTTAATCATCGCTTGCCAATGTTCTTGCGTCTTTCATTACTTTCTTTTATGAACTTTGAGTCGTTTCTTCTCGCGTAACGAAATTAATTGAATCTGCAAGTCGAAATATCAAAGCTTAAATAAATTAACTCGCTGTCCAAAGGCAACTCAAACAATTGCTAAACATTTGCCAGGCAATGCCATTCAACACCTACAGCCATGCTTAACTATAAATCGCTCATTAGCACTTTTCCTCCCTGCATCCAAGGATCAATGCGCAGACAGATAACGTCAACTCTGCAAACAATCCACAAACACCTTTTGATGCTGCAAGCGCACCCTTCGGCGAATCCATTGAGCCTCTTCGTAATCTGTTGGCTATTATTAGCACTTGGGCTGAGTGCTGCATTAGCGGAATTAAACAGCCAGGCAGGAGCACAACAAACCGGCAGCCAGTCAACAAAATGCAGTCACTTAACATTCTCGACATTCTCAGACGGCACAAAAATTAAGACTTTGGAATAAAGTAAAATTTTCGCAGAATGCCAACGTTGTTGCTTTTGGCCCGCGGCAACTATATAAAAGCCAGACAACAGCTGAAGTCTTGCACCCCAAAGCAGATTTAATACGCGAATACAAGCGCGAAATTCCATTGAAATTGTGCGCACAATGACTAAAAATTGAAACAAAGCGAAGAGCAAAATTACTTAAGCTAATAGAATGAATAAGCCGAAGCTTGTGAACGCCGCGAACTTCATTGCGAACACACATACTCGTCCTTTGTCCTGGCAGATGTACATACATACACAGCTATATGAAGTATTGTGTGTATTTAGTATGCAGCGTGCAGCACACAATTGTGTTAGTTAAGTGAGAAATCCCAGCTGACTTGTGTCATTTCTTTATTTTGATTACATTCTTCCAAGTCATTTTAACCGATTACTCAGACAACATAACCAAACCACGCACACAATTACATACATGTAATACGTTTGTATGTAGAAGTGTGTGTGTACGGGTTTGCGCGTATACCCAGTTGAAAATTTCAGCAGCAGCAACTTTGAATTCAGGACAGCCTTGATGAGCTTCTGGTCATTCTATAATATTTTCAATTGAAGTTAAATTTCAAATGTGATTCTCAAGAACGACAAGGAACGAAAGAGCAGACGAAACTGACAGAAATTAAAGAGAAGTCATAAATACACAAAATGCCAAGAAAATGGTGCCAGAAATACCTTGGAACCTGGAAAACCTCTTTGCTTCTGTTTGACTATCTCAAGACTGTGCCCTACTCACTTAGGAGTCTCGTTCTGTGCGGCGTTCGATGGGATCCCTTAAAGTCAGCACAGAATTAAGTCCCAGCTGCACATTAGTAGGAGCGCTCACATTCTTATAAATCACTTTTACGTCGTTTCGCAAAACTGAAGATCTCTAACTGGGACCCAACAGGATCTATGCGTGGCCTACCTGACCAGCCAGCTGACTTAATCCTACGTATGGCTGACATCTTGCCTGCTCATTAGAGTGGAATTAGTGTTGTATGGCGATTCTTAATAATGGGTTCTCGATGCTCCGCAACCTCTCATTTTATGCGGTTTGGTGAAAAAGTGCATGAGCCAAAAAATTTTGGAGCTAGGGTGGGGCTAAATGGCGTCGCATCGAGGTCAAAGTTCACAAAAAAACTGGGAAATTCGACAAATTGCTCCACAGCTGGTCAGAAGTTGCTCTTAGAGGGTTAAAATCTATGACTGACCCCTCTAGTTTTCTTTACTGAACATTTCTTTCAAACATTCTCATCCCTTATCTCCAACCCTTAATGGGGCTCCCATACAAAATGGTCGTTTTTATAATATGACCGACACCCATTTATTTTCTCTTCCGAATGTTTCTTTTAAACATACCTGCCCGCTAAGGGGGCTGCCATACAAAACTGACCATTTTCTATGCCATTGGCTCCCCACTTGCAAATGTAGTAGTAAAGTAAGTGAGAAAACATCGTATCTCGGAAACTACTGAAACGCTTTAAATAATTTTCAGCGATCACCAACATTCTTGAGTACAAAAAATACAAAATTAATTAAGGTTCAGAAATTCACCACCAGAGGGCGTCTCTCATACGATCGGATTTGTGACGTTGTCAACTTTTGGGTTTCTACAAAGCAAAAATCAAAATGTATCGCCGAAACCCCACTAACCTCCCTACTTTGAATATAATTGCAATCGTAAGTGAGTGTTAAGAAGAAATTATTAGATTTTTGTGAGAAAATGTGAATTTTTTATTCAGCCGGTATAGGTAGTCCTTGTGTAAGCAGCTTGGAGCAAAACTTGTTTTCTATGTCACAAGGCGTCATTATAGTCTCTGATGAGTTTCACGCCCCTTCCGACAGCATCGTTGCCCACATGTAATTTTTGCATCCTGGTAACTCAATTATGAAACTGTTTTGACTTATGTGTCATGCACTTTTTTACCAAACCGCATAAAATGAGAGGTTGTGGAGCATCGAAATCGAAAAATCGTCCACTAATTCCAGTCTACTGCTCATGGATAATGACAAGATGGCTTGAAAAATCATTGTAATCTCGTCATGAGATAGAGTCGACTGTGGTATTTAATAGTTGAGTACTTTGGCGCTCGCCTCATGAGAGCCAATTCGATTTGAATACTAATACAAATCTCAATACGATAGCTCAATGAGTTCGCCGAATGTTGGGTTTTTAGTCATAAAATTATGACTCCCATTGAAGGATATTTATGGAACGCTGCTGATATTGTGGCCCCAGAAGAATTTGACAAACCTCGCTACATTAAAAAGTTAAAAAATTCACTTTAAAATTGGAATGTTGACTTTGGTCCAATCTTTTTTACTGTTTTGCAGAATTTCACATACTTATTTGCAAGTACATTGGTTTCAGTATTAGTCCCAATTAGTCCCCGTCGAATGCCCTTTGGTCCAGGGTAAGCAGGCTCATGCCAAGTCAGCGTCGTAGCCAAACTTGGTCATGCAGACTTTTAATTTTTTTTTAGGAAATTAAGTATTTCTTGTGTTCTAAAGTAAACATCAAATTTGAAAGAATGTGGATTGGAAAAGTATATTTCTTAGCAATCAAAATTTAATAATATTTGGTTGACTGGAAACGAAGTTATTGCGTCTGAAAAGACAATATGTTTCTATCATTAAATTCTCAGACTATATATTTTTTAATTTTGCCTATGAAACGAATCACTATGCATTGGTAGAAAAATTAGCATTGAACAAAGAGACAAAAATAAATGTTGTTGTAAACCTTTCAGTAACAATGTCCAATATATTGGACTCTACAGCCCATACAATTCATACAGCCCGGTTTATCTTCATGTCGGAAAGGGTTAAATTTGGTAAATCTTCAATCGACACAGTTCAATTGATGAACCAAGTTTATGATAGTTTATCTTCTGGCAAAGTTCATGAGTTCTGTTTTTAAAAATGGTCGTAAGAACAACTGAAACTCCCCATCACCGCAGATTTCCCCAAAGCTGTGCCTAAATTCACCAAAGATTAGTAAAAGTCTTCATTGAACTTTTTGAAAGTGGATTACAGCTTTCAATAACATAAATTTATCGCATTTTAATTGAACATTTGACTATCAAAATTGACTGACGCCATCTCATCGATCAATGCTTGTAACTGTTTTGAAAAAAACTCGCATTTTTACCATCAACCACTCCCCGTTTTCGCCTGATGCGACACTGTGGGTCTTTCATCTTTTCGAAGAAATGCATTTGCCGATAAAAGGAAACTGTAGTGAGGTCCTAGAAGCCATCCAGAAGGCTTGTACGGACATCCTAAAGGACATCCTGGCGAATGGTCTAAAACAATTATCTATTAGACATGATTTTAGACCATGAAAATTGCTGTATTAAGTTCAGAAGGAAGCTTTTCAGAATGAAATAAATCGATTTTGCCAAAAAAAAAGTATTTTATTATTTTTTTTATATTTTACCTTAGATCGAGCTTTGTATCAAAATTGATACATTTGGTTTTTTGTTTTATTTTAACTTTTTTGAAAAATTTTTGTGACTTTGTTTGTGTTGGAATTATGGGAATTATGCTTGTTTAAAGCCATCTTTCACAATTTTTTAAGAAAGAGGTCTTGAGAAAATTGAAAAGTTTATAATTTTCTCCTTTGTATACATAGGATAGGATACCTTAATTTTTGTGAAGCTTGCCATGACCAGCTTTAAATTCTTAAGAAGTGCTTTCACAGCATCAAAATATTTTGTCGATAAATCCATAAGAAAATATGTAATGGAAGTTCATTCCGTCGCTGGGCCTCAGTGATTGCATGGCTGCCACTTTTAAAACTTTAACTCTTTAATCCTTTAAATTAATGTTTCACTCAGTATGAACTTCAAAATCCAATCCAATCAATAGTCAATAAGTATTTTTCTATCAACCCTCATTTTCCACTCCGTCTAATCGCTAAATCATTCAAAATTTGTTGGTATGCTGGGTGTAGTTGTTTATTTGTGTGCGTTAATATCCATTTGTTCCATTGGCTCTCGTGTGGTCTGCCGTCACTCATGTGTGTGTAGCTTTTGTGTGTAATTTACGGCATGTTTGGGATTCCAAGTCATGTCCCCAGTGTTGACGCGCACGCAGGCTATGTGACGCAAACCACACACACACACACACACAAAACACGCACAAAGCACGCAGCGCATAAACTTCATTAGAGGATTTTGCATGCAAAATTAGCTGCAAGAATGCCACTAAAATGCTTTGTTTCTTGCCATTTGCGACAGCCTAGCAGTCTGTCTTTCCCTCTCCCCCCTTTTAACTTTCTGTGTCGATGAATGTTTGCGCATGAAACAACTAAAGCAACAATAAATAACACAAATGCGCAATAGTTGACCAACAAAAAAACGACTGGACATTATTTATTGCCCACTGTGGAATTGCCAACAGTAATGATGGCAAAAAAAACTAAATATTTGCGTTAGTTCTTTAAAAACATTGAAAATTAAAAATTGCTTAAAATTTTACATTTAATCTTTGTTGTCCAGCTGGTCAAAGCTCTTTGATTATTTCAAAAGTTATAAATATATATAAGGGAATTTTTTTATTGTAATATGATCATTGTGCCAGTGTAGGTGACATGACCTCCAATTTAAAAATTGTTGTGACATTATGGCTGAATTAGTGACGATGTGGTTGTGTCGATGTGAAAGCCGACACCTGTGTGGCCACACAGAGTGGACACAGCACAATGCCACGTGACACAATTAAATGGCTTAAAGTGCACTCAGTCGCAAGAATTGTTGACGCATTGTTTCCATTGTCCGCAATGCGGTCATCGTTGAGCCGCAAAATTGTAATCTCAATTTGCGGTTTTGTGCAAAACATAACAATGAGCATTCCAAAAAAAACTGTCCTTTTTCGTATGAATCTATTGTTCTCATTTAGGTTTCATGAAATTGTCGCCGCTGTCCTTCGGGCAACACATATGAATATGTAATTTCGTCTCATTAAGTTTTATTATGCGATTCGCTTTTGACATTTAAAAGCAATAATGAATTTTTGAATTTTAATTTGCGCACAACAATAAAATTAAAATAAAAATAAAATTAATACAATTTACTTTATGCTCGCTGCCGCAGATGCTTTATTCACAATTTTCAATGGAAATTTTTTCGCAATCCTGTTTGACAAATTCGTTTCGTTTGTCCTGACTGACTGATTGGCCGATTCATCATCGCTCAGCATAAATCGCTCAAGTTACAAACATGAAATTTAAACTGTAGGTTCATTTTAAGAAATTAACCTTTGCTTAGACTGAAGAGTTTTCAATTCAGTGGCCAAAGGGGAAAAGCATAGGTTGGTGTTAATACGACTCTAACGACCGACCATGCTGTGCTATGCATGAATGCTTTTATGTGGTTCGCGATGGTAATGAGCTGTGCGAGAATGATCGCGAGAGAGAGTTCAACTGGAATGTGCAAGAACAATCGGTGCGATAACCAAACAAGTATAAAAGGCAGCCGGTTGCAGCGCAGAGAGTCGAGTCTGATTTGAACAAGCAAAGTAGTAACAAGTGTAGATACAAGCAAAGTGTAAATCTGTAAATAAAGCGATTGTTGGTTTCTGACTGCGTTTTGCGCTGAGTAATTGAAGTGGTTTTATTTTCTAGCACAATCCTAAAACGAACTTAGAGAAGTCATTTTCGTAACAATATACTCAAAATGGCAGCAGAAGAGTCACGCTTTGAAATCGCCATATTTATTAACTCCCAAACGGGTGAAAGGATTTCTACTAAGATATAAGAACTGGAACAAAAAACAGATACATTTTATAATCTTTGTTCTATTATCTATGGTAGATCGTAGTAGAAATGGTGCAGTTTTTAAAAACAAGTGTACATTTTTAGCCAATTTTCAGTTGAATTTTTATAACAAAGTATGTCAAAGTCAAAGTATGATTTAAGCCAAAAAATAAAAAATTTATTTTTGAAACATCCTGAAATGCTGTTACTCCTTAAGGTTTTGTATGAAGAAACGTAATTAAATGGACCCATTCATATAAAATTTGCTGAAAGTGCTCCAAATCAAAAGTAATTCGACACGAAAGTAAGTTTTTTTTAAAATCAAAATTCGACGGGGTCACAGGTAGATTAAAAGTTTCAAGTACTTTTGACGGGGTCAAAAAAGGCATTAACAGTTTGTAGGGAAAACATGATTTAATGAGCCTATTGACCTCAAAAATGATGAAAGCATTTCAAATGAGAAATAATTAAACAGACTTTACAAAGCGTAAAGACAAGCGTGTTTAATTGCGCCTGTTTAGATGTTCGGCGATTAAGGGGATGTTCCCGGGTAGAAGTTTGAAAAAATCGATTTTTTTTTGGCGTTTTATTGTACCTTATACTATATACCAGGTATGCGCCTAAGAAACCGGTAATTATTTTTGAAAAAACACGTTTATTGTGAGGAAATGATTACAATTTTATTCTTCAAAGTAATGGCCATCGCTAGCTACACATTTTCCCCATCTCTCAGGCAATTTATGGATGCCTCTCCAAAAAAATGTTTCGTCTTTTGCCTGAAACCAATCATCGATCCATTTTTTGGCTTCTGCGTGAGAATTGAAGCGCTGTTCCGTTAATGCGTGGCCCATCGATGCGAACATGAGATAATCCGAAGGCGCCAAGTCTGGTGAGTAAGCCGCATGAGCAAGAGCTTCCCAGTTGTACGATGCAACCAATTCTTTGGTGGCTCTAGTGCGGTGTGGTGGTGCGTTGTCATCGAGGAAAATCACTTTGTGTTGCCTGGCTTCATATTCTGGGCGTTTTTGGCGTATAGCACGGTTCAAATCGGCCAATTGTTGTTGGTAACGTTCACCGTTAACCGTTTCACCAGGTTTTAGAAGGCTTTTTTCTTCAAATGGTAACACAAAATTAACTGTGTCCGCAAATCGTAATTTGTAGGCACGTAATCCGACATTTTCCGGAGCGTCAAACAATGCGTTGTTGGATGAAACTTGACAAATTGTAAACTGAATATTGTTGACATATGACAGAAGAAGTAAACATGACATTTGGTACGGTTTGGAAGTTTATAAATATTCGGCTATTTACCGCTAGATGTCGTTACCGGTTTCATATGCGCATACCTGGTACTATCACCCCCCAAAGTCGTTTTTCAATCCGCAAACTCAGTACCCACTTTTTTGCATATTAATTGAAGTAATCTCATGTCATGTCATGTCCAAACTTTAAACGCGTTTTTCTCGAAACCACATTTTTTGTACTGGCCGATAACTTTTCTCAGCAACTATGAGCGGTATCGACTTGAAATTTTGGGAAAATGTTCTAGATAGTTTTCATTGGATGCTAAACCAAAGTTTTCATCAAAAAATTATTGTTAAATATATTTTCAAGCACTCTAAAGGTAAAAAAAGGTGCCAAAACTGGACAATTTTTTTTCATATGACCGCCATTTTGTTTCTAATCAACATTTTGACTAAAACTGTGGTTTAGCATCCGCGGAATTTATTGCAGATTAATAATTGCATACCCATTTCTGTTTCAGATTACTGGTTCCCGAAATTTCTTATCGGCCAGCAGTGAAAATCAGCGTGACAAGGTCACATTGACCACTGAAAATTTGTACTTAGAAAATAAAATTTGTTGACACAAATATGAGTTTCTGTTCTCCAAATAATAAGGAACAACAAGCAAAAGACCAGAATATTGCATGTTGCCTTGTAGCCTAAAATCGGCATTCTAGACGGGAACACTCCCTTAAGCAAGAACGCTGGAGCTCAGAAAAACACCAGATTTCATATTTGAAACTAGGTGAAGGCTCCACTCACCGAACCCTTTACATTCTATATGCAATTTCTCCTTGTAATATTTATATGGTTTCCTATTCTAAGTGTGCACATGCACATGTTAACATAATCCGTGCACATTGGATTACACACACACACACTTTTCGTGCATCTACTGCTTGAATACTTGCAGCGGACACCACTACACAAGTGCAACCAAGTGTTGGTTGTTGTCTGTTGGTACCATTAAAATATTTAACAAGATCTATTGATTTCAAACTTGGAGAAAATACTGAAAACTTGAAATAGTTCAACGCGTATTGCACAATAAATAATTAGTTGGGAGTCTAAGTTAAATAATTAGTTGGGAGTCTAAATGCAAAAACATAATTCAACGCAAGCTCAAAGCAAGCAAAGATTATTTCAATTAAATCATAAAAATCATGCACTGCTAGGAATTTGTATTTAATCAGCCGTGCACATGAGCACATGTCTCACTAATTAATTAATTAATGTCTAACTAATTAGCGACTATAAGCAACCGACAAACCAAAGATGAATTCAATTGTTACTCATACGCCCAGTGCGCTGCAGCGCCAGCGCAAAGCGAACAATCATCGCACAGCAAAACTGCGAGTTTCTGATTATTTGCCAACTGCTTGCATGCCAAAAGTCGAACATCACACAACCACACAAATTATGAAGCCAAGATATACAAAAGTGGCAGCGCAAATGTTAAATATTGGCTTAAAACTGCCAAGAGCTGTCAGAGTGCACATACGCTCTTCATGATGTATGTATGTGTGTACGTGTGTAGAATAAAAAATTTCATTTTTCCAATTTACTATACTGTTCCCATGTGTGCTGGCGCAGCGCCACAACGCAACTGTTGTCTCTGATGTTTTTCTCATTAATTAAACATTTCAATCGACATGAAAAACAGCTCGACAACAAAAACAAGAATAACAAAGTCAAAGCATTGAGTATGGTCCAAGCCAAACACCCGAGCGGTAACTATGCATTTGACAGAGTGGCCGCTCAGAAGTTTACAGTTACGAGAAAAAACTGACACAGCACATTAGTCATTTGGTGTTGGCGAGCGTCCCCGGTGACCGTTGTGTGTGGCCCACTGACGCGGCTGTGCACTTTCCACGACAACTGCTCACTGCTCAGCTGGGAGCAGTTTGCCGTTGCTTTTGTTCAATTTCGTGTGTATTTTTATGTTATTTGAGTTTTGCTCTGTTTTTGGCGAATGGCACCGGAAATGAAGTACGCAAATTAAGTCAAAGTCGCTTTTATGGTCGAACATTATTTACATGACGAGCATTTTAATGTACACGCAGAGCAAACTGTTGTTAACTTGCGTGCTCGTCGCGCTATTTGCCAGTCACTGCGTGCGGACTGTTGCATAGTTTTTTTGCTGTTGCGGTCAGCGAAAGTGATTAAATTTAATTCGTCGCACACATGCAAACACTCAAAGCACAAATAAAATGTGTATTAACAAATAAATATTTGCTTATATGGACAATTTAAGAAGTCTTTGCTTAGATTTATTCGCTTTTACTGATAGCTTATGAAATCAGGGAACGAAAGAAAACTGAAGGTACTATCGCTTCCATCGCAAACACGAAAAACTTTCGGCTTGTTAGCAAAAACTGAAAGGAACAAACAGATTCGGTTTTGCTATGAACTATTCGTGCAAATCTATGACCTGTCAGCCCTAAAGTATATAGTTCGTTGTTGGGTTTGTGATAGTAATGGAAAACCAAACGAAACACAAAACAAAGATCCTTAAACAAAGGATTCGTTGAGTGCTCACCGGTACGTTTAGTTGAGTATACCAGCAATGAGTATGAATTGACAATAAATTGAATAAAACCCACGCAGATCTGCAGCTGTATTTTTTTCATAACAAGTGAGCACTAAACGAATGATTCGATTTTCGGTACTTTACGTTTGGTTTGTTGTCCTTTTCCCATTGCTTTGAATTGTTTGGTTTTTGTTAGAGCTCACAACTAAATCTGAGTATTGTTGGCGTTCGCGAAAAGTTCTTTGAACGTCTCAATTGTTTTGGTTTCAAGCGTTGGAATGGGCCGAGCAAAGCGAAATGAAACTGAACCGTTCGTTTTTATGGGTTTTCGATCTCTGAATGATTTCATTCAACATTCAATTCATTCATTGAATTCAGTCGTGATTCAAATAATAGTAAAAAACAGCAAAATTAAAACTATTATGCCATGTTTGTTCAATTGCGTCTTTTTTGAATTCAGCTATGGGATTATGTATAAAATCGGAGTTAAATTTTCAGATTTTTTTTAATATTAATTTTTTAATTTAACGTATTAAATTTATTATAAATTTTTAATTCAAGTCACGAAAAGTTTCAATTCAGAGAGCAATGCAAGAAATAATAAACAAATGCAATGAAGTCATTTTGACTCCGTTGGTCATTTTGGTGTTAACGACAATCAGCAATGCTCATTGGGCTGTGCAGCTAAATGACTTCTCTAAGTTCGTATTTGGATTGTGCTTGAAAATAAACCCACTTCAATTGCTCAACGCAAAACGCATTCCAAAACCAGCAATCACTTTATTTACAAATTTACACTTTGGTTATCTTTACACTACTACCATTGTATGTTTCCCCTTCGCTTACTCAAATCAGACCTGACCCTTTGAGCCGCACACTGCTGCTTTTTATACTTGTTTGGTTATCGCGCCGATGTTTCTTGCACATTCTAGCTGTACTCTCTATCACGATTGTTCTAGCACAGCTCATCACCTTCGCGAATCATCCTCGCCATATCGGAATTATAGCCAACCGGCCGTACTCCAAAGTGCATGCCTAAAAGTATGCTTGGAAAAGCATTCATGCATAGCACAGCACAGAGTGCCTCATCGTTACAATATTAAGGACCTTCAAAATGTATTTGTTTGGCACATGTTGGACTATTATTATTTTCAATAGATAATATTTTTGCATTTAGCACATTGACATCCACAAATTTGTCGTGGATACAAATACAATTAATCAATTAATTAACTCTTTCGACCCCAAGTTGCCTCAGGTGAAGTTGCTCACCTATTTGTCTTCTCAGAGCAAAAACTGCGATTGATTTATGGATTTAATTTAGGTAGGCAACAAATTCAAAATTTCAGAAGTGAATTCAAAGAAAATTACAAAAAGTTTACTGTTATCCCCAAAATAAATTCCAATAATTTGCAGCGATATCAGGGAAAGTTTGTGTTCTAATTGAAGTCTACGAATTGGGCGCGTTTGATCAAAACCCTGTCTCTTTAATAATGGTTAAATAAAATCAAAAAGTGATAATTTTGTATTTTTCCATAAATATTAAGTAATTTTTCTGTAATTAACAAATATTGCTACAAAATGTATTTAACCCGTTTTAAGCTAAAATTGTTCAAAAGTAAACTAGAACTAGAAAAGTGAACTTAGAACACTAACAAAGAGGCGTGGCGACTTCAAATGTCGTATGCACATGATAATACCAAAAAGTAATATCGAGACACAGGGTACAATTCGGGGTCGCAAGGGTTAATCAATAATGCATTTACTTAAGCAATCCTTAAGCAAGAACTGAGCACTTTGTGCTAATCTGCAGCTCATTATTCATGCAAGTAATTATAATCAATGTTTCACGTGTTCGCTCAGTTTTGCTAGTAGCAAGTGAAACACTTTAAAAGTAAAAATTACCTAAATTAAACATTTTCACGTGCTGCTCGAATGAGTCGCAAGTTCAATTTTGCTGTTACGAATTGTGCCCACAGCAATGAAAATGGCGTCCAGATCACGCGGACAATTGTACAAATCGCACATGCCAAGGAAATCCGCAGTGCGTTAAATAAATTATACCGCATAATCTAAGAGGCAATGACAGCTGACGAACGGAACACGCCGCCGAGTGTGGCCGCCGAGCGAGCAAGTGACATCATTAGTGCGAGCGGTCAAAATTCTTGAAAAGCGCCGAACGCAATCAGTGCCGTGTCGGTGATTGTCGCTTAGTTGCATGTGTGTCTGCCTTTGTTAGCTTTTCTATGTGTGTGTGTGTGTGTGTACGAATAATTAAGGACGCTACATTTACACTCGAACGAAACTTGACAGCCGCGCAGCATTGGTGTCGCAGTTGATTGTGGACAATTTGCGAAAAGTTTTTGTGTTTACACTAACATTTTCGCTAAGCTTACAACTTGTGGACAGACAGGGAATGCGGCAGGCAACGTTGGCCAGGAAAATGACCAGGGAAGACCGATGGCAAATTTCGTAAATGTGCTGCATTCAATTTAACATTAATTCGGATTGAGATGAATTGCTGAAAATAAGCAAAACACAAAATCAACAATGACAAAAACAACAACAACTACTACACACAGACAAACATAAGTCGAAAAGAGGACAAGCCACAAATTACAAAAACAATAACAACAAGAAGATCCGAGAACAATAGATGGCAACGGGGCACGTGACAATACCAACAACAAAAACATGTCAATATTAACAACAACAATAACAAATACAACAAATTATAACACAATTCTTGGTGGCTGTAATTGTTGCTGTGGTGCGCATTTCTTCCAGTTCAAAGTCATTGATTGTGCGCTGTTTGTCTGGCAAGAAACAACAACAAAAACAGTGGCCGCATCACAAAGTTTCCCACCGCGCGTAGAGCTAATTGTGCTTTGTTTTAGCCGCAGGATATTGGTGCGTGCGCACGTACCTTAATCTTTGTGTGTGTGGGTGTGCCGTTAATGCCGATTAACGCACACACACACACACACACATTTTCGGCTTTAGTCTGCATGCCACTTGTGGCCTTCAAGCTGGCGTCAGCCGAGTTGTGGAAATCCTGCGTGTGGAAATTGACGTACGAGACATTTTGCGAACAAATTCATAAACTGACTTTCCGTCCGTCCGGTGACCATTAATTTTCAAGATGAGTGGTAGGTGACTCTCAGTCTCAGAGGTAGCTGTAAGCTAATATTTCATGCGCCTTCCTCGTGAAGTCATACTTCATGGTGATGCCATGCCGGAAGGGGTTCGCGGACAATGTACACAGGGGTTTTGGGTAAATATCCTCTTCCGCCAACTTCAACCAATCGGCAAGTGTGCCAAAGTTATTTTTACGCATTTATGCGAAATGATTTGCGAAAACTGTGCGTTAATTGCTGTCTTAACTGCAAACTTGCGTTTTGCCGTTCTCGCGCGTTTGCTCCTCGTTCGGTGCGGGAATGTGCGGTTTGTCGTGTCCGCATTTGCGCGCCGTGAGCGTCAAAGTGGGCGTGAATAATTGTGTTTGTTTTTGGCTGCGCTTCCAACACTGAACGCTCGTATCTTTGCCGGCAAGTGGGTGCAGGCTAATTTAATTGCGTACTCGTATCTGCCTTGTCCGGCCGATTGCGGGCGCTTCATAAATCACGTGATTTATGCCATTTCTCTCATGCCCCATGTACGAAGAATCTATTTATTTGGCTTTTGTGGTTGTTTTTGTTGTTTGCGCAATAGCCTTGCCGTGGCCCATAAATAACGCGCCGCTACCTGCGATTGTAACTTGGTTCGCTGGGCGCTCATATTTCACGCACACGCAGCCATCATTCAAAACAATGGCCAAACTTCAAAACTTAACCCAACAAGAAATTTGTAACGACTGGCGCCGCTTGTTTGCCTAACACTTTGACCTTTGCCAGAATGAATTTATCACCAGGCAAACGGAAATTTGTCATATGAAGCCACCATGTCAAACAATGGGAATTGAAAACTCGCGTTCGCCAGTGCGTTGTCCAACGTATACAACACATTTGCACTTAACCCCTTTACGCACGCACGTACGTACGCACACACAACACTTGAACCATAGCAGAAAAGAATTTGTCTGAGCCAAAAAAATGTGGCTGGAGCGCAATTTTTAGTATTTTTTTATTTTATCACAAGAGACACAAACATAGCAAACACTCTGCTTGCTGCGTGTGATACAAACTACACGGACGCACTTTACTGACTGGCTGTAACAGCACACTCACACTCACACTCACTCACACCCACACACACACAGACACACGCGCGTTAATATGATCGATGAATTTTTTCATTGTTTCTGCTTTTATTGGTGTTTTCTCGTGCCATTATTTTGCCAAACGTTGTATGTTATTGTTGTGTTGTTTGTCAACTCCTCACCCCTCCCCGCCCCCTCCTCATCCCCTCCCTCCCATCCATTCGGGCATCCTTTGCATACGCCTGTCAATTTCGGTCTGGCGGTTTGGTTGCTTACACTGGATGTTGTTAGTTGTTTTTGTTGTCGTCGTTAGTCTAAAGAAGACATGAAATATGAGACGCACAACAACTCGCATAAAGCATGGCACCAGGGAGCAATCGTCCGCACGTTGGGTGTTGCCTGTTGTTTGTCTGGTTTACGATGCGCCATTAAGGTTCACTGTATGCTTTTGCTATGCGTACGCAAAGTGGTACTTCGCCACACATAAACAAAACAATAAATATGTATGTGGACTGCACTCTCAGCGGCGCATACCATCACTTAGCGTTTTGGTTTTAAATGAAAATTGATAATTTGTTGTACACACTCCATCATTGAGATCAGTTGGCAAAGTTCCTACAATGCACAAAAAGTCTCAACTTTCAATCATAAAACAAAAGCATGCAGCACAACCTTTTGAATTATTTATCAAGCTGCTTACACTTCACTGGGACATCAAAGTGAATTTTAAAGAGCGCAGGCTTAAGTATTAAAGAGCTTAAGTATCGACGAAATCCCAAATCGAATGCGGTAACCCAGTTTATCCCAGTTTAACGCACACACACATTCACATAAAAACACCAATGATATTTGATTGACTCGAAGCGGAGTTATTGCGTCTCATATGAAAGTATGGGGATAAAATTAGAAGGAGTGGTCTGCTTTTAGTAATGTTAGTAGTAATGTTAGTAGTAATAAGTCTCCATTTTGTTTTTCTTAAACTTTTGTAGTTTAGCAATGTCTGAGTTTTAAAGTTGCATTTCTCGTCATTCGTCGTCATTCATCGTATTTTAAATTTCAGATTTTACATTTAATCAGTTACGTCAACATTGATAATTGCAAGGAGTTACAGAAATTTTATTAGGACCCTTTAGTTTTGCAACAAAATGATAATAAATGATGTTTAGCATTTGTGCAATTTTAATTTTTTATGTTGATTGCATACTTTCAGGAATGAAAGAAATATGTTTTGTCGAAAAATAGGTGTTTAGACCACTTTTCTAATTGAATTATTTTCTGAGATCCGAAGAGATCGGAGCCTGTCTTTACATTATTCGATAAAGAAAAATTGCTTTTTAAAATATAAAAAATTCAGGAACATATAGGGTTTTCCAACAAGAGGTGTTATTTTGAATCATCCGGTATTTGGGTAGCTGTCACTTTTGAAGCTTTTATTCTTTGACATTTGACAAGTAGAAACTACACCATTAATAAAAATGGAACGATACACGCTTCAACAACGCATTGAAATCATTAAAATTCACTACAAAAATGGTGAAAATCTTGCAGTCACAGTTCGCAAAACTAAAGCATTTTTGGGTCGTCGTGAAGCACCTTGTCGGACCGCAATACAGAAATTGGTGGAAAAGTGTGACTGTTTGGTGCGGTTTATGGTCCGGCGGGGTCATTGGACCTTAGGTAGTTTTTCGAAAATGAGGTTGGATCAACAGTTACGGTGAATGTATTGCGCTATCGTGAGGGAGTTGGATAGTATTGATCTGGACAACGTTTACTTTCAACAAGACGGCGCTACTTGCCACACCAGCAACGAAACCATTGCTCTTTTACGGGAAAAGTTTCCGGACCGTGTTATCTCTGGAAGAGGTGATCACAATTGGCTACCGAGATCTTGTGACTTAACACCTTGCGACTTCTTCCTTTGGGGCCACGTGAAAGATAAGGTGTACCCAAACAGCCCAGAGTCGATTCAAGACCTCAAAGATAGAATTCGTGAGGCTATCGAGGACATAGGGCAGCCACTTTGCGATTTGGTTATGGACAATTTCATGAAAAGGATATGGTCCAGTAAGCGTGGTCCTGGTGGCCATTTGGCTGATGTTGTTTTTCATTATTAACGGCATACCTTCCTCTTTATTATGAAATAAACATCCGATCATTTATCTCAAAAAATTACATTTTTCTTTGAATACCAAAATAACACCTCTTGTTGGAAAACCCTGTACTTACATACTTTCTAGATATTTTCCTCTAAGTTTTGTCAATTTTCAGGTGTTTAAATTTAAAAAATATTTTCAATTCAAAGTCAAGTTTACATTCTCAGCCTTGCAAATTTTGAAAAAATATTAAAAAAAACGCCCACAACAATTTTGAATACTTATTGAAAGTTTTAGCAACTTATTGCTAATCATGTATTTTGATGATCTTTTTACTTAATAGACTAACAAAAACAAAAAAAAATGGGCTAAAATTTTGTTTTCAAAAAGCTTTGAATTGGCACACACACTCATTAATTTTTTGCACAAATTTTTTGGGGTTTTCTTAAATAGTTGGAGATTTTCCTTTTAAATGAAATTAAAATCTTCAAAATCTGAGACTATACATTTTTGGAGTCACTGCGCTTTGGTACAAAAATACATTAATTAATTAAAATCTATATATATAAAAATGAAACGTGGTTCGTTCGGCCGCTTAAAACTCGAAAACGACTGGCCCAACTTGAATACTTCCTTCGGCGGGTTTGTTCAAAATGTTTACGTGAAGGTTTATAAAAAAAGAAATGTCGGGAAAAGGGGCGTGACACCACAAGAATACATTTTTAGACAATAACTTTGGAACTATAAGTCACACATCAATTAAATTTGGTACAAACTTTCTATTTAATCATGTCCTTTGACCGACGGAATGGGGTAGGTATTGGACAAGGGGGTGTGGCACCGCCCATACAATTCATTTCTTTTAAATGGAATAGCTTCGGAATTGTAAGTCGCACAATATTGAAATTTGGTGTACCGTCGTTTCATAGATGTGTCATTCTACTGTTAAAATTTTATGGGCGTTGAACAAGGGGCGTGGCACATTTTTTATGCAGCAGAACTGTAAGTCCTACATCAATGAAACTTGGTATGAACCTACCAATTAATCATATCTTTCGGCAGAGGGAATAAGGTGGGTATTGAACAAAGGGGTGTGGCACCGCCCATACAATTCATTTCTTTTAAATATAATAGCTTCGGAATTGTAAGTCGCAGAACATTGAAAATTAGTGAGGCGTCGCCTCATAGATGTGTCATACTACTGATGAGATTTGATCGACGTTGGTCAAGGGGCGTGGCACATTTTTTATGCAGCAGAACTGTAAGTCCTACATCAATGAAACTTGGTATGAACCTATAATTTAATCATATCTTTCGGGGTGTGTATTGAACAAGGGGGCGTGGCACCGCCCATACAACTCAAATCTTTTAAGTCTTCGGAATTGTAACTCGCATAGCATTGAAATTTGATGTACCGTCGTTTCATAGATGTGTTATTCTACTGTTAAAATTTTATGGGCGTTGAACAAGGGGCGTGGCACATTTTTTATGCAGCAGAACTGTAAGTCGTACATCAATACAACTTGGTATGAACCTACCAGTTAATCATATCTTTCAGCAGAGGGAATAGGGCGGGTATTTAACAAGGGGGCGTGGCACCGCCCATACAATTCAATTCTTTTAAATGGAATAGCTTCGGAGTTGTAAGCCGCACAGCATTGAAATTTGGTGTACCGCCGTTTCATAGATGTGTCATTCTACTGATGAGATTTGATCGGCGTTGGTCAAGGGGCGTGGCACATTTTTGATGATCCAACAGTTATGCAGTACACACACACATCAGTGAAATTTGTACGAACTCTCCACTTAGTAGTAAAATTCGACTAGAAGAAAGTTGTGAGCATTGGACAAGAGGGCGTGGTACTGCCTCCATTTTTATATACATAGATTGTTTGCCCTAACTGACTGACTGATTGATTGATTGATTCATCATCGCTCAGCCCAAACCAAGGGGCGCTGAAGCTACAAACATGAAATTTGAACTGTAGATACATCTTGAAAAATGAATCTCCGCTAAGACGGGATTTTTTGAAATTCGGGGTGTAAAGGGGCAAAACATGTGTTAAGGTGTTGTATGAAGAAAACTGATTTAAGAGTCATATTGATTTCGAACTTCCTGAAACTACTCTAAACCAAAAATAATTCGACACGTATTTTATAATTTTTCGAAAATCAAAATTTAACTGGACCAACAATGGGTAAAGATTTGTTTAAGGGTAGACTCGAAAAAAACATGAACCGATAGGACTATTGACTTCAAAAATTGTAAAAATACTTGAAATATACACGCGTTTCTAATTTTTTTCCACATCTAAATCGAACTGGAGCAATGACGGGTTAAAAGTATGTATGGAGAAACAAATTAGTTTGAGCCTTTTGTCTTGAAACTTGGTGAAAGTACTTCAAATGTAAAATAACTCGATACGTGTTTTTGATTTTTTCCGAAAATTAAAATCGGCCGGGGTCAACGGCCGGTTAAATGTTTCTATGGCAAAACTGTAAAAAAACATGAATTAATGGGGCCACGGAATTCAAACTTTGTGAAAGTACTCTAAGTGAGAAATAATTTGACACGTGTTTTTCACTTTTTTTAAAACCAAAATTTAACGGGGTCAACAATGGGTTAACAGTTTGTATGGAGAAACACGATTTATTGGACCTTTTGACTTCAAACTTAGACAAAAAGTAATTAAGTTGGGAAAAAACTAAAATGTGCTTTTCATTTTTTTGAAAATTTAAATCTACCGTAGTAAACTAAGGGTTAAAAATTTGTTTATAGTAAATGTGAGAACTCATGATTTAAAGGGCCTTTTGACTTCACAGTTTTTATAGCCACTTGACAACAAAGATAATAGAAATATGCCTTTTCTTACATCAAAATCAACAATGCGTTCAAAATTTGTATCGGGTGAAACAAGAGAGCTTGCGTGTGAAGCCGCGGGGCCCAGCTAGTTAATTAATAATTATGGAACGAATCACTGTTCATTGGTACCAAAATTAGCATCGATGAAAGGGCCAAACATAAATTTTTGTTTTAAACTTTTCCAAATTTTAATTGAGTTATTTCAAGTCAAGTTTATGTTTGTTTAAACTGGTCGTAAGAACATAAAAATGGTCGTAAGAACATACATGTTGATGATGATGATTCCAGCTAATGATTTCAGCTATCACCGCAGATTTTCTCAAAATTGTGCGTGAATTCATCAAAGATCAGGCAAAATCTTCATGGAGCTTCTTTAAATTGAATTTCAAGTCATTCAATAACATAAATTTTACTGAACTTTAACTGACCATTTGTCTCAAAAAGTATGTGAACTGTTGATTTTGCCCAAGTTAACTCACTTCAACTCTTCGATTGAAGCTTGTAACTGTTTTTTTTTTTCATGAAACTTGCATTTTAACGATCAACCACTTCTGCTTTGGCACTCTTCGACTTTCACATCTTCAAAAAAAATACATTTCCTATGAAAGGAGAGCGTTTTGAATACGTAGAAGCCATTCAAAACCTTTGTACCGATATGCTGGACATTCTGAAGGACATTCTGGCCAACAATCTAACACAGAGACAAACTGTTAGACCATCCAAATCAGCTCTAAATGAGTTCGAAAGTGGTCCATTCTAAATAAAAGATATAGGTTTTGGTAAAAGCAATATCTTGTTATTATTTTAAAAATTTTTTAATTTAAGTTTTTAAGGTGAAAAGGCCTTTTTGCTAGTGTGGCAATGTACATAGCATGGATAGTAATGAACAAAGTTGACTAACAATATTCAAAGGGGGAGAATTCAACAACACCCACCCCCACTCTTTGCTACACGTCTGACTGCAGCGACCTTTTCAGATTTAAATTAGATAGCAGCTGCAACAGTTCCATGGTTTGCTGCAAACATAAATAAGTAAAAATATGCAGAAATAAAATCCAATTAAGCGCACTGTGCGTGGAAGGTTTATGCACAACACACGCACACGCACATACAATCAGCAAGGATACTAAAAACCACTGTTGGCAGGAAATGGTGGCCGTGAAAAAAATCAGTGCAACGAGTATAAACTATAATTTGATTTTCCAACATTGTCCCATGCATCAATTTACGCAGAAATCATTATTTTTCATAACTTTGTAGAGTGCAAATGTAACCGGAACACGTGTAGTGAACGAAAACAAACAAACCCGAACGGTTCAGTTTCGATTTGTTTTACTCATTCCAACGATTGAAACTCAAACAATACTCAAATTTGGTTTCGAGCTCTAACCAAACAATACAAGCAAAGGGAAAAGGAAAACAAAGCAAATATTTAGAAAATCGAATCATTCGTTTAGTGCTCACTTGTTTAGAAAGATATAACTGAAGTCGTGCGTGGGTACGAGGGTTTTAGTTAACTTAATATTAATTCAAACTTATTGTCAACTAAACGTACCAGTGAGCACTAAATGGACCCTTCGTTTAAGGTTACGTTGTTTTGTGTTTTGTTTGGTTTGGTACAAACGGTACACTTTAGGGCAAACAGGGGATACATTTGCACGATTAGTTCGTGTGGCTGAGCCAAACTGAATCGTTTGGTTCCTTTTAGTATTCACAACCATTCTCGCTAACAACCCGAAAGCTTTTTTCTTGTCCTTGTTACGAGACGATAGTGATACGTTGGGTTTGTTTTAGTTCTCTGACTACGACATATTCTAACGAAGTTTGCGTTCAGTATGTCCCGTCAGTTTGTGATATTTGGCGCTGTGATCCACCATCACTGACAACATTTGGGAAAACGCAGACACGCACACAGCACGTTTACATAATTACGGCCCTGGCGCAGTGGCCGCTGGCCTTTAATGACCGCATTGCGGCGCACATAAACAACGGTGAGCAGCGAGTAACTTTTCCCAGTGCGCTTTCGCCCTTCACCATGATTCGCTCGTAACGTGCACACACTTTTAAATTAATTAGGATTTTATCATGCAGTTTATGGACTCATAATTGCCGTTAATAACCGCCGTCAGTGGCCAATGGCCGCCGCCGTGTAGAGGCACACAACACCCACGCTTAAACGTTACGGCACACAAGACTCGCACGCCAGTTAAAAGCGAAAATCAATTTCGCTGAAACGTTCAGCAACGGCACACAGCAATACCAATAAATGCACTTTAAGCGCAGCGCTACAGCCCCAACTCGACACGCAAAACAATAAGCAAGGCGCAACTGCACGCAGCCATTGCACATGAAACGGCGACCATCACTGCTGACGCCTGTGGCAGCAATGCAAAAAGCGGCATCCATGCGCGGCACACATGGCGTATGAGTGACAACGAGATAGCGGGCAGCACTGCCTGCGGAAGACAAGTGCTATTCAATCGTAAAAGAGGTACCGTTATTGCAAGGAGGAGTAATGCAACAAAGCCAAGTGCAAGCAATTCCTGCCTCCCAGTCGTATTGTGCACGGCTCGTAAATTCAATAGCCATGTTTATTGCGCTGACAAGGGTGTCGAATGTGCGAGCGGAAAACTCGTCGTGAATGCATGCAACAAACAAATTATTGCCATTTAAACAACAATAAAATACGTCCAAGTGGTTAAGAATTGCAGCGAATGATTGAAAACGTTTCGATAAAATTTTATATGAAATCATAAAAATAATGAATAGTAATAGTTATTAGTAAAAATATGCCATGTAATTACATGTGAAAGCGTCGATTTTTGTAGATTTAAATTTGGCATGAGTCATTCAGAAATATGTTGAATTCAAAAGGACACAACCTAATGGATAGAACAGAGACGCAGTCACACAGTAATGCAACTGCGATTATGAAAACCCAGTCAAACAAACAAACAAGATTCTACTAGGATGGTAAGAAAAACGAAAATTTTGGAAGTGTCGCTTTATTTTTCAACGTAGTCTCCTTTCAACTCGATACACTTGACCCAGCGATGCTCCAACTTTTTTAACCTGTCTGAAAAATACGTTTTCTGGAGGCCTCCGTGGCGGCGATAACCTCCTCATTCGACTCAAATTTCTGCCCGGCAAGTGACTTTTTCAAGTTTGGAAACAAACAGAAGTCACACGGGCCAAATCTTTAGAATAAGGTGGATGGGGCAGCTGTTCGTAGCCTAATGCGACCAATTTGGCGAATCACCGACCGAAATTGCTCTTTTTCCATTTTTCTAAAATCCGCGGACACGTTCGTTTCCACACGCGATCAAAACAAAACTACAAATCAAATATGGTTGAAATTTTGACAGTAGCCGTCTACGAGGATGTACTACACGATAGTAAATTTATCTTACGCTAGTGGCACCATCGGGCGGTGGGGCTAAGTACTTATCGGACTGCCCACGTATATGTGATCAATGTCAAAGAAGGAGCAGAGCTTTGTGCTTTGCAGTACTTTCCCTCTTCGTGCCATCTTCCATGGGGTTTTTCAATGCAAGCATTTAGATCCAAATAATAGGTTAGAGTGTTCAGTTTAATGTCCAGCAGAAAACATTTATCATTTTCAAGTTTAAGTTAACCCTTCTGTCAATACGAGGTAAAAATATCCTACTTTAGGCCAAGGAACGCTATGTTGATATTTATAGTTTCCTTATAAATATATCAATCAATCAATCAATCAATAAATCAATCAATTAATAAATCAATCAAACAATCAATCAATAAATCAATCAATAAATCAATCAATCAATAAATCAATCAAACAAACAAACAATCAATCAATCAATCAATCAATCAATCAATCAATCAATTAATCAATCAATAAATCAATCAATCAATAAATCAATCAATCAATCAATCAATGAATCAATAAATCAATAAATCAATCAATCAATAAATCAATCAAACAATTAATCAATAAATCAATCAATAAATCAATTAATCAAGCAATCAATCAATAAATCAATCAACCAATAAATCAATCAATCAATAAATCACTCAATAAATCAATCAATCAATCGAATCATTAAAACAATCAAAAAATAAATCAATAAAGCAATCAATCAGTCAACCAATTAATCAATAAATCAATAAATCAATCAATCAATAAATCAATCAATCAATCAATCAATCAATCAATGAATCAATAAATTAATCAATCAATCAATCAATCAATCAATCAATAAATCACTCAATAAATCAATCAATCAATCGAATCATTAAAACAATCAAAAAATAAATCAATAAAGCAATCAATCATTCAACCAATCAATCAATAAATCAATCAATCAATAAATCAATAAATCAATAAATCAATCAATCAATCAATCAATCAATCAATCAATCAATCAATCAATAAATCAATAAAGCAATCAAACAATCAATCAATAAATCAATCAACCAATAAATCAATCAATCAATCAATAAATAAATCAATAAATAAATCAATCAGTCAATCAGTCAATCAATCAACCAATTAATAAATCAATTAATCAAACTACTCCTGCGTGTAGAACTACCCCTTTGTTCTACAAACAGGTACTCGGGTACCTTCATACAAAATACAATAAAACAATACTGTTTCAATGACTCGTGAATTACTCGTTCAAATTTGAATGAAAGCAAGCATATTCAAACAAGTAATTTGAAATTTTAATTCAGAATCGTATTCAAAGGTAAACTAAATTCAGTCCTTCGATCGAAATCATCGACTACATGAGCGTATGGCTCTGCAATTTTTTACCTCTTTAAAAGATAAATTTACTCTGGAAGACTGGAAGATTTTCCATCTATGTACAGATTTCGATTTGCAGCTTTAAAGGTTTTGTGTTAAATCAACAGGGATTTTTGAAATTTGTGCGCTATTATTTTCACTTTTCTTATACTATTTGTAAGAAAAGAAAACAAGTAAGTAACAAGTGGGAATTCTTCATACTGACAGAAGAGCTTCACCTTCAAAAGTTTTAAGCTATTAATTCGCAGGTGTAAATCGAAAAGCCATAATTGTAAAACTGTTCATGATGAAAATACAGTTTTTTATCATTGACTTCGTTTAGGTTTTTTCAACTCACATAAACGATTTATTCCATTCTCCACTGGCAAATGACAAAGCGAGAAAACTAAGTCGCAATACTTTGCTTTTTCGATTTTCTAAAAATCTATTAAAAGTTTCATAGCGCCAATTCTCTCGAGCAGAGATATATCAGCCACACACACGTCAATATATGTGTATGTGCGTATATAAATATGTATGTGTATATGTGCGTGTGTCAGCTGCAAATGCCATGCAATCATTGCTTAGTGCTTAGTGCGACTGTATTTGAGCCGGAAGAGCAGCAGCAGGTTTTATTGAGAAATGTATAAAACGCGCAACGGAAATGCGCGTGTCGCACACATCATGTCTCTTTGATGGCAATGGAAATTTTTATTTATTCTATTAAAAGTACACATCAGTCACACGAAGCTCAATACACGTGTGGAACGCATGTAGGCACAAACAGCACTCGGATAGTCGCTCGAAGCAATGCAAAATGCGAAATGCGAAATGCGACTTGTCAGACAAATGACAATTGCACGTTTTGGACAATGGCATTTTTAAATACTTTCAAAATAGGTTGAAAAGCCTAAAGTAAAAATACTTTGTTAGAGTATTTTTCAAATCAATCGACAGTCGCTGCGTATTCACAATATTAGTAACTTGAACTGTCATATGAACTGGATTCATACGGTGCGTTCATCCAGTTGCACCTTCACCTCACTTCGTTGACCGACTCAACACACAATACATCAATAAACGTACTTTCAAATTGGCTGTTGTATGTAATTGAAGGTTGCCCATGCAAACCAAATAGCAACCAAAGACTGTTGCTTTATTGAAAATGTTGCCTGTCACGACTAAGAATCGCAAAGAACTCATATGCCAAAACATTTCGTGCAAGCATTATTCAAAGCGGTTCTTTGTTTTGCCAAATTTATGATATTTTCATTGTTAGCCAGTTGAACCCTTGTTTGGGGCCATTGCGTGTGCACGTTTGTTGATACACAAAGCAAAGCACGCATGTTTTGTTGATTTTGGCGTGTGACGTGTGCGGCAGCAGACAGTTGCATTTTAATTATGCCACAATATTGCGAGACTGTGTTTGTTTGCATACGTCTGTATCTACGATTTTATGATAAACACAAAATAATTTCATGTGCATTGGGGACCGACAACACACAGACGGAAATTGCAGCGTCTGTCATAAAAAACTAAGAATATGTAACTTCATTAAAATAAAATATGTGTGTACAAAATGCTGAGAGAAAATTTACTGTAAACAAAATTAGTCAAATATCAGAAACAGTATTAAATATTTGTTGAATCTAATTTATAAACTAATAAATTTAAATTGCTTATTCATTGGAAAATTACCGCATCACATTTATGTTTGTATTTGCTTGCTTTGCTTAAAGCTTTTATGTTTTATGTGATGTTTTTATGTGATTATATTTTTCTAGGAAGGCTGTTTGTTGTTTTAATTTATTAGTTAAATTGATAAAATTGTATATTCTGTTTGCTATTTTTTTTTGTGCCAAAAATTAGTTTGGTACATTTTCAAAAGATGGCCCTGGCTATTGTGAATGGTTCATAGCATGTCCGACCGATTATAATGTATAGCTTCTTTTGATTTTTTTTCGTTTTATTAAAAAAATTAAAGCGCATCAAACTGAATTATAATTTTAACCATTGTTTCTTAACCCACTCGCAACCGAAAAAAAATGAATAAAATTGTATAATTAGTAATGTCCAACCGAATAATCGACTTCGGCTTCAGTATTCGGCGAACTCGGCCAATTTTAAATCTTCTGCTCCGGTTTCGGCCAACATAGCCGACTTTTGCCAAAGATTTTTGCCCTGTAATCCAAGTCATTACGATCTATTTCGAAATATTTTATCAAATATCGACTTTTATTTATAAAAATGATCTCTTATCAACTATTTATTTCAATTGAATTTTCAGCCGAATACTCTAGCCGAAGATTTTCACTCTGTAATCCAAGTCATTTTGATCCATTTTGAAATATTTGAACAAATATCGACTTTTATTTATAAAAATAATCTCTAATCAACTATTTATTTCAATTGAATTGTCAGCTGAATACTTTAGCCGAAGGTTTTCACCCTGTAATCCAAGTCATTTTGATCCATTTTGAAATATTTGAACAAATATCGACTTTTATTTATAAAAATAATCTCTAATCAACTATTTATCTCAATTGAATTGTCAACCGAATACTTTAGCCGAAGATTTTCACTCTGTAATCCAAGTCATTTTGATCCATTTTGAAATAATTGAACAAATATCGATGTTTATTTATAAAAATGATATCTTATCAACTATTTATTTCAATTGAATTTTCAGCCGAATACTTTAGCCGAAGATTTTCACTCTGTAATCCAAGTCATTTTGATCCATTTTGAAATAATTGAACAAATATCGATGTTTATTTATAAAAATGATCTCTTATCAACTATTTATTTCAATTGAATTTTCAGCCGAATACTTTAGCCGAAGATTTTTGCCTTGTAATCCAAGTCATTACGATCTATTTCGAAATATTTTATCAAATATCGACTTTTATTTATAAAACTGATCTCTAATAAACTATTTATCTCAATTGAATTTACAGCCGAATACTTTAGCCGAAGGTTTTCGCCTGGTAATCCAAGTCAATTTCCTCTATTTCGAAGTGTTTTCTCAACTATCGGCTTTTATTTATAAAAATTATTTCTAATCAACTATTTATCTCAATTGAATCGTCAGCCGAATACTTTAGCCGAAGGTTTTCACCCTGTAATCCAATTCAATTTGTTCTGTTTCAGAGTGTTTTATCTAATATCGAGTTTTATTTATAAAAATGATCTCTAATCAGCTATTTATTTCAATTGAATTTTCAGTCGAATACTTTAGCCGAAGGTTTTTGTCTTGTAATCCAAATCAATATGCTCTGTTTCGAAGTATTTTATCAAATATTTGTATTAATTTATATTTCGGACATCAAGAATGCAATCAGTAAAAATTATTATTATTATTAATTATTATTATTAATTATTATTATTAATTATTATTAAATAAATTCTTAGTTTTATCAGATTTTCTCAAAGAATTTATATTGTATTCGGCTTCGACCTTCGACCAAATATTTTCGTTATACCAAATATTCTGCTTCGACTTCGGCCAAAAATTCACCTTTGGCCGGACACTAGTTCATAGAGACAGCTGATTACAGTGGTTCCAGACAGGTTAGGCATTTTTCATTTTATTTTTTATTATCTTAATTATTTTTATTTTTTATTATTCATTTAATATTGCTTTAAGCTTATTACAAAATCTTGTTTTTTACTTTGAAATTGTCAACTTTGTGTTAGCTAAACCAGCATTTGCGGTAGGTGATTGTTCACTTGCAAGCATCTAATTCAAAGGCAGAAAAGAATTTAGTTTTTACATTTGATTGTGACTGGGGATAAAAAATGTAAATCCTACGACAACCCCAAGAATAAAAAATACTACTCTATGCGCGGTCAATCCATTCCATCGACTTCAGCGTCAACGCCAAAGCCGAATATTCATGGATATAAAGTCATATTGTGTATCTGATGGGATTAACAGGGAGTTATGTATTATAAGCTGCTACAACCTGGCGATTCCATTACGAACAATCAGTATGAGCAGAATGAAGCAGAAATATGAGCAAAAACATAAACAAATTATTCTTTTGCATGCCAACGCTCGGTTTCATGTCGCAAAAGTCGTAAACAAATATTTGTAAACACTCAAGTGGGATATTTTATTGCACCTATCGAATTCGTCGGACATTGTTCATTCTGATTACTGATTGTTCGGTTCAATTCTTTTGCAGAAATTGAAAATTGGCTCCTAACTGGAATAGCCTCAAAAGATGAGACATTTTGGAATTCAGAAATTGTCCAGAAAGATGGGAAAAGTAGTAATCAGCAGTGGATTTCTTGACTCTTTTCATTTATTTTGATTTAAAATAAAAGCTACTTCGATTGACATAATTTGTAGGAATTTACGGAATTTTTAAATGAATTTCTTATTGAGAGACATTTGGAATTGAGAAATTGCTCGAAAGATGGGTAAAGTAGTAACCAGCAGTGGACTTTGATCAACTTTGGCAATTTATTTTGTTTTGAATTAAATGCTACTTCGACTCAGATAATTTGTACTCCCAATAGTTAAAAAATTTTAAATGAATTTCTTATTGAAACTATTTAAATTCATTTCAACTAACTTTGGTTTACGGTTCTTGTATGTATTGCACCATGTGGTACCAAATCAAAAAAAAAACTAAAGCAACTTCACAAAAAAGTTCAATATCCTTCACAATTTGTCACGACGAGAAGCAATTTTCATAATACGCTCTAATGTCACTAACCGACAATTGCCAAAGCCACAAACCCACACACGCACACAAGCACAATTATCTTCGTATTAAAACAGCCCAAATAAAATGTTGTTGTTGTTGTTCTCGCCGTCATTCTCACTCTTTGGTATATTGAAAATTTTATCGAATTGTGGCATTGCCACAAGACATGTTTCCCTTGTGCCCACAATTGCTTTTTAGACTATTTTGTTGTTGTTGTTATTGTATTTGGTAGCAAATTGTAGTGTGTTTTATACGACGAAGTGATCAATCAAGTGGCGATGGCAAGTCATTTATAATAGTATTCGAAGATGCGTACATCTTCAGAGTCACAATGACACATCACAGTCAACTGTTCGTACATACAAAATACAAAGGAGCGAAGGAGCAAAGGAGCGAATAAAAGTCCAGCTATTGCGTGTATAGTGTAATTGGTGTGATGGGCGGCATGAAATAGATTTTGCGTTCTATCGATTTAGCTGCGTTGCGCGAACAATGTTCGTGCACCATTAACGGCATCTAATTTATGAGATAAAATTAAATTTCCGCTTGTTTATGACAAAATCAGAAAACCGACAATTTCCATCATAAATCAGTTGTAAACAATAATTGTGTTGTTTGCTTCGTTAGGTTTGCAGCAGGCAATTTTAACCATACACACACTCACACAGACGCACAGACGCACACTTTGGGGAAGGAGAATGCAAACATGCGTAAAATATTTACACTCAGAGAGAGACTGACACCAACACACACGGCATGCTTTATAAACCGCTATGCAAACACACACACACAACTGTCGCGCCAACTAAGCGTCGCAGCCCACACTAGCAACGAGCCAAGTCGCCTGGTTGAGCTTATCTTGCATTGATAGCTGCACTTGTGTGTGTGTGTGTGTGTGTGTATGCTCAAATCGTTGGCTAGCGGTTTGCCCTCTTCAAGCGGGCACCTTTTTCTACCCCTGGCTGTTTGTTGAAAAGCTAAAAACGTGGTGACATTTATTGACTCGCAGCAAAGCGCATTCCAAGATATCAGTAAGACGACGCCCACAAGTGGCAGCCACACAATCCACCCACCACACACCCACTCATCACCACCCAAACGCACAGTTACAGTTATGTTTTGTGGTATCGTTTTGGCCCCTAGTGGCAAAAAAGAGTGATTTAAAATTCCGAAAATGATTTGTCAAAAATGATTTAAAATTTTGTTTTTATTTTTAGCAATTTAAACTTTTGCTTGAATTCTTTTTTCAGCCCACGTTGCAGCCACACACATCTTGGGCTCAGTCACATTTGCACCGTAATTCGTTTTAAGTGGCAAAATCTCTGTGCATGTATGTGTGCGTCTGGGTCACAATTTATCTTTTTTTTTCTTAAATCAACTCATACGACTCGGGTTTCCAATTTTGTTTCTTTCGTTTTCTGTTACAAAATCACAAAAATCGTCATGCGCATTTTTGTTGTTGTTGTCGTCTGCTTGGTATTTGTTTGTCTCCGCTTTCAGTTTCACAGTTTTTTGTTGCCTTTACTTGCTTTCTGTCAGACACATTTTGTTGTTTAGTATTGTTTTCTTCATTTTTTGCACATCAGCTGACATTTCTCTGATTTACTCGAAAGCCTCAAATTCCAACATCATCACCACTGGCATCATTATCATGCGCAACAATAACAAAAACAACATTGCCAGCATTATCAGCCTTTACTTGCGAGTATTTAAGCATTGGCGCAAATTAAATGAAATGTCGGAATTTTGACAGACAGCCGACGCGACGCACTCGTATTGAATTTTGCATTGAAATGTGCGACGTCTGCGACAGCTGCTGTCGCCTTTATGCGCCCTGTTCGCATTGGGCTCATTCAAATTGAGTGGCAGCATAGGTGAGTTGCTCGCCAAAGCACACAGCGCATTATGCCTATTAAAATATATACATACAAACATACATACACACATACTCGTACATAGTTCATCAGCATGGCAGCTGATTTAGATCGACTTTGCACACGCAAAGTTCATCCTCATTTTGCATAATTTGCACATCAGCAGCAGCAGCAAAGGAGATGGCAACTGTGAAGGCAGATCTTGCAGCCACCCAACTGACACACAAACAAATCGCACAAATGCCCGCAAGTGTGCGTTCATTCGTATCACGTATACGCCATGTGGCCCACGCCGCATTTCCCAGCGTATAATTGCGATTGCTTTTGTTAAGCTTGTTGTGGCTGTTGCCACTGCGATTGCTATTATTATTATTAGTATGCTCTAGCTTGTTGTTGTTATTGTTGTTGTTGCTGTTGTTGTTTCCATTATTGCTAACCAGTCAGCGGCGCGCCACTCAACGGTGAAGCCGAGGAGGCATTCCATTCATTGCATGTATTGCATAATATAAGCACCAACAACAACAACAACAAATTCAACCATGCACCGCACAATAGCACAACGACGACATCATTAAGACAATAAGTAATCAATAAAAACTGAATACAGATAAATTTAATTACACGCGATAGCACAGTTACGCGCACAAAATCGTAAACACATCAGCCACATCGGTGAGTGTCTGCTACTGTGCGATTTATATATTTAGGTGTCTGTAAACGCGCAGTTAGCATTTAAACGAAAATAATTAATCACTAACTGCAACGCATCCAAACTGCAAAAGAACAGTAAGCATGGAAATACATACATAAATATTAAGGATTGCAATCCTGGAGCAGTTTTACTATTTCGGGATTTTCGGATCTGAAAATGGCAATTCCGGGATTTTATATTATTTTAAGAGACTAAAGCAGACGTATTTTTCAATCAAATACTTTTCTTTCTTGTTAAATACTATTCTGTGTTCTTACCTTCAAATTAAGAACAAAATATTTATGACACATAACATAAAACTAAATAACAACATAGAAATGCATTTAATTGATAAAAAGCATGTCTCTAGTTCAATACTAGTCGATGAAATCGTATGTAAATTTTCATATACTATTTGGAAATATTGTCTACTGTTTCTGTCATTTAAAACAAGTCAAGTTCGGTGTGAAGAATATTGGTTATTCCAGTTTCTTTATAGCTTCAAACCGGAAATGTAACTTTTGTATCAGCTGCTTCTTTCTTTAACCCTTTCTTTAACCCTTTCTTTAACCCTTTCTTTAACCCTATGAATAGTATGGACTGTAGTCCAATATATTGGAAATTGTTACTGAAAGGGTTAATACTCCTCTTCTCACCCTGTTCTTTGTGTATTGTGAATGTGATAGGTCACACTGGTGTAAACAAGACTTAAAACTTGCAAATTTTTACAAATTTCTGTTTGTACTTTCTTGGATGCTTTCATTTTTAGGATTTCATTTTGCTTACCCTCCTGATTTTAGCTACTGGCAAATTTTTACTGGGAAAGTACCTAAAACCTAGTACATAGTTGTGAAAAGTTTTTTCAAAGTGTCTGTACCCAGACAGAGCTATTGTTGCATTGAAACTTATTCAAATGTCACAGGCAGCCTTTTTTTAATTTTTTATTTATTTTATTTTTATTTTTTATGATTTTTTTCTATTTTATTTTTTCTTATGAAATAAGAAGATTTGCCTTTTTCGAAACCAAGCTGACAGAAGCAAAAGCTAAGTCAATCGCGGGATTTTTCGGTACTGAAATTGTTCGGGATTCCGCGATTGCAATCCCTAATATCTATGTATGTGTTTTTTTAAATTTATTTTATTTTTATTATTTTATTATTTATTTTTTATGATTTTTTTATATTTTATTTTTTCTTATGAAATAAGAAGATTTGCCTTTTTCGAAACCAAGCTGACAGAAGCAAAAGCTAAGTCAATCGCGGGATTTTTCGGTACTGGAATTGTTCGGGATTCCGGGATTGGGATTCATTTCAAAGGAACGTTAATTTCATTATCAATTTGTTTTTGGCGGTTTTCTATTTTTATAGAATAATCACCGCCTCGGTAGCGCAGCGCGAAGAGCACTTTGTTCCCATCCCAGAAATTGTCCTGCGCTTTCCAAAAATGTCTATTATTTTCCTTTTCAATTTTTTCCCATCTCTACAGCATTGCTCAGTCAAATCTTTCACCTTTTGACAAGCTCCTATTCTTTCTACTTTAAACAGTTATGATGAGCAACTCGCAGCAGAATTTCATATCCCGTACCCATACCCAAAATAATCTTATCAAAGACACAAACCTGTGCATTTTCCAACAAACCCTTAGCCCATCGTTGGCAGTCACCCACCCTGTCAGAACTCCACTTCAAAGCATTCGGCTTGTTGGGCACCAATGGTAACGAGCGGAGTGAATACGGAGGAAACTATTAATATTGCTTGAGGTCTTTAACCGTAGATCGACCTTCACAAACATTAAGGAATCCTATACAAAGAAGAAAATCATAAACTTTTCTCAAGACCTCTTTCTTAACCCTGCTGTTAGGTTAAGCCCATTTGGTCCAATTTTTGGCTTATTTCGTTTGTAACTTTTGACTAACTATTTTACTATTAACTATTTTTTACATCAGTTATGTTGAGTAAAGAATGAATGAACCAAAATAAATACAAAAAATTTGAATAAATTGTTGTTTTGTACGAAAATTGCAGTATGGACCAAATGGTCCCTTTTCTAACCTAACAGCAGGGTTAAAAAAAGTGGAGAGATGATTTTAAACAAGCATACTTCCAACACAAACAAAGTCACAAGAATAGTTCAATTAATGATATCCTAAAAAAAGTTATAATAAAACAAAAAACCAATGTATCATTTTTGATTCAAAGCTCGATCTACGGTTAAGTAACGCGACCAGTGTTGACATTTTGTAATAATAATAAAATAATAATAATCCAGATAACTCTATGAAAAGTCAAAATCAAAAACTCAAATTTATTTTTGGTTTTATAGTGAAAATGTTCCTACAACTAAAAACAGAAAAATTAAAATTAGCACCATTAAAAATTGTCCACGTTCACAATTTAATGGACTGTGCAGGCAACTTTTCACCTCATTTCCATTCTTGGTCAGCTTGTTTTATATTTGGAGGCTTTGAACCCGAATCCCCCTGTTTGCGCCACTGCCCACGTGGTTGCATGAATCTGTAACATGTTCTTGTTGTACATTGTTGTTATAAATTTTGCGTGTCAATGGTCGCTCGGATCGGAAACTTCGCTAATGGTCAATTAAACGTTTACATAATAAAGCGCCAAACTTATCGATTCAAATGCTAACTGAACGTTTTACTAATTTATGGGGAACATTATCAGTGAAAATGTTTTGTATTCTGTTGATGATAAATTGCTGCCAACCATTTGGTTATACGAGTTTGATTCAATTGTTTGGTTGGCATGATTGATAAGCATTATGCTTGTGGCAATCAATTGTCATGCAAATATTTATTTGTAGTACATGAAGTTTGTCACATAATTTCAATTATACCTAACTATGATTTTGACCAACTTGCACTTAATTATTTTTTATTTATATATTTTATTTAATTACAAAAAAAGTTGTTAATTAATTACTTAAGTAAAATAAAAGTAAATTACTTACTTAACCACAAAATTACTTTAGTTAATCATTGGCAACAATCAGAAAATTTATTCAGTTTTAGAAAAAAATCTTTCAATAGTTACTAATAAATGTCAAGCAAAATCAAATTAAAAATGCATAAGTAAAATAAAATATTAAATACAATGGCCGAGTCCTTGTAAACAGTACTGCGTTGCTTTGATTGCCTGCTATGAGCAATGTTAAAGAAACCCACAACAAACCTGTCAACTGCCTAAATTACCCCAAATTACTGCCAAGTTAAGTGCCCACAATCAAATGCTCAGCTTGATTGTAAACTGCCGCTGACGTATTATAAATGAAATTCTTATGCACCCACACACACACAGCCCCAAACAGAAGAAGTGCTAACTTAAATGTGAAATGGAATTACCTTATTTAACCGTTAGTGCACAGAAGGATACCAAAATGAGAGATTACAAAGAAAGCAATGATTTTATTTGATATCCGGTTTAAATTTGCCCATTTGAGCGACACACGCAACACACAACACAAACACACACAGAAAGAGCAAAGTACATTACCCAAATATGCATGCGGAGAAGTTCTAAGACGGTGTCAGTTGACAGCCGCCCAACACCAACTTTCGTAGACACACGCAGACACACATTCGTGGGGGCGGCACCCGCCCAGCGATACCTTAGGAAACACCCACACAATCACACGCGCATGTGGCATGTGACATGTTGACTTGTGCGCCAAACAGACGTGCGTCACTCAGTCAGTCAGTCAGTTTATGTCAGCGTTTTCATGTTCTCGACATGTCAGCTGTATGTCAGCCATATCTCCCACCAATGATGCACAGGGGATTTCATTTGAGAGGGGAGGGTTTTGCATACAACTTTTGAGCCGAATGTTATACGAAACCATATTTTCTATCAGCAATTTTGTGGGCAAATTATTCCCCTAAAACCCCAGTCTGCGCTACAGCTCCATACCTATTCTAAACCATTAAAATCAACGGCAAATGTACCCATGGCGCCTTATCGCCACTTGGGGAATCAATCAACGATTGCAGCGCAATCAATTGTTGCAATTCTCGCATAGCGTCGCAAGAAAAAAGTCAATCAATAAATGAAAGCAGAGGCATATAATCAACTACGTTAGCTGAAAATCGAAATGCAATTGAATTTTTCCACATGTCACCTGGCAAGTGTAGGCGTCAGCACACCTCACAATAGGCGTCACGTACTCAAATCCGAACGCACACTAACAACAGGCAGCAACAAGGCCCTTCAAGTCACTGTTGACAATAAGCAAATCGACTGCTCGAAACTCGCTAAGCAACAGTCACAGTCAGTCGTTTGATGGGGGAAAATGTTCGACGAAGTTGAAGTGATAACGTTTGAAGAACTTGCTGACTTACACACACATGGCATCAGCACATGGCTACTAAGAAATACTCGAGAGTGAAGATATGTTTGTGTGCAATCCCTGTATTATCTGCTTAACTCATAATCTATTCTCAGAAACCATCATACAGACACTTACACTCAATCCTTCAATACACACTCGAACACACACCAGATTGTATCTTCATAAAAAAATCATAAGCATGCAAGCAAGCAAGGACAAAAAATAGCCTTCTAAAAAATTTAATTCCTGAAGAAAAAAGCATAAAAGCGTGCATGACAAACCCTGGCCAGCTACAGTAACGACCGCACGAGCTCGCGCCAAAAGAAAACAAAAAGCCAAACAGTGAAGGACACAACTTGGTAGGAGAAATCAAAGCGTTCCTATACGGCCGCGGCCTATGGCGAGACGTGAAAATCTGTGTATGTATACCCGCTGCAGTATGTGTGCGCGACGGGCAGCAGGCCGCACTCATTGTGCCAACGAAATCAAGCAAAGTACATTTTTAATATTCATATTTACTCAGACACATAGACAACACAAATGGATAAACGCACATGTGGCGATAAAACACATTCAAGCTGCAGCATTGGGTGAGTGCAAACTTAAGATTAAGACAAGTTGTAGCAACAAAACTAGCTATAACAACAACAACAATAACAATAGCAACAGCCCTCGGAGCAGAAAACGCAAATTTGCAACACAAACAAATAATTTCACACACACAAGTCCTCAGCGGCCGCGTATGCTTCAAGGGGTAACTACATTGGTTTGAGAACGAGAAGGTCCTCTTTTTCAATATCTGCGCGGTCGAAAACGCGCAAGATGTGCTATCGGCTTGTCAGCGTTTCAGCGAGAAACAACAAAGCCTTGGGCTGCGATGCTACGCTGCGAATAATCGAGTTCAGCGACGCGTGGAAGGTGGTTTGCAATACATCCGCATTCGAGTGAACAGCAACGACGAGCATACGTACGGCAACGAAAAGCGATTAGGAACGGCGGTATTAACCAAACAAGAGCCAAAAGACTCGAACAAAGATAACGACAGACAATGTTGACGCAGACTCTTCGAGCTAACTGCTCAAACCGCCCGCCGACGAAATACTTGATGGTAGTACCGGGCGAACGCACAAGAGAGAAATGTTTCCTGTGTGTTAAAGTCCCACACTGAGGGAGAGTAGACTTTTAATGCTTTTCATCTCGAAAAAATAAATACAAACCCACATATATGCAAAGAGTCTACTGCTGCAAACGTATCTACCGTGCAGCCTACGGGGCGTATGAGCAACATACCACGTTTTGTGCACTCTCGACTTATTACTGAACAAAAAGCAGCACCTCGCTATTGGCGCACTCTGCGCCAACATTAACCCATCTGTGGTGTCGCTTGTAGGTGAACATTGTCAGCGGTCCTTGAGAAGCCTTGAAGAGACGCAATGCAAACATCCTCATAAATCATTCAACAGGCCAAAGTGCAGGTGTGTGTGTGTGTGTGTGTGAGTGGTGTAAACGTCAACGTTTGTCGCATGGATTGAACGACAGTTGAATTTATGCTAATTTGCCAAAACACGCGCGTCACAATGACGCTGGCACTCTGATGTTTTGACGCTTGTTCGCATACCAAATTCGTCTCCCGACTTGCACATATTTACGGCGCATTGATGTTAGTATCGAGAGAACACAAAAACAACTTTCATATTTTATGCGGAAACTTATGTTGTAGTAAACTGAAAGTACATGAATGGTTTTTTAGTCCAAATCATCAATTGTAGGAAATTTTAGGCAGCATAAACCTGAGATTTTGACATAATTTAAGTAAAAATTCAAAGGGCTGGAACAATTTTTCCGGACAAGAAAAGTAATTAAAAAAATAAAACTAACTTGAGGAAAAAAAACGAATTCTAAACTTTGACTTTTGTGTATTACTTATATAACTTAGCTAAACTCACGTTGAATGCAAAAAGCTACAAATCAAGTCTTTTCACTTCCACGTGTACTTTCATACATTACATTTCTCAAAAACTGATCACAGAGTCGCTTACGCCGATGTACTTTAAACTGTTTTGTCATCTCCCAAATTGGTCTCATCTTAAGTCAATTAAACGAAGTCTGCCTCCACCGCCATGCAACGTTCCTTTACCCTTTCACCCAAAAGTTACCTGAGAGCAAGTTCCCCTATCTGTCATCTTATAGCAAAAGCTACGATTGATTTATGGGTTTAATTTAAGTAAGCACCAACAAATTAATATTTTTAGAAGTGAATTCAAAGCAAATTACAAAAATTTTACTGTTATCCCAAAAAAAAAATTCCAATAGTTTGCAACGATATCAGGGAAAGTTTGAATGATTGAAGTCTACGAATTGGGCGCGTTCGTTTCTTTAATAATGGTTAAATAAAATCAAAAAGTGATAATTTTGTATTTTTCCATAAATATTAAATAATTTTTTTGTAACTAAATAATATTGATACAAAATTTATTTAACCCGTTTTAAGCTAAAATTGTTCAAAAGTAAACTAGCTCTAGAACTCTAACAAAGAGGCGTGGCGACTTCAAATATCGTATGCACACTTCTTAGGCAAAAGTTTCATGATTTAAATACCAAAAAGTAATATCGGCTCAGGGTAAAATTTGGGTTCGAAAGGGTTCATTCGTATTTAATGGATTTTTTCATATTGTTTACTGAATTTTTGTTTGTTTTGTTGATTTTTAAAAAGCAAATATGAACATGCTTTAAGTGGGTTCCAGAGAGCAGACTGGGCACCCTCTGTGGGCAATTACAGCTCGAACAGGTTTACCATTTAATAAAGCACTAGTCTCCAACTTTCATAATCATACGAATTGTATTCTTTAATTAGCTGCAACAAATAACCCACAAATTAGTTTCCAAGACACAGGCGACACACGTCAGTGCGAGTAATTACGGTTGCTTGACATTATTTCAAAGATAAACATGGTCACATGGTCACATGGTCATCATAGACGTACACATACAAGTACGAGCGTACACTATGATTATAATTCCCTTGGCTCGAATAGAAAAGTACCCAACTCTCACAAACTGAAAAAATAATTGCAGTGGTCATTTAAGAAAAACCAATATTTAAAAACAAATCCAACACAATTTTCATTTTAAACCAAACCACACGCGAGCCATTAAAAATAATGCGTGCGTAGGCGAGTAATTACTGACAGTTAGTGTAGTTTTTTTTAAACAAAAAAACTTTAGTGTTGTTGAGTCTGAAGCCATGGTAAAACTTAAATATATATTTATATTTAAATATTAAAAAAAAATAAAAAAAGTGGGCAGTTGAGAAATGAAATTTTGAAAAATGCTTAATTGTTTGAGCAACTTCGTATTGGGAGAACAAGTGTGCGTGTGTAATTTAAAATAAATAGGGTAAACAGGTACACTGCCACCTTCCATCTCTCTTATTGCTCTCTCACTCTCTATCTTTCTATTTCACTGCCTCTTCAACCATTTTACACAGCATTGGAGGTAATACACAAGCAGCCATTCGTGTGACGCATAACATTAAAACGCATTAACGTGGCCAAGTGATAATAGCCACGAGCAGCAATTTCCAGCAGTGGTGCTAATTAATTGCGTAAATATATATGGTGCTGAACTTGAGAGAAAAAAAACCTGCTCCCAAGTGGCGCTCGGCTTAAGTTTCAACATGTCCAACTAAAAAAGTTGTCAAAACAACAATAATACAGACTGTGTAAAAAGTTTTCGGCATGAAATGCGCATACAAAATGCGGCCGCAGTTCATTCTCGTAACTTTCATTCTCGGACTTTACTGTGTCAGCACGTGGAATTCAATGACTTTGGCTAATCTTCTTATTTGTTCTTTTAAATGTTTAGGTCGAAACTTGCTTGCAGCAGCTCTCAACAAAATATTCAACTTTGTATCAAAAAAAGTCTGAAAGTCGGAGGCGCCTTGGGCAAAAAATAAAAATTGTGTTGCAACAATTAATTTCTTGTTTACTTGTTGTTTAGCCAATTCAAATGTTTCTCACACAAACTGTAAGCCGCAATTTGCAGTGACTGACTAACTGACAAAGGTCAATTGAGCGCAAGCAACAAGCGCCACGCAGCGAAACAATTCAAAGCACACAAACAATGCAAATGCTGCTCGAACTTTGCGCTGTTCATGTCTGGTGTTCATATTTTTGCCGCTTTGTCTCATTTGCATTTGTAGGTGGCGACGTCGTTAATGTCTTCAGCTGTTCGGCCAACAAATTTGCAAATGACTGACATGATTTCTGCATTTGCGCTGCCGCTCGCCGTTCGACAAACAAATGGGCGCAGTAATCGCCTGTCGTCGTGTTTTTGGCATTTGTGCCACTGCACGTCTGTCTGTCGAGCGCGGCCCCATTTTGCACCTGCACAACGCCACCGCATCACTGTTGCCGCTCGAGCATTCCATACCGAACGAAACGAAAGTTTGTACATCAATCAAGTGTCGCTCGGCGCACGCACGGCGCGCTGTCAGCTGTTGCTCGCGGCCAGCGGGGAGACAAATGCGCAGCATGTCACTCACTGCTGCTGATGTCGCGTTGGAACGCCGAAAAATTTCGAAATTACTTCAATTGTTGTCGCAAAAGTTGCGCATTCTTCGGGCTCGGCTGATTGTGTGCGCTGAAGTGTGATTATTTTGCGTGATATTTTCGGCAGTTGTTTGCTTTCGCATTTTAGTATGTTTACATTTTTTATATTTACATTTGCATTATGTGCGGAGCGCGCCTCCAGCAAAGTCGCGGCAACTCACACTACGGCGATCATAAAATATTGGCTAAAGGATTTGCCGAAGCACTGCGAAGCGAACGGTACAGTACCGTACGGTACATTGAGTTTTAATGACATCCTGATATCTGTCGAGAATGCGGCTGTTGTAGAAGGCAGGAGAGGAGACAAGTAAGAGGAGATGGGGGAAATCAATTTGGAGTTTTCTTTCGCATTTGGGACAATGAAGTGTAAGATTTGTGGAGGCAAATGAGGCTATAGTGGTAGCCAAAAGAAGAGGCTGGTTGGGGCAGAGATGAAGGGAATCAATGAGGAGTTTTCTTTGGCATTTCAGATGACAATGTGTTAGAATTTGTTGGTACACATTAGAAAAGTTTGCCTTATGAGATGAAAATCAGAGTTAAATGAAGCTATTGGATTAGGCAGAAGAGGAGGCAGGTAAGAGGAGATGTGAAGGAATTCAATGTGGAGTTTTGTTTCGCATTTCAGAGGACAGGGGTGTAATGATTTTTTATGTATATTGCAGAAGTTTGCCTTATGAGATGAAAATCAGAGTCAAATGAAGCGTTGCGGTAAGAAGAAGAGGAGGCAGAAAAGAGCAGAGGTGAAGAAAATCAATGTGGAGTTTCTTTTCGCATTTGAGACGGCAAGGTATAAGGATTTTTTATACATATTAGAGAAGATTGCCTTATGAGATGAAAATCAGAGATAAATGCGGCTGTTGTAGAAGGCAGAAGAGGAGGCTGGTTGGGGAGAGGTGAAGGGAATCACTGTGGAGTTTCTTTTCGCATTTGAGACAATGAAGTGTAAGATTTTTTGGTACATCGTAAGGAAGTTTGTTTTATGAGATGAAAATCAAAGTCAAATGAGGCCATTGCGGTAGGCAGAAGAGGCGGCAGGTAGGAGGAGAGGTGAAGAAAATCAGTGTGGAATTTTCTTTCGCATTTGAGACAATGAAGTGAAAGTGAAGTATTTTGATGCATCGTAGAGAAGTTTGTCTTATGAAACGAAAGTCAAAGTCAAATGAGGCTGTTGTGGTAGCCAGAAGAGGAGGCAGGTAAGAGGAGAGGTGAATAAAATCAATGTGGTGTTTCCTTTCACCTTAGAGATGACAATGTATAAGGATTTTTGATACATATTACAGCAATTTGTCTTATGAGCTGAAATTCAAAGTCATTCGGCGTTTATAATATAAAAAACTTCAATGCAGTTCAGTTACAATTACACAGTACAGCAATTTTTCTCAACATCTCAAGCAGAGCTAGCAATGTATGAAAAAAGTATTAAATGAAGGTTTCGTGTTTAAGGCTTTTTATTTTTTTAGGGGAAGTTTTGAGATAGTTTTGTTGTTTGAAAAACCCCCTTAATTTTGTATGGGGAATACTTTCCAAAAAGACAGTATAGTATTTTTTACTCAATACAAGCTTTTCATGAAAAATTTTCCGAAAAACATGAAAAAGAGGGTTGAGAAAAGGGGACGGGGTTCATGTGCATACAAAAAATATTCACATTTTTATTGCCAACAACTTTGCCTTAGACATAGAAGCTCTAGCTCTTCAAGTTTTCATACTTTCCATGTAAAGGTCCCTTTAACCTTTATGTGAAAATTACAAAAAAATCAGACCTGCTGGACTGCTACTTTGTTCGGAAAAAATTATCTGTACGACATCCTCTTTCAGAAATATACAATCGTTACTCTGTTGCAGAAATGCTGTTGCACAGTGTTATTACTTTAAACCAAAAACCTCATTTGAAATCATCTTGTTTGAAAATAGTCTTCAAACGGCATATCCAATATTTTCACGCATCACTATTATGATTGGTTTATTGGATTAATGGGTTTTTTTCCTACCCTATACTTTTGTCATCAATATTCAAACATTAGTCATGCCAAAGCAAATATCAAAAGTTAGACTCTAGTGCTTCGATTACATAATTACAATACATATTTATGGCCTACTCACGCATACACATGCATATAATTTAAATAAGCCTATATACTCATGCACATACATACGAGTATCATAACGGATATACTTCTATTCTAACGTGAGGGTTAATATTGCAAATGCTCATGTACATACACACATACATCGAACTACTTATATACTTACAACGACAGTAATAATGGCAACAGTTTCATTGTTATTGTAATGACAGCTATCCGCTTAAGCAAATGCACACGTATGAATATTTTATTTGGCAAATGTTAAAGCTTAATGTAACAATGTGACGCAACAACAACATTGCACCAACACACAATCAAACATATCCATAGAAACGGCTTAGTTCAGGCAGACGCACGAGTTAGACAGAATAACTGGAAGTGCTCACATTTGCAGCAATGTTGATGCTGTTGTTGTTGTTGTTGTTGATGCTTGGCATTGTTCTTTTTGTCGCTTGTGTTGTTGCAAGCGACAAGCACAAGAAGGCTTAAGAGGCAACCTAAGTGGCATTCACGCAAACATTTTGCCATTGCTGCCTCATGCTTTCATTGTACTTGTTGTTGATTGTCCTTTTTTCGTTTTTGCCATAATGTTGTGTAGTACAATTTGTGTTGTTTTGTGTTTTGTGTTGTGTTGTGTTGTGTTGTGTTGTGTTGTGTTGTGTTGTGTTGTGTTGTGTTGTGTTGTGTTGTGTTGTGTTGTGTTGTCTTGTGTTGTGTTGTGTTGTGTTGTGTTGTGTTGTGTTGTGTTGTGTTGTGTTGTGTTGTGTTGTGTTGTGTTGTGTTGTGTTGTGTTGTGTTGTGTTGTGTTGTGTTGTGTTGTGTTGTGTTGTGTTGTGTTGTGTTGTGTTGTGTTGTGTTGTGTTGTGTTGTGTTGTGTTGTGTTGTGTTGTGTTGTGTTGTGTTGTGTTGTGTTGTGTTGTGTTGTGTTGTGTTGTGTTGTGTTGTGTTGTGTTGTGTTGTGTTGTGTTGTGTTGTGTTGTGTTGTGTTGTGTTGTGTTGTGTTGTGTTGTGTTGTGTTGTGTTGTGTTGTGTTGTGTTGTGTTGTGTTGTGTTGTGTTGTGTTGTGTTGTGTTGTGTTGTGTTGTCTTCAGTGGTGTATGTTTATAGAGACCGAAAACCCCATCTGTATGGGGCTTTAACCACATTAACCACACATCTGTCTAATTTACGGTTTACCCCCGAGCAGTGTTGCCACTTGAAAAATTTTTTTCCCGACCAGACTTTGGTACTTTGAACAGACTCTCCCGGCGTCGTCGAACATCATTGAAACGGCTTCATCATAAAAATCTTCAACAAATTAATTCCACAGCATCGTCCTACACCATTCGAAACGCGCCACGTATTCTCAATGAACTTTGCCCATATCCAGATTTCAGGCTGGCTGCTTTCCCTGATTTTCTGGCTGTTTCTGCCCAAATCAGTGCCGCATATAAGCAAAAGGATTCGCTTAGACTAACCACTTGTTGACGAGGCGATGGCGTCAACGGTGGAGCAAAGTTTGCGAAAACCCTAGGTTTTGGTGCAAACCTATGTTAAAGCCTGGACCGTATGATATTCTCGAGAACTTTACCCTTTTCAGAATTGCGGAGCAAAAAAAGCGGCGAATTACTTAGATTTGCCAAAACGTTCTTAAAAAACTACATATAGGTCTGGAACTCCAGAATCTTTGGTACCACTATGGATCACTACTTGGTCTATGTGAGACCCCTCCGTGGGTCAGCCAGCCTAACCTAACCTTACCCTTTTCAACAAGAACTCCTCTAGCGATTTATTGCCTTTTGGCAACACAACTACCTTTTGCAGCTCACAGTTGTAAACGAAAATACGTTGTAAAAACTCGCGGAATATTTGCAATTGCGTCTGTGTGCAATTTGGTTTACCGTCTAAGCCAGAAGACTTGTCGGCTGTACCTTTTTCTGCTGCGCTCATTGCTTCGCTCATGGCACCCCTGGGCGTATGAGTGACTTTTATCACCTTTGGAAACACACACTGCGGTTACTGTGGAAACAAGGTCGACACGATATGCGACAATTTTAACTTTTTAAGCACAACCTTGTTACTGTTGCCCCAAGGATTAGTCTCAACATTGTCGGCGTCTGTTCTTCCTAATGGATTTGCTCATTTTTTGTCGAGCCTCTCTGAATTGCATTTGCGGTGTCATAAACAATATTTCCCTCTATTTCTTGCTTTAATATATTTTTTTGCTCGACTTGTGACAGATTTGTCTACGCTTCGTTATTTCCTCAAACCACCAGTAGACTGATTGCCGCTCGGGTGCTTTTTGCCTACGTGACATACGTGCCTTGCAAACAACAGTCGTAGACTTGGTTCTTTCATTAACTCCATCCATTTCAATGCTCCATCTTCGGAAAAGTCCAATGCTTCCAACAACAAATTCAACATATCTAAATTCAGGTGTTCCGTCGTTCAACCCAGTTGCTGTACTTTTTGATTTCTGACTCATAAAAAAAGTATTTGCCGCTGCCGCTCTTCGCTTTCTTTGCTGAAAGTTGTCTGATTGGCTTCGTTAAATAGCAAAAAGTCAGTGCACGTAAATGCTTTGATTTGACCTTGTGCCCCCCACACTTCACCGTCCAATGAGACATTTGCCCAGAAACACGTAGACTGGCACTCAGACAGTCAGCCATGTAAACAAGCCGACAAGCCAGAAGGACATCGCAGACTGCACGCCGGTGACGACAGCAGCGTCGCACACGTAATTATCCCACGCATCAACTTCAAGTATTGTCAGCAGCAAATCAGCACTTTCAGGCGCTTTCGTCGACACAATTGCTTCGTTGCCACCCATTAATGATGGCCATTTGCACATTTGGCATGTTCCACGCATTTCGCTATTTGATATTTTTGGAATCAGTGTGTTTTTGTGCTCTGTCTGTCTGCGTTTTTTTATGCTTCAGGAGTGCTTGTCAATGAATCATGTTTACAATACACAAAACAATGGAATGGAATGGAATGGAATCATGTTTACAATTCACAAAACAATGGAATGGAATGGAATCATGTTTACAACTCACAAAACAATAGAACGTTATCTTATTGAGTATTTTGAATTCTTGCTTTGATTTTCGACAATAGGACACAGCCTTCGTCGCTGGCTCAAGTGACACGAGATGAGATGAGAAAAAATGTTTTGGAAAAAATGTTACTTTATTTAATGAAAACGGATTGTAAGAAATGCCTAATGGTTTGCACAACTGTTTGTGTATTTTATTTCAATGCTGAGGCTGCACTTTTTGTCGGCTTATTTCGCCCAGTTTTATTATGAATTGTGATCATTCCAATTAGCAATATGGAAATTAATAATTAGTTAATAAAATTTATATTAATAACATCGTGTAGCAGTACTTTTGACTCATCGAAAAGATGATGAAACTATCTTATAAATCATTTATAACAACTCAGTTTTTCATTTTCTAATCCATTGTCCTTTTAAAGTTTTTTGCGTTCGTTTTTGCATTTGTGCAATGACGAACATAAACGGGGAAATTTGAACTTTTTAACTAAAATCTGGAACTCATAGGACCGAAATAGGTAGTCAATATGTAGTATAATACCTCAATATTGTTTCTACTTTTGAATCTAATTTTATAGATAAAAAATTTATACGTATTTCATATTAAATTCTTGCTTATGAATGGAAACATACTTTTTTAGCTCTAAATCAATAAAGATAGAAGAATAAAAGTTTGAGCTATTATACTACAGACCAAGATACTAGACATATATTTTTTACAAAAAGATTCGTTAAAAACTTCAAAGATATCGAAGGATACATCTTTAAACGGACCTTACTGACATTTTGGGAAGCTGAAACTTCAAAATATAAATGTTAGTCGAAAGGCGACAATTTTCTTCTTACATTTGAGCCATTTCTGCATCATTGCACAACCGCAAGTAATTAAATAAATTCTTTGAAATATGTACATATGTCAATAAAATTTTTAAGTCCTTTAAAAAGGACTTTAAGCCAGAAAATTTTTAAATTTAGTATGCCAGGTTACTGTTGAAGACCTTTGTTTCACGCTTCTATAAAAATGGGTCTCGACAAACATGTTTTTGTCTTTGTTCCACGGTGTAATAAATGAAAAGTTGGTGTTTTCACTCCATAGCTCCATAGCATAGCTTTGTCATTTTTCTTTCGATTCTGTTGACGTTAGTCTTAACATTTGTGCAAATAATACATCTTTCATCTTAGATTTCAGAACCAGAGAAGATAATTTATTTTATCTATAAAAAAAACTCCTTGAAATTTTATACATTAAATTATTATAATTTAAAAATTCACCCTTTTTAAACTCTCACCGTCAGTAACTTCCCCATATCTGATCTGATTTAGACAATCTATATATCGCTAGAAAGGCTAAAGTATTATATTCTGAAAGATGGACCCAGATGGATGGAAGATTGTGTTAGTCGGATGATTCGTTTACGACATATGTGCTCATTGCTGAAATAACTTAGACCACAAGGAAAATATTTTTTTTTATAAGATGTTTTGAAAATTTTTCTTAAGAAAATTTTTGATTTTCAGTTTCATGTTTGACGACGCAGAATTAGAAACACTTTTGTTTTTAGGTGCACGTGACTAGCCCACTTTTTGTTGAATATTGTAATGTATATATTTATAATATACACAGTGCGACAATTATGTATTAAGACTGTCTCTAGAAAACACAATTAAAACACGATATCTGCTAATTTCTCGGTGATATAGTGATTCAAACGCATTTCCTCCAGTGCCCTCGTCGTCGCCCGTTGTATGGTCTGAATATCATCAAAAAAGCATCCTTCCAACTTCAATTTCAGTTTCCGGAACAAAGAGATGTCGCACGGAGCCAAATCAGATGAATACGCGGATGATTCAACACACAGACCTGATTCCGAACCAAAAATTGACGAACAATGAGTGCTGTGTGACTCGGTGCAACAGAGACCAACTTTTTGGATCGCAGTATTCTGATCGAATACGACGAATTCTGGTCATCAAACGCTTCAAAACTTCGAGGTAATATGCGGCAATAACTGTTTGACCAGTTGGAACCAATTCTTTGTGGATAATTTCTTTGCTATCGAACAATGTGATGAGCATTGTTTTGATTTTTGATGGAACTTTTCGTGTTTTTTTGGCTTGTGGTGAGTTTTTTGATTTCCCTTCCGCAGTTTGACGCTTGGTTTCTGGATCGTATTGGAAAGACCATGTTTCATCACCTGTAACAATGGTTTTCAGGAAGTTTGGATTATTTTCTGCGGCTGCAACGATGTCTGTAGAATGACTGACTCTCATTAATTTTTGCTCCTCGTTCAATGTGTGTGAACAAAATTATGCGCAGACCTTTGTTTTGCACAAATCCTCGTGAAGAATGAGTCGGATAGTTTCTCTGTTGATGTTTAAGACCTCTTCCATCATTTTCAGTGAAGCATGAGCTTTCTGGATCATTTCCGGCGTCCGAACTGAAATTGGCCTTCCTTTTTTTATTTCATTTTCCAGCGACTCTCTGCCATCCATAAAACGTTAAAAAACATTTGATCTTGATAAACAAGCCTCGCCATACGCTTGCTGCATCATTCGAAATGTTTCTGATGCACTTTTACCAATTTTCGCGAGGAATTTAATGACCGCTCTTTGCTTCATGTTAAAATTTCAACATCAAACGAAAACGTGTTTTGCAAAACGAATTTTAATAAAAATTAAATATCAACCAAATTTCATGAAATTTTGACAGTTAGTAGAGGAAGGTTGAAACTTCAAAACGCATGTGCTCGCACATATTTAGATGGCACGCTGAGATATGGTTCGAGTCTTAATACATAATTGTCGTACTGTGTATGTTCATTTGATCTGTTCTGATAAATTTCTTGAGTGCCGTCTGATTTTCGAATAATTCCTTTGCAAGCTAACTGTTCAACACTTTCGAACATACTTTCAACACTTTAACGAATTCAAGTTTTGCTTTTCTTTTTAGTTTTCTTTCCAAATTCCCTATTTACATAGATACACGTGTTTGTTTGTTTGTGTGTGTGTGCGTTGAAAACGCTGACTGCCGTACAGTTCATTCCAGCCATTTTGCTTTTATTTCCACTACACAGTTACGTTTTGTATGAATGCAATGAAAATATTTTTGCCCTTTTGTCAGCTGTAACGCTATGTGCGACTGGTAACTTTGCAGTCGATTTTGTTGCCAACTGCAAACAGCATACAAAACTGCTGCCACAAAATTTTCAGCAAAAGGTAACAAAAAATGAGAGCGCGAAATTGCGCAAAAAAACTCTCGCTTTCGTCCCTTTAACGGTACACTTTCACATGCACATACTTACATATTTAACTTAGCTGAGCACGAAAAGAATTTGTGTCTTATTGTCGTACATTTTAATCATGAAATGCTCAACCGCGCCACTGCCTCGGCGCCTTTTCTCTGCGGTTTGATTTGCCACATTTGGAATTTCTTAATGCTTTGCCTTTTCCATGTTACTTTTATTTGCGTCCTTTTCATGCTCTTGTGCTCTTTTATAAGCTTTCTTTAGGCGGCTTTGTTAATATTCATCGCATTATTATTCATAATCTTGGTTAAAACTTTTCGTAAACCACAAAATGTGTAATGAGAATAACTAATGTCGAGTGGTGGATGGGCGGCAAGCGGACAGAAGGAATTTCGCCACAGCGAAGACAATTGGCATTAATTACATTTTAATGCGCAACTTTAAACCTTTCAGGGATGAAGTTTAAAGTCATGAAAGCTATAAGTTTTAGTGTAATGAAAGTTGGAGCTAGAAAATTATGTTACATACTCAAAAATTTTGAATTGATCCTGTAAAGAAGGGAAATATGTATATTTCGAATAAATATTTTGTGTGTGTCATACAATCTGAATAACTGTTGTGAGAAATTGGTGAAACGAATTATTCCAATAGTCCCGAAAGTGTTAATTTCCATACGCGAAAACGCGGAAGCCGCCGCTCACGCGTACTCGCCTGGAAATTATGCCAACCGTCGAGTGCGCAATAACTTCTTGCCAGACCGGCAGCGCATCCGCCATAATTTAATTATCGCGAAACAATGGCAACCCTCGAAAAGTAAATTTGTCGCAATTTCAGCGCGCTTAGCAAAATGAACAACAGCGCCCCGACCCCCGTCAAACAACACGCCCATTACCCATCCACCCAGTCGCGCTCTATGCCGCCACACGCGCCGCCTTGCCACCTCAACGCGGCGCCGCCAATTTAATAAAAATGAAGGATTAATTAGGATTTCATTGGTTTTGTGCATATTTCGCCTCGTTTGACGGCGTCTGTTGACTTTTCTTGTCATTTATTTGCACAAAATTACAAAACAACAAAAGAATCCACGCCGCCCGGTTTTTATGCCCGTGAAACCGCAAAATATCATTCAAAATGCTTTCAAACAGCCCTTTCACCATTTAACCAAAGCGCTTCTACTGAATAACTCCTGCACCCGCCCGGTCACCCAACTTGCGTCTTTGCGCTATTAGCGAACGCGCGCGCGCTTGAAAATCGGTTCGACCAAAAATCATTCCCTAACTGCCGCAATAACGACGGAAGTCAATTTAAAATTGTGAAAATTAATTCGAGTTTTTTGCTGCACGAGACTTGATTGCCATTGGTACGTTTGGTTGTTGTGGAACTCGTGGCCACGCGCAGACATTTCGAATCTACAGATTTGGGCTCCGCTATTTGACGCTGTGCGGCGTAGGCAGAAAGTTGGGAAAGTTCAGTGAACATTTAAAATGAACACATTACCGGCAAAAGTTCAAACATTCTACTATTTCATTAAATTAAATCCAAAAATGTCAAATTGTATCAGCCAGCCGCTTTCAGACTGGTGTCTGCTTTATTGCAGCGCAATTATTAAATGGCAGAATTTAATGCTGCAGATTGGCTTCCACGTTGTCAAAAATAAAAAGACAAAAATCTTACAAAAAATTAAGCTTTGAGCGATCTAATTTGATATTTTTAACTTTACTGAAATCAATTTAATTTATGATTTATTTCATCTCCGTGACTACGCTTAATCTGAACGGCGGTTTTTGTCAAGTTTCATTTCACAGTTGGAGACTTTGTCATTGCCGGCCTAGAGCGCACCTGTGCCATTTTTGTAATTCTCATCTGCTTCATGTGGATAGCGATTGAAGTAGATGACGAGTGTTTCACCAGACGGAGCTAGGAATCGAACCTAGGGCCTCTGCTGTGAGAAAAGAAGCGCTAAGTAAGCGCTTAGTAAAAATTCAAGTAATTTGGATAAACAAATACAGGGAGGCGTAAAAGTTGTCACCTGACGCAAAAGTTATCACCAAGTGTTGTTTGACTCCTTCCTATTCATTCATTCATTCAATCATAAAAAAATTATAACCGAAGAACACTGGGTGCAGTGTTGCCAGATCAGGAGATTTCCTCCTAGATTTAGGAGATTCTTGGCCTTTTAGAAGATTTTTTAGAAGAATTTTTAGGAGAATTTTCAGGAGGAAGAATTATTTAGGAGAAAGTTTAGGAAATTTATATTTTTTGTTAGGAAATTTTTCGGATCTTAAGTGGATTTTTGGGAGATTTTTGGATAACGAAGTATGATGTATTGGGAACACGGGCAAAAAAACAGTCAAAACACCCTATTGTATTAAAAATTTTTAAGCTTACCAAATGTAAGCCCGTTCTATCTCATTCTCACTTATTGCTATCACAATGAAATCCCGCCAAAAACGGCACTTTTATTTAATTCATTAAATGTTAAATATTTTGTTTTTGTTAAGGTTTTTCTGTAAAACTAAAGATGAATAAAAAAGGCTACAATAAACAAAATATATGTATATATTTTTATTTTTTTATGAGAAGTATGAGAAGTGAAATGTCAGTACTTTTTTAAGATTTAGGAGAAAGTCATTTGAGGTATCTGGCAACACTGACTAGGTGACAACTTTTGTGCCACCCTGTATAGACCCGTCATGTCTTTGGCCAACATTGGTTGCAACAGCCTAACTGCTGCTTAACTACTCTACGCCAACTCAACTTCTGAAATTGCTTAAAATAATTGCAGTGCAGCGGGGCGTGGTCAGTCTTATATATCACATGTACACCTAAATGAAGCACACAATCATTTGATATTAAAATTAATTTGCAGACATGTAATGTAGCTTCGATTGGCTTTTTAAGTGAGCGCAAAAAGTAGGCGTGGCTAGTTCTATATGGCCTATGTTTACCTCAGTGGCACGCTGAATCTTCTGATATCCATTTCGCCCAAAAAAAAATGTCATAGTTGAGTTTTGCTTTTATAGCAGGCGTTATTGGTGGGCGTGGCCAATCTTATATAGTCTAAGTACTATTCCTATACATAAGAAATAGTTTAGAACTTATGTCATCAAAATAGATTCAGTGATTTTACTCTGATTAGTGGTTCTAAACATGATTACACATTGTCATTGGTTTAAAATTTCTTGTATAACGGTAAAATGGATATAGAATATAGATATAGGAGATCGATATTGGATATATAAAGCTTAATAAAGGAAATGCGTAATCGTTTCAAAATTTCTATTTCAGAGCTCAAAACTATGATTGTGATGATGTTGCTGCCGCTTTCATTGTAATCACGCAGTTGACTACAAAGTTACGCCATCTTAAAGTTGCTTGGCCGCATCGCTGTCGTATTGAATGTGTTCGGGTCATTTGCTATGCCATTATGCGCCACTGCGAACTAGTCACTTAATAAATTCATTTCACTTAATAAATTCAAATGTCGAAAGGAATTTAAAGGTCTGAACGCCAATAGAAAGCAACCTTATCTGACATCGAGTTAAGACTGCAAAACGTGCAGAACCAAATAAAATAAAACTAACGGGCACACTATACACTAAAAATAGAAGTCATAAGGATAAAAATAAACGGAGGGCAGTAAGCGAAAAGGCAAAAATAGCACAGTAGGCCGGAGACCGACTCAAAACTATAGTGGGCGCCGAATGACGAATGAGGGCGATTATGCGTAACTTTATTTATTTGTGGAGCCGCACACACACTACGACGAATGTGCAAAAGCATCCGCGGTTGTGACGCTGAAGGGAAACGATGGAAATTTTAACACTAGTCGGCAGACCGACGAAAAGTCCCAGACAGCTCACACATTTGTCACAGTGATGGCCAGAGAGGGCAGCTAACCGCGGCCCATACAAGTAAAAACAAACAGCAAACAGAAAGCAGCGAAAACTGCTTAACTTGCGCAACACAAACGACATTAACGCAGCGAAAAGATCAATAAAATGTCGCAAAAACCGAGCAAGGAAGCGTTGAACGGATGGAACGAGCGACGGGAAAAAGCAGAAAGGAAAAGCTGCCAAATAATGACAGAATGTCAGAAAAGTTTTGAGGCGAAGCAGCAAAGTCAAGAGGCAAACTTGTTTGTTGCTTGAATAAAAGAAAAGGACGAACATAGTGAAAACAGCGCATAAATGACAATTAAACTGGCACAGCGACTGAAGGACTCGTTGTTAGGTTTGACTGTCGTCGAATGCGCGCGCAAAACGTGAGAACGCAGCTGCGACAGCACAAGGAAACAAATCGCACCAACAGCGTAAAAAACGCAAAATCGTTAAGGCAAACGACACAAACACATTCACAACTGTTCGCACAGAGCGCGCGCACATTTTCGAAATGGCGTCGCCGGCAGGCAGCGCACCGTTTTGCAAATGTTTGACTTAACTAGTTTTATGCAAGAATTACGCCACGCCACGCCACGCATCACGCACCACTCCTTACGCGCGCAGCATTTCATTAGCGGCGCCGCTGTAGTTGTTGCTGTGCACCACACAATTGGGCCAATTTGAAATGGCGCGCGCATTAAAATGCGCCCGAGAATGGCCACCACGCACGCACAGCCACAAGCGAGCAATAAGTGGAAAATGCCGTCAAGTGCGTTGAAACGAGTCCTTTCGTGTAGGCGGCAGGGCGAACCTACCGACGTATACATGTGGGTGGACAAAAGTCAGCCGGGCGGCAAAATGCTTGACAACTTGCAGACAAAAAGCCTACAAGCAACACACAAAAAGTGCATAAAACAAGTTCTAAGTTTGTACCGTTGTCTCTTTGTTGCTTTGCTGTCAATTTTGACAGTTGAACATGTCGGCATCCCACAGCGGAACTTAACAGTGTCTCGAACACTAACTAACTGACAGTTTTGCTGTAACTTGAGCATGAAAATAAAAGCAAACATTTAGTTGAAGTATTTACAAAATAGATTAATTTTTTCAATCTGTGTTCATGAGCAGAAGTCTTAACCCTCGTAGCCTTATGTTATGTTATGCTATTCAGCATTTTACAGTCGTTCAGTCTTCAGTTGGGTCTGTTATGTTAAACCACTTGATTACTAAAGGAATTTTGCATATAACATTGAAAGTATGTGCAAAAGACTCGAAGAAATAGCAAATTTTTTGATTTGGTGAAATAGTTTTTGTTATTGATGTCGATGGTGACATGGCGGTCACCGTCAATCAGCTGTTTAGTGCATTGTATAACGAATACACAGTGATCACCGGCCTACGTTCGAATCGCCGTAGTAGCCAACACTAAAATATAGACAAAAGTAACTCTCCTTTTGACAGATATGCCAAATTTTTGCGAAACTTCTTCCATAGATACAAGAGCTCAACAAAATTTCATTGTTACCATCAAACCGTAGATAACAAGAAAAAAGAATATTAAGACAAACATTTTTTTTTCACGGAAATATTATCATGCAACGAAGAGTAAAAGTTCTTTGAAGACTAAACTGAAGTATGAGTGCCGCCATATTACAATATCTTAAAATATACTTTCGACCGAAGCTATCTATCGAAGTAATATCAAAATAGAAAGCGATTCTGAAATGATATAACTGTAAATTTAAGGAAGAAATCCGAATGCATTAGAACATGTATTCAAGTATTATGCCTCGAACACAAAAACAACAGCAGCGATACAACTGCATCTATCAAAATACAGAATCAGAACGTTCGTATGGATTCGATTATTTTGACGACAGCATGACTACACGACCACTGACAGCAGTTGTCGCTGTTGCCAAACATAGAACTATTCTCTATTTCGTAGGCAACAAAACCAAATCCATTTTCCACACTTCTTCAAAACAGATATTTTTAATGGAATTTTTCTTACTTTTTCTGTGTGCTTTGAACAACAAACAAATTACAAATTTAGTGTTTCAATGAAAATTTTATATTTCTACAAATTATTACACATTGCCATTTTCAATTGATTATACAACTGTAAAATGGATATAGACGAATGCTTAACCCTTTCGGGACTACTGGGATAATACGTCTCAGCACGTTTTTAATGCCCCTTAAAACATTTTTTCAAATCTTACGCAAAATATTTTTTCGATTTCGGTGTTCCCACATAAAAGGATGATTTCGGAATTTGTGAGCATCGAATATAATTTTCTAACCCCAACGTTTATGGCATGAGAAAATTTCTACTGAGAGTATTTTGGTAAATTAAACTCCGTCCCGAAAGGGTTAAAGGAAGGATATGCGCAAGCACTTTAAAATTAATGTTTAGGAGCTCAAAACTATGATTGTGATGACGTTGTTGCCACTTTCATTGTAATCACATAGTTGACTACAAGGTGACGGTCGATGCTGACACCATCTCTTAGTTGTGTGGTCGTATCACTGCCGTCTTGATTGTGTTCGGGTCATTATGCTGCAAGCTACACTGTTTACAGCATGATTCACTTAACAAGTTGGTTTAGGTATCAAGAGCCATGAAAATTGGCGTACAAGAAATGACAGTTATTGTCAAATATTCTGATTGAACAGGGTGATTTGCTGCAGTTACATTGAGCTCCAAAAGGAAAATCGGCAGGGTGTCACAAGTATCAAGAAGTTTTTGAAACCGAATGTTTATTAACAAAATAGTTGCATTTGCTTGTTTTTACATTTCTTATTTGAAATTTATATTTTAGACAGAACATTGCTTACAATATTTGTTGTTTTCTCTTTTTTTATTTTGAATAAATAAAAACAATTTTTTAATTTTGTAATTCGCGATGTAGAACAATAAACGAATCATACTTCATATTGCAAGTGCTACTTCAGTTATGTTCTGCATCAATTTTGTCATAAATCACTTTTGTTCTACACCTAATTCTGTTTTTACACGGTCTGTTTTGACACGGTTTTGATTTAACACGGTTTGAAAATAAAAAAATTTTTAATTTTTTTACACGATTTTATTCTAATTAGCAAGAAAAATTGGAATTTTTTTTATTTTCTAACCGTGTTAAATTAAAACCGTGTAAAAACAGACCGTGTAAAAACAGAATTAGGTGTATTTCATCTTTCAAAAACAAAACAAATTTTTAAAAATGGAAAATACAGTTAGGCATGTGTGGTAAACGATAGCTAAACTTGGCCCATATGTAATTTTACAAGCTGCCATTATACAAATGAATCAATTACAATCATTCAAGTTCTAAAACCTAGCCAAGTAGTCAAAAGCTATTGCATGATATGATTCAACTCCTACAATCAAATCAAGTCTGTATCGATTAAGCAATTATTGAAGAAAGAAAATGAAATACCTACAAACTCTTCCTGACCAGTTAACAATTTTGATTGGCCACTTTGACTACATGTGGTAAGACTACATACTCTCAAGCTCTACAAACATAAAACTTCTGCAGAGTGCTGCTAAATATTTAATAACATCTTGAAATTTCAACAAAGTAACATTCTTCCATGTCTGCCACCTGCATCGCAGGACTCCATTCTCCTTAACCAACCAACGCCAACGCTGGTTGAGTGTCGCATCGGTGGCTGTCACGAGGCTAATAATCGTCGCCACTTAGAAGCGCCTCACACATTTATCCAAGATTTCGCCGTGCACATTGCCTGCAAATTTGCATAACCGAAAAATGTTTGCAAACTGGGTTAACGTCGCTACAAAACAATGACAGCAACAGCAACACTGGCAACAATGACCATGGAGGAGCAGCAACGTGAAGCGAACAATGTGGCGAAAGCAAATAAAAAGTTGTAAGTTGTAAAAAATGCCATTAAGAAGGGGAACATTTGAACGGCTGAAACGACTGCAGACGGTGTCGCAGGACGAAAGCAGAGCAAGCTAGCAGGCACTGCCGCAGGACAACAGACAAACACGTATGCGGCGTAATCGGGCTGCGACTCCTCCGCGCAATTTATGCGCACTTGTGTTCCGATGTGTGTGGGAGTGCGACTAGTGCGAGTGTGGGTGAGTGTGTTGTGTTGTTTACGAGGCAAGGAAAAGGAAAAAAGGGACACTCCAAGTGCCCACAACTCTGGTGTTGTTCGAGTGTAAAACTTGAAACTGGTAAAATAAGTCAATAAATTTGCCGAGAACCGCCGAGGGGGCCAAGCAGTTGCAACAGCAAATGATAACAAAGCATAAAGTGGGCGGTGGGGGCCTGAAATAATCACGTATAAGTACAGTGCAAAAAATAACAACAACAACGAAACAATGCGAAACAAGTTCAATCATTTTTTGCAACAATTCCAATCAAATTTTGCAAATCGAAAGTGCACACACACACACGTTCACAAAAAAAAATCACTCACCCTTGGCGCGCGTTGCTGCGTTGGGGCTGCTGGCGCTTTAATGCGTTCGCCACCGAATTGAAATTTAAATCGCGAGCGAACGTTACGACGATATTGCTTACTTTGTTATTGTTGCCTTTTTCGCTGTTATTGTTATTCGAGTTGTTGTTGTTTTGGTTTGGTTATTTTTACTTTGTTATTTCAGTTTCTGTTTATTTCGCGCTCTTCTCGGGTGTCAGCTCAGCTCTTTATTTGCTCATTCGTTTCGGTTGTTTCGGCTTTATTTTATTATATTTTGCTTTATATTTTGTTTTTGTTGTCGAGTTCACGTTTGCGCCAAGTGCGCGTGTATGCGTGCTTGCCGCCGCCGCCGCCAGCGTCGTGAGCGTCACTAGCTACACGCTCGCCTACGTCTTCGCCGCCACTGCGTCGACAACGCACAGGCCAGTTTATTTTTCAATGAATTCAACGCGCTGCAGCACCGTGTTTGTTGTTATTTGGCATTTGTTGTCACAATTTTCAACCACACACAAATTACTACAACAAACAAGAGATAAACGCTTCACTAGTTTATTTTACAAATTTTTCATTTTTTTTTTATTATTGTATCAGCTTGCTGGCTGTTTGCGGCTGCTTTGCTGCTGCCTACCTGCTATATTTGATTATGCAAAAACTTCACTTTCACCGGCGGCCATTCCGCATCCGCCATTTGGTTTCCGGTACAACATTTTCAGGCAACGGCAACTTTTGCACTGAACGCGCTCACGGCCACTCAACGCGACGTATGTGTGCGTTTAACCTTCTTTTGCAGCGATTCTGTTACAAGTCCACGCGCTCACCCAGCCTGCAGTACGCTTGCTCGCTCGTCAACTGTGCGCTCACCCGTTTTGTTCCCAGAGCCAGTCGACTTGTCGCTAGGCTGACCAGGTGCTGCGATACTCCGCACTGGAGAGCTCGCAATTTATATGGAGATGGGGATTGTAACAAACAAAGGCAACGTGACATGATATAGAAAACTTTATATATATGTTATGGATGAACGACAAGTTGACTTATCTAAATAAAATTGAATATGGGCCATTTTTTATCACACTGATCCATCAATGTCCAGATTCTCTCTCTCAGAAATATTTGTAAAAATTAAATTAAACATAAAATGAAATTATTTTCTTATTTCATTATCACCTGGGCACCTTATTCGCGCTCACTTTTATGCTCTCTTCAGCAGAAAAGTTTGCTTTTATGGCTACTTTTATGTGATGTGCCACAAACGAGTCATTCGTGTAGGGGTTGTTGTACTATTTTTGGATATATTCACATCCCCTCTCATCCCCTTTGACACCCGACCGCTCTAGATTTAAACTCCAGGTTGGCTGACCACTTGAACGTTAAGGATAATTTCCAACAGCCGACAATAGGGTATTGTGGAGCTGGGCGAGCTGACTGGTTGGCTGTGCAATGGAATTTAATTAGCTATTTTCTTAAAAACAAAATAAACTTTTGATTTTTCGAATTTTTACTCACACAAGTGTAGTAATTTATAAAACTAGTAAATTGCAATTAAACTACTAATTCGCCATTAAACACTTTGTTTCTTTCTGTGTCAGTGATGTCATTTGTTACCCACGAAATTTAGTTTAAATGTTGGCGATCGCATAGCCGTGTCTCGTCTCCATGTGAACGTTGCGATTTCATATTTGAAAAGATGTGGTCGAATCGCTGCTGTCATCAATGTGTTTAGAGCAGCAAACTCGGCTTCGCCCTCTGCTCCAACTCTCAACTAATACGAAAAGCTTTGAGAGCTTTGTGGCTAAGAAACGGCTGGCAAATGAAATGCAGAGGGCGACTCTTTGCGTTGCGACTAAATGTTTGAATTTTAGAAGTCTTAAAGGACTTTTTATCAGTTTTGGATTAATTGAATTGCTTGACACCGAGCGACAAAAAGAAGAAGAAAGACTTCAAAATTTTGAAGGGGATAAAAAATAAAAAATATATATAGAATATGGCGATATGCACGTGGGCAGTCCGATAAGTACTTAGCCCCCCCGCCCGATGGTGCCGCTATCGTAAGAAAGTTTATCGTAGTAAATTTACTATCGTGTAGTACATCCTCGTAGACGGCTACTGTCAAAATTTCAGCCATATTGGATTTGTAGTTTTGTTTTGACCGCGTGTGTGGAAACGAACGTGTCCGCGGATTTTAGAAAAATGGAAAAAGAGCAATTTCGGTCGGTGATTCGCCAAATTGGTCGCATTAGGCTACGAACAGCTGCCCCATCCACCGTATTCTCCAGATTTGGCCCCGTGTGACTTCTTTTTGTTTCCAAACTTGAAAAAGTCACTTGGCGGGCAGAAATTTGAGTCGAATGAGGAGGTTATCGCCGCCACGGAGGCCTGCAAAAACCGTATTTTTCAGACGGGTTAAGGGGAGGTTCTCCTCTTTTCGGCCGAAAATAAAGCGAAATTCTTTCATTTACTGTCGGATAATGAAACGACTCACGAATAGACGGTTTTGATGATTTATTAAGCCATCTTTCTAAAATACAAGAAAAAAATTTTTTTTTACAAAATCCAATATGGCGGCCCAAAAATGGCGGGTCTTGTCAACCTCTGCAAGCGAGACATTGTTCGGAAACGTCAAGGCTGTAGACACTTGTAGTGAACTGAAATCAAAAATTTTTTTTGTATAGTAAAGAATATTAAATTCCCTATGACTTATACCTATTTTTGAATAATTTTTATAAAAAATCATCTAATTTATGCATAATCATAGAAAAAGTTCAATTTTTACCATATTTTTTTCGACTTTTCTTTTGTTAAAAGACTATTATTACACATTTGTTTATATTTGTTTTAGGTATAAGTCATATAACAAATCATACCCTTTAAGAAATGCTATAGATGAAGTAACTCGGATAAGTAGATCATGAGTTACGCTTGACGTTAGGATGAAAAAAATGGTTTTGAGATAAACGCGTTTAAAGTTGTGGCCGCGCAGTAAAATAGCACCAGAGCGTTCCTCCGCGCGCGAAACTTCGACGCATCAGAGACGCTCCTATGCGATAAATATGCTGCGGATCGAAAAATCCTTTTGCACACATATTCTCGACATTCATACCTTTCATTTCATCAAAAAAAAAAATTGATTTTTTGAAAAAAAAAAGAGGAGAACCTCCCCTTAAAGAAGTTGAAGCATCGCTGGGTCAAGTGTATAGAGTTGAAAGGAGACTACATTGAGAAATAAATCTCCACTTTTCCAAAATTTTCTTTTGTAGGCTAAGTACTTACCGGACCCCCCACGTATATCAAATAAAAGAGAAAAGGCTCAAAAATTTTGTATCTATTTGTTAAAAATTTCATTATTCTCGCTTCATTGACTTTGTATCTTATTATTATTTAAAATATTGATACTCAAATAAATTAGATTTTTCGTACTTCATTAGAATTGCAGCTTCCGCCTTTATTTTTAATAACTTTCGAACCACCTTCCCTCCCTTCTCCTATCTCTTTAAAATGTGTGTAACACAAGTTGAAAAACAGTATTGCATACACATTTCAAACGGATACAATTTGTGGTATCACAATGGGCCCATATAGGGGCCTGAGTGTGTCTCATATAGAGACTTATATCATATATAACCTATGTTATATAAATTATGTTATATCGTAGACATCACTAAGATGCATTACCAGAAAAACTGGAACTGTAGAACGCAAAAGTGAATATAAGGTAAAAAAAAATTGATTTTGTACAAATTTGTGTATCAAGTTAGAACTTAGATACAATCACCAACATTTTTTTTATATACGTCATACAAGTAAGCTTCGTATCACCTAGAATTGAGTTGGTTGTAACTGTTCATAAGCAATCATTAATCCCAGCCAACCTTCCAGCTCCAATTTATTAAGATCGATAATATTGGTCACATCGTGTACTCTCGCGAGGTGCCTCACGATATTTTCATTAGCTGACGCTCACTGGTCACTCAATGCGGTTTTCCCGGATGGATCAGTGTAGACTTCGAAAAACGTATGTTAGCTCGTCTTCTTCAGGGAATTTTAATGAACAGCATAAACCGACACGGAATTGTTTTCACAGATATTCAAAGGCCGATTCAAGATGTACATTTCATGCATAGTGATTGAAAATGTTGATAATTGATAGGCTATGAGGGGTTTTGACACCCAAACGTTTGTCAACCCTTGGCTACGACCCTATACTCGGACATGCTCTGGCAGGCGAGTAAGTACTGGACAGTGATCAGATGTTTTCGCAACCTACTAGAAAGAACCAACTAGAAAGAACATACTAGAAAGTACTCGAGCAAGCTTTCACTACATGGTAACTAGGTGCTAAAATTGTTATCTATACCGACCAATACCGGATAGAACTAATCAATTATGGAACTTCTTGTCAATGCAATGCACATTGTGTCATAATATTCCATAAATGACACATTTATTAAACCACAAAAACGAAAAAATTTAAATTGTGGAGAATAACAAGTAATTCTATAAGTAAAATACTTCACAAGCTGATTGATCGTTATTATTGCAATGTCGTTATAGCGTAAATAAATAACTCCTACGTCACAATAATTGCCAATGGAATTTTTTAAACTGGATGTATGTATTAATGCTGAGAAAAAACTTAAAACAAGATATTCATTATGATTCTATTTGTTTGACAGTATTTAAGCAGCGGCCACAAATTTCAGTTTCTTCTCGTATACTGTGTTAAAGATATTTTTGGCTTTTATTTATACATGAATATTCAAAAAAGCTAATGTTTCAACTCACTGCTGCTGAATGCTTCTTTCTGGTTGGGTGTGTTTGCACATATGGAATTCATAATTGAAATTTAACTACATAGAAGCATGAACCGGTAACTACATAAAATTGAGCCAAAGCGCTTTTAAACTTATTATAAACTTATTTGGTTTCATTGAATTTTATGGTTGTAATCGTGCTTTTACAGATTCCCTATTGAAACCCATTGTATTATGTAAATTTTGTTAAGTCTATTTACCGAAACTGCACTCACGCCATTAAAAAATAACCAAACAATCTCGTAAGTTTTTTTGATCAGTCGGGGCTGAATAAGTAATACATACATTGACAATCGATTCTTTCTCCTGCTTAATGCGGGAGATAAAGCGACGCTTCGAAAAAGTCTAATTTCAAATTCTACATTGAGTTCTTTTTTGCTTGTTATAACCAGTTGTTGCTTTACGAAAGTGTTGGGGAATAAATTGTCGAAAAACAATTTATGGGTTCGTATTCAAGCCTCTCCGTCTCGAATGAGAACCTAGTCACTGCGAGTATTGCTCTCATTAACTACCATCATCAGCATACCATAAGTAAGGTCCTGGACACTCTTAGTGGAGATTATGCATTACGATGTACAGCGACCTGGTGCAGAGAACTCTCCATGGTGAAATAATAGAAATAACACAACAAAGGATCACCTTGTCTGAAGCCTCGAACGGCATCGAATAGTTTGGAGAGGTCACTTCCAACCTTGATGGAACTGCGGGTATCGCTCAACGTGGATCTTCAAAATCTCACGAGCTTTGAAGGGATACAAAGTTCAAACGATGCTCTGATCGAATGCAGCCTTATAATAGAGAGAATCACTATTTCGATTCAACTCACATGGGTCTTTTCCAGAATTTGGCGTAATATCTGGTCGATGGTGGATCTATGAGATCTAAAGCCGCACTGATAAGATCCAATCAGCGGTTTGGCAAGTAGCTTTAATCTTTCACATAATACGGTCGTTAGGATCTTAAATGCAATGGGAAGTCTATCGTCTGGATATTTTCATCACGTTTGGTATTGTCCTATTCGTCACCTGCGAACAGCTTGGCGGAGTGATCTTCCACAACCTCAGTACTCACTACACATCAGTAATCAGGTCTCTTTTTTTATCTACAAGAAGATGCTTCACATCTTAAAACCCTCAATGAGACTGTTGACTTTTTGGAAACACTTTCGGCCATCGTTCCTGTTTCTTGCCATCATTGATTTCCTTACGCTCGCGTCTTTCTTGCTAACGTTTCTTGCGTTTAAAAAAGGACCTCTCTCTCTTCCTCTTCTCCCTCCCCTATTCTTGTAGGCAGTATTTTTCGCTGTAGTGGCTGCGCGACACTCTTCATTAAAAAAAAACCGAGGTGAGATATATGGGCCCATAATTCACCGATGTCATCAGGTGGAAAGGATAGCAAATGTCCTGGTAAGAGACTTGAGCGTAGTAAGCTTTGGCAATAGCTTGTGATAGCAGCTACCTGATTTCCAGCTTTCTTTAGAAACTAGGTTGCAGTCTACACTGCACAAAGACGCAAGGTACGTGGCTGCAACAAGGTACTGGTCCGAGTCGATGTTCGACCCTCGGAACGTGCCCACGTCTCGATTACAATCAATATCAATCTGGGTGGGAAGATTTATCGGGTGATAGCCAGCTGGCCGTGAGGAACTCAAGGTGCTGGATACTGGTACTCACTACTTACTATTTCTATTACGAAAACTTTTATCAGACTTTCTATCATCACCTGGAATTTTTGGTGTAAATGTTTACCCGAAAATACTCGAGCATTTCAAAGCGTAAGCTTACATTAATAGGTTCTTCGGATTTTATTCATGCCAGACTAATCGGTCAAGTATAAGAAAATGTAAAGAATCTAGTTTATATTTTGCATTAAAAAACAGTTATTGCAAATTCTATGGGTTTTTAATCGTTTGTGCCACATAAAACTGGCATTTTCTTTCTCAGTTTTTCAATCCTTACAATAAAACAGCACAAGCAAATGTCTTCTGATTACTATTCAAGCTACTTGATTACCGATTCCTTTGCTCCATGAAATGTAATTCGTTCTGGTAAACAAATTCCATTAGTTACTTTCTCAATTAATCTTGTTGTCTCTAAGGCTTTCTTCTTGAATGTCAGTTGCTTTGCAACAGCACAAAGCATCACGTTCGTAAACAAAAAATGCAACAGTGTTACATTGCATCGTGTTCGTGAACGCATCCATTCAGCCAGTGTTACCGCTGAAAAATTTTCAAAAGTCGCAAAAAAAGTGTCACAGCCGGAAAAAAAGTGTCATCAAGTGATCGAATTTGCTATGCCATGTATATAAATACATACTTTCATTATTTTACCTTTCGGAGCTCATTTTTTTAATAAATTCCTTAAGGAGATGATTTTCTGCGAAAAAACTGTTTTCCCCTTAAATTAATTGATGAAGGATATATTAAAAGGTCCCAATATGCATGTTTTGTATTTATTATGAATACATTTGCATTTCAAAGCATATGCGTGATATACTTACTTATCCATTGGGAGCCATCAAAATTATTTTAGCAAATAACTTAGGCAATGCCACAAAAAAGCGCGTGAATTCAGATTAATTTTGTACATTTTTGCGGGAAAACTTAGACATAATTAAAGAGTTGCAAGTAGTTTAACCTTCTACCTTTCCCTTGGGGTCTAATTCACCCCAGGCAGAATTAAAAAAACGGTTGAGCGGTTTTGTGCGCTCGTTTTGTGTGTTAATCGCTCTTTCAACCCAATAACAAATCGAGAAAAACACTTTTTGGGGCTTTCTCCTTTTCTTTTGTTATTTATGTGTTACCTTCCTTCATGTTTTGTCAGTAAATTATATAACCGTTTGGTTGGGGTCATCCTGACCCCAAAGGACAGCGAAAGCAATTTTGAGCAAGGGACAGGCACAAGGTTAAATGTTGCCAGAGGTGTAATTTTGAAGTACTTACGAGTTACCTTTAAAAAGTGAATACCAAAAGGAAGGCATATTATAAATATTACGTACGCAAAAATAAAAAAATTAATTTTACGAAACAATTTTGAAAATTAATATATAAACTTTTTGATAAAACAAAGGGGCAAAAGTCGCATGGTTTTGAAGAAAAGTGTCAAAATAAGCATATTTTTAAAAAGTCGGTGTCAGGTATCATCGGTCTCCAAAAAGGGTCAATTTGACACTTTAGTCGCACAACGGCAACACTGCATTCAGCCATCGATCGCATCGGCATCGCAAACTACGCATCACTATTATCGACGATGCACTGACATTTTTATTTTGCAAGATGGCTGAGGGTGAAACGTAAGTCTGAGATATTTTACAATAATTCAAAAATAAATTTACTCTATCCACATTTTCAGTGATAGACGATGGAGCTACAACTTTACAAAATTACTGGTTTCAACGAGATTGAAAAATGAGACGGACTTCTGTTCTAAAAGAGAGAAAACAATATTTTGAGTTCTCCGAGTTTGTTTTTTTTAACTATGTTCGCAACAACTGAACCTTTACTGGACATTTTTTCAACTAGCGTTGCTAAAATAGTTTGCAATATTAAGTTTTGTTTCGCAGTCCATTTTCGCTTTTGCTGTGCGTTAATTTTGCAGTATTTGCCTGCTTCAGAACCATTCGTTAACAAAGCAGTGCTGCCACATAAACGTATGCAATAAATCACGACTATATACCTAATCCCTACGAGTCAACAAACGAGTCTTTAAAGTTGAAATGTAAACAAGAAATCACTCAAAACGCTACCAAAAAATCACTCAATTCGATTTCACTCATCAGTGCTATGCTCAGTTGAGTTAGTACTGTCTTCGCAGATACAAATCGTTTACTACCAAATCACTCAACACATTTTAGACCATGTTTTTCACTTTTAATGCATTCTTTCTTTTTAATAGTAACTCAAATGGAAAATTTAAGTACCCTAAGCGCTGTGCCTCTTCACCACCTTCTCTTCGCCCTTGCACTTGAAAGTAACCTCAATGCCGTTGTCCAACCACGACTGAGACCAGATCTCGACGTTGCAATTCTTTACAGCACCATTGTCATCGATCAGATCCACGTTATACTTATACAGTGAGCCAGAGACGACTTGATGCGTGGCCCATCTCACTTTTGAAATTCTATTGAGAATATGGCAAAATAACAACAATAATCCAAATTAGTTTTAGAACACACAATGTGAGAGATTGTGATCACTACCTGTAATTGGGTCCGTCGCCGGCCGCCAGCTTAGTCAGCGAATTCTGCAAAGTTCTCTTTGCGAACCTCAGTTCGCGACCGCTCAATTTGTGGACGCCACCACTTGGTAACTGTAAAAACAAACAAGATAAAGTACTGAACAAGTTATTGGATGTTCACAAAATTCAAATTTCTCAAAAATAATTACAAATGCCGCCGCAGCCAAAGCTATCGAAAAGGCCAAGAATAAAAACAACTTTGCGCTGAACATTTTCACAAACTATTGGGTGACTGATGAACTTCACGAACTACACCAAATAAAACTGGATTCAGAACTGAGTGCGCTACGCTCCTTGAGGCGACTTTTATAGCATCGCGCCATAGTTCTGAATTAACGTTGACTAAACGACAGACGAGCAAACAAAGCGGGCCGCCGATTAGTTTGCAAGTAAACTAAAGCAATTCCAACAAACGACAACCAATCGACCAGCTGTTCAATCAACACTTACTCACAACCACTTTCGTTATCATTTGCACTACATAAAAAGCCAAACAATTAGTATATTAATTGCCAGCAAAAAACGCCTTGCAGCAAAAAGTCGTGGCCCGAGCAATCTGAAAATATCTTCGTGCGTTATCAACGTTGTTATTGCTCTCTGCAGCCACAATACCAAACAGGGTGGCTAGAATCTAGCTCCAAAAATCCCATTGCCCTATGCAAAAGGTCCTCTTTATCCCATCTCAAAAATCAAAAACCCCCAAAAAATTCCATTTACAAAGATTAATTAAAAAATGTGTTTTTCAATAACAATTAATTTTTTATTTTAATTCAGAACATTTTTTTATGCAAAACACCCTCTTTACCCCATTTAACCCTTTCGGGACGGAGTTTTATTTTGAAAACCGGGATACTCTTCATAGAAATGAGTTCATATTCTGAAAGATCGGTCTAAAAAATTATGTTCTGCATACTTACAATTTCTTAAATCGTTCTTTTATCCTGGGACATATAATCCCAATAAGTATTTTCTGTGGGACATATAATCCCGATAAGTGTTTTTGACGCGCCGTATAAACTACATAAATAGATTAAAAATTATAAGAACAACTAGTTTTGCCTGGAATTTCGTATTTATTTGTCTTATTTATTGTTCAGTAATATTGTAATGTAATCATTGATTCAAGTGGAAGGGTCCAAAACATTTGTAGCACAATGCGTGGTTGCAGCCTGCACATATCATCTTGGTGCGTGTTTCAGTGCCAAGTGAGGTACAGCGAACGCAGCGACAACGCTTTTCCTGCTCTACTGGCAAGTGATCGCCAACATTGAGGCTATCAGTTTTTGGGCGCTTGGGAGTTCTTCCCCCCTGGCGTCGTGGCATCGTCGTACGTCTTTTATTTCCTTCGGAAATCATGCTTTCAGCAAGTGGGACCAGAAAGTCTATCAATGACAATTTTTGTTTCTTATGTTCGGCATACACAATCCACGAATTTATTACGCTAACCATTAGTAGATTTGAGATTTGCGATTAAAATCATAAACTGCCGTCTTCTGGTCGGCTAAGTCGACTCCTCCCATAATTCGGTTATAGTCGCTGATACTTCTCGGACATTTCATTTTCTTCTTTGAACCGTCTTTTTGCTTCCTGTCAATGTCTACAAGTGATGGTGTATGACTATTGGAAACTAGGAGTACTTCTTTTGAATCCATCCAGCGTGCTGCTAAACTGCCACCAGAGTTCACTTGAAACTGGCTTTCTCCTCTAGCCAACTTTCCGACAAATTTGGGTGTATTCTTTCTGTTTTGCATGTATGTTCCAAGTGCGGGATATGAGATTGTTTCCAATAAATTAATTGAGGTGAAGAAGCGGTCAAAGGCCAAACACACTTCCTTTTCACAAATAGAAGAAACTAATTTGAGTACGACTTTTTCTCCAAGAGTGGCAGTCGTGGACTGCACAGCATTTTCTTCTTTTCCAGTATAAACATTGAAATCGTAAGTGTATCCTGTCTTTGAGTCACATCGCATCCAAATTTTTATTCCACGTTTTATCGGTTTCATAGGCATATATTGCTTCAAGCTTGATCTACCTTTGAATTTTACCATACATTCGTCAATAGATTGGAAAGAACTATCACTGCGAGCAGCTGGGAATGTGTGTTTCAGACAGTGCACCACATCAGAGATGTAATAATCTTTGGCAACATCTTTGGGTTTGGCACAGTCATTGAAATATAACTTTGATGCCAATAATAAAAAGCGATCTCGTGATATGCAATTTTTTATAACTGAGTTGCCCATTGACGGATTTTTGCTCCAATAGTCCTTCAGAGATGGCAACTTATTATAATGCATAATTAATGAAACGCCCAAAAATACAAGGATTTCGTTTGGATCGGTCAAGTTACGCTTTGACTGCATACGACGATTCAAAGCTGTCAGGCGCCGATTAGTGCATTCAGCGATTCGAATACTTAAGCTGTAGGGAAATATCTTACAAAACACCTTCAACTCTGTGCACTCGTCTGTCAAATCAAGAAGGATTTTGCAATCTCGTTGAGTTGGGAATTCGTATTTTGGCTTGAAGTCCTGACGGCTATCTGGGGTAACATCTACCCACTGATTAACTGGCCGTGACTCGTCATCGTTTGACGCAGGCTCAGAAGGCACGTTTAAATTATTGCCAGTTTCTGGGGCAGATTCGCTCTCGTCGGAACTCTCACTTGAATACTCACTTTCAGAGTCCTCAAAATCGATATCCGAGTCTGACTCTTCGCATACAATGCGCTGAAGGTCCTCTCGGGTTAGCTTCCGTTTTGTCATCTAAAATACGTATTGGGACAATTAATCCCACGTAAAAAGCGTATTGGGACTATATGTCCCAATTTTATAATATTAGCTATAACTTACCTTTTGTTAACACAAAATACCACAAAACAATTTTATTTGGTAAATCAAGTATTTTTCAACTCAAATCAATACAATTTTTGTAATCACGCTTCTTTTACGAGTGGTTTCAGCAAATTACTGATCAAAACTAATTGAAATCCACCCACATCGTAGTTTTAATTCTCAGCTGGAGTCTATGCTCTTACATGTACCGTTATATTTTTGTTTGCATTTCACAATATACAGTTACTTTTACAGTTAGGAACATTTAACTCGGCAGTGGCATTGATAATAAAGAGAATATGAATGTTTGAAATTTGGTGGGACGTATTATCCCAGTAGTCCCGAAAGGGTTAAAAAAATCCCGAAAAAAATTTCATTTACAGTGATTAATTATAAAAGTGCCGTTTTTTATTTTAATTGGGAAGAGATTGATAGATCAGAGATTTTTTTTATTTTTACTGAGAAAGAGATGCATTTTATATTCAAAATAGAATAACTTCAGAAACACAAATATATATATTTTTAATTTAAAATAAAATTGTTACAAAAACAAATATTTCAGTAAAAAAAAATATAAATTCATATTAATTGGTTTAAATTAGCTATTTTTTGTTTTGTTTTTTTGATGCAAACAAATTTGATTTGCTAATCGACAAAAATTGACAAAGAAGTACGCAACCACCAAATTGCTTTTTTAGAGTAATACATCATCTCTACGAAGAGGTTGCGTAGAGGCTTCTGCAAGAACTGTACGAAATGTGTATTGGCTAAAAAATCTATTTTTTAGGCTTAAAATCCCGCGCGCCCTTTTAAGGTACAAAAAACCCGAAACATGGGCGAAATCCTAGGTTCTGGCAACACTGATACTGTCATCAGGTGGAAAGGATAGCAACTGTCCCGGTCATAGAGTTGAGCGTAATAAGCTTTAGCTATAGCTTGTGATAGCAGCTACCTGATTTCCAGCTTTCTTTAGAAATTAGGTTGCAGACTAATCGGCCAAGTATGAGAAAACGAAAAGAATCTAGTTTATAAGTTTTATAAAAAAAGTTATTGCAATTTCAATAAGCTTTTAATCGTTTATGCCACATAACACTTGGATTTTCTTTCTCAGTTTTTCAATCCTTACAATAAAACAACACAAAAAATGTCTTCTTTTTACATTTTTTCACTTAGCGTTGCTTAAATAGTTTGCAATATTCGTTTTTGTTTCGCAGTCCATTTTGCTGTGCGTCCATGTTGCAGTATTTGCTTGCATCAGAACCATTCGTAAACAAAGCAGTGCTGCCACATAACCTAACTCTATACAAACGAGTCTTTAAAGTTTAAACGTAAACAATAAATCACTCAAAACTCTACAAAAAATCACTCAACTCGATTTTATTCATCAGTGCTACGCTCAGTTGAGTTAGTACTGTCTTCGCTGATACAAATCGTTTACTACCAAATCGCTCAAAACAATCACAACCATCTTCGTTCTTAAATTTAAATTCATTTTTCCTTTTTAATAGTTACTCAAATAAAAATTTTAAGTACTCTAAGCGTTGTGCGTCTTCACCACCTTCTGTTCGCCGTCGCAATCGAAAGTAACTTCAACGCCGTTATCCAACCACGGCTGAGACCAGATCTCGACGTTGCAATTCTTCACAGCACCATTGCCATCGATCAGATCTACGTTATACTTATACAGTGAGCCAGAGACCACTTGATGCGTGGCCCAATTCACTTCCGAGATTCTATTGCGAACAAAAACAATCAAAATTAGTTGTAAAACACACAATGTGAGAGATTGTGAGCATTACGTGTAATTGGGTCCGTCGCCGGCCGCCAGCTTAGTCAGCGAATTCTGCAAAACTTCCTCTGCGTCCTGCAGTTCGTCACCACTCAATTTTTGGACGCCACCACTTGGAAACTGTGAAAGCAAACAAGAAAAAGTCCAGAACACGTTATTAGATGTTCAGAAAATTCGAATTTCCCAAAAATAATTACGTCATTTGGCACAGCCACAGCCATAGCTATCGAAAGGGCCAAGAATAAAAACAACTTTGCGCTGAACATTTCCACAAACCACAGGATACAGCTGAACTTCACGAACTACACCAAATAAAACTGGATTCACAACTGGGAGCGCTACGCTCCTTGAGGCGACTTTTATAGCATAGCGCCATATTTCTGAGTGAACGTTGACTAAACAGCGGCAAATGAGCAAACAAAGCCGGCTGCCGATTAGTTTGCAAGTAAAGTAAAGCAATTCCAACAAACGACAACCAACAGACCAGCTGTTCAATCAACACTTACTCACAACTAGGCTTGTGTCGTTCGTGAACTAGGTAGTTCAAAGAACTAGTTCTTTAAATTGAACGAGTGAACTAGTTCGTTGTTCAACGAACGACTTGCGGCCATGGTGCCAGAATCAAACAAAATTTCTATATTCTTCAATCAATGGTGCCGGTGGATAAATAATTTTCTGAATGTTAATCGGTGGGTACACAATTTTCTGTATGTTCACGTATTTGGCGAAAAACGAAACTGTTTGCCACAGTATACTCTAAATAGCAACACTATTTTTTCGAGCTGGCAGTGGTACATTAAGTCTGTTTGACCGTGTTACCCCGATGCGATTTTCTGTTGGTTTTGGTATTAAATTTAATACCTAACTTTCTTACTACTTTTTCGAAACAAGCAGTAAGTATTCTACAAAGATTTTGTATTGTAGCTACATCTGTGCCCTATGAGAGAGTCTTTTCGGATACTGGCCAAATTTTAAATGAAAGGCGCACTTTGTTAAAGTCAACCAAGGTTGAACAACTAATGTTTTTACACAACAACATGTAAACAAAAATGTGTCATATGTGTAGGTTAGTTCTTTCCTAAAAAGACTTTAAGTTATATATTAAAAAATGTGATTGAAGTACAAACTTATTTATTTTATACAGTATATACATATATATTTGTTGAAACTCTTTATACTTTGTTATCTTTGAATAAAACTTAAGTTCTAGTTCACTTAAGTGAATTGAACTAGACTCCATGGTCCCCTAAGTGAACTAGATTGCCCAACTCTACTAACAACCACTTTCGTTACCATTCGCGCTACATACGAAGCCAAACAATTAGTATATTAATTGCCAGCAAAAAAAGCCGTACAAAAAGTCGTGGCCCGAGCCAAAGACAATTAAACAATAAGATGTCTTTCGTCCATACAACCGAATGGCATAGGGCGAGCTCAAATTTCCAAAATTTTCATTATCGAGAGCAAGCAAGCATCGGTACAGTGAGAGCGTATTAATAGTAACGCTCATTGTTTTGCTCACACAAAGCACAACGGCTTTGATCCTGCCAAGCAACAGCAAAATTGTGTGCGCTCACTTCACATGCGTTGAAGTCAGTGGCGCAAGCAGGACTTCTTTTTGGAGCGATATTTTACTTCTAATTTTTTGTATCAGGTGTACAACTTTGCTTCCGCCGTTTTCCGATAGGTGGCTGTACCGGCTGAGGCTGGTTGAAATACATAGATGGTAATGCCTTTAAAGTGAGTGTGGACAGTGCCTAACGAATTGTCATCGCCGTTTCAGTGACAGTTGTTCTTGTTTTCGTATTATTCACGCTCGAAAATGTCCGTTTATGTGCCCAATTCTCGCCATTTGCGGGAAGTTTTACTTTTCTGTTACAATTCGAAAAAAATGCAGCTGAAGCGCATTGAATGCTCTCAGAAACTTACGGTGATGCTGCTCTGAGTGAAAGAACGTGTCGGGAGTGGTTTCAACGTTTTAAAAATGGTGATTTCGATGTCGAAGACAAACATGGTGGTGGAAGAGAAAACACCTTCAAAGATGAACAACTAGAAGCATTGCTTGATGAAGATTCGTGCCAAACCCAAGAAGAGCTTGCCGAATCGTTGGGAGTGAGTCAGCAAGCCATTTCAAAACGTCTCCAGGCCCTGGGCATGATTCAGAAAGAAGGAAACTGGGTGCCGTACTAGTTGAAACCGAGGGACCTCACGGCCTCACGTCGCAAAAGTGGTCAAAAAGTACCTGGAAACGCTGAAATGGGAAGTCTTGCCCCACCCGCCGTATTCCCCAGATGTCGCCCCTTCTGACTTCCACCTATTCCGTTCGATGGCACACGGCCTGGCAGATCAACATTTTCAATCCTTCGAAGAATTGGAAAAATGGATTGCTTCATGGAAAGCGTCAAAAGAGGACTCCTTTTTTCGAGCCGGGATCCGAAAATTGCCGGAAAGATGGGAGAAAGTTGTCGCTAGCGACGGACAATACTTTGAATAATACATCTGTAAGCACTTTTTCGCAATAAAGCTTTTAATTTTGGAAAAAAAACGGCGGAAGCAAAGTTTTACACCTGATATTTGAGGGGGTTTGAATCCCCAAACATTCCCATACCATGTGCGCTGCTCATTAAAACAATCAACCACCAAAAAAATCAACACAAGAGCACATAGAGATCACACGCATATTCATATCTCTGCCGACCAGTGATGGAATTCTTGATACTATTGTACTTTTTTGATACAATCACAGTTTAAAAAGTACGTTGGTATACAAGAAGCGTTTTTGGTGCACACTGGTCAAGAAACCAAAAGAAAATTTTGTATTGCCTTTTAGCACTAAAAACAAAAATTTTTGCAAATTGTGTGGCAACCTTAAAAGGAAAATTGGTGACATAGTTTAACATCTCTAACTAGTTATGGTTAGTTTTTGTCATATTACCATCTTCAATGCAATCGGAAGACGCACGAATTCACACATTTCTTTTAAGAATTGCATATTTGTTCGACATTTGACATTTTTTGAAAAATAAGTAATTGATGGCAAAGTTCCAACCTGTTGGTGATGTGTGTCGTTGAGTTGGAGTAGATTTGTTAATTGGCTCAGGGGTTATATCTGATGAAGATGTTTCAAAATTTTAAAGAAGAAATGTCGTGAGTTTTACATAAAGTTTCTTGACTCTTTAAGAGTTGACTCTAAAGAGTTAACTTTAATGATGATATATTAAACTTTTTGCCACAGTTTTCACCCAAGCATGTCTTGCTGGATAAAACAAAAACTGTTGTACCATTTGTTTCTAAGCTTTTTCCCAAAGAGATTAAATATCTCGAAGAAATTAACCTATAGGATCTATAGGTAAAATGACTTTTTATTGCTCGGAATCGTCATTAAGATGAATTTAAAGTGTTCTCAGTCAATCCTATCATAAGAAATAAATTAGTTCAGTTTTGTTTATTAATTTCCATACAGTTATTCGTTTTATTCGTTACCATTTAATTTGCATTTTTCTTTCGGTCATTTTATATTTAATTCGAATTAAATTCAATAATCTTTCATACATCTTCTAAATCATGCATTTGTACTTCAGATTTTTACGGGTTTAGCGGTTTTTTTAGGGGGTGGCACTTTACATTGAAAATTTTTAGGGTGTCGATTTTGAACACTTTGGGAAGTTGGTTGTAAAATTCGTATTTACGAAAATTTCAAATGAAGTGTTACCTTGTATCATAGTTCTTTAAACCCTTTTCCAACGGTATGAAAACATAGATACGTTAATTTTCGAACGAGTTATGCGCAAAAAAGCTATGGGGTGGCACCTTACAAAGAATTCCCCTACACATTATAGGAAATTATCAGAATATGAAGAACCAAAATCTTTTAAAATGTTAGAATTACTGAATTTTGGAAAAAAGTTTCTTGCCTAAAAAAATGAATTAAACGAGTCTCTTTTCAAAAACATTTTAAGAGTTGTTAAAGGTATTTATCTATTCCTCACTCTTCATCCAGTGCAGAGCACGAATTTTCTGTACAAATATTAATCTGAAGCAAGTTACGATCCCGTTTACAAGTAAGCACTGCTTCGTCCTTTATACAAACTAAAGATTTCTTGAAAGCCAGAATAATTAACATACATATATATGTTTCTTGTTTAAATTAGAAGTCAATTCCATGTGTTGTTAAACATACATTCTAGTTTCGAATACAACTTTTGAATTGTTTATTAATAAAAATGTTTTTAAATTGGCCTTTCACTTAATTGGGAGCCTGGAAAAAATTGATACAATTTGCTTGAATATGGTACACTCCTATGCTGATGTTTGATACGACACACTTGGGCCCAAATTCCATCACTGCTGCCGACTGCAAGCAGAGAGAGTTGCTTGCGTGGCTTCATCGTTGCTCTCCGGATGTGGCGCTGCTGTAAAAACCACTCTCTCGTCGCTTTATTGAAAAAGCCACGGCAAATTTTTGAAGCGCCACTGATTTGTATTAACATAATACATCTTATAGTTTAATTGTCTTTGGTTGAGCGTAGCTTTGACTATAGCTTGTGATAGCAGCTACCTGATTTCCAGCTTTCTTTAGAAACTAGGTTGCAGTCTACACTGCACAAAGACGCATAAGTACCTTGGCTGCAACAAGGTACTGGCCCGAGTCGACGTTCGACCCTCGGAACGTGCCCACGTCTCGATTACTATCAATACCAATCTGATCAATCTGGGTGGGAAGATTGATCGGGTGATAGCCAGCTGGCCGTGATGAACTCAACGTGCTGGATACTGCTACTAAATTACTTAAACAACAATGGTAAACAATAAACAATGGTAAACAATAAATGTTTACTTATTTCTATTGCGTAAACGTTCAACAAACTTTTTATCATCACCTGAAATTTTTGATGTAAAATGTTTACCCGGAAATACTCGAGCATTTCTAAGCGTAAGCTCTCCTAATTTTATTCATGCCAGCCAATGTGTCAAAAATGTAGACTAATCAATCAAGTATGAGAGAATTTAAAGAATCTAGTTTATAGGTTTCATAAAAAGTTATTGCAAATTCAATGGGTTTTTAATCGTTTGTGCCACATAAAACTGACATTTTCTTTCTCAGTTTTTCAATCCTAACAATAGAACAACACAAAACAATGTCTTCTGATTACTATTCAAGCTTATTGATTAGCGATTTCTTTGCTCTATGAAATTTTATTCGTTCTGGTAAACAAATTTAATCAGTTACTTTCTCAAATAATCTTGTTCTCTCTAATTCTCAACAAACGAGTCTTTCAAGTTTAAACGTAAACAATAAATCACTCAAAACGCTACAAAAAATCACTCAATTCGATTTCACTCATCAGTGCTACGCTCAGTTGAGTTAGTACTGTCTTCGCTGATACAAATCTTTTACTACCAAATCACTCAAAACATTTTAAACCATATTGATTCTTCACTTTTAATTCATTCTTTCTTTTTAATAGTAACTCAAATCAAAATATTAAGTACTCTAAGCGCTGTGCTTCTTCACCACCTTCTCTTCGCCGTCGCACTCGAAAGTAACTTCAATGCCGTTCTCCAACCACGGCTGAGACCAGATTGCGACATTGCAATTCTTCACAGCTTTATTGCCATCGATCAGATCCACGTTCAACTTGTACAGAGAGCCAGAGACCACTTGACGCGTAGCCCATTTCACATCCGAGATTCTATGGATAACAAAAACAAACAGAAGCAAAACAAAAACAAACAAAATTAGTTGTAAAACACACAATGTAAGAGATTGTGAGCATTACGTGTAGTTGGGTCCGTCACCGGCGGCCAGCTTGGTTAGCGAACTCTGCAAAGTTTCCTGTGCGTCCTTCAGTTCGTCACCGCTCAACTTTTTGACGCCACCAAGTACCGGAGGCTGTGAATGCATACAAGAAAAAGTCCAGAACAAGTTATTAGATGTTCACAATATTAGAATTTCACAAAAATAATTACGTCATTTGGCACAGCTGCAGCCATAGCTATCGAAAGAGCCAAGAATAAAAACAACTTTGCGCTGAACATTTCCACAGACCACTGGATGACTGATGAACTTCACGAACTACACCAAATAAATCTCGATTCACAACTGAGTGCGGTGCGCTGCTTGAGGCGACTTTTATAGCATATCGCCAAACTTCTGAGTGAACGCTGACCAAATAGCGGCAGACCAGCAAACAAAGCCGGCCGCTGATTAGTTTGCAAGTAAACCAAAGCAGTTCCAACAAACGACGACCAACCGACCAGCTGTCCAATCAACACTTACTCACAACCACTTTCGTTATCGTTCGCGCTACATACGAACCCAGCCAAACAATTAGTATATCATTAGTTAAGTATTAGTGTAGTATTGTCGGCAAAAAACGCCTTGCACCGATTACAAAAAGTCGTAGCCCGAGCACTCTGAAAATATCTCTGTGCGTTATCAACGTTGTTATTGCTCTCTGTAGCCACAATACATAGACAGTGTTGCCAGAATGTAGCTCCGAAAATCCCGTTCCCTATGCAAAACGCCCTCTTTTCAATAACAATTTATTTTTTATTTTTATTGAACAAGATTTTTATGCAAAACACCATCTTTATCCCATTTAAAAAAAAATAAAATTCCCAAAAAACATTCCATTTACAAAGATTCATTAAGAAACGTGTTTTTCAATAACAATTCATTTGTTATTTTAATTGAAAAAGATTTTTTAGATCCGAGATTTTTTATTTTTAATGAGAAAGAGGTTTATTTTATAATACAAAATAGGATAACTTCAGAAAGAAAAATATATGTATTACATCGAAAATAAAATTAGTACAAAAACAAATATTTCAGTAAAAAAGAATCAATATAAATTCATATTAATTGGTTTGAGTTAACTAGTTTTTTTTTTACAAAGTTTAATTACAAACGTGTAACTTTTTTTTTTAAAGGAAATTGTATATATTTATTGATGAAGAGGTGCATTTTATATTCAAAATAGGTTTAAAAAAAATAAGATAACTTCAGAAACAAATAAAAATGTATTTAATTTGACATGAAATTAGTACAAAAACAAGTATTTCAGTAAAAAATTATGAATAAATTCATATTCAAATCAATTAGCTAGTTTTTTTTGGTTTTTTAGGCAAACAAATTTGATTTGCTAATCGACTAAAATTGATAAAGAAGTTTGTTAAAATTCATGACTACTATGTATGTTTTTTTTAAATGATCAGAAATTGTAACCGCTCTGAAAACACAACCACAAAGTTGCTTTTTTAGAGTAATGCATCAATTCTACGAAGAGGTTGCGTAGAGGCACAGAACAAACAATATACAGAATGCGCATCTGGTGTAAAGAAAATTTTCTTTGCGGGTTCCAGCGCACCACACACTGTGGTTGTTGGGCAACAAAGCGATGTGCCGCTTGCATGTTGGTGGTCGCTCGTGCTCGCTCTCCGCTTGCTTTTTTACAAACAAGAACAAGAAGTGGTCAGGCAGTTTTCATAGAAAAATTGATTGAGCGATCGCCATGGCACAAGTTCTTTTGGTCTGCTTGTAAAATAGAAGTTGTAAAAAGTACAAATGGCTACAATGAAAATAAATATATGTGTTAAATATTAAAACACCCAAGACGCTTAAGAAAGTGATAATAAGTGGAAAACTATTGCTACAATGTTGTGCGAATTATCAAAGAAAAAAGTTTAATCAGTTCTGGTGCTACAACTACCTATTGAATTTGCCTTGGCGGTCGCTTTGCCAAATCAACCACTATTTCAATGTGCACGAGTAAAGCCAAGCTGGCTTGCTGCGGAAAGCAACAACATTGCGTGTTATTGTCGAAATGAGAATAAAGCCCAAAACCATCGAATCTATGCGTATATAACACATCAATTCGCGCTTACTCTCTCGGTTCCCTTTACATTTTCCTCACCTTTGTTGCTGCCCGCCCGCGTCTAAAATGAAATCGCAAAATTATTTCAGATGCGCCTTCTGTATACTGTTTATTCTGTGGTAGAGGCTACTGCAAGAACTGTAAAAAATATGTATTGGCTCAAAAATCTCTTTTTTGGCTCAAAATCACGCGCGCCTTTTAATTCCCGAAATATGAGCGAAATCCCACGTTCTGGCAACACTGATACCAAACACCGGCGTGGCCCAGTGCTTGTACACAGTACCTGCCGTGGGCTCTCTGCGAACTGCAAAAACAAATTTTTTGCCGATACTAGTAGACAGACTTGCTTACTAAAACTTGTTTAATTTTATTGTATTTCTTTAATGACCTGTCACAGTATATATCTGTGCTGATATGGAAGAGCAGCTCAAGTCGACATAGAAGAGAATTGAGTTATTGCGTTGGGAGCTGTTTGAAAACTCCTGTTTTAACAATGTTATGTGTTTTTACTTTTAAGCTTTGAAACAACATTGGTGGGGCATCTTTTGTGCACATGGTTCTCAAATTTCAATTCTCGACTTGAGCTACTCTTCCTTATGATCACAGACGTGTACGTTTGTAATTCTTTTATTTGCTGCGAGCAACGCTGACCATCGCAACCGGTTGCCTTTAATCTGCTCTGTGATGGATATTCAGTAAAATATTAGCGCTGAATTAATTAGTTAATTAAGTTTTCAAACCGCCAATACATTGCTAAACGTCCTCGTATTACAGTTGCTATTGGTTTGCAATCACTGAGTAACTGCCGATAACATGTCGGGATTTTTCCTGAGTAGACCTCGTTAGGGTTCAGCATAACATTCTGCTGATGCAAACTTGACAACAAAAAAATTCATTTGCCTAATGGCTCTAAGTACTCGTGTGTATTGATAAGCAAGGCAACAAATCAGCGACCCCGCGGCTTTTTCAAGAGATATGAACTGTAAATGTATGGGACGGTGCTATCAGTTGAATTGTACTTTACATAGAAAAATGTCAACATTTTGTTTGTACACAAATCATGGTACATACTTGTTGTGATTGTTGCTTTATCTTTGAACAATCCATAAAATTGTTGTGGCAGTCATTATTCATCTAAAACAAAATCTGCAGGTAGAAACGGTCAAGAAAACGCCTGACTCGAACTCGAGGTGGACTTGTTAGTTGTTCGATTAAGGCCCATTTTTGAGAGTAATTAGTATTACTCATACTATAATCTATGTTTGTATATATAGCTAAAAATAAATGTATGTCTACTTGTTGGTTCCACGGCACTAAAACTCAAACCCTTGAAGGCCGATTGAGCTAAATCTTTCACAAAATGTTTGTTTTGACTAAATCTCGGTAAACCGCATAGTTCAAATACGATCCGACAGATGGGCGTGGAACCTCCCATTCAACCTTAATGTTTAATATGGAATATCTTCGGCATTATAGATCAGAAGATAGCATTGAAATTTGATACAGAGCCACAGTTTAGGATTGTCAATTCAGTGGTAAAATTTCGTAAGCGTTGGACAAGCGCGTGGCAATTTTCAAGCGACCCAAATGCTTTGAATAACTTTGGAACTGCCGGTCACATATGACATTTGGCTTAGACTTACAATTTAGGCGACATCCCCTATCGAAGGGCCCGAGAGGCATGACACCTCCCTTACAACCTAAATTTTTAATATGCAATATCTTCGGAATAATAAGTCATATAGATGTGTTATTCTACTGGTAAAATTTTATGGGCGTTGGACAAGTGATGTGGCAAATTTGTTTGCGAGTCAAATTTTTCGCCTAACTGTGGAACTGAAAGTCTCACATCGATGAAACTGAGTCGCATACCCTTCGACTTGAAGAATGAGTTCAACATTGCATAAAAGGGGCGCGGCATCACCCATACAGTGTTGTATGAAGACATTTGATTCATTGGGCTTATTGACTTTAAACTTGCATGTACCTCGATTGTGGTTGGTAAATTTTGTCATCAAAAAGTCATAATCAGAATTTTCAAATTAGGTCTGCTTGAGTACGAAAAGTTTGTACGAATTTGCACACATTTCTCTTGCAACGAGAGAGTAACTGAGAGCGTTAAGTGACAGTTCATTTCGTGAGAACTGGTAAGTTTTTACTGGAAAAATGTTTGCCAATAACTTTTAGCCATTAATAAGAAGAACAAGAAAAACATATTATTGGCTGCCCTTGTTTAGTCTGCTGAACCCCCAGCGTCTTGTTCAGCTTTAACTGCTGCAGCTGAAAGGGAAGAATCGCAACTTGAGCCCAACGAAACATTTGCCTTTTACATTAAATGTCTGAATGAACTTAAGCTTCAAACCTCCCTCCCTTTAACCCTCCTGTTTATACCCTTTTTTTTCTGTGCCAAAAGCCACTGGTCAAACCACTGGTGGAACCAATTTGTAAGACTTGCAAATTCTTACAAATGTTTGTTTATTTACTTTTGTGGATAGTTAAATTTTTGGGGAAAATTAGATATTCTTTAATAGACAATATATACTGGTAAAGTTCCCAAACAGACCTTAGTTCTATTGTATTTTAAATTCATCCATGAATTAGTTTTCCTTTTGTTTTTACTACAATTTGTGAACAAATTGTAAATTGTTCACAATTAAAATGTTGTTTGCTCAGAGAGAGAAGGAGAGTTTCTATTAATCTGCTTTAGTTTTATACTCATAATTTTATACTCATAATTTGACAACCTCTTTTGTGAAATTATTTTTTTTTTAATCTCAATAAATTAATGAAACGCAACTGAGACAACGTGGGTTTGATTGAATATTGCTTTTGAAATTTTTGATTTACTTCATGGTTTTTACCCTTTTTTTAAAATTAATACTATACAACATTGTTTCTCTTTCTATAAGACATAGTCGAAAACGAGCTATCAAGGATGATCTCACCTTAATAATTTCATCATGGATTTTACTATGCTATGCTATTACTGAGATTAAAGAGTCAACTTGCTTACATAGCTTGGAAACAAAATTACACAGTAAATGAATTAAAACTGCTCACTTGATCTCACGTCCTTATACTGAAAACCTTCGAAAAGGGATTTACTAACTAATGATTACATTTTAGAAACTATACATTGCACATTGCACCAACTGCATTCAGAGTCTTGATTGTTGTTTCCTCCTGCTGAAAAATATGGAGACTAAAGGTCAAGAAGCAAGGGATGGTCTATACATCTGAAGTTTAAAATCAATTACTTGTTGCTCGGGCCGGTCCTGGACTGTTGTTCCGTCTATCTGACAGCTGATCCTCAACGAGGCCAAAGGTTAACAATACGCAAATCTATCTGATTCGCATTACCCACTTTTCGAAAGCAGTTACTACACCATTCAACAGAATTGTATTAATTTCCAAGCAGTGTTGATAGTTGAAAATGGGCAAATAATGTTTAAATCAATTGTAAATGCGTTCCGTGTAAATAAACATTAATACACAGTTTATTATACAGCAAGCAATTTCCGATAAGGCACGACAGATTTGCATATATGTACATACGTATTTATACTCGTGAAATAGCTAAGCTAACATGTGAGAATTATCATCAAAACTATCTTAAGCTTCTGCACAAAACATTCCAAAAAGTTTACTAAACACTTTTAATGTTGATTTATTTAAGAATGAGTAGATACGAAATTGTATGCATGTGAAAACAGGCGATTAAAGCTAATGATGCATTTTTTCTATACATACATATTTACAATATTTATCAGTAGAGTCAAATGCTAACCATTGCACTGCGGTAAATAAATTCCCGATAAATTATAATATGATTTCATATAATTGTTTACTTTGTTTTTGCTTCTTTTTGTATTATTGCCAATTCCATAAATTAATCAGCAATTCATGTTTTTATATATTTATTTCAATGTTTTTATAATATTTGCAACTTAGTTTGCGTATTATTTATTTGTAAAAAGTACTCATTTTTCTCATCGGAAGTTATGAGTAAGAAAATTTTATAAAAACCAAACAATATGTAATTTCTTCAATATTTTAATGGTGTCCAACTGACTCAGAATCTTGCAATTACAACGAAATATTACCATTTCTGCTGACCTTGACGCACTTCAGCCTTGTGCCATAATTTTCAATTGTTTTACTTGGATTTAAAATAACAACAAAACTCAAGAACAAAAGAATAGTTGGGAGGGTATCGTTGATGGATGGATGGATTCTTCGAATTGACATAAACTTTTTTGTTTTCTGTAGTGACAACTTTCACTGGACAAAAAATACATCGGATAGGGGTCAACATAATCAGCGCCGTATACAGCAACATTTTACAAACCGATATGTTCCCCTGGCATGGAAACCCTGAAGCACATTTGTGCTCCTGCCCGTCTATCAAAACTATGACTTACTTACTTAGGGGTCTCGTTCTTTTCTCGGTTAGAATTTAGATTTCCAAGCATGAAAAGAAGCCGCTGCTGAACTTCGCTAGGAACATCCACACTCTGACCACTCACTTTAACGTCGAAACGCAAACACTAATAACTGATAAGGAGCTCTAACTGATATCGCTAAGGACCCAATTTGGCCAGCCCACTTACCTAACCTAACCTATGTTCCTGAAGGCTACAGCACGGTAGGCAGGAAGCATCGATAGGTAGCACAAAAATGTCAACAAAAACTAAAATCTGTTGTAGGAAAATGTATGAAAAGTGATGAAAATGGCTATGGTACATTTTTGCTATTATTTCGATGCGAATGTATATTCAGCCAAATAATTTGGCTGTGTTGTATTGCTTGATGTGTCGGCTTTCATTATACACCAAATCATTAATTGATTAACAAAAAATTTGCATGTTTTTGACCATCAAAGAAAACGCCTTAAAATTCCATATCTTCCGACTTTGAGGTCCAATTACCGCGGCATTTTAAAACTTATAAAAATAAGTTGCATCGGAAAAGAAGCCGTGTGGTATTGTTAATGCAACGAGGTGAAAATTATGTCAACCGGTTTATTGGTTTTGAAATTACAATCAAAAATATGGAAAAGTAAAGGAAAAACTGAAAAAATAACACGGTCCTATATCTCATAAACTAGAGCTGCTAGAAAAAATCTGAGGGTAGATTCGAAATCAGCGCACCCAAATTAGTAAGAAACAGTAGAAAAACTCCATGTAATATAATAGTGTTTTTTTGTAGTCCTGTGTTACAAATTGTCCCGATTCGAAATATAAAAATATGAATAACTTTTGGGAAGGAGCAGGTAGGATTTCAATTCGAACGGATTTTGCACCTATAATCATCAACAAATACAACCCAGATTGCAGTTTTTTCGACATTTTTGTGCTACCTATCGATGTTTCCTGCCTACCGTGACAGAAAATGTTCCACTAATTTGAACACTTCTAAGCTATTGAATGTTTGGTTTAGAGACAATTACATGAAACTGTTAACATGGCCAAGTCATTCTACCGATCGCAATCGCATTAAAAATTTGTGGGTTGAATTGAAAAATCATTGACGGGGATCATTTGAGGCAGAACGTGCTGTTTATTTGGTACAGTAATGTAAATCTGCTAAAACTGAATTCACTTTATGCTCAGAACAGTGTCTAAAACAATGGAAGTTGTACAGGAGTTCTAAATTGAATGCCTGTAAGTTCGATGTTTTTAACTCCTGTTAATCAAATAACATGGAAAAGTAATAATTTATCGATTGTATAAAAACAAATTTAAAATTTCATATGTTCTTTGTTTTATATTTACTGCTACTCAATGAAATACAAATTATTGGATTACAGTTTTACTTTGCTGATTAAATGTAATAAATTACCTCTGTGCTGCAATGCGAAACGTTTTTGTGTCAAAAAATTCGGGATCATGGTTTGTTTTCTATCACTGTTCGGAGTTCAAACTATGTCTTCAATAAGGCTATTACAAGAGCTATGGCTGAGTTTGATTACATCTACCATATTAAGTCTATAGATATGCACCTAAGTCGCGTAGTTTATAAGGCTTTGGATGTTATTCATTCTTAAGTTTGTTAGTTTGTACAGGTTCATGCCGTAGTCCAGAGCATACAGCAGTGGTATACAGCAGACTAACACATTCAAACAGGAAGAAATTGCTTTCGCCTAATCATACCTACGATTGAAATGCTGTGTCTGCAACAGCAATGTGTGCAGTTCGTACGGGCAGCTGGACTATAAAAAAATTAAATTAAATATTTAATATTCAAACAACAGAAATCGCTTTCATAAACACTTTCAATAACAAATAATATTGTAATAACCCATTATAATTTGCAAAAAAATTGCGTTTATTAGTCACTTCATGTCTGACAAATGTTAAACATTTATCCGTTCATCTTAAATTCTGTTTTTTCTTCTGGTTTCCCCTCTGTTTCTCACTACAGAGCGAAGAGTGGCTATTGTAACAAATTATTATTTTAGGTATTGTAGACATTCGTTCGCTACCTACAAAATACTTTTGTTAATAATTAAAAGAAGAACCTACAGCTACTATAGCTTCACAACACACGCCTACCAACTACTATTCTTACTCAAATAAACTTTTTATATTAGCCCACTATGGCTGAAATTCACTTTTGTTTAAGGCAAACGAAAATATAGATTTACAGGTTATCGTTAGCAGGTGCTGCATTCAAAAATGGAACGAAGAAAACCCTTAAAAAACCATATTTTTAGTTAAAGCTACGGCGCTCGGACTAAGCGTACACTTGCGAGACTGCTTTCGCTTCCAAACGAACACATCTGAGGAACATTGCTTTTGGCACTTCGGAGAAACTGTGGCAGTTGCATTAAATGTGTATGGGCACATGATCGAGTAGCTGTGCACGGTCGGCAAACACCGCTGAGCACATTTCGCACTCGAAGTAGCGCTGCTTGCGCTGTTCCGGCTGTGCCATTGGCACGGCCGCTGTCGTCGCCATTGCCGCACCAGCAGCGCTTATCGGGGCGTACGAATCGCTGACAATGGGCGAGCTGCTGCTTGTGCTCTTGCTGAACGCGTCCACGCTGTATCGCATGTACGACTTTGATGGCGCCATGCTTTTCTTCGACTTGGCGGCTTTGGACTTGGCAGCGCTGCTGCCGCCACTACCGCTACTGCCGCCACCAATTGCTGCACTACGTTGCGGCTGCACCGAGCCCGGGCGCAGGTATGTCTCGAATCCCAGATACTTGCGATTGGCAGTGAGGAGGCGATTGCGCGATGAACGCGTGGGTCGGCGTTCGTTGCTGCTGTTGCTGCCGCTGCTGACGCCAGCAGCACCGCCACCAACGACAATCTCACGCAGATCAGGTGACGTGGGCTCGATTTTTATCATATTTCGCTGCTCCTCTTCGGATTGCTCCACCAAGAACTGTGTGGACGACTCGCTGGTAAAACGATGACGCTCGTTTCTATCACATTTGAGTGGGGATCGTAGGATCTCCTCCAAGTCGTTAACAATGCTGGCATTAAATTTCTCATACGTTTCTTTACGCAGCGCCGAGGCGCTAAGCAACAACTGAGCATCGTAGAGGTCGCCATTGCGCGCCGATTGCACTTGATGACCGCTGGAAAGGTGCGAGTTGTTCTGCTGCTGCTGCTGCAACTGTTCATTCTCCTGCTTGATGTGCAGCGGACTAGAGCTGATTTGTTTTGGAGGCAGTGCTTGCGGCGATATGATGTCGTAGTCGTCCACCATGGAGGCTGCGGTGCGCACTGAAGACATGGGCAACAGCTCAATGTTGGCCGACTCGGTGCATGTGATAAAGGTCCTGCAACGCTTTCGGCTGCCGTGGGCGGTGTGGCTGCGCGATTTTTCTGTGTGTATCATGCGCGGTCGCACAGCCGCCTTATTCGTTGACTTTTCAGGCTTCTTGCGCGATTTGGCGTTCGACGCGCCTACTTGATATTTTCTATCCAACTTTGCTAATTGTATCTCCTGTGTGCGCTGGGCGCTGCCACCGCACCCATCTGCACTCTCCAATTTATACTTTGGCTTTCGGTCCTCGTCCGCATGGCCGCTCATGTCGCCATTGCTGCCCACCACCAACGTATCGATGCTCTGCAGCGTATTTTCCAGATTCGAGAGCAGCGACTTGTACGACTCGTCGTTCGTGTTCGAGTTGATGAGCTTCATTTGCCACAGCTTGTCCGAATTGCTACTATTTGAATTGTAGCGCAACTTTTTATGCGCGTCGACCTCTTCCAGCAGCGCTTCATTGCCAACGCCGTTGCTATTGTTATTGCCATTGTGTTTCGCCGCACTTTTATGCCGCCTAGACTTGCTTGCTTTCGTCACATTATTTGGTATGGGCGACGTTTCTGCTATACCCAGCAGATCATCCACATTATCCATGTCGAAGTCGGACATGTCAATAACACTGCCATTCTCGCTCGGGTTGGTGTTCTGCTGACTCTCTCTTCGTAGACGCGCAATTTCGTGCGGCTTCAGTTTGCGGCGCCGCTTATACTTCCGAGGTCCAGTCTAAAAAATAATAAAATTAAAGAAAATCTCAAGCGAAATTCAGGGATAATTAAGAACTCTGCTCACAATGGGTTTTCGCTGCATAGCAGTATTCATATCGCTGTGCTGTATGAGATGTTGTATGAGGTCGTTTGAAGACGACAGATCTATCGAACAGACAGAGCAGTAAAACGTGCCCCGCTTGGCGTCCAGGCCCGAGTGGTGCGAGCGTATGTGTTCGCGCAGCACCACGCGCTGGTTAAAGGCGCGCGGACACACCGAGCAAGCGTACGGCTTCTCGCCCGTGTGGATGCGCTCGTGCTTGCGCAGCGTGCCGCCGTCAGCAAAGGCCTTCCAGCAAAAGCGACAGCCATATGGCCGCTCGCCAGTGTGAATGCGCACGTGTATCTGTTGCGAGCTACGCGAACCGAACGTCTTGCCGCATTCGTTGCAAGGAAACAACTTGCCCGAAGCGGTGGCACTGTGCGAATGCCGGTGGTTCGACAGCGTGCGACCGTCTGGGAACTCCTCGTGGCACACGTCACAGACGACTGACTTGTCGCGGTGCGAGGCCATGTGCCGCTTCAGACGTGCCTTATTGTGAAAGTTCTTTCCGCACTTTGAGCACGAGTGACACTTCTCTCGCGAATGGTCCCAGGCGTGTTTGATGAGCGCCTTGCGATCGCGACATTCCTTGCCGCAGAGAATGCATGAGTTGGGCGTCATTTCATTGGGGTGTGCGCTTTGCAAATGACGCTTGATGGTGAGCTCCTCGAAGAAGGTCTCACCGCACAGCACACATCTGCAAGAAGATTTTATTAGATTAAACACGTCGACCTAACGAACGCAAGAAGCTCACTTGAAGGGCGGGTAGCGCGCATGTATTTCCGCATGCGCTAGCAAATCCAAGGCCTCGGCAAACGTCTCGCCGCAGGTATTGCAACAGTGGCGATCTTTAATGTGCTCCGAAACACCGTCGTTGGCAGCATTCTCATGAGCCTTGGAGTGTCGACGCAGCAAGTCCTCGCGATGAAAGGACATACCGCACTCGCTGCAGTAGAACTCACCGTAGAGTCGCTCCGATTCGGACTCGCTTTGTGTTTCTTCCGCCTCAGCCTCACCAGGATCATACTCCGAATTGCTCTCCTCAAATTGGTGGGATTTCTGGTGTTCTTGCAGGCTGGCGGCATCCCAGAACATTTCGTTGCATTGATTGCACTCATATGGCGAATCGGTGCGATGATTCTAAAAGAAATTGATGCAAAAACTTTTATGAAAACAAATACTATTCACAAGGTGGAAAATCAAATTTAGAAATTGATCCAATTCCGATATGATTGAACTATAAACCGTAACATAATTGGGCGCACAATTCCTAGAGGTAACTCAATCATCACATCCGAATACCAAATATAATTTTCACTTGAGTAGCGCAAATCACTCTTTGGAGCTCAAGTCTCTTTCCGATTATTTCATCCAACATGGTCATCATCAATCGTTTTCTCTAAGTAGAGCACACTTTCCGACAAAAAGAAATATGGCTTCAGCCGAGCCTTTCTCATTCTTCACCCTTTCAGTGTTTCGTTGTTACCTTTGCATGCGACAGCAGAGCCTTTTCTCGTGCAAACGCCAAGCCGCATTGCTGACACACGAACGGTTTACTGTCGTCGACGACAGGGTACGTTTTGTGATGCGCAGGTGAATGATGCTGAGTCAACTTGACCGCCGCCGTCGATGCCTGCAATTGCTGGCACTCGACCATATCCGTCGCCACCACTCCATTACTGCGACCGCCGGGTGCCGCCATCGATTCGCCAAGACCGTAATTCTCCTCTTTGGGCTTCAGGCGACTGGTGCGCCCACGTGTTGTCGTCGAGGTGGATGTGGAGGAGCTATTGCTGCTAACATTCTGCGTCTTTCGACTATTTTTCATCATCTTCACGGGATTGGCCTGCAGACTCCAATCGTGATCATAGTAGTGATCGTTGGGATGCCGCATTTGGTGCTGCTCTTGCTCCACAAAGTGCATGACTGCAGAGAAAAATCCATCAAAATCAACATATATACATATAGACTTTATTAGACCACTCACGATCCGTTTCGTATTCGGGCTCTGGCGCATCGGCGTGCGCCTTTAGGTGATTTATCAAGTCCGAACGCCGAAAAAACCGCATACTGCACAGTTTGCACAGATGCGGTCGATCGTTCTGGTGCGCCACCATGTGATTCATCAGACTAGCCTTTTTACGGAAGCGCCGGCTGCAGAAGTCACACGGATAGGGACGCAGTAGTGTGTACTCGTCTTGCACGGTGGGCAGCGGCACCTCAATGTCCAGCAACACTTGCGAACTGGACCCAATTATCTGCTCTGCGGGTATTTCAACACTGCAAGTAACAAATATTGCAACATTACAAAACTTTTTATTGTACACCGCAGCGCATACCGCTCCTCGCCTTGATGCTGCACCCAGTCATCGGTTATCACTTCCTCCGTCACCATCTGCGGCGTGTTGTCCGCATACTCGTCCACATAGCCACCGCCACCAGCATCTTCAGCCGATTGCACCATGTCTTCCGGCGATATCACCGGAGCAGCTACTGCCACCCCCGCCACCTGCTGCATTACACACTCGCAGTCGATGGGCGTGCCGTCGCCGGCTCTCACCACCACAGTGCCATTGTCATCGGTGCCGGCGTTCAAGATTTCGCCAACCATTTGACCATCGCGTGCCATGAATATCAGATTCTCGGCTGCTATTTGATCCAGATCCACTTCTGTGGGCACGCCGCCGTACTCGTCGTCGCCGTCACTGACCACACTGCCATTGCCCACAATTGCACCCTCCGTCTGCGACGAGCGCATCTTCACCAGCAACTGGCCAGCGTCTTTCACACTTTCCGCCGTGTGGTGTATCCAGTGCATGCCATACGATTGTCTGTCCATTTCACACAAATTGCGACTTGTTTTCAAGCTTTTTGCTGAAATTTATTTTTCCGTATTCAATTTACGTTTTGCACTAACAAAGCCCCCCACGGTCGACCACGAGACATAAGCAATCTCGCGCGAATGTGGTGAGGATGAAAGAATCGCCGTCACTTCCAATCGCGCATTTGGCGCCCGCAGCGACCTCTGTTGTCCTACGACCGTTTCGTCATTTCACGCAGTTTCGTGGAAGGCGTTCGACACACGCACTGCTCTACCGACCGATCGCACTGCCTTACCGTTAATGGCCGCCGAACTGAGAATTATGAGGAAAAATTCCAATTTCCATACAACTTACTAGGTTATGTCCAAATGAGGTTAAGACGCTTTATTTATTTACACTTTTTATGAGCAAAGGTGCACGCCACAACAAACCCGCCCGCCGCCGTACATTGGCCAAAAATGCTTTTACTCTGCAACGAAATGGAGCAGAGGTGCAGTCACACACGATTACATCACAACGCAAAAGCGAAAACTAAATTTCCAGCCAGCAATGACAAAACTCACGCAACAGCGTTTAACAACAAACACACTTCTTTCCGACAAACCGCTCAATAATTACGATTGTTATGGGTTTTATGCACTGAAGAAAGCTTAATGCATTGCTCAGTTACGTGTACGCAGCAAGAGGAAACTTGTAAAATGGTTCAAAAGCGAGGCGAAAGGTGCGAATGCCACACTCAGTGGTCGCGTTAACTTTGGTCGGTGGGTGGTAGGGTTGCCGACTGACCATGTATTTGCAGCGGTTTTACGCGAAAGCAAATGATGCGCTTCACGCTAATTGGAATGAATCCAATTTGAAAGTTGTGCCAAATACGCCAACGGAAATAAAATGTTTACAAAGGATGCGGAAGTAAGCTCAATGTGACATATTTGTGGAGAAATCTGGAGCGAGCGGGCTGAGGTGGTGCGCATTAATTGAAATACAGTATAATCTCGAAAATTCAAACAATTAAAAACCAGGCACCAGGATTACCAAGATTACAAAAAATCGATAAAAATACTACTGAACACCAATGAAACGTATTTTTTTATTGAATTAAAATTATTTTTGCTTAAAAATTTTGTTTTTAATATGTTATGAACATTTTTGGTGATTTTGAAAGAAATTTGTAATTTTCATTTGGCGAAGTTTTATTTCATTCTTTTTCGAAATTCTAGATTTGCTTAACTTGTACTTTACTACCAGTTAACGAAGTGACTTTCCTCGATTTAATTTGTTTAGAATTTGTTTCCAGATTCAGAAAAATATTGCGCGGATTCAGAAAAATATTTCGGGGGGGGGGTTTAAAAAGTAATTCTTTAATATTTAAAAAATGCCTCTTAAATTGTATGTAGTTTTGTAGTCGATCCAAATATTTGGGAGGTTTCAACCCCCAAAACCACCCCTGGACCCGCCACTGGTTCCTTCGTTAACATTGTACGTGATTTCTTAACTATAAGTGCCATTGTTAATATTTGATTTAGTTTACACAGTTAGATTAAACTTTTATAATTTATAAAAAGCCGATAAAAATGAGTCCAAATTTTTTAGGTAAATAACATGTTTGGTGTCCGGATTACAGAGTCAACAATAGAAAGTAATTGGGTGTCCGGATTACCGCGTTCCGTCCGTATTAGTGAGTATCCGAATTATTGAGATTGTACTATATAAACATATATACAGTCGTGTCTGGGTATAGTGAACACCCTATATAATGAACACCCAAATTTTGTCATGGGGCTAAAATCTCTAAATATTGCTCTAAATTTTGCTCTAAATATTGAAAAAAATTTTGAAGACAATTTCAAGCAAAAAACCAAAAGTATATTTTGAGTAAATAAAACGAGTTTTTGAACAAAAATGTTAACCTTGATATAGTGAACAACCTCAATACTGTGAACAGGCCTTGCAATAATTAGTTCACTATATCCAGACACGACTGTATTTGGAATTCAATGTGCAATAAAGTCGAGATACGACAAGTATCCAACGAAAGGGTTAAATGTAATTAAATGTAAGAACACGTTATTCCAAGAAGGATTAATGATAACTAACCGTCAAGACGTTGATTCAACACGCTTAGGCTTTGCGCTAAGTAAGGTAGCAGATTTTTAATTGGTCACAGACATACAATGTCATTCCAACTGCTGTTAAAAGCTACAAACGAGACCGCGAAAACCATTTGAACAACGTTACTTTTGAATTATATTTTTTTTTAAGAAAAGGCTGTAATAAAAATTGGGCATGATAAAATGAAACAGCGGAAAGTTTAAAACGTTTTCCTATAACTTTCTTTCCTATGTTTTCAATTGAATAAACTAACATGCGACCTTAACCTTTGCCCTCTACTCACACATGTTTTTAGCATACAACAGGTTGTCGGTGTGGCTCAGTGATTAGTGCGTAAGACAAGTCTGTGGCTTGTGATTTCAAATCCCAACTCAGCTTACAGTTTCTGTTTCGGCGCCAAGCATTGACAAACTTCTGTTAATATTATGTATTATGTATATATTACAAACGATATATTATTTATTATTTAGTAAAATAAAGATTCAGCCAATTTGATCAAAAACTTTTTGTTAGGGTTAAATGTAATCGATTTGTGCTGATTTCAAAGATCACTGCAACTGCCTGTGCGCCTCTTTGGCGCATGGCGAAGCATCTATTGCATCCGCTGAGCGCCTAAATTCCCAAACTGAAGCGGCGCAGAGAATTATTTTCGAGCATTCCGATCTGTGAAAAGATTTCGCGCACTCACGTTGACGCACGCTCTCGTTTCATCAAAACGCAAGCCAACAGCTCCAGCGCCAATACACACACACACACACGCACACGCACGCACACACACAATTGACCGACTGGCGCGAACGTTTGGCACAGCGCGCCCGAGAGTGCGCCATTGCTAGCGCCATATTGAGGAGATGGCAATCGCGACAGTGGGCAAAGTAGCCGCGGCCCCAGTCGCAACCACAACCACAGCCACTGAAAACCAAAGGCAGAGACGAAATAGCAAAGCAGCCACAGCCACAGCGACAGCGACGCCGCATTTCAAGCGAGCGGGCGACGAACATCGAGCAAATTAAAAGCAGAGAACACACCGAACGGCCAAGCAGGGTGCCGAGGGAAGCCAACAGGCGAAATGCGCGCATGTACAACATTATTTTTGCCGTGCACACCGCTCGGTGAGCTATTTTCATTTTCGTTTTAGTGGCGAGTAAACAGTTTGGCGTGGAACGGTTTTGTGGCAGCGAGCGTGATTGAATTTTTGAATTGCGTTCGCGAAGAGTTTTAGTAGATTCCTTGCAATTTTCGGTGGCAACTGACCGTTGGGTCATTTGTGGCCCATTGACGTTATTTGTGTGATGCGAAGGAGCAGAAGCAATGCAGTGTTGCATTTTGGGCAAAAACCACTATTGTTTTGTGCGATCTATGTGTGTGTGTAAACTAAACGTGAAAACAACTAAAAGTTCGCAGTGACAACAGAACATTGCAAATTTTTTTAGTAGCAATAAGAAAAAACTAAAACTCAACAGCAAACAAAGCAGCAGCAGAAAAAAACGTTGTTATTTTAAGAATAAACCAATGCATACAAGAGGCAACATTCAAAAAAAAACTACATTTGACAGACGCAACAGAAGATGTCAACTGCCGATCAAAATCAACTGAGGTTCTGTCCAACAAAAAAAAAAACAAACAGGCACAACGATACCAGAAGCAGCAGCAACAAAGTTCTGAAATAAAATCAAAACAATAAATAATCAGCATTTATGTATTTTACAACAGAAAACGAGCAAAATCTATGGAATCGCCGCACGCATTCCCAATGCGCTCTGCCGACGCCACAACAACAACAAACAAATATGCTAATAATGAGCGCTTAAAACAATCTTACCGCCTCCAACTTTTCTCCGTTGGAATGCGATTTATGCGATTTGCGCGAACGCACTGGCGGCACGCAACCAGCAACAAAATAACACAATTTTTAATGCAAGACAGCAACAAGTGATTTCTGCTAATTTGTTGTTGTTGTCCAACACTAACAACCCCACCGCCATGCCCCACTGTCGCCACCAACAATCTTATCATTATAATCAGCAACACCAACAGTGCCAGCGGCAGCAGTAGTAGTAACAACAACAATAACAGCAGATGCCGTTTTTAATGTTGCTGCTTGTTTTCAAGTCAAATCGTAATTAATATTCCAGGCAGCAGCCAGTGTGCGATTCCCACTGCCGCTGCCACTGTCACTGCTGCTGTTGCTGCTGGTGTTGTTGCTGGTGCGCTGTTGCGCATGTTGAGCCGTTGGCGACGGTTGAGCATGCGCGCTCATTGCTGCTGCTGCTGCTGTCTGATATCTTTTATATCATTAACAACAACACCGATGTTGTGTTCGTAGCACAAATAGCAACTCAACGTCGCATTTTTCTGCTCAACCCTTTTTTTTTGTTTTACTTTGCCACCGAATTTCATTTCGATTTGTATGTCCATCGATTTAGCAATAAAATCGAAATTCGTGCGTGTCTTGAAATGAAATTTCAATAAATAATAACAACAAATGCATAGCAGAGACATATTTTTGAATTGCTGGTAGCAGAAAGACCGACAGTGACATGCAGCAGACCTAATTTTCGTCATAAAAGCATAGCTGACGTTGTTCGGTGCTGGCGTTATTTATTTCATCCAAAGTGCAACAAAAGGTAAATGGCATAAAATATTTGTTGTTGTTAAGTTCAAATGATTTTTTGCATGCTCAAATATTTCTTAGTCATGTAGAAATCTCAGATCTTATTGAGATTTTCAGATGCAATCGTTGCTTTCGATAGAAATTATTCATTTGCATGTCAAATTTTTTTTTTTTGCTAAAAAATAAAACAAAAATTAAATGAAAAAATCGACAATCGACGTTGCCATTTTCATTTTATTTATTTATAATTAGTCAAAGAACAATTGTTTGCTTACTGAATAATAAAGAACAGCGTAATGGATAAGTAACAAAGTAAATATTACGTAACAATCGATAACTTAATTAAAAACAGAGTTCAAAAAGTTCATAAATATTGCTTTAGAAGTAGTGAAATCCACCGAAGAGTTCATTGAGATCTTATTAAATTCTATTAGAGCTCGCAAAAGAGGAGCATTTAAAGCATAATTGACGAAAACCAACATTGAAAAAATCAAAGTGCCGGAGAGATCTAGAAGGGATGTTGAAGTGAATCCTCTCTAGAAGGGAAGGACAGTCAACCAACCCGCAAGACATCAATTTGTGACATGCACACATTTGCTTTTGTTTTTTAAAGGAATCATTTGTTGCACAAAAAAATACTCTTTTGTCAGACAAAGTTAAACTCCATGGCTCCGAAATCCGAAGTTCATCGTTAAACACGAACAGAAGGTATTTTACTTTGTTTTTGAGTCCGATGGACATGTTGGAGCATAGCATAGGGTATCACCACAGATGATGAGTTATCAATGAGTTATAAGTTATCATATGAGTTATCTGTGGTATCAGTTTGCTCCTGAAGACTTGTAATTAACTGCTCAAGGCGAGCAGCTGGCGAAAGAAAAGTTTTCTGCATTTGACATTGACTGAGCCAGGATTCAAAACTACTGATCTGACTTGTCGTGCAAGGCACTGAGCACTTGACCGCAGTCACCGCCTAAGATTAGACAACCGGCAAAATTATTCATTCAAAAAGTTGAAACAATTCCATGAAAATAATCTTTCTTTACCTAAATCATTTTTAAAGGAAGGAATTTAACCCTTTCGACCCCGAATTTTACCCTATGTCTCGATATTACTTTTTGGTATTCAAATCATGAGTTGCCCTTGTCGCCACGCCTCTTTTTGTTACAGTTCCTGGGTTAGTTTACTTTTTAACAATTTAAGCTTAAAACGGGTGAAATAAATTTTGTCTCAATATTTTTTATTTATAAAAAAAATTATTTAATATTTATGGTAAAATATGTCATTCAGACTGCCGGACCTCTGCAGTATTTTCCAAGCAGAGATCTATGCAATTTGGAAGGCTGCCGAACTTATCCGTGACAGTGGGTTACCACCCACAGATGTCACAATTTTCGTGGATAGTCAGGCGGCGCTCAGGGCGCTGGAATCAGTTGTTGTGAAATCAAAGGTAGTGCAGAGGTGTCGTACCGCACTTCAAGGCATTGGGCACCACCAGGTCACTCTCTGTTGGGTTCCGGGCCACTCAGGAGTGGCAGGGAACGAAGCAGCGGACGAGATGGCAAGAAAAGGGGTGGCTTTGTCTGCCATCGAAGTGGATACCTCTGTGTTTCCTCCGATATCTGCCATGTACATGTATATTGACAGGTTGACCAAAAAGGAAATTGAGTCATCATGGCGTACCAGGACCGACTGCGGCACCTGCCGGGCACTGTGGCCCTCCCTCTCTTTGACGAAAACACGATTCGTACTGTCCCTGAGTCGTACCTCTATTCGACAGCTCATTGGAGTCATCACCGGACACTGCGCTATTGGATCTATGCTTACCAAATGGCGCCTCTCGTCCGGTGATGTCTGCCGTAGCTATGGGGTCAAGGTTCCTGACAGACCTGGCTTGCGCAGCGAAAGCCGAAATCTCGAATCTGCTCTCCTTCATTAAGAGGTCGAACTGGTTTCCCCTTGACTGAGACTATTGGTTGGCTCCAGAACACCATAAGAAGGGATTCACAATGGGTCATTGTGGCCTCCGAGTGGAAGTGCGGTCCTGCCGCACACACCCTTCCCTACCTAACCTAACCTATGGTAAAATACAAAATTATCACTTTTTGATTTTATTTAACCGTTATTAAAGAAACAGGGTTTTGATCAAACGCCCCCAATTCGTAGCCTTCAATTAGAACACAAACTTTCCCTGATATCGCTGCAAATTATTGGAATTTATTTTGGGGATAACAGTAAAATTTTTATAATTTGCTTTGAATTCCCTTCTTAAAATATTAATTTGTTGATGCCCACTTAAATTAAACCCACTAATCAATCGTAGCTTTTGCTGTAAGATGACAAATAGGTGAAGTTGCTCTCAGGCGGCATTGGGGTCGAAAGGGTAAAAAAATGGTTTTTTACCCATTAGAGCATAAAGTTAAAATATTACATTACTGTTTTGAAAGGATAAACCTTGAGTAAAACATATATAACTCCTAAAATAACAATTTTTTTGGCGTCCGATTTGTCGAACGTTGTGCTCTAATGGGTTAATGTTTTAATTTATTCAAGGCATGAATAATGCATGGTACTGATAACACAGGGCAACAAATTTCGACTTTTGGTCGAATTTCGATTTTGAGGCACCTAATTTTTTGAGGAAAAAGTATGAAAATTTATGAAAATGCTATTATTTCGATGAAAATAGGAATCACACTGTTGAGAAATAGGCCAATATTTGTAACGGTGCCCCACGCAGGGGTTTAAGCAAAAACGTATCTTTATTATTGAATTGATGTTAAATATAATGTTGGGTTGTGATGTTGTGTGTATGAGTTGTGTTCAAATATCTATGACAATGAAATAATGAATTAGTGTACAATGTTTTTTCTTAATATTAAATTATATATACTTTGTCCGTTTTCCCGATGTTCGTCGATTTAAAATATCTCCCACCCGGTCGGGTCCACGTCGCCAGAAAAAGAACAGAAAGCAGATGGCGGCCACCGGGTTACCCCTTTGTTAAATTTAGTCATTTTCACTGACGACGTGGCAACGTCAAAGAAAGGCAAAGAAAGTTAGTGACAGCTGCCGGGTTGCCCACTTGCTCGCTTACTTTTCGCAACACACACCAAATAATTTGGCTGTGTTGTATTACTTCATGTTTCCGCTTTCGTTTTACACCTAACTCGTTTATTGATTGATTGATTGATTAATGAAAACGCCTTGAATTTCCATATTTTTCGACTTTGAGGTCCAATTACTGCGGAATTGTAAAACTTATAAAAGTAAATTACATTGAAAAAGAAGCCGTGAGGTGTTGTATATGACACAAAGTGAAAATCATGTCAACTGGTTTATTGGTTTAGAAATTACAATCCCAAACGTGAAAAAAGTCAGGGTAAATCTGAAAAAGTCAGGGAAAATCCGAAAACAGAAAATAAGTTTTAAAAACGGTTTGCGGATTCGCAATCAGCGCTCCCTAATTACCCTAGAACTAATGTCAAGCCCGGAAAAGCCATTTTGCTGTTGATCAGTGTAATCGAACATATCGAAGTACTTTTTTTTAATACAAACCGTAATTGCTTGAAAGATGAGGCATTCACTTGTTGCGAAACTTATGCGCTGCGATTAGGAAAAACATCAATAAAAGCCCAAGCAATCTTTCATGAAATGCATTTGCATGCGCCAACTTGCATTAACCCTAACTCCTAAAATTTTAAAAGTAACTTAAACCCAGAAGTAAGACTTTCAGGCTTATATGAGCTAAGTTACTGAAAACATTTTTTTCAAAAATACAGTAGAATTATTTTAAATTTATCAAATGATGAATGATCAACATTCCATTAGAGGATTACATAAAATAATGGAATCGGAAATCTTTTCGATTTATCACCATTTGAAATCTTTAGTGAGACTGGGAGGCTCACTTCTGGGAATCAGGGTTAAAGAAATGCCCATATAACAACAACATCAAACACAGGTGAAACCAAAACGCTATCAACACTCTTTCATTTGTGCAATTCATCAATTCAATTTAACCAAAAACGAAATTCCACAATTGTTAGCTACAACTCTCATTTCTCTGATGTTAGCCTAATTTAAAAATGCAATGCAATGCACTAAACATGCACACGTCGGTCTTTGGTAGAGAGAAGAAGAAACCAAAGAAAGCTCAAATAGAGAAAAAAAAATCGTGCGCCAATGGGAGATCAAAGCACTGGTTCGCGTTTTAGGTGATCGTTGGCACGCACAAAACAACAACACCAACAACAACAAACCGCTTAAATTGTGTCAAAATGTATATGCAAACATAAAGCAAACATTGTCCGCCACAGACCGGGCAGATCAAATACTACTCGCAAGCATCCCCTCTCCTCTGCGCCAAATGACGTAAACACATAAAACGTTTAAGTTGTTTTGGGCACATTAATAGACTGCTTCGACTAGTACATACATACATCCATACATACATATGGATGTTTTGCCTAATTCACACATTGGCATTAGTGCCAAAAATTTTTTTGCTTGCATGCGTTACTTATTTTCGGAGTCCACCATGGCGTATGAGGGCACTGTAACCTGAACAGCTGATCGCACTCGTACTCACACACAACAACAACTACAACGAACACACATTGTTATTAACTAATTCGCTCTAATTTTCGAAAATATTTTCGCGTGTGTTTGTTGTCGTTGTGGTGGCGAGCCAACAATCGTGCGGCGCTGCTTCGCACATTTTCGTACATTGCTTCTGTTTGGTTTTGTTGTAATTTATAAATAAATTAGCCGGCTGAATTTGCTTGGCGCTCCTCGAACAAACGCAACAGCGCTCATCAAATCGTTTCAAGTCCAACGCTGCCTGCCTGCGCTCCCTCATCTATTAATCTATTTGTTTTATTTTGTTGTTGTTGTCGTCGACCAACCGTCAACTGGCCGTCATGGCACTGCTGCTGCGGCTGTTGGCGGCATCACTGTTTGGCACGAAGCTCTTAATTATTTACAAGCGTTCTGTTATTACTCTTCGGTTTGTTGTTGCTGTTGTTATTGTTGTCGTCGTTGTCGATTTGTTTGTGGCGCGTATGCATAAATGCGTCTTTTACTCATTTCGCTTCATTGAAAATGCAAAAAACAAAAATATTATTGTGTGTACATATTTTGTTATTATTAATTTTATTGCCATCGTTATTGTTATTGTTGTTGTTGCTCATGTTGGTGTTGGCGCTGATTGCTGCTTGTTATTGTTGATGTGGTTTTTGTTCAATACGATTCGAGTCTCTGAATCATTTTTATTGGCTGTGTGACAAATTTGAAAAACATTCAATTGATTTATTCGGTTTTGGTTTGGTGGCTTTTTGTTTTTTTTTTTTTTACTTATTTTATTTAAAATTTTTATCGATGCTTTCAATTACAAAGACGTGAGCTATCGCCGTTAACATTTGCACACCCACTCACTCATTCACTCGAATGTTGCATGAAAGTGGAAATAGCCAGAAAAAATGCTTTTGACGCAAAGCAAAGGAAAATTGTTGTATTGTGTACTTATTTCAATGTGTTTTCAAGTCAGTTTCGGGTTTTAAGGTGATATTCTTGATCGTTTTGCTTACACTTTTCATCTCATTATTTAACTTAACGGGGCAATAACTACAATTAAAGTTTTAGTTTTCTCTTATATCCTTTTTTACTTATTCTCTTTGCTCGCACTGAAAAACGGGAGGTAATTGCAGTGATCTAATGTCCCAAGCGGAGCGGACATGTGCGCCAGCCACCTTCACCAGCAGATGTGATTTATACATGTTCGTCCATCTGACAAGCTTCAGCCATTACTTAACACTAGAAAGACCACAATAGGTCTTTTTGACGGTTTTTTATTTTTGAATAACTGTAATTTCTGTGGTATTTCTACCAACTTTTGCTATGGTGACTTTAATTTTTTTATCGTGGAAAAGTTAGCCAAACCCAATGTATATTTTCCGAGATATCAGCGAATATGATATCGTTGGAAAGGTTAGTTAATTATCTTCTGAACGACAGGCTACTTGTGTTAGTCGGATGATTCGTTTACGAGATATGTGCTCATAACTGAAATAAGAGGGAAAAAATGTGTTTTTCGAAGATTTTTGAAAACGCTTCAGAAAATTTTTTGAATTTCAGTTTCGTGTTCAGCAGCCGAAGATTAGTTTAAAAAAGACTTCTCTTTTTAGAAGCATTTTTTCGTGTCGAGTAGTGTTGTTAAATCTTAGGCTTCAAGTAACTGTTGCACTTGTCGTAAAACTAGTTTGATGTCAATGAAGTCAATGAACCAAGTAAATCAAATTTCTTAACCCTCTGTCAACCGTGTCAGATATTTATGACAAAATGCTTGTCTAATTATTTCTCATTTGAAACACTTTCACCAAGTTTGAAGACAAGTACCTCAATAGTTCATGCTTCTCTATCGAAACTTTTAACCCATCGTTGGTCAGTGATATTTTCGAAAAAATTAAAATCCCGTGTAAAATTATTTCAATATTTTTTACCAATTTTCGAATGAATAGACCCACCGGTTCCCAAATATCAGGTGTACAACTTTGCTTCCGCCGTTTTTTTTTCAAAATTAAAAGCTTTATTGCGAAAAAGTGCTTACAGATGTATTATTCAAAGTATTGTCCGTCGCTAGCGACAACTTTCTCCCATCTTTCCGGCAATTTTCGGATCCCGGCTCGAAAAAAGGAGTCCTCTTTTGACGCTATCCATGAAGCAATCCATTTTTCCAATTCTTCGAAGGATTGAAAATGTTGATCTGCCAGGCCGTGTGCCATCGAACGGAATAGGTGGAAGTCAGAAGGGGCGACATCTGGGGAATACGGCGGGTGGGGCAAGACTTCCCATTTCAGCGTTTCCAGGTACTTTTTGACCACTTTTGCGACGTGAGGCCGAGCATTGTCGTGTTGGAGGATGACTTTGTCATGTCGAAATCACCATTTTTAAAACGTTGAAACCACTCCCGACACGTTCTTTCACTCAGAGCAGCATCACCGTAAGTTTCTGAGAGCATTCGATGCGCTTCAGCTGCATTTTTTTTCGAATTGTAACAGAAAAGTAAAACTTCCCGCAAATGGCGAGAATTGGGCACATAAACGGACATTTTCGAGCGTGAATAATACGAAAACAAGAACAACTGTCACTGAAACGGCGATGACAATTCGTTAGGCACTGTCCACACTCACTTTAAAGGCATTACCATCTATGTATTTCAACCAGCCTCAGCCGGTACAGCCACCTATCGGAAAACGGCGGAAGCAAAGTTGTACACCTGATATGAACCTTAACCTATTTTTGACTCTGTTAAATTTGGATTTTCGAAAAATTAAAAATGCGAATCAAACTATTTTTGATTTGGAGTTTTCTCAAAAAGTTTGAAATAGGTTTATTAAATCGCGTTTCTTCATACAACACCTTAACCTATATTTTGCTCCTTTACACGTTGACTTAAAAACATCTAATTTTAGAGAACGGTAATTTTTTCTAACCTCTTTTCTTTTGTACCTACAGTTTAAATTTCGGGTTTGTAACTTTAGCAGATTGGGCTGGGCGATGACTAATCAGTCAGGAGAAACAATGCAATGGCGCACACAGGGAGGTTTTGGAGATTCAAACCCTCGAAATACAAAAATTGCTGGTACAAAATATAGTTTTGAATGATATTCACCTCCCAAAAAGAAAATCCTGTGCGCGCCACTGTACATATTGTTACGAAAATTACTTGTTTAAGTTCGTTTTGGATTGTGCTTGAAAATAAAACCACCTTAATTATTCAGCGCAAAAACGCAGTCAGAAACCAACAATCGATTTATTTACAAATTTACACTTGTTACTACTTTACACTACTACTATTGCATGTTTCCCCTTTGCTTGCTCAACACAGACTCGACTCTGCGCTGCACACTGCTGCCTTTTATACCTGTCTGGTTATCGCGCTGACTTTTCTTGCACATACCAGTTGGACTCCCTATCTCGATGGTTCTAGCACAGCCCATCACCTTCGCGAACCATCTTTGCCATATCGGAATTATAGCCCACCGGCCGTACTTCAAAGTGCATGCCTAAAAATATGCTTGGAAAAGCATTCATGCATAGCACAGCACAGAGTGCCTCATCGTTACAATATGTATTCGATTTGGGGGGTTTGGAGCTCTCAATCCCCCCAATTAAAATCGGGGAGCAAGGGGGTTTTGGGGTTCGAGCCCCTTCTAAGTATGCGCGTCTTGCACAGATTTTGGGAGGCGAGTGTGGTTTGAACTGTTATTGGGTTAAAAAGTTGTGTAGAAAACCCTCCCCCCAAAATGAAATTCTGCATGCACCACTGCCTCCACATTAAATAAGCATAAACTCTCTCTCTCTTCCTTTCTCTACTCTCCCAATTTGTATTTTCATATTAATTTTGAAATTAACTTATTTTCTTGTCAGTGCTTAGGTTTCGAAAGCGAAAAGAGTGGTTGAGAAATTGTTTGGGAAACTTGAAACTTAAAACTTAAAACATGAAACTTGACATTAATCACAGATTTGTACAACTCAGAGTGTGACTCAGTACAACACAAGAAACTTGGTCTGAACCAGGCGAAAACGATTCATTAGGTTCCATTGGTAAAAATGCCAAAATTTCTCATCTTCTTCTTCTTGATTGGCACGACAGCCCGATACCGGGACTAAGGCCTAGCTACCCGCAACCATCCATGTTGTGCGTGTGAATTTTTTACAAGGTTGGAAGGGACCTACAGTTTTATGCCGATTCCGAACGGCAACTTGGGAGCTTTTTCATAGGCAATTTTACTCTCAGAGGTTTGCTATTTCCTACTGAGAGGACAGCCGCCGAAAGAAAAATTGTTTGTTTTTCTTTTTTTTTCTGTGTTAACGCAACGGAGTCTTGAACATGGGTTCGATCGTCGCATTTGACTCGCGGCCCAACGCAGTAGCCAGCTGAGCCACGGCGGCTGCAAAATTTCTCCTACAGTTGCAAATTTCTTGAAAAATTTTAATTGATAAACCAATTTTAAATGCTGAAGATTCTGATTTAACACATTTTTCACAAACCGGCTGAATGTTTATACGCATATCTTGTATAAATATTATTGTTGAATTCAAGAAAATCGCTGTTGACCGCCGCTGAAGCAAATTGAAATTCTCATGAAAGTGAAATGAGTGGAAAGTTGTTTCCGTTGCAGCAACATTTTTGCAATATGACTTGCTTAGTATACACACACATACATTTATGAATACATGTACATATATGTACACATACATATACATGAGTAGATGCCACACAAACAAATTCACTTGCCTACAATAATCCACGTGTTGATTGCCGATACAAATCCATTGGTGATTTATTCAAAATACGCAGAAAACTGTTTATGTGGAATTTTTTAAAATTACTAAATACTCACTCGGTGACGCGCCAGCCAATCGGCGTACAGCTCTATCAGTATTTTGAGAATATTTTTGAAAATGCCAACGTTTTGTTTGCGCCACCCTGAGACTCTTTACTGGTATGTTTGTTTGTTTGTTTGTGGGTTTGTCAACGCGTTTGTTTACCCTCGCGACTAGTCTACCCACGAGGCTTCCACTCACGCTGTCGTTCATAAATCATAATTTTCGTTCATTTTCTCATTTTCGAATACATGATTTGCATTCATCAACGCAGATTGACAAAAATTCGTACCATAATTTTGTCTTTTTGTTTTTTTTTTTTTTATTTTTACGTTACTTTCTGCCTTGTCACTGTTGTTTTTGTGACCGCACTTGGTTGTGTGTGCTTCAAGTCAATCTCGAAATCAGTCCCCCATGAAAAATTGTTTCCAGCCTCGCGTGTGCACTACTTGAGTCGGCTGCAACGATGCTGCGGCGGCGACTGCGGCCGTGGTTGGGGCAGCCGCACTCTGACCGTTGCGTGCGATCTGTCGCCGCATAATCTGTTATATGCCGCGCGCGCGTTCCACTGTGCGGCCCGTTACCCTTAGACGCAGCCACAAGCTTCTGCTCACATGTATGGCACCGTGTCGTCGCTCCGCACAAATCCACAACGAATTCAACGGCGCATTTACCTAAATTGGTGTTTCCGGCAAAAAAAAATGAAGCAAAAAAAATGAGCGCACGAAAAAACCAGAACAACAACTAAAAACGCCATAAACCACATAGTATACGAAAATGAAATAATGAGCATGTGTTGTGCTCGTACTAAACCAACACAAACACATTGCATATGCACACACACACACACACATAGACACAGACGAGAACAGTGCCAGCACGGTGACCACTTAGTGGTCGCGAGTGAATGTCATCGTCTTAAATGGGATAATCGCTGTAAATGGCAGTAAAGGAAAATTTAATTGCAGCAAAATTGCAAGATAAATTTATAAGAATTTATGCAAATGCTGATGGCTATGTAGCTGTTTTCAATAGAAATGTTCACTTTTTACGCATTATGCGAGCGTTTGCCTTAGAGAAGTTGAATCGGGGTTCATGACCATTGGACACTTTACAGAAGGCTACAAGGAGGCGTGGTCGGTATGACAATATGTGATTTATTCACGTACCTTTTTTCGCCATTCTGGAACGCACCGTTACTTTTGGCTTTGTTGAGATATCAACTAAAAAATAGTTATGGTTCGAAATCGAACTGAACAAAATGCCAGGGTGGTATTGTTGCGTCTTAAATAAGCCAATTTATTTTTTGGCGGGACATGCCTGTTTTTAGTTCGTGTGACAATATTTCTGTGTTTCCACTATCTGACTTGTTAACTTTGGAAAATCATGCTAAACGTTGTATGCTTTTTCAAATAGTATTTTCGTATTTAAATAAATATATATATATTTGAGTTACATGAGTGTAAACAAAAGCCTCAAATGCACTCAGAGTAGTTTTCTGAACTCACTTGGGCGCATGCCGCATGGCAGAATTGTTTACTAAATCTAAAGCCAGCAACTTGTATAAACAATTTTTCAAGTTTCCTTAAGTTCTTTGGTCAATCGAATAAACTTACATATTTGAAAGGGAAATCAAGGAAAGAAAGAGACAAAGAAAACGTTTTTTAATTTAGTTACAAGCACACCCTCACTCTTTTTCGACCTCTCTGCCTCTCATCTCTTGTTTACGTTGTCATTTGTTATTGTTATTTTTTCTACGTATGGTTCAAATATTGAAAGAAAAGCACTTACTAGAGCTGAGAAACTATCGATAGTCGGCCCATTCAATATTTTAGATAGTTTCAGTGAAAAAATTATTTTTTATAAAAATTATTTTCGTTGCTATTATTCGATATAAAGATTTTGTGTTATTTGAAGAGTGGTGCACCCCTCTCCCAATGCCTATACAATTTACCTGTTTCAATGCTATGAGACTTGTTGTTCCGAAAGTACATATTTCATGGTAACAACATAAGTTATATGCGCGGTGCCACGCCCCTTCGTCTAATGGTCAGCCTATTCTTCCTAATCCATCTACTCGTACCCTAATGTTTAAGTATTAGAGCGGAATATCCATGGCAGCAAATAATATTCTGGAGGCATTGCTGTCACATCACGAAAAAACACGATTAGTGCCAAAAAAAAAACCATTGATAATGGGGTCAAAAATAAACCATCCATACTATCGATAGTGGCACAGCTCTAACAACCAACATGAAATCGCTTATCTATCTATACTATATCTATATCTATACTATTATATAAAAACAAGTGTGACGTTTTTTGAGCCACAATGAGGCAAAAACCACTGAACCGATTTAGATGAAATAAGCACCAAACATTTTTGTATCTGTGGGAATGGTACATAGGCTATATGAGAATGACCACGCCCCCTTATTACGCCTACTATGGAAACAAAACTCATCTATGGTATGCTTTTGTAAGGCAATATGGGTATCAAACGATTCAGCGTGTCATTGCGGCAAACATAGGCTATAATATAATCGGCCACGCCCACTTTCTGTGCCCACTAAACTAACAAAACGAAGCTACGGTACATGTCCGTGAATCAGTATTAATATCAAATGATTCCGTGTTTCATGTTAACATAGGATATAATATATATAATAATATTGACCACGCCCACCTGATATGCCTTCTCGCCACGCATAATATAATAACAAATCAGCCAAGGTATATTTGTCATAGCAATATGGGTATCAAAGGATTCAGCGTGTCATTGCGGCAAACATAGGCTATAATATAATCGGCCACGCCCACTTTCCGTGCCCACTAAACTAACAAAACAAAGCTACGCTACATGTCTGAAAATTAATGTTGATGTAAAGTGATTCTATATTTCATAGCGGTAAACATAAACTATATAATGTTGACCACGCCCACTTTTTACGCTTTTCTGCAATGCCCATTATGATGACATAAATTTTCAATATGGAATATTTTCGGAATGAAAAATCGGGCAGCATTAAATTTTGGTGCGGGGTCACCGTTTAGATGTGCCGTTTCACTGGTAAAACTTTTTGGGCGTAGGACAAGAGGCGTGGCACTTTTTAAGCAACTCAAGTGTTTTGAATAACTATTGAACTACAAATCACGCATCAAAGATTTACGATTTAGATGTGCCCTTCGACATGCGGAATGGGTTGGGTATTGGACGAGGGGCATGGCGCATGGCGGTTGGAAAGCTTTGAAGTTTTGTATATCATCGTCCCATAGACGTGCCATTCTACTGGCAAAAATTTTATGGGCGTTGAACAAGGGGCGCGGCATATTTTTTGTGACTGAAATTTTCCGCGTAACTTTGGAACTGAAAGTCGCATATCAATGAAACCGGGTCACATCCTTCGACTGGAGGAATGGATTGGCCATCACATAAAAGAGACGTGGCATCGCCCATAGAGTGTTGTATGAAAAAACTTGATTTATTGGGCCCATTGACTTCAAGCTTGCGTGCAAAGCCGCAGGGCCCTACTAGTTTTTAATATTCAAATGCCAAATATTTTAATTCGGTTTGATTCTACGTTTAAACTATAAATCTCTGGCTGTAATGATTTTCTCACTGCTTAACCTCACTTTTAATGGCACTTTGTGATTCCTTCTTCTCAATGAAATCGCTTTTTTAATAACTAATCAGAAATAGACACCAACAACATGGGACATGGGATAACATGGTTTGAAGCGAATCTTTATAAAAGTCCTTTGACTTAATAAACTCCTCTACAGCAGTGATGGCTCCCATATCTATACGAATAAAAGGCACTCCCGGTGTCGCTGCCACTCGCGAGTAGCAGAATGGTCAGCACTGCTCCACACACAGCCACAGGTACAGAAACGATTTAATGGTTTTGCTACATAATGCATCAATTGTCGTTCCTGGCCAGTTCCGTAAATATATATCTTAAGCGCAGGCAGTTTTCATAGCACATCCCAGCATCATTTGTCATGTTGGTAAATTAGTGAAAATCTTGATTTTTCACACAAAAGTCTGAAGTGAACTTGGACAAACTTTTTTCGTAAACAATAAATTCACATTAATTTTAAGAGCAACACTTGACGTATCGTTAAAAGCAACAGAAACAAATCTTTTTAGCGCTCAATGTCATCATACAATTTTATAAAAATTTAACCAAAGCAAAAACAATTGAACACAAAGAATCACAAATCACAAATCAATGCGCAATTGAAACGAAATGATGCGGCAAGGCTACATACAGTGGCAACCAGTATACATACATACATATATACTTACATATCTACATACATACGTACAACATTCTTGCTGTATTAGCAGCTATATGCGATATAAAGGGTGACCAAAGAGCAGTGATAGTTTTTCCAATAGCGATGTCTCAGCAAATTTAAAAGATATCAATGACATTTAAATGCCAAAATATTTAGTGTAGTTGCCATTTTATCAAGCATTCTTTTACAATTGTCGAACGTGAGGAAATTCTAAAAAATATCGAAATTTTGGCTCAGTTGTAAATAAGCAATTTTAATTTTGACGTGAGGTCGGTCGTCGGCAGGCAGTTGGTCGCACCGTCAAAAGGTTTAAGCGTGAGTTAATTATTTTTTGTACCCTCTTTTTGACCTTAAACCACTCACCAGACAGAGATTGGTGCAAAGGGAAGAAAACGCGGCCACCATAGAGGTCAGTATCATAAAGAAGACCCCGAAATGTCCAGCTCGATGCCAGCATTTGAGAGACCATTACTAGAATAAAGCCGCATTTATTGGACCGAGTAATCAAATATTAGATCGAACATTTGAAGCTCTTCCAACGAAGTCGAAGAAGCTATTTGAAGCTCTTCCATACCTAATGACATGAATGTAGCTTCGAAATGAAGCCAGAATTTCTCATCGTTCTTTTTAGATCACCCTGTAATGTATGTATGTATGTGTTCATGTAGAATATGGACACTAAAGAAAAAGTTTAATTTGTCAATTCAAGTTGCGTTGGTTTAATGCTTTAACTGGTCCGAAGTGTGTTTATGGAATAAATTTTTTGATTTGGTGTGACCAAATTTTCGTTTATGTGATATGGACGTAGAACAACAAATTAACATCCAGCGACTACTCTGACTTGGCAATGGCTCTCGTATTGACAATGAAGCTTCGGCGAAAATGGTGTTCGACGCAGTACTTGGAGGTCGACGACAAAGAGGAAAGCCGTGCCTCCTATAAAAGAACTAAGTTGAGAACGCTCTACCATCTCTGGCTGTGACCAGCTGGAGAATGCGCGCGCAAGTAGATAAGAAATCATTCGAATTTTCATTTCAATTAGGAATTAGGAGATACAATGGAACTAGGATCATCTTTGTCTATAAAATTCTTTGAATTTATCATAAGACTTTGCTACAAGAGTATGAAAAAAATTTTATTGTAAATTTTATAAAACCTTTAGTGCCGCAATTCAAGAAGCCATATAAGAAGCAAGTAAACGATAATGACCTGAACTAATAGAAGTTTGTTGGAATTGTAAAAAAAAAGGAAAAAATCTATGATACATTTTTTATTGGAGCAAACGCGCAGAGGATAACCCCTATTAATGCGAGGCATTGCGATGGTTCAGGAAGGATATATAGGTTAGGAAATAGGGTTAAGAGTAAAGTGGTTATGGACTCTTGTCTTGACCCATAGGTGCGGAGAAAATTGTCTAAGACCATTCCATAATCACACAGTGCGAGCCAGAATACAACTCTCTCTGTACTGCGTAATGCACTGGAACATCGTTTCTACGTAGAATGCATGGGCGCCAGTGTTCAAACGGATTGCCTGGAAAATACTCGGAACGATGACATCAGACTGCTCATCTGCTCTGAACAATTTCCGAGTTAAACTCCACTTTTGATTGGATATGTGATACCTTTTTGAACCCTCTTAGAAAACCGAGGAACTTGGTCGCTTCTTTCGACAAGCCAAAAATATAATCGTTCTTAATGGACATGCCCAGAACAACAACAATCACAACATGCACAGCCAGGCATTTGCTAGAATGCGGAAAAACTCGTTTGTGCGACAACAGCCAACATTAGGTCTTGTGAGAATTAAAATCGACCCTGTTCGCTTGGGCCCACTTGGTGCATGAAAAACTGCATAGCATAGTTGTATAGTCTCAATTGTGCATCTACTATGCAGCTGTCCATCACCGCAGAATCGACGACTCCAGACGCTTGGCCAGGTTTTTCGATGGACTTCCGGAAATAGTTGATGTAAAGATTCCAAAAGATTTCGACTGGATCTACAGGGAACTCAACAGAAAGTGACACCGGTTAAAAGAATTAAGGGATTCACAATGCGTTCCGTTGCGTTAACACCGAAAAAAAGAAAAACAACAATTTTTCTTTCGGCGGCTGTCCTCTCAGCAGGAAATGGCAAACCTCTGAGAGTAAAATTGCCTATGAAAAAGCTCCCAACTCGCCGTTCGGAATCGGCATTAAACTGTAGGTCCCTTCCAACTTTGTAAAAACATTCGCACGCACACGGTTGGTTGCGGGTAGCTAGGCCTTAGTCGCGGTATCGGGCTGTGGTGCCAGTCAAGAAGAAGAAGAACCTAACCTAACCTGGTTCCAATAGCTGTTTTTGTTTACAAATTTATAGCCAGTGGATGGCAACTTTGAGCCTTAATCTGCAGTTGTGGCTGATGTGTCAATCAAATATTTATATATAAAAAACTTTATGCAACACGTAATTAAATCTGAATAGAACATTATATAAAAAACGCTTTTAAAATTTAAAATTAACAAATTCAAATTTTCATGTCATTTTATTTCCAATTTTGAGTCAACTGTGTGGTCACTAGGGATCGCAATTTTTTGCCATTTTGCGATCCCGGGATTTTCGGGATTGAAAAGTCAAATCCCGGGATTTAATCCCGGGATTCATATAACAAATTTTTCTAATAAAACAATTTTCCTGAATTGCATAAATACTTGTTTATAATATATTTACCATAAAAATTGACACATTTTAAGCACATTTGGGTAGTTTCAAGATTTTGTATCTTGAATTTAATCACATTTTGTTTAACTTAAAAGTTTTTCATTTGAGTTCATAGCATTCAGTTTCATACATTTTGTTTTATCCAAAAATGACACTTAAACATAACTTATTACTTTGCAACCGATGTATCATAAAGTGCATATATATTCATATTTGATAAAAAAAATAAAATAGTTAATTTGTTTGTACTTTTAGTTTTACTTCTATTATTTCGATAAAAAAGTTAAGCGTTTTGATTAACTAAAAACTGAGATCTTAAAAATACTAAGGCATTAAGTGTTTTGTCCTCTAATCTAGAGCGAAATTTATTGCAAATAAACCCTGCTGAAGAGAAACATCTTTCAGATTCAACACTTGTTGGTTGAATGCATAGTAAATAATTATAAGCCTTTTCCAAAAGACGCCCTCTATCCCCTCCCACCTCCCTAAGAAAAGGAATTGGGTTTTTGTGTTTTTAAATTTATTTCATTTGAACTTTGAAGCATCTTTTGCAATCCCGAAAATCCCGGGATTAAAGGATTTGAATCCCGGGATTTTCGGGACTGGAAAATGTCCGGGATCCCGGGGTCCCGGGATCCCGGGATCCCGGGATTGCGATGCCTAGTGGTCACACAGCCGTCCCCACCTAACCTCATTCTCAATGTGAAACTACTAACTACCATTTCCTATGGGTATGTGCAACAACAACAATAACAACTATAATAGCATGTCACAAATATATGACAACAACAATTTGTACATGACCGTAAAAATCGTTTTGCTTCGATTGGTTGGCAGTGCGAAGGTGCAAATTTAATTGAACAGTAGCAAACAGAATTGAGTTGTGGTTTGCAAGAGGCACGTCCGCAGAATAATAAATACGCATGAACTATTTCAATTAAGCATTTTCGATGTTCCGCTTTTGTTTTTTTTCTGTTTCCATTTTTTATTTATGACTCGACCAATGATTGGCGCAGAACGTGAGCTCGTATGAAGAATGAAGACTGCTCGTTCAAGCCAATAGTTGTTCGATGTGAAATGATGATTTTCAACCGTGTACGTGTTAACTGTGGTTTTCACGCAACCATGAGCAATTTTTAATTGCAAGCATACGTTTTTTAGTGCTCATACATTTTCGAAATTATGTTGAAAGGCGCTAATTGCGGTGACAACAAATTAATGAGTGGTCGACCAAAAACGTTTGCTGGTGCAATGAAGCAGCATAGGCAATGACAAAACGCGCAAACAGCAACAACGTGTCGATGTCGTTTTCAACTATCAGTCCAAGTGTGGCAATGGCCAACCCAGACACCCACCTGGTGACCTCTGCTGGGAAGTAAGCAGCCGGCGCGCCCTGCCTGACGATCGGAACAGTTGAACGTTCCTCCGCTTCCTAAGCATATTCGGGCAGTAGCTGCCAGCCTACCTGCAGTTTTCATTGTGCACTGTCAGCTACGATGGAAAAGTGTTTGCTTCCGTTAAAGCCGACTGTAAGCGAGTTTTCCCGCACTTAATATGCACGAACGGTGATTGGTTGCATGGCACACAACAGGTGCAGCCGCCAACTCGGGCCCCTCACTACTCTTAGGACCGTTCTTCGGTCGCTCTGCATAAATTTCAGTTATAATTTTCGAATTTCTTCAATTTCATTTCCTTGTACGCGCCACTTCCTTTTTCTGTCTTTCAGTGTTTTCCACCATATTTTTCAATTACTGTACGATTAATTATTGTTGCCGCTATTACTTTGCATATACATTGAGCTTTCATACGCACACCCACTCACACACACACACACACTAAATTATGAATACTGTTAATTTGTTTTACTATATGTTTTGTATTGTCTTTGCAGTCCCGCTTCTTATTGCTAGTCGCGTTTAGTCGCGTTTCCGGCGGAAATTCATTTTTGGTATTGGACGCGTAGTTGTTGCCACCGACAACACTGTTGCCGGTCGCCGTTAATTGCTGTTTCAGCCAACAACAAGTGCACTGTCAAAATCCATCAGCTACCAACTACTCTGATTGGGCTCTTTATCAGCTGCTGATTGTCGCAGGAGCGTCGCATTGGCCGAAAATCGTCAAAATGTCTGTTGGTAAGTTTTTACACCGCACATTTTGTCAATTTTTATTACTGTACCTTCCGATGAAAACATAATCGGAATTATTAAAAAAAAAACGCGAACGATTCAATTATTCATGGACATTCATTTTAATTCCTTCAAAGTATTCTACATTGCCTCAAATCTTGAAAACACTTTTCGTAGACTGATTTTGAAATCGCCTTCAGCTCCTTCTGCAAAGTCTTCTTAACCCTTTCTTAACCCTAGAATATCGCATATCCAGGCAGGAGGATGCGAAATGCTAAGTAGTTCATTGCGAAAGATATATCAACATGGACGAGGTGTAGGAGAGAAAAACTTCTTGTAAGTGACACACTCGACGCCAAGAAGTTGTCGAGGAGCTCAAAAGGATCTCACAAAATAAGAGTATATTTCAAAGATTCTTTAGATCATTCTTATTATGAAAAAGTGCTAACATTTGTGTTGGTTGAGAGCCTAACGAGTTGTGAAGGCGTATCCTTGGCCAGCCCATACAACACCGCAGCCTCACAAACAAAACCAAACAAGTGCATACGAACTTGACACCAAATAAATGGACACATTAGTTGCTGCAAAGCAAATCTAAACCTAAACCGACCAACAGAATATGGACAATGTTTTCGGTAGTAAAAATAACAAAAACAATAGCAATTTCCCAGAACGGCTAACAATTTATCAATGTGATGCATTTTACATAACAACGCATAGTATACGATGCAATATATATATAATTTTTTCTGTTTTGTGTAACAAAATAGAAACTCTACTCAAAATGTCATCGATTAGTAGTCGACATCGATGCAGTTGCCACCCCTCACAGTGCAGTTGGGACTTAGTTAAGTGCCCAATGAAGGGTAGGTGAGTGTAGAGGCGTGGCGGTGGCAGCGATGCAGCAAAAATACATACACAAAAATAGAAATCGGCTCATCCAAAAACTGACAACGCAATAATGAATGATTGCGAGACGTCTGCAAAACCGAGTCCGACATTCAATTGCAACGGACATTCCCAGCGAGTTGAATGAAGCGTGCGACACTCAAGTGCAAACTCTCACACCATGCCGTCGTTTACACACACACACACACACAAACACAGTCATGGGTGGTGGGAAAATGCGGGATGCTGCGCTGATTGCACGCACTTATCTAATAAATGCGGCCAGATACTCTCACACGCCGTTATGTTTAGACTTAAGTTATTGTGTGACGTTCAATCTCACAGCGTCGCCGCTGTGTGTCAGTCGGTGTCGCGCTGACACCGAGGTCATCTATCAATTTGTTTGCTTTTTATTTATTGTAAATTGCCGCTGGCGCTGTACGCATCCCAACTCGTTGCCACTTATCCATCCCGATCGCCCGAGTGCCCCAAACAACTGAGCGACTATTATGTGCGTACAATCTACAACAGCAACGACTTAATTACAGAGCTGTGATTTGTTGTTATTGCAATCTGGCGAGACGTCTCCATGTCTTCGATTCATGTTCAACGACCGAGAGCAACAACGCTGCGAAACGGATATGCCAAATGGTTGCCCCAGTCGCGTTTTTGGCCTTTTTTCACTTTCATCAATATGGTTTGCTTTCCTGTTGTTGTTGTTGCCGCTGCTGTCATTTGTACAATTTCACATTTTCGTTTGGCTGTGTGGAATTCCATTGATGCACTCATTCAGATATTTGCATTCACATTATTAGCGAATCGCCGTCACTCCCAGTACACTTCACTAATTCATTCATTCATTCATTCATTCATTCACTCGCATGCTTAGTAATTGCACAATGAATTCAGTGATAATTGCCGATTTGATGATGATTTACTGTTAATATGTGCGGGCATCCATGCAAGTACAGTGAGCTCGCGATAATGTGAACTAATTATCACATTATCGCGAATTATGAACCAAATTTTTTAAAAAATTTATCAAGAATGAAATAAAAGTGGCAAATTGACGATTTCTTAAAAATTTGTCACGTCATTCGTAAATATTAACAATCTCACAAAAATTAACAGGCTTCCTTTTAATATGTGCGGGCATCTCTGCAAGTGCAGTGAGTTGTTCATATTTACCAATGACATGAACAGGCGTGGATCCAGAAAAATATTTCGGGGGGGGGGGGGGTTTAAAAAGTCATTCTTTAATATTTATAAAATGCCTTTTAATTTGTATGTAGTTTTTTAGTCAATCAATCAATCATTTTAAGAAATCGTAAATTTGCCACTTTTACTCATTCTTGATAAATTTTTCAAAAAATTTTGTTCATATTTCTGAGGTTTTACACTAAGTTACACAATATGGGATAATCATCTGATGGCCTTCATTGGCCAAAAGGTATTACAGTATAATCTCCCAAAACGCAACTCCGTCAAAATCGGAAAACAATACTGGACGCAGCTTCAAAAGTCTTGAAAAAACTCAAAGAAAAACACTTCATAATCGAAATATGTTGAAGTTAAGAAAAATTTGTTTGATTGGTTTTTAAATCTAAGAACACGGAATGGTTCAGTAACTGGGTCGATGATAAAATTTCGAGCAAAAGCAGTGTTTACCCTTTAAAGCAACGCTTTACACATAGTGGATTTTATTTTAAATGAAATATGTTTTTGTTTTTGAAATTATTTTTTAATGAAATATTTGTTTTTGTTTGTGATGATTTTATTTTAAATAAAATATATTTTTGCTTCTGAAATTACCCTTCTTTGATTATAAAATGCACAGTTTTTCGCAATAAGATTTGGTTGTACTGAATAATTGTTGTTTTTCAAATCCGTCCAATAAATGCAACTTTCGCTATTTTCAACCACCCCTGGAACACATTGGTTACGTTTTAGGAGATTCTACTGTACTCACCAAAATTCAAAAATCTGCAGAATTATGTGTAAGTGGGGCACTGTGATCCACCTAATTCCATTAGATATCCTGGGAAGGCAATTGGCGGCCAATTCCAACAACAACAACAACAACAATCAACCATTTTCAAAATTTTTCAGTGGCATATCTCAGTACGTAGATCACATGATACCCAGGTTGTCCTTTGATAAGGATTACAACGTTTCAATCACATCAAGAACCAAATGGCAACTGGGTGATCTCCCCACAAGCGGTTATGTCCATATATATACAGACGTATCGAAGTTACTTCGCAAGGTTGGTTGTGATATCAACACTTAAGAATTCAATTTAAACTCGAAGCCTCAGCTGTCAGAATACAGCAATGTCCTCCAAGCCGAGGTCACAGCAGTCGGCACAGCTTCCAGATTGGCTTCGTTCTGATACTGTCGGACAGTCAATTCGTGCTGGACGGTCTTATGCTTGACTGCATGTGATGTCACAATGGGCCTTCGTGGCCTATGTGGGTTCCGCCTTGGGGAAGCCACAAGTACCTACCTACCTATTTACAAAAAGATCATACTACTTTAAAAAGTGGTCAAAAGAAGGGAAAAGAGTTCATATTTTGAGATTTTCATACAGTAGAATGTTAAAACATATTAGCGCGAGTTCACTGTACAGTGCGAGTACGAATGCAGACAACAGTCGAATTGTACTCATTGGCTAGCGGAGCAATTGGACGAATTTGGGCAGCGCAATTTTGAACTCTCCAAATCGCTTTTAATGCTTCTTTAAAACAGTATCATCCGGGCCTCAACACTGATCTTGAAGACCACTTGGTAGAGGTTTTGACCCAGAAACCACTGAAATTCTGTCATGAGTTTGCTTTAAAATTGGCAACAACTTGCACTTCTTCCTAAATCGAACTCTAAAAACTCCGTCAATTACAGCTCGCATGGATTTTAACCATCTGTGTGGTCACAAAATTGCCGCATTGTGTTTCAGGGGCCAAGCAACGATACACCGGAACTTTGTCCAGACTAGTTTCAATGAAAATTTCCGTTTAACTTCCTGCCAACTTGTTTTTCTACTGGCTTCATTTATGAATTGTACAACTCTTAATTAACATAGAATGCCCTGTCAATAGTTGAAAGTAATTAAAATGAAAACGATTCGAACAATGCAACTTTCAAGCGCACTTAATACGCACTTCCTGTGAGGCGACCACAACGATGTCGCGTACCCCATTCCAACGGTTCGACGTGTTTTCAAATGAACACCGACCGTCGATTTATCATGCGAAGCTAGTTTATTGTTATGTAATCAATTAAAATCCCATTCACAACTTGTAAGCTAACACAAACACGAAAATATTAGTGCCGTGTTTTCAATGCACGATATTTTGTTTTTGTATAGCAGAACAAATTAAAAAAAAAAAATAAAATAAATGTCGGACCATTCAATGGTAGCACGCGTCACTTTGAATGTGAGTGAAGCTATGAATGTATAGTTTAAAGTTGTGAGGGAGGGAGAGGACTTTGCGTAAAACTTTCGAACACTATTCGAAACCATTTTTTGAATTTTTGTGTTTGGTGAGGTTTGAACGCCTTCTGAGGTTTAAACCCTCCTGTGTGCGCCACTGTAACTCTTACTTTTACACTAAAGTGCTTTGTCACTTTTGTAACACAGAGGTCTATCCAGACATATAATCGGATAGATACCAATACTCTTTTGACTCTTCTTTTTTCCTGACTGACTGTTTTTTTTAAGAAATGAACTTACGCTAAGACGGTATTTTTTGGAAATTCGGGGTCTGAAAGGGAGAAACATGAGTTAAGGTGTTTTATGAAAAAACGTGATTTAATGGGTTTATTAATTTCAAACTTTCTGAAATACTCCAAATCAAAAATAAATCGGAACTTACAATTTAACTGGGTCAACAATGGATTAAGGTTGACTTAGAAATTGGTGAATAATCTTAAAAAAAAAAATCAGGTGTACAACTTTGCTTCCGCCGTTTTCCGATAGGTGGCTGTACCGGCTGAGGCTGGTTGAAATACATAGATGGTAATGCCTTTAAAGTGAGTGTGGACAGTGCCTAACGAATTGTCATCGCCGTTTCAGTGACAGTTGTTCTTGTTTTCGTATTATTCACGCTCGAAAATGTCCGTTTATGTGCCCAATTCTCGCCATTTGCGGGAAGTTTTACTTTTCTGTTACAATTCGAAAAAATATGCAGCTGAAGCGCATCGAATGCTCTCAGAAACTTACGGTGATGCTGCTCTGAGTGAAAGAACGTGTCGGGAGTGGTTTCAACGTTTTAAAAATGGTGATTTCGTGGTGAGTGAAAATGGTGAGTCATCCTCTAACACGACAATGCTCGGCCTCACGTCGCAAAAGTGGTCAAAAAGTACCTGGAAACGCTGAAATGGGAAGTCTTGCCCCACCCGCCGTATTCCCCAGATGTCGCCCCTTCTGACTTCCACCTATTCCGTTCGATGGCACACGGCCTGGCAGATCAACATTTTCAATCCTTCGAAGAATTGGAAAAATGGATTGCTTCATGGATAGCGTCAAAAGAGGACTCCTTTTTTCGAGCCGGGATCCGAAAATTGCCGGAAAGATGGGAGAAAGTTGTCGCTAGCGACGGACAATACTTTGAATAATACATCTGTAAGCACTTTTTCGCAATCAAGATTTTAATTTTGGAAAAAAACGGCGGAAGCAAAGTTGTACACCTGATAGTTAGAGACGTTTTCTTACTTTGGTTAACAATATCTGACGGGGTCGACGTTGAGTTAAAAGATTTAATGGATAAACTTGATTTAAATTTTTTTACTTTAAATATGGTGAAAGCATGCCATGAGAAGAGACTGTGAAACAATATATGTTAGCTTTATTGATTTAAAATTTGGTGAAAGTGCTACAGTTTCTGCATCAATTTCTGACGGGGTCAAGAAAGGATTAAGAGAAACTTGATTGACTTCAGATTTCAGACAGAAAGTACTCGTAATCAAAATTAATTCAAAGCATGATTTCCAGTGCTCGAAATCAAAATGAGACGTGCTAAAATTTTGTTAGAAGCTTATGAAGCAGTGACGCACACATGATTACATTTTGGGGGATTTATGTACAAATTTTGAGCCCAATACCGTTCAAAACCACATTTTGAACCAGAAAGTTTTGTGTTTGGGGGGTTAGAACTCCCAAACCCCCTGTGTGCGCCGATGATTTGAATATAAATTAACTTTAGATTGTATAGGGGTTTCCAACAAGAGGTGTTATTTTGGTATTCAAAGAAAAATGCCATTTTTTGAGATAAATGATCGGATGTTTATTTCATAATAAAGAGGAAGGTATGCCGTTAATAATGAAAAACAACATCAGCCAAATGGCCACCACGACCACGCTTACAGGACCATATCCTTTTCATGAAATTTTCCATAACCAAATCGCAAAGTGGCTGCCCTATGTCCTTGATAGCCTCACGAATTCTATCTTTGAGGACTTGAATCGACGCTGGGCTGTTGGCGTACACCTTATCTTTCACGTGGTCCCAAAGGAAGAAGTCGCAAGGTGTTAAATCACAAGATCTCGGTGGCCAATTGTGATCACCTCTTCCAGAGATAACACGGTCCGGAAACTTTTCCCGTAAAAGAGCAATGGTTTCGTTGCTTGTGTGGCATGTAGCGCCGTCTTGTTGAAAGTAAACGTTGTCCAGATCAATACCATCCAACTCCGACCATAAAAAATCATTAATCATCTCTCGATAGCGCAATCCATTCACCGTAACTGTTGATCCAACCTCATTTTCGAAAAAGTAAGGTCCCATGACCCCGCCGGACCATAAACCGCACCTTCACTTCTTCACACCTTCTTCACATCACTAACTTGTCCCAACAGCTCGAATTTTTCCACCAATTTCTGTATTGCGGTCCGACAAGGTGCTTCACGACGACCCAAAAATGCTTTAGTTTTGCGAACTGTGACTGCAAGATTTTCACCATTTTTGTAGTGAATTTTAATGATTTCAATGCGTTTTTGAAGCGTGTATCGTTCAATTTTTAGTAATGGCGTAGTTTTTACTGACAACTTGTCAAATAAAAGCTTCAAAAGTGACAGCTACCGAAATACCGGGTGATTCAAAATAACACCTCTTGTTGGAAAACCCTATATCAAAAAGTGAGTAAAGATTATAACAATGAAATCTTAAAATTTATGCGTTCAAAGCTGGCGAATCCTGCTAATGGTTGCATAGATATTGAATTTGTGTTTCATATATTTGAATTTTTTACTCGAAATAATAATAATTATTATTATTTTTATAGTGCTCAGTATGTTTTCGGAAGAGACTATCAATTTAAAAAACATCATAGAATTACAGAAAAAAAATCGTTTAATAGTTTGCCTCACAAACTTAAAGATTGTATAATTGATTATAGCGTTTTCTTATAAAATATTCGTGAAACTTTCAAACGACTTTGCAAAATGTAGGGTGAATTTGAAAAGATAGATAAAAATGTAAATTAAAATGTTTGCTTCGTGTGCTTTGAGTATTGAAGTATTTATTATTTATGTATTTCAGTGCGAAAATTCCATATTTCTGCTTTGACTTGACTCAGTTAAAAGTATAAAGAACAAAACTTATGCTTTCATGTTTCAATGCTCAAAAATTTTATAATAATAAAATGTATAGGTAATAATAGAATTCTAAACTAAAAATATAATCTGAATTAACATTTTTGCCAGCGCGTAATGACATTGACGAGACAAAGCGTGGTAGCGTAGACAATTTAATGCAACAGTTTGTGTGTGCACAAGTGGTGCCGTCGTGTACCGACCGCTGCGCCACATACCCCACGCCTCAGCCGCATATCCATCCATGCCGCATGCAGCCCACCTACACACACACACACGCAGCAAAATGTGCGCAAACAATTGCACGCACGTTATGGAATGTGGCAGATGCCAAATGACAACAACACGCCAAATGACGACAACAGCACGCAGCATGCCCACTCTAAATACAAATTTTTACATATACATACATACCTACATATATAAAAGACCAGCAAGAACAATGTCCACCAATTAGAGTTGGGTATACATTTTTGCACGACTGGAACTTGGTTGTAACTTTTTGCAACCGATACGGAAATTTTATTTTTTAGCAAAAGATATTCCATGTATTTAGTAGAAAACCTGAATTTCTTTTATAAAGATTTGGGCTACAAATAAGTGGGACACACAAATAAGGTTTTTTGTACTTTGAATCTTTTTTCAAAGAAATGTGTGGTCTATTTTATTCAACGTATTCTGGCCATCATTTGCTACGTTTTTCCCCATCTTGGGACAGCATACGGATTGAGCGTTGCAAAAAATTGCCATCTTTTGAAGCGATCCAAGAATTGACCCAATTTTTGGGTTCCTTTTCAGAATTAAAATGCTGCTCAGTCAAACCATGAGTCATTGACCGAAAAAAGTGATTGTCTGAAGGAGCAATGTGCGGTGAACACAGCAGTGTGAGATAGGACATTCGATTAATACGACCGCAAAGTATCATTGAAAAATTCTACAACAAGAAATTTAGGCCGAGCGTTGTCGGTCAGAGAAATCAGCACTTCTTGCAAATTGTGTTTTGTTGACACAGAAGTTAACATGACCCAAGCACAAAGGCAGCGAAAAGTCACATGCTGATACAAACTTACTTATTTGTATTTTCGATAGAAACGGATAGCACATCCAAAGTAGAATTCGAACATGTTCAAATATTTTAACCGTTGCGCCATGAAAAGCCGAAAGTTTTTTAATACCTACAATTAAAATACCTTGAACCAAATCTCGCATTGTACCCACATTTCCTTCTGGGTATTCTATATATATGCTCACTAGGGATCGCAATTTTTGGCCATTTTGCGATCCCGGGATTTTCGGGATTGAAAAGTCAAATCCCGGGATCCCGGGATTTAATCCCGGGATTCATATAACAAATTTTTTAATAAAACAATTTTCCCGAATTGCATAAATACTTGTTTATAATATATTTATCATAAAAATGGACACATTTTAATCACATTTGGGTAGTTTCAAGATTTTTTATCTTGAATTTAATCACATTTTGTTTAACCCTTCAATTCCCATGTCCAAAATAGTGAAAAAGAAAATTTTCTTTTTAAATAAAAGAGCTTAGATACGTTTGGATAAGACAAAAAAATACATAAAAAATGTTTAAACTACCCTCATTTTTATATTGAAAGAAACCACACAAACTCGCACTGCTTTAATTACGCGTGAAACAAATGAATAAATTTTGCAAATGACGTATCGCTAGTGTTGGTAGGAAAATTAAATAAACAAGTACTACTAATTGACTTTGCTATACAAGTGTTAGAATTTTAAAATAAAAACCTATGTGGTAGGAAAACAAATATTAAGCATCTGTCACCTACAGGTGACACTGGGAATTGAAGAGTTAACTTAAAAGTTTTTCATTTGACATTTAACTTCAGTTTCATAGCATTTTGTTTTATCCAAAAATGATACTTAAACATAACTTATTACTTTGCAACCGATGTATCATAAAGTGCATATTTGATAAAAAAAATAAAATAGTTAATTTGTTTGTGCTTTTAGTTTTACTTCGATTATTTCGATAAAAAAGTTAAGCGTTTTGATTAACTAAAAACTGAGATCTTAAAAATACAAAGGCATTAAGTGTTTTGTTCTCTTATCTAGAGCGAAATTTATTTCAAATGAACCCTGCTGAAGAGAAACATCCTTCAGATTCAACACTTGTTGGTTGAATGCTTAGTAAATAATCATAAGCCTTTTGCAAAAGACGCACTCTATCCCCTCCCTTCTCCATCAAATAAGGAATTGGGTTTTTGTGCCTTAAAATTTATTTCATTTGAACTTTGAAGCATCTTTTGCAATCCCGAAAATCCCGGGATAAAAGAATTTGAATCCCGGGATTTTCGGGACTGGAAAAAGTCCGGGATCCCGGGATCCCGGGATCCCGGGATCCCGGGATTGCGATGCCTAATGCTCACTGATGACGTTCACAGACGTCGAATATTGCGAATAAGTGTGCGGCAGAGACGTGCTCGACATTGTCTGCGATGCCAGCAGCAAAATGTGGATACCGTCACACTACTTTTTCTTGTTGTTGCTTACGTCGTTGTCTGAATTTTGCTTATATTTTTAATGTTTTTTATTTTCATCTTTAAGTTTTCAAAAATTTTTCTCTCTTAATAAAATGCGTTGAATGATTGTTTTATAGTTTATTCAAAATAAACAAATAAACAATCATTTGCGTAATTCGTTTCCATTTTTTATTATATAAGTGTTGCCTAAAAAATTCACATATTCGTTTTAATCCTCAAAGAATTGATTTTCATAAATTTTTATTTTTTGACATGTCTATGTTTTAAGTAGCGTTACATGTAATCACATGGGAAAAAATTATAATATAATTAAAAAGATTATAATAATATTAATTATATTGAAAAAAATTAAAAAAAAATTAATTAATTATTAATAAAAATTAATATTCAAATTAAACATGCAATGTCCCTACACGAAAATTATGACTCAAGCTGTTTCATTCAGTAAACGATGAAAACATAGCATTCACATAGCATAGCATAGCATAGCATAGCATAGCATAGCATAGCATAGCATAGCATAGCATAGCATAGCATAGCATAGCATAGCATAGCATAGCATAGCATAGCATAGCATAGCATAGCATAGCATAGCATAGCATAGCATAGCATAGCATAGTATAGCATAGCATAGCATAGCATAGCATAGCAAGCATAGCATAGCATAGCATAGCATAGCAAGCATAGCATAGCATAGCATAACATGGCAAGCATCCATTAGTTAAAAGTTTTGCGCTAAAATAGTCGACTTTCGACCACTGAACGATACTAGTTATATTAAATATCCTGTTTGTGGCCAAACTTCTAAAGACGGTTCTACTATTTTCTGCTTGTAACTTCAAGACCCTGTAAAACTCAAACTAGAGCTAACCCGAAACAAAATAACATATTCGTGATCAGCGACTCCGAAGATATAAGGAACAGTTGAGAAACTCCGCGGGTTTTTTTGTAAACCGCAAAATTGTTGTACAGTGTTATTTTTCATTTGAAGTGATTTATTCATATTTGAAGCAATAGACCTATTAAATCATGTTTCCTATACAAACTTTTAACCCATCGTCGACCCAGTCAGATTTCGATTTTCGAAAAAAGAAAACCAATCATATGTTACTTTCACTAAGTTTGACTTTAAAAACACCATTAAATAATAGTATTCTCGATGTCTTGCAAAACCCTTGCAAGGTGCACGAAATGCAAAAATTGCAGAATCTTGCATGAATCTTGAATCTCTATTCAAACTTTTAACCCTTCGTTGACTCGTTAGATTTGTATTTTCCAAAAACCAAAAGAAAAAAATATGTATGTCTAATAACTTGTGATTTCACGTATTTTCACAAAGTTTTAAGTCAATATACCCATTATTTCATGTTCTTTCAGTTTCTTTAAACAAACTTTTAACCCATCGTTGATGCCTTTTGATTTTGATTTTGATTTTGGAGCTACTTTTGTTTTCAAGCTTTTCTACCAATTCTTAAGTCAATAGGCCCATCGGTTCATGTTATTTTCGTAGTCTTTCCGTATACGAACCTTAACCCATTTTAAACCCAGTTAAATTTTGATTTTCGAAAAAATTGCAAAATACGAATCGCACTACTCACTTTTGATTTTGGAGTAATTCCACCAAGTTTGAGATCAATAAGTCTACAAAATCACTTTTTTCATACAAGACCTTAACCCATGTTTTGGTCTTTTAGATCCCGAATTTAAAAAAATTGTTTTAGCGGAAGTTCACTTTTTCAAATTTAGCTACAATGTTTCATGTTTCTAGTTTTCTTGAAGTTCATTATAGTTCATGTTTATATTTTTAATAGTTTGGGCTGGGCGATTATGAACCAGTCAGTCAGTCAGGACAAACAATTATTATATGTCGAAATAAAGATGATCACAATTTTGAAAGTGCAACGAAATCTGAAAACAAATTTGTTAAGTAATATTCATTTTTGTGCCAGCAATGCTTCGGTTTTGGCTCCAAAGAAATCTGCAGCATTTTCCACGTCGGGTCATATGGCAACGATGCTGCAGGCAATGCAGCAAACAACTCTTCATAACTCAATTACACGCAAAACAAGAGCGTAACAATTTTAATTGCACACCTCATATTCATTGCTTCGAACGCATCTCGTCACTGCACAGTTCAGTTCTGACGCACATTTGCTTCATTTTTCATGGCATGGCAGACTACGTTTAAGTCTTGCTACGTTTTCCCCCAACTAACGCCTCGAATTTCTAGGCACCCTCCAAGAAAACAAAAAAAAAAAACTATGAAAGTACATATTTGATCAAATTTCTTAAATGAAATTCAACGATGCGTGCGCCGCAGTAGTCGAAATACGTGAAAACGTGAGCGCAACTTTCGTGTTGTGGCACAGAGAAAAAAAAGTACAAAAATAGATAAAACAGTGGCATGAAAAAACTGCTCGCATTCTTTCAATTTGTTTACACAGCTATAAGGAAGTGCTGCATGCGTGGCGCACACGCCACGCCGCCCCATCGACAGCGACCATAACGCAACTGCCGGTCCAGCAAAGTTCAGCGCCACAGTGCAGTGCACTGCAAGGCTCGTAAATGATGTTTGTGCCTTCCTTCGAATCGCCTCGGCATAAGTTTATTATTCTAGTGGAACGTTTATTGAACGCGAACGTAGGAGTTGGATGCTGGGAATTGAAGTTTATTGCACTGAACTGTGCTGTGTTCGCTTTCTATGGCGTTGATGGCGAAATGTTCACTTTGTTGTAGGCAGAAATTCTAATTGCAATTTAAACAACTATTTACAAGGAAAATGAGTCAATATTTTTGTAACTGCTGGACAGCGACAGTCATTGGAATTTCATTGACAACACTGTGCAACACATCTGCCGAGCACATTTCACAACCAACGTTAATTATTTTCATAATAATTACACCTAATGCGAGTAATGCATTGCCGCATGTGGCACAGTGAAAATCTGTCGTGCCGCGTCGTTCCTAAAGAATCCACAGACATTTTGCGTGCGTGCACGCGCCCCTAGTGACACTTTTGAAAATTTTGGCAGCAACTGTTGTGTTTGAAAACAAAAATCGAAACCAATTTCGCTTACTACACGTTTTAGGGGAGAAATGCATCAATCTGTAGGAAAATACGAAATTACGTGCGACAAAAACCGCAGGTTAATGTTAAATGTCAATTGCTCGAGCCTCAAGAGGATTAACAGCGTTTTTTCGTGAGCAGCAGCGGACAGACAGATTGCACTTCCTTTGAGGCAGTTGGCAGTTGCAGTTTGATTTATGCGCATTTGACGGCTTCAGTAATTCGAGCTACACGCGCACGCGCACTTGTGCAGCCGAACGTGAGCGTTCTATATCTCGCTCTCTCTCTCTCTGTCTCTCTCTTTCTGTCTTACGCTAGAATGCCATTTAGAGATTTTTTAACAAACATTGACAGCTACCACTACGAACGGCCCAAACCAAACCAAAAACCTGTATTGACAGCGCTACCAGCCAACACTCAATTGTCAACTTAATCCAGCAATCCTGCCAATGATCCTGGCAGCAAAAACAATCACTGCGCTCGCACTTAAAATGCCATACTCGTTGCTTAGTCGAAAATCAGTTGCACGCATTGTTTCCGCTCGCCAGAGACAAACGGATACAGTTATGATACTGTCGCCTTTCCCCAACTGCCAGCATACCATATTTTATTGGATATTTTTAATAATCTCAGCTGCACAGCAGCAGCAACAGCAGCGCCCATAGTTCATAAAACTCTTTTATTGGACTTTTAATGGCGTATTTGACACCTCTGGCAGGTAGTAAAATTCGTAATTTCACACTTCGACTGAGACAGCCGCTTAATGTCAGACAGGAGACGATAACGATCGGTATAGCCCTCTGAAGTACTACTTGCTGTATGTATGTTTGTATGTGTGTGTGTGCACATATTAAAATGTAGAATTTAAATTTGGCATTTCCGTAGTTTCCTCACTAAATAAATTTGGGGAAAATTTGAAAATACTTCAAATTGTTTGAGAAATTTTAACGATCTCTTGCATTCGACCGTTCATTATAAACAATGTTGTTGTTGCTGACAAGGGATACTTGAAAGTATTGTATGAGAAATGGGAAAGAGTTGTCAACAAAAGAAATGTACTTGAAAAATGAAAGAGTTTCATTTTCAACAATTTTGACACTTAAAATTCGTAATCTCCTTGGAAGATTTTTGCCGCAAGTGTTGTGGTTCTATTCTAAGTCGAGTCCTAAACTAAATAAGTTATGACTTCTACTTGGTTTTTGGTTCTTTGTCTCGTTTGCCAAAAGTATGTATTATGGAAATACATGAATTTTAAATATATTTAATCTAGAGTCCTGCACGAGTATGCATTTTTGCTATTCGAAAACATTCAAATGCTTTTGAATAGAATACTTCACTTCATCTCGGCGGACCAGTTCGAATGAATACGAGTACAGCTCTCTTCGAGTACGAGTAAGCTCCGAACAGAAACGAGTAGACGTAAGGGAGAGGGCTGGGTTGTGAACAGGGGTTTTGTTTTTTGGCTCTAACTTTTCACAGAATAAAGGTATCGACAAATCGAAGATACCGTTGGAAAGGTGAATATATAACGCAACTTTTTTATGAAGACAGATTACCGTTTTGATTGAAATTTAAATCTCTACGTCCAATTTTCTAATGACGTGATTTTTCGCTTTTTCAAAAAAGGGGCTGGGTTGTGAACCATCTGGAAAATCCCTATTAAAGTCGGAAAATACGAAGAAAACACCCATAATTTTTAAGTCAGTTGAGAATTTATTTAATTAGGAGGCCTCAAGAGGTGAAAAAAGTTATAATGACACCACTTAGGCCACAAAATCGCAATTGCTCAATTTTTTGAATTTTCATCCTGATCGGTGTCGCAATGTTTGAATGTGAAATACGAACGCATTCTCGCATTGGCCCACTTCAAATGAACTCACCGAAATCGAGTGAAATTACATAAAATTACTTTATTTTAATATATCCGTCCATATTTGACAGTGCTAGAACAAATGTAGTACGCAAAACAGGTGGTTCATAACCCAGTCACCTCAGTGGTTCACAGCCCAACCACGATGCCATTTTGGAAACTTTAAAATAAACGACACTTCCAATCATAATCCGACATAAACAAATATTGGATCGTAAAATAGAATCAAAGCCCTAAATAACCATGTATTACACTTACCTTTTTGCAATGAATTCAGTCACTTGGATAGCACTTTAAAAAAAGCAAACAAGTTTTCGCAGTCGATTTTCAAACACGATGTCTTTCAAACTCGATTGCTGCCACAAGCAATACGTGTTTGTACTTCGGTGTAACCACAAAAGCAGAGTCATATCATAAGACAAACTTGACAGTTGAAAGATTGGCGATATGTCAATTAGGGAAAGAAAAAACGGTAATGGTTCACAACCCAGCCCTCTCCCTTACACTATTTATTCATATTCGCTCGAAGCGGGAAAACGAGGACAAAAGCATTCGAATAATAGTACAAACTGCTTGAATATTCGAAAATACTCGTTTTAATATTCCTAAGATTATTTAGAGATATTTATGTTGTATACTAATATTTATTTATTTGTTATGTTACTTTCTTCAATAATTTCCATTTTGCGTATTAACTTATAAGCAACTTCAACCGCACCGTTATAAGTATAAACATGGAAAAGTGACATACTGCGCATAAAAATATTCGATGAAACTGTTAATCTTCGAATACTTCGCAAAGTTCTCGATTACCAAATACGAGCACTGCAGTATTCGCTTCTGACCGAATACGAGCACTGCAGTGTTCGCTATTCACCGAATACGAATAGAAACGAGAAGCAACGCTCGCTGGTTCTCGTTTCTATTCGTTTCGTTGTACACATTCTTTGAATACCAAGTACCCGTACAGTATGTACAGTAGTGTAGTCGCCAAAATGAATATATTCATGCAGGACTTTAATTTAATCATTTTAACATACTTGAAGAGAAACGTTTAACAAATGACAAACAAAGAGAGAGAAAACAACAACAAAAAGAGAGAAACAAAGAGTTGAATTTCCAACACTTTTCCAATTCTTTTACTACCTACTTTCAGTCAGATGTCAATGGGCTTTTTACAACACACGTTTCTCTTAACTCTTTGTTGACTTCGTCAGATTTTAATTTAACAAAATTTCAAAAAACCTATTGAATTACTTTTTGTTTGAAGTGCTTTCGCCGAGTTTGAAGTCCAAAAGTCCATAAAATCATCTTTTTCCATACAAACTTTTAACCCATGGTTGACCTCGACAGGATTTGATTTTCAAAAAACTAAAAAACACGCTCCTATGATCCCATTTAAATATATTTAATTATTTAAAGATACTTTAAAATAAACTTTTAACAAATGTTCCTTGTCTCATGTTGAATTTCCAACACTAAAAAACATGCATTGAATTATTTTTGATTTTGAGTACCTACTTTTAAAAGTCTGAAGTCAATGGGCCCATTAAAACATGTTTCTCTTAACCCTTTGTTGACTTCCTAAGATTTTAATTTAAAAAAATTTCAAAGAACGTGTTGAATTATTTCTCGTTTGAAGTGTCTCACACTGTTTGAAGTAAAAAAGCTAACTAAATCATCTTTTTCCATACAAACTTTTAACCCATGGTTGACCTCGACAGATTTTGATTTTCAAAACACCAATAAAAACACTTGTTTAATAATTTTTTATTGAAAATGTTTTCATCAGTTTGAAATTCAATAGGCCCATCAGTTGGGTTTTTTCATACATAGTCTTTCCGTATACGATCCTTAACCCATTCTAGACCGCGTTAAATTTTCATGAAAAAAAATTGGAAAATATGCGTCAAACCATATAACTGTCATAATCTTTCCATATACGATCCTTATACCATTCTAGACCCCTTAAATTTTGATTAAAAAAATTGGAAAATATGCGTCAAACCATAGAACTGCTTATTGCTTGAATTTTAAAACATCCCGTAAAGCAAGCAAAAAGTTCAAATTTAATGTTTCTATTGGGTGTACAAGTAGAAAACCGCCGTTTTTTTTCATAATTTGAAACGCGAAAAGCAAAATCTCCCGCAAATGACGCTTATTCGGTTCAAATTTCGACATCTTCACGCACCAACAAAAAAATGGACAATAAGAATAAACAAGCGAGATGATGTGGAGTTGTTAACAGATATCTTAGCTTGCCATGTGATGTTTCTGATCGGAATTCTCTCACCGATTTCCAAAGGTGGCACCACCCAGTGGAAAACGGCGGTTTTCTACTTTTACACCTGATAGCTTCAGCGGTTTTTGCTGGGCCATGATGAATCACTCAGAACAAAGAATTATATCTGTGGACTTTTGACAGAAGCACTTAAGTCGACTTAAGTCAAATTTCCAATTTTTTAATCATGAAGAAACAATTTCAAGACGTTTCTTTTGGTGTAATTGGTTTGTTTCTATGACATTTAGTTACAGAGATATGACGTGTATAATTTCAACTTTTCTCGAGTTTTGTATGAGATTTGGTCTGCACCTTATCCGTTTTTTCGCTCTCCTGAACATTTTGAAAATTAGACCTCGGTTGTTTTGTCAAAATGCCACAGATTTGTATTTTATATGGATTCAGATTTAGATTAGATCTAGAATTTTTTTAGATTTAGATTTTTAAAATTTTATTAAGTATTCAAAAACATTGTGTCGTTATTTTTTGAGGTTACATGCATTACCCCAAAAAATAACGACACAATGTTTTTGAACACTTAAACAAATTTTTAAAAATCTAAATCTAAAAAAATCCAGCATTTTAGCATTTGTATGCCAAAACCCTCCAGAGCCTATAATTCATCAACATTTTCAATCACTATGCATGCATGTACAATGCTAAAAGATCTTTTCAGCTTTACAAAATTAAAAAATAATAATAACAACAAATTATTTTGGCAGAACCAATTTGTTTCGTCCCCTTGTTCCTGCTCTTCGTACTCAATACTTTTCCACGGTTTTAAAGCATTATAGGTAAATCTAATCAGGGTTTTAGACTGTCGACCGGGATGACCTTCAGGATGTCGGTACAAGTCTTTTGGATGGCTTCTACGTCCTCAAAACACTTTTCTTTTATAGAAAAATGATTTTTTTCCGAGAGTGCAAGGTACCAAATTAAGCGATTACGAGAAGTGGTTGAAGATTGAATGCAATTTTTAGCCAAAAAACAGTCACAAATGTCGATCGATGAGATGAAGTCAGTCAGAACTTGTGCAGAACCAACCATGCACACACTTTTTTATAGTCAAATGTTCACTTAAAATGTAATAAATTTTTGTTATTGAACATTTTTAGAATTTCAAGAATTTAATACAAATTTTGGCTGATCTTTGATGAATTTATAAACAGTTTTGATGGAATCTGCGCTAATTGCAGATTGTTGGACAACATGTTGATCATCGTTCAGGTCCTCAAGACCATTTTTTAATTTCGCATATGGAAGTCATGAACTTTGTCACGGCATAAACAATCATTACCAGAAACTTGGTTCATCAACTGAAATGTTTCGATTAAGGTTTTACCAAGTTTAAACAAAACTTTTTGATGGCTCTTTGTTCGATGCTCATTTTAATTGCAATGATACAAACATACTTTCACTTCAGATGCAATAACTTCGCTTTCAGTGAACCAAATAAAATGAAATTTTGATTGAAAATCGGGAAAGATATATATTTTCAATATACAGAGTCACATATAGGTGACGTCACTAGAAAATGCCATATTTCAAAAGTTCTGACTACTTTAGCACGCTCGTAGGACCTAATGATCACATGACCAATGAATAGGTTTTGGCCACGCCCCACACATATACATATGTATTAATGTACATATGTGCAATGAATTGTAAAGGAGTGGATCTTCAATATATCGAAGCCTTTACAAATTGATACTAAAGTGTATATTTAAACTAACATAAGTAAAGTAAAGGTACAATTTTTAACAAATGACAATCTCACAGCTGTGCTGCTCTAACCACAATATTTTTTAATACAATCAAACATTTCAAACAGCCTCAAACTTCTTTAGAAAAACGACCACCCAATTGAACATAAGTTTTGGTCGGCTTCTCTCCACTGTGCGCAGAGATTTCAAGAAAAGAAATCCAATGATTGAATTTTGAATTTTTAATTTACATGAAATTTTTTTTCACATAGACAGCAGCAATAACAAAAATCACCTGCAGTAAAAGACACAAGGCACACACGTAATTCGAAATAAACACAAAACCCCGACATGATGTTGCCACAACTTCCGGGGGCACATGCCCCAACCATATGGGCCACACGGTTATCAGTCATTAAAGCAGCAACTGAACTTATGAAATATGTATTTTCTAAGAACATACATAATAAATACATACATGTATGTATGTATGTATGCATGTGAAAGTGTGCATGAAAATGCCAAAAGTACTCAAACAACGCATTGGAGCAACTCGCCGCATGCAATGCAAAGCTGTGCGATCAGCTTCATTATGTTCAAATCAAATCAAATCGAACGAAATCGAGGGAAATTATTGAACAAAGGCAACAACACATTTATGTGGCCGCTTGTCGGTAGTGTTGGTGTGAGTGTATTGTTGTTGTATGTGTTGTTGATCGCTGTGGCATGCAACAAATGTTGCAAGTACACTGCGAGTACAGCAATTATAATAACAACAATACCAACAATAATTCGTTTTCATTATGCGGCGCGCCGCATCGATCGTTTGGCCGGCCGCGACCGTTGTCGGTGCTGTTGTTGTTGTTGTAATCATAAATGCAAAGCGTCCTCTTCCTGTTTGTTTACTTGCGTGCATTTTATATAATAAAAAAAAAATATTATTCTGCGTTTTATTGTTGTTTTGGTTAAATGTTGCACGTGATGGTGGAGCTGTGCGTCGACTGTGCATGTTGCGTCAGGGGGTTAGTGGAAGTGGAAGTGGAAGTGCATAGGGAGGGTAGAGGAGCCAGGCAAACTTACATAGGTACATACATGCACACATACATACATGCAAACATACAAACGTAAATAAACATATGGCGATTTTGATTTCATTGTTTTGATATGAATGCGCGGTTCAGCAAATGGACACTGGAACAACTGGTCAGACGAGAGGTTGCCACATGTATTCAATAGATTTTCCAAACAATTTTTTTTGCAACGATTTAAATTTGGCTTAATATTTTCCTTGAATCAATGTTCGAAAAAGAGATGTTTACTTTCAAATTATTACACCGTGCAACAGCATTTTTCACACCAGGAAAAATCCATATGTGCGCGAAACCAGAGACCAAATATAGTAATACTGCGTACTCAGTTTTTCATTTCTACAAGGACAAAGGACCTTTTAAAAGGACTTCAAAATTTTCAAAGGTACAAAAAATACAAAAAATATATAAAATACTTTACCTCGTTAGAATATAACGATATGTATATCAAATGAAAGAGGAAAGGATCAAGAATTTTACAAAAATTTTATATTTTAACCATTTGCAAAAAAAGGACACAAAAAGGTCCTTTGAAAATTTTGATCCTTTATATTCTTGAAAATTTATATAGAATTTTCTTGAAAAGTACGTATGTTAAAACCCAAAATCTCTTTGATCACGCGTCAAAATTTCCTTATTCTCGCTTCTTGATTTTGCTTCTTTTTACTATTTAAAATACTGATACACAAATAAATTAGAATTTGTGTACTTCATAAGAATTGCAGCTTCCTCCTTTTTTTCAGGTGTGAAAATTTTTTTTCTATTTTTCTTGCACGGTGTTATTGTTATTGTATTTATTATTTTCATGGCTGGATATAGTACACTGCGACCTTAAATATCTTTTGTGCCCCCTTAATGGGCCCACAAGTTCTTCTGTGAATACAGCATCCGAGAGGAATTTTGGTATATTTCCTAAACCTTTGGAATTCCAATTTCTTTCGTTTTTTTTAAATTGATTCAATATTTATAAACCAGACTCAGCGAGTAGCATAAAAAATTATCACAAAATAAAATATTTAAAAAAATTAAAAAAATCAACTTAACCGTTTCCATGGAGTTTTATTTCGAGAATAGCTTGTTTTTTAACTGTAAGGAAATTTGCAGACAGCATTGAAAAAATGTGCTTGGTATCTCAGCAAAGTCCTTTGATCCTTGATCATTATCCTGAGAACTTATAAATTTCAGCCAATGAATGGATATGAAAAATCTGTCAAATATAAAAGCCATATTATGCCTCTTTCACCAATGATTGAGATCATTGAGATGCCTTGGGTTTGTAAATACAATGAGCATTATAAAGTTATGCGTGTTTCAAAGGGTTAAATTATTAATTTCATTTTCAACAAACTAAATAAATAATTCAAATAAAAACAATAACAGTCACAAATATTCTTACTATTTGACATGAGTTTCCAAAAGGCTCGAGACCTGACAACGCCAACACACTTGAGAGCATTGCTTGCGGTAACCTGTCAGCGGTGAATGGAAATAAATCGGAATTAAAGTCATACAGGCACTTTGGCTTGCCACCCCAAGCCACCAATGGGTTAAAAGACCCCAAGTAGTGCACTTGAGCGTTTACAGATTTACGAGATGCACTGCGCTCTCGCTTCGCTACGGGCCGACGAAAAGTGCAACTCATGTGTAAAGATCGCAATAAAGACTTTTCAAACGAAACTACGAAAACACATTTTCATTTTCTTGGCTGCTGTGCAGCACTTAAGGATCATGTTGTTCTTGTTGTTATTGTAGCGGCATTTTCTCGTTGCCATGCCAACAGACAACCGTTTCAAGATCACTTGGCATACGTACGCTCGCCTGTGGCCGGTGTTATTGCAGCTGCATGCCACACTTGCCGTTACGCGCCGCCTAAGTATATCGCACCGCCCTTCGTCCACGCACTCGGCCATGCTTCTCCATTGTTCTGGTTGCCGCGACCGCTGCTCTGCTCGTTTTATGAACTTCCCAATGTGCAATTTTGCTCCTTTTCCAATTTTACGACTTTCACAACGCACGACTCGCAGTGTGCCAGCCACCCCAACTGCATTGCTGCATGTGGTCGCCGAGCGCGCCACGTGCATCGTCTCGCTGCAATGTGGCAAATTGTTGCACTAAGTGCGTCCACTCGAAAAGTTGCTGCCGCAGCATTTCCTATTGATTTCCACTCTCCGTTCGGCGTCTACTTCAAACTGAAAGTTTCTGCCTTTCTTCACGCTTCTGGCACTTTTGTTGCGTTTATTGTTTTTTTCATTTTTGGTTGAAGTAAAAAAAACAACAACATGTTTTGTAATGTTTTTGAAAATGTTGCTGGGCATTTCTTCTCCGAAATGCATTAGCAGAAATTCTGCACATGTTTGCTTCATTGTTTCTTGCTGCCAACATACTAATGACCATCCTGGCGTCTCGCTGGAATTGTTTGAACAAATATTTATATGTGTGTGTGTGTGTATGTTTGGTTGCATTAAAGGTCCTCTTATTATTTTCACAAACAGTTTTAGAATACGAAAATTATTTGCAACAATTGTGGATTCCATTAAAGTTGTGCGAAAAAATTAAATGGGGCGCCACTGACCTATGGAAAGACTAGAATTATTGAATGGAATAATCAAAATACGATTCAGAATCGTAGGCAAATTGCAGTATATTTATTGGGCTGTTGCCATTCAAATTGTCAGTGAGTGTAAATTTTGTTCATTTTGCTAGCAGAGCCAATAGGGGAGTGACTCATCAGAAGATCACCCAACAGATTTCGATCAGAACAACGAATTCGCAAAAAAAGATTCACAATTGACCCAATTGGTATCTCCGAGTGGAAATGCATGCCGCACATTCCTTTTCTATAAACTAATCTATCCTTCTAGCAGGGCCTGGCAACTTTGCAAACTTGCATTTAATGATTTCATTCAAACAATCTTTACTCACTTTGTGTTACTATCATAAATTATGCTTCAACTACTAACCAATCTTTTACTGATTTTGGGTACTTTCTCCAAGTCTGCAGTCAATGAGTCCAATAGATCATGTTTCTCTTAACCCTTTGTGTACTCTGTCAGACTTTGATGAAAAAAATAAAAACACGTGTTGAATTATTTCTCGTTTAAAGTGGTTTTACTAAGTTTGAAATCAAAAAGTCCATTCAATCATGTTTCTTCATACAAATGGTTAATCCAATGACCCAGTTAGATTTTAGTTTTTCAAGTGAAAACATTGAATAACTCTATGGTTTTATCATAAATTATGCTCCTTCACATAAATTCCTAGCAAATTTTTTACTGATATTGAATACTTTGCCAAAGTCTGCAGTCAATGAGCACAACAGATCATGTTTATCTTAACCCTTTGTGGACTTTGTCAGACTTCAATGAACAAAATTTAAATAGGTGCTGAATTATTTTTCGTTTAAAGTGGAATTCGTTTAGCTTTGAAATAAAAAAATCCATTAAATCAGATGTCTCCATACAAAACCTTAATACAATATTGACTCCGTTAATTTGAATTCTTTGAGTGGAATTGATATCAATTGAATTGAATTGGATTGGATTGGATTGGATTGGATTGGATTGGATTGGATTGGATTGGATTGGATTGGATCGGATCGGATTGGATTGGATTGGATTGGATTGGATTGGATTGGATTGGATTGGATTGGATTGGATTGGATTGGATTGGATTGGACTGGATTGGATTGGATTGGATCGGATCGGATCGGATTGGATTGGATTGGATTGGATTGGATTGGATTGGATTGGATTGGATTGGATTGGATTGGATTGGATTGGATTGGATTGGATTGGACTGGATTGGATTGGATTGGATTGGATTGGATTGGATTGGATTGGATTGGATTGGATTGGATTGGATTGGATTGGATTGGATTGGATTGGATTGGATTGGATTGGATTGGATTGGATTGGATTGGATTGGATTGGATTGGATTGGATTGGATTGGATTGGATTGGATTGGATTGGATTGGATTGGATTGGATTGGATTGGATTGGATTGGATTGGATTGGATTGGATTGGATTGGATTGGATTGGATTGGATTGGATTGGATTGGATTGGATTGGATTGGATTGGATTGGATTGGATTGGATTGGATTGGATTGGATTGGATTGGATTGGATTGGATTGGATTGGATTGGATTGGATTGGATTGGATTGGATTGGATTGGATTGGATTGGATTGGATTGGATTGGATTGGATTGGATTGGATTGGATTGGATTGGATTGGATTGGATTGGATTGGATTGGATTGGATTGGATTGGATTGGATTGGATTGGATTGGATTGGATTGGATTGGATTGGATTGGATTGGATTGGATTGGATTGGATTGGATTGGATTGGATTGGATTGGATTGGATTGGATTGGATTGGATTGGATTGGATTGGATTGGATTGGATTGGATTGGATTGGATTGGATTGGATTGGATTGAATTCAAGAAATTGAATTGAATTGAATTGCATTGAATTGAATTAAAGTGAATTGAATTGAATTGCATTGAATTAGATTATATTGAATTAAATTGGGTTGATTTGAATTGAATTGATTTGAATTGAATTGAATAGACCTGAATTCAATATTATTTAAATAATTATTTATTAATTATTGAATTAGATTTTTTTAAGTGAAAAACTTGTGAAAAACTCATTTGGACCACTTCACCAGGTTCAAAGTCAATGAGCTCATAGTTGAATGTTTTTTTTTTTTAATTTCTCCATCGAAACTTTAAACCATTGTTGATCCCGTCAGATTTTGATTTTCGAGAAACTAAAAAATACGTGTAGAATTATCTTTGATTTGTAGTATTTTCACCAGATTTTATATCTTTGGTGATGTATTCAACAATATGATGTAAAATTCTATGAAGAACATTTTTGTGGAGCATTTTAATCGTTTGGCTTCTATTTGAATGGGTCAATTTGACCCTTTTTTTATAAAATGCCAAAAATGTCCTGTAAAACAGGACTTTTTAAGGGCAAAATGTACCACGAAATTATTCACCATAAAATTATACTATAGGTCTACCTATGTTTTGTGTTGTACAATGTTATTGAAACTCCAAATCATATCTTGAAAATTTCTATTCTGCTTTTTTCTTTTATTTATTTATTTATTTATTTAAAATTAAAAACACATTTCCTTTCACCCAACCCAACTTTTTTAAATTAACAAAATTCAGCCCAACAAAAAGCAATCGAGCCTTAATCTATACTCTCCCAGGGCCACGGACAGTAAAATTTACTATCGACACGCACGGCTGCATTTTAATAGCCACTGTCTCTAAAAACCCCAACTGCAGATCGCGCTTGCTGCGTTCCCCCAACTTTTCGTGTCGCAACTCTACAGCAATGTTTATCGCAGCGCAAGAATCACAAATTTCCCACACTACCAAATTCTCGGCAGCGTGCAGCAACTTTTCCATCAAACCAAGATCCTTTGTGCACGAGGACGAGGACGACCAAAACAAATACAGGTTAAACACGTCAATAGCAACAACAAAAGCGACTATCTCATAAGGCATGCAAGGCGAAACGTGCCGCATTGACCTGAGCGACCGAAGTCCGTTGCGGAAAAGTCAACGATAAGCGCGTGGAAAACGCGCCCGGCCCGATCGTGCAATCAACAAAATCGCCGCTGATTGTTGATTGCTGATCTTGCGGAAAATGCACGAGGCGCACGCAGGTACAATGTCAGACGATGGTCGTGCACGGGCAGCCAAAGTAGCCGCCGCCGCCGCCACAGCCACAACCAGAGGAAGCAGAGGAAAAACACTGTGGCCGGCCGGGCACGACACTCGAGTTGTCCCGCTGCGCGCCGCATTTGCGAGTGGTGGGTGCAATATGGTTGCCATATTTACACAGCGATCCCGCATGTGCCACGGAGCGAGCGAGACGAAGGCGCGCGCGCGCGTTTTGTTTCATTGTTGCTTTCGCTGTGCATTGCTGCAGCACTGACAGAGCAGAGCCGACACAAGAACTGTGGCTGACTGGCAGAGGACGCGGACGCACAACATGGACGATGCACAGCGCGAGCAGCGCAGCGCGCCACAAACTCGAGTGAGGCGCATTTTGTTGTATGTTTTGTGCGGTGTGCAGAGTTGAAGTTTTCGAATTTGTTTATTCCGTTTCGGAATGTCAATGCAGTAGCACGCACGAACGCATAACGGCCGCCAGTTGATTATTGTTGTTGTTGAATTTTTCCGGCCGAGTGACGTACTACGTCGAGTGTTCGTTAAATTTGAAAGTGACGTGAGTGCAGCGCGGGCTTTTCTCCGTTTTGTTGGTTTGTTGTTTATGTGGGCCAACGTTCAGAGACGCGCGTGTTTAGACTTTTTTGGAAGCATTGTTTTTAGTGCACATTTGCGCTTTTGACTACAAACTGCAGCGGAAGTTCGAAATAGTGAAATTGTTTGCGTTGTCTTTGGCCGTTTTTGACATCGAGAGTGACTACACTCGAAAAAAAACGCACCCAAAATGCGAGCGATAAACAAGTGTAATGTGAATTGTGTTTGTTCATTTGTGGATTTAAATTTCAACTAACATTTATGAAAGACTTGGAGGTTTGAAGAAAATTGGATTAATTAAACTTTGACTGGAGTAATCAAGAGGATATCGGCTTCAGAATGTTTATTGCAGTGGATCACACAAACTCTTTTTTCTCAGGTAAGATGACAAGAGTAAAAAATGAGTAAATTTCCGAGGCACATAATATTCAACGTGACCCTACAACCCGTTGAGGACAGCTTCCTGTAACCATTCATGGGAACTCCTGGAGTACATCGAACGAATAGTTGACTAACTGTCGTACAAAGAGTCTACGTGGGATGGTAGCGATTTCAGTTCCTGTTTTATTCAGAGCTTAGCTGACATTGATAGTCTCGCATATCCTGCATTCGTTGTTCTTCATTCAGGCTCCTCAGCACTCAGAAAACGGGTCCAGGCGATTTCGAATGGGTGGAATTGTGGTGGCACAATTCTATCAAACCAAACAAAACTCTACCAGCAACAAAGATATTGTTACAATATTCACGCAAAAGGATCAGTACAAAGTGGGATAATAATACGACTGGAATAATATGTCCCACCAAGTTTTTAATACCCCTCAAAACAACTACTCAAATCTTATAATCCACGCAAAAGATTTAGTCGCATTATATGTCTCCGGATAAAAGAATAATTTCAGAATTTGTGAGTATGCAACATAATTTTCTAGCCCCAACTTTCATAACATGGGAACATTTCTACCAAGAATATTTTGGTTTTCCAAGTTAAACTCAGTCCCGAAAGTGTTAAGTCATCAATACACTAAAACAATAAATGTGAAATACATAAACTAATGTCTTGTTTTCAAGACAAAACAAAGCAGATGCTCTATAGTTGTTCTCACTACATTCCCTACACATAGACAATAGTTCACCACTCATGTCATGAAGTCATAAAGAAGCTTAACTGATTCAATTGCCATGCAAATCCAACAAACATAGCTAAAGCTGTGTCATTTCAGTATCCATTAAAAAAACATTCAATCATATACTTTAGCACTTTTCTTTGCTATCGAAATAGCACAAGATGCCACATCCTTGACCCCTTAACTTACTTTAATATCTTCAATTTTGTAATAAATTCAATTCAAACATTCCAGAGTGCAATAAATCTTCCCATAGCTGTTTGGAATTTTTGAAGTTATATCAACAATGTGTAAATTTGAAATTGTGATGCAGTTGAACTTAAAATGATTTACATGCAAATCAAAATCATGCGGAGAGTCAACGCAATCGATCTGACCGTCAGAAACTTGCTTTGATTTACATAGATACTACAAATACTTATATGACTATTTGTCAAAATCAATCAAATTGACTGAAAAGTCGTTGATGGATTGCTTTCCTTGAGTGCATAGATTTCATTGGTCTCTCATTGTAAATATTCGGCTTACATTTATTTAAAAAAAACCAAAAGTTATATACATACGTCTGTATATTTTGTTATTGGGAGTTAGACTAGAAAAAATATTCAAGCAATTTTATTGAAAACATTTTTGAAAGTGCCATAACTAAGAGAATCCGCGTCATGGAACATAGGACAATTCTTTGTAATCTTTTTAACACTAGAAAGACCATTGAGGTCAATTTGACGATTTTTCATTTTTAAATATCTGTATTTTTTTAGTATTTCTATTAACTTTTACTTTGATTGATTTTATTTGCTATCGGGTTCTACAATTAGTTCTAAAATTTGGGTTCTACAATTACAATTAGCAAAATCCAATATGTAATTTTCGAGATATCGGCGGATATAATATATTGTCTTTTTAGGTATGGAAAACTTGCGGTCTTTCTAGTGTTAAGAAACATTGTTTTCCTTTTCAACAACAAGAATCTTTACTTTTTTATCGTCTATAAGTTGGAGAGCGTTTCCACTTTACCCAGTATTTTTGTGCTTATATACCTTCGGTGTAAATACCTAACAAACAGTTGAGAGATTTGTATATACATTTATTGTCATCTCCTAATTTGGAAGGTTTCGTACTATCGCTTACTCTATGATTTTGGGGATGGAAATGGGAATTCCCCCATTGGTTTTAGAAGAAATAACAAATAACTTAACCTAGTTTTGCTAGATGGCAATTCAGGCAATACTTCTAAAATGAAATCCATTTCCCCCTCAGAAATTTATCACAAAATCTCCCCTCAATCCAGGCGCGGATCCAGAAAAATATTTCGGGGGGGGGGGTTTTAAAAAGTAATTCTTTAATATTTATAAAATGCCTTTTAATTTGTATGTAGTTTTATAGTCGATACAAATATTTCGGGGGGTTTCAACCCCAAAACCCTCCCCTGAATCCGCCACTGCCTTAATCTAAATAAATAAACCTCAAATCTAGGGAGAAAGTCCCTAATCTGGCAATACTCACTTAACCCTCTAATTCCCAAAAAGGCCTGTAGACATCCTAAGCTTAAAAAAATTATGTAAAATACACCTTATAACTTTTCTAGCTGATTTTAAACGTATGGAAAGGAGAATTTCCATTTTATAAAATAAATGTAGTTAGTTAACGCTGCCACATGCACAACGGCAGTAATTGTAAGACAAAGTTGAAGTTTTGGGAGAAAGTAAGCAAATCATTAGTTTTGAAATTGTGTGAGAAACAACAATTTTTTTAAATAAATTGAGAGCCTCAATAAAACTAAAAAAATTATTGATGAGTAGCTGTTAATGTATTCTTTGAGAAAATAAAAGAAAATTATGAAAAAAAGTTGTCACACTCCTCCTACCTAACCCAAACCCTAGAGTATCTGTAGGCCTGTTTGGGATGAAAAGCGTAAATAATTAACGATTCTTGATTATGTTTCTTCGCTGTTTAAGAATTATTTATCGATTTGAACCGAAATTTTGATACACCACAATGTAAAACGGATCAGGTTACTGCAAAAATTTATACTTAGGCGTAGTCGTCGTAGTAGTCGTAGTTCTTTATTTCATTGAGTATATTTGTCGACATCTGTGTGAAAAGATAATAGGGCATTAAAAAATAATAAGAACCGCCATATATATATATATACCGATTTTTTTAGTTTTCAATGTTTATATACCCCCCAAAAAGCAGTGTATAAACTACCCCATGACACATTAAAACTCGCCTTACCCCACCCCTTTTTATTTATGGTCTCTTACGTGTAGGAACTGAAACTGTTACCCGTTATTTATGTTTACATATATTAAACAAAAAAAATTAAAAATTTAAATTAATTAAAAAAAAAAATTTTCGTATGGGATTTTTTTGGCTTTGTTTCCCAAGCAGGCCTGTAGGCCTACTTTCTACACCCTCTACTTTCTACACCCTCTACTTCCTACACCCTCTATCACGCCTCCTATGGACATGACATTTTTTTCCCCGAACTTCTCCATCCCAAAACTATCACTGGTAATTTTTTTAACAAGGTTAAAAACTTGGGAACAAGAGGGTTAACCAATCAAAACAGTATCTTTAAACTTTTCAAAGTTCACACTACAGTCTACAGTTGTGTGGTCACATCCTGACTTGAAAATTAGACCAAACATAAAAGTACAGATTACTTAAGATCTATAAATACAAAGAACTCAGTGAGGTATTCAAGAAAATTTGTATATATGTATATTAAACTTGATACATAAATTAAGTCCGGTTTCCAGTGGGTAGCGCGCCGACTTCTGATACCAGAGGCCCTAGGTTCGATTCCCAGCACGAGCTGGTGAAACACTCGTCTTCTTCTATCGCTATCCACATGAAGCAGATGAGAATTGCAAGAATCGCACAAGTACACAAATCCACTTGGAGACAAAACCCCTTTGTATATGTTGCAATAAATCTACGCTTTCAAGATCTCATACTATCTCTATTAAAAAAATTCTGCTAAATACTAATACGCAAAAAGCTAATCTGAACTGTGAACTTCAAGTATTTCTATTTTTCCATTTACAAAAAAATTCAATTTATGTAAATCTTTGGTATCATACCAAATGGTTTTTGCCTACTAATGAAAACACCCCCACTTCCCATCTTATTTCCAGATAATCCCTATTACTTCTACAATGAGAACAAGTCGCCGCGCACGCCGCGCACGCCGCACACGCCCGACTCGCAAAGCTCGGCCAAGGGCTTTTCCATCTTCAAGCGGCGCAACTCGAAGGGCAGCAGTCCGCGTGTCATCATACCGGAACAGACGCGGCTCATCACGTCGGCGAATCTGGATACCACGGCCACAATGGCTTTAGGAAGTCCGCGCGGCAGTTTCGGTTCGCTAGGCGGCTTCTCGCAAGTGAGTTTTGATGGCATTAAATCACAGCATCAGCATTTACAAATCATAAAACGCCAATGCAAATCTGCATGCAGCCACTTCCTCTCGCCTGTTTTTCTAATTTCATTTACACATCACATTTGCTCTGCTCCCCGTTTCCTTCGTCTTCTTCTTCTTGTTTTCTGTAGCAATCTTTTGAACTGCAGCCATTGATGTATCGCCAGCGTTCGTCGAACTCGCACTCGGAAACATTTCGCGAGCGCCTTGGCTCCTACAATGAGTCCTCGACTGGTGGCACTGGCAACGGAAACGGCGGTGGCGGCGGAGGCGCGGAATTCGACGACGTCTTCTGCGTTTCGCCAGCAAGGTGAGTGTCTGCACGTGTGTGTGTGTGAGTGGGTGCTGATCTGTTGCTGACAACTGCAGCTGTTGACATTTTGGATTAATTTGCTAATCGTGCGTGCAATTTCGCCCGCACCCTCTGCTCTCTTCCCGTTCCCGCTCTTTCATGTACTTGCTGGGACCATTGCAGCAAACACCACCACACACTGCCGAGCACTGGCACACGCCGACATTCGTTCGGTAATTGGCGGCAGACGAGCGAGCGGCACGCGTCGTCGCACAAGAACAGCGGTCTGGCATCACCGGATGAAGTGCCAAACATGATGGCACCACGGCCGCCTGTCGTATCGCCCAACAAATATCGCGGCCTGCACAGACGCAGAGGTGAGTCGAATTTCGTTATTTTGCTTCTATTCTCATAGTCTCTCAGTCGATGTGGACAATTGGCCATTGATCTGGCGAAAAGACGGTTCTATTGTGTTCCAGCCAATGGTTGTCAGCCGCTTTGCATTTAACATAGTTGAAGTAAAGTGACGGCGCATTGTTTCTGTATGCTCGGCGCGTTTCACGCATTGCCGCAGAAATTGTTAGATTTGTGACATTAAATGTGCAATCAAGTTTTATAACAACAACAACAACAACAACGGCGCAACTCTCGTTTTCATGCATTGTTGGTCGCATTTTTTCACTTGCCGACAGGCTGTTGCTGCGCTTTGTACGGTGTCGGCAATCCTGCCGCCATTGCCAGTCAGTCACACTTTGCGACAGCAACAGTCGCCGCTACTACAAGACCGGCTGCAACAACCACTTCCATGTTTTATAGAAAATTTATACGAAAGCCATTTAAACAATTGCACTCTTAATGCGCACAGTGGCAGCGGCACTGTTGCATACTAAGTTGACAACAAATACATTTTAACATGAGCAATAAAAAAAAACAAAAACCCGTGTTGCTATTAACAGGCGCCATCAAAGACATTTCGCCCAACAGGCGCGCTCGACTATTTATGTGATTGCAAAAAACACTAATAAAAACAGCAACAACACTTAATTGTTGCCTATGTCGCTGCTTTTGTTTTAACACTACGCAAGCTGAAATGTTGTTGTGATGTATTTTGGTTTTTTTATAAACATTCATAAAACTTGGCGAGTGACATTTGTTGCTGACATTGACAGCAGTGGAAATGATTGAACACATTAATGGTTGGCGAGGAATTGCTGATCAGTGCTCGTGTGATGGGTTAAGGCGCGGCCTTATTGACGACGCGTCGTTTGACAAGTAGGAAGCAGTTGAGATCGCATGCGAGAAATTTTAATGCAACACATTTTAAACTGGCAACATGGCAGCTGGAAAGGAAACTGGGAATGGTTGGGATTTATGATGGACGCTTTGAAAAACCCAGTTGCCACGAGACGACACGTTTACATTATAGGTAAATTAGAAAAACAAAAACAAATAGGAGCAGACAACTCGACTAATAGCATTGTGGGGGAGGATTAGTTGGTTGTTTTAATAGGTAACATGACTCTAGCTTCAGCCGCTAAAAGGCATAACCTTGATTTATTTGGTGACTATGGGAAAAAGTATGAGGATTTTTTTCGAAGGAAGGTAGAACAACTATTGAGGTATGGAAAAAAAAATTGTTTACTATTTTTATTCAAAGTGTTACGCTTTGAAGATGACTTAATTTTTAACATCCAAACGAGTGAACGAATATCTCGTAAAGTATGAAATGTGAAATGAAAAACCAAAACATTTTATAATCCATGTTCTATTGCCTATAATATCACTTTGGATTTTTTCTTAATCAATTTTCGTAAAAATAATTCACTCTTAAATAGTATCGCTTTTTTGCCACAAATTAGCAGCAAATTGTTTATAACAAAATTAATTTTCAAATCAAAAAAACGGCTAAATACTACCATAGAGCATACAATTGTGAAGCTACTGTTAACATTTTTTTGTTCGATTAATCTGTTCACCAAGTTTGTAAAAAAAGGTTTCAAAAAAATTTGAATTTGATTTGCGAAAAATCAAGAATTGAACTTGTTGAATATTATTTACTATAGGATCAGTTGATTCTATTGTTTCTGAAACTACAAAGTATTGTTTGAGCCAAAAAACAAAACTATTGATTTTTTTTAATCCTAGAATAGTCGTATCTCTTAACACTTTCGGGACGAGGTTTAATTGTTTCTGAAACTCCAAAGTCAAGTCAGTTTCTGAAACTTTGAGTCAAACAACAAAAATAAATCTATTTTTTTTTAATCCTAAAGTAGTCGTATCCCTTAACACTTTCGGAACAAAGTTTAATTTAAAAAATCAAAATACTCTTGGTAGAAATGTTCTCAGGCTATAAAAGTTAGTTATAAAGTATAAAAGGCTAGAATATTATGTTCTATACTCCCAAATTCTGAAATCACCTTTTTATCCGGAACATTTAATTCGATCATATATTTTGTGTAAGTCATCAGATCATCTTTTTGGGGGCATTAAAAACTTGGTGGGGCGAATTATCCCAGTAGTCCCGAATGAGTTAAGAAGCGTCGCACAGTGATAAGAAGTGAGACAAAAATATAAAAATTATATGTCACCGATTTCAAAGAAATTGGTGTCATTTGAAAGATAATACTTTCATTAAGCAAGATCTCAAATTGTTTCTTAATCGAGTAAATTTTGAGAAAGTTATAACATTTTCAAGTTGATCAAATTCGAGAAAAATTGTTTTATGATGAAATGCAGTTTTGATCGTCAACAATTGAAAACGTAACCAAAACACTATTTTCGATTCGATCGGAGAAAATGTTACTGCTATGCATTTATAAGAGTCCAAAAAATCATTTTATGAGCTATTTTGAAAAAAAGTTAAATAAAAACGGGGTTGTAACGTTATTTAAACAAAACATTTTTTTTTATTAAAAGCTATAAAAACTATATATTTTTTGTAGATCGCAAATGTCGAATTGCGCATTATTACATCTACTTTTTGACGTAAACCTATAGAATGGACTTTCTTCTTTTGGATCATTAAAAAAACTTCTGCGATTTCCTGCGATCTTGGAAAATAATAGAATTTTTGCAAACTACTCTAACTAAAAAAAATTGGATTTTTCTACCCTACGTTGTGGTGCCCACCGGTACATTCACTTTGGTACGGAGCTCGTAACGTCCAGAAAGTGATGTAACTGGAAATAAAAAGTTTAGTAGCACAGTCGCTATCAAAATGGGCATGGTCCGCCCACTAAAGGCAGAGTTGCCATACGGAAGTTTTTCATATTATATGAAAACTTCTATATTAACAAAACTAATGTCACAATTTATGAATGTTCTATATAAAAATGGGTTTGGCTTACCTGTTTAACCCGTTTAGAGCCATATTATCCTAGTTTTTGCTAAGAAATTTGTTGCTAAAGTGTGATTTAATGCTCATAATTTTTGAGAATATGGAGAAAAGTTGAGAAAGGCAATTTTGTTAAAATTAACTTGCATTATTTACACTTGTTTACAATAAAGAAGAAAATTATTTGTAAAATAGTTATATTTCAATTGAGCTGTTTGTGTGGGATTAAAAACGTCATATTTGATGATAGCGAAACTGAAAAACTGAACGGTTTGAAAAATGGCAGTTATTATACTTCATCCTAGACATTTTATCATAGCATTGCATCTTCATAGCTGTGTCATCTCTATGTGAAGCTCTACGGAAATAAAACCAAAAATGGTTTCTTTCAAGCAACTTCATCACCCTCTTTCCACCCTTTGAAGGTTTAATTTTGAAAAACGCTGAAATACGTATTTCGTTATTATTGTTTGAGTATATATATACAAAATTTTAAAACAATCCGACCAAAAACAATGTCCGTCTATATAAGCTTCACTACCCCGTTTCCGGTCTTTCAAGGTTGAATTTTTTAAAATAGCTCCTTTTTAAAGGTTGACTTTTTAAAACACAACTATTGACCAAATTTCATCGTTATAGCTCCAGCGGTTAGGGCTCGGTGGTGATGGCATACTTGGTTATATATATTCGATTTTTTTTACAGCTATATATTTTTTTGGAAAACAAACATAATTTTTGAAGTCAGTAGCCCCAAATACTTCAGATTGCAAATCTTCAGCTAATTTAGAGCACTCCTTCTATTTTTGTCCCAATTTTGTATGGAGTCGAAACACTGTGCGTCGTGTTCTAAAACACTACACTGCAGTTTTATTCCATTTCTTCATTGGCGCAACACCACACAGACTGTTGAATGACTAACTCTGAGTTATTATTTGCCCAAATAAACAAATACCACGCATCTCATTCCTTCAGCCTCTGATGTCTGCCTTGAGCTAATTTAAATATTTTTAAGAACAATTCGTTTAAATATTCATCGCATTTTTTTTCATCACTAATCATAGAGAATTCATTTCCGTGTTATAATTTTTTGTTCGAAAAATCATTTCTTTTTAATGCTCTTTTCTGTTTGAAAATCTAAGAAATCATGACACACATTTTGGTTTCTTTTTTACAAAAGCAAAGAGTATAATTTAAATTAAAAATGCCCCAAAATTAGTGCAAGGTGATGGTTAATAAATGTTATTTTTTGTGTATCAAAAATTTCATCTGAATACTATTGTCCATGAAACAATGTTAATGTTAATGTCGGAAAGTTGAATACCGATACATTTGTGTCCAAACACTTAACAATTGTTTACCACACCAAGTTTTATATGTAATGGTTGTAAAAGAATTTTTTTGTTGGCACAAGCGGTGGATGGAAAATATTATGCTCGGCTAATGTGCATTCAGCTCTCGCCTTCCATTGTTTTTTTCATTCCACGTGCAAGTTTTGTAGGAAATTTTAGTACCAATTTTGAATAAGTACGAAATAAACACTTAAACACATTTTCAGTTTTGGCTTAATTCTGGCGTTCAAGTTAATTTCTGAGCTTTGATGTATTCAGAGACCTATAGTAGAATTTTATGGCGAATATTTTCGTGGTAAATGTTGTCCTTAAAAAGTCCTGTTTTACAGGAAATTTTTGGCATTTTAGAAAAAAAGGGTCAAACTGACCCATAAAAATAGGAGCTACAGGGTTAAAATGCTCCACAAAAATGTTCTTCGTAGTATTTGACATCAAATTGCTGAACACATCATGTACCTAAAATGTGAGGTTACATGGTTTTCGTATGCCGAATCACCATAAGAATGGGCAAAAAGGGGAAAACTTTGACCCCCTAAAAAAAAATTCAGACGTAAACTTTCAAAACGCCGATACACGTATATTTTTTTTGGGCTCCTCTACCAGAATCCGTTGTCAGAACCTTGTTATTTTTTTATGTTGTGTATTGTTATGTGAACTATTTTTCTATGGAAAATAATTTTTTTTTGTATTCAAAATTTTTCTCAATCAGAGCTAGGATTTTATGAAAAAAGTATTGAATGAAGTTTTCGTGTTTAAGGCTTTTTATTCTTAATTTTTAATGAGGATTTTTTTCCTACAAGACAGTATAGTACTGTTTGCAATATTTTCCTCAATACCAGCTTTTTATGAAAAAAATTTTAAGAAACCTTTAGCATGAAGAGAATGAAAATGATTTCTCAGATTCACTTGGTTCCGCGTTTAAATCGGAGTCACAATTTTCACAAGTGAAAATACTTCGCTTTTATGTTGAGCTTGAGGTTTTTTATTGCTCGAAGCAATGCTTCAAAATTCAGAGCGTTGTTGATTTTTTTTTTTTGCGCTAAAATTATAAATTTGAATCTGATTTTGCAAACAAAAAAGATAAATGCATAAATAATAATTAAAAATCATTAAACGAAAACTAAAGAAAGTAGCACATTAGAAGACACATTATGAATTCATGTTCATAAAATTAATTCATGCATATGAACAGAAATCACTTTGGAGTCTTAAAAAGAAACTAAAAGAAAGGAAAGAAAGAACTAACGAACACAAAACCAAACATTATCATATATGTGATTCAAAATATCATTAAAAAATTGCTTGGGAAATTTTTTAATGTGTTTGGCACGAATTCAAACAATGAATTAATGAACATAAAAAGTGAAAAGTGATGGCGCATCAAAACTACTCTGTCAATATTAAAACAATAATATTCGCACATTATAAGTGGTTCCAGTTTAGACAGCTCTTCCTTACCAATCTCTCTCTAGGCTCTAGTTTTTGTAGTATTCAGAGAATTGTAGTATTCACTGTGAATGCCCAGCTTTGGGACATTCCAGCCACATGTGCTTTGATTGATAATAAGATTTGTCTTATGAAGAATGAGCTACTGGAACTCAAGTTTTCGCATATCCTTCGCTTCACAAAAGTTACGAACCAGCCTAATGAGATCAAGAGCCTCTGCGAAACTTAATGTCAAGGGCTGCCTTTGGAAGACTGCAGAATCACCCAGCGGTGAGGCTGGTCAGATCTATTTCAAGTTACTGCGAGTAGTAATAGTTGCTAGTCAAGGGGTGAGGCAATAGCTGTGGTACAATGGACAGCAATGCCTATTTGGCTGTGTTCTTGGACATTCTCATTAATATATAATAATAACAATAATGTAGTATTCAAAAAGATTATGTTTTTATTATCAAATTCTGACACTTATCTTCACTTTGTCGTATAAGTTTGTTTCATTCGACAGATTTTTATTCATTTATTCCGACCTAATCCATCTGTCCAGTAGTCTTGAATATTTTCGCTAATCTTTAGTACTGCAATATTTGCAGCCAATGCAAATCCATTCCAACCACATTTAGTAGTCCGCAGAACATTTCGCACACGCACTTCAAAAGTGACACAACTAAAAATTTTTCATTTTCGGGTTTATGTGTTAATATTGTGCACAATGCATCAATCTACCAATAAGCAAAAGCTCAGTATATTTTGTTGTTGTTAACTGTTGCAAAAATACAGTTAGGTCTCTCTTCCTGTCAGAAGTTTGATGCTATTTGATCGGTGCAATGCAAAAGAGTCCTAACTCAAATTGTGTCACTTTTGACGAAATAAATTTTTGTTAAAGTGAATTTTAAGCAAAATTCTGAAAATTTTTCTATATATTTTTAATTAATAAAATTAATTATGAATTTTCAAAATTTTTCTTTCAACTTTTTAACTGTCATTTATAATTATTAAATTCAGAAAAAGTGGCAAAACTTGAAATAGTTTCGTAATTATTGAATTAAAATATCATCAAAACAGTCACAATTCAAAATTTTGAATTTTCTAGTTTAAAATAAAAAAATGTCTTGCAACTTTTCATAAAGCATAATCTGTAAGGATTTTCTACTGAACGGTCTATTCGTTATTAAAAAAAAATGTTTATTTAGCTCAAAAACCTGAAAAATCACAAATTTTGAGTTGTGTCACTTTTGTTGTGCGTGTGCGATATCTACGTTTGTTTTCGCTGCGTTATGAATAAAAATAACTCTTAAGAATATAAATAGATCACAACCTGTAGATAAGTAACCTTTATTTCCTTATAGCCAATAACAATTATTTACACACCAACAATTCCCTTCATATGCTTTATAGACATCAGCGTGTGTTTGCGCGTGTGTGTGTGTGTGTTTGTGTATGTTGAATGTGCATGTCGCGTAATCGCGCATACATTTCCGCTTTCAATAACCGTTTGCCACCGCGTTTGCGGTTAGTTTATTTACTCAATATGGCTGGCTGCCACCAATTGCCGAACGTCGCCAGCAACAACAACAACAACCCTTGTATGTAGTAATTGTTGTCTTTGCTGTCGATAGATTGTTTGCTTTTTTTCTTCCAACATATGCGCTTTGTTAGTGTATTTATTGTATTATTATTATTGTTGTTGTTGTTGTTTATTATCGTTATTGTTTTTGCATTTCATAGCAATAACTCTGTCAATATTGTCAAACGTGCCATTGGTACGGAAGCCAGCGGTCCCAACTGTTCTCCGGCTGTCACCTAAACAATAGTTGCTGCCCTGTCGTTGTTGTTGTTGTTGTTGTTGTTGGTATTGTACTGCTGTACAAGCAACGCGACAAATACGTATGGCGCGTGCCAATTTTCGTTGCTCCGCGCAACACACGCAGTGTCCACCTAACCGAATGGCGGTGCCCTGCCATATTTGGACGGACATTTTTGTTGTTTTATTGCCATTTTTCACATATTTCTCTTTTCATACCAAAAACTACTGTAATTTTGCATTAGCATTGAAGTGTTGAGAATATAAATTGACAAATCACTGAAATTTCTTTTAGACGCGCAACGCGACACTGCAAACAATGCCATAAATTAACTTTGAACACTTTGAGAAGCGTTCTTGCCATCACAAATTGCTGTCAATGCTCATCAACGCAGCCGTTGCTTTCAAACGGTTCCGCACTTTGTGGGAGCGAATGTCTTCTATCCACGTCGCAAGCCGACAAGTTAACGCTGCGTTGAGTTTGAACCAAAATAGCGAAATCTACACTTGTTCGGGGCGCAGATGACTTCCTCATGTTGCGGCGCGCGCTCATGGTGGCCCAGCCGGCAGCGCGTTGCACCGGTCTTTTGAAATATTGCAGGTGCTTTTGGGTCAGACGTCAATACGAATACAATTACTGCACGTCATTCATGCCGATGCCCCCAATCGCCGATGCCAGCAGTGCTTTCATGATCTCGCTGCATGCACTGCTGCAGACTTCGGGAGATGCGCGCTGTGCACGATTTGTTGTTGACTGCAGCGCAATGAAATGTTTATGAAGTGCGGCGTACTTCGCGGCAGTTGCTGTGCAGAGCGGGTTCAGTTTCAAGAAACATCTGTTTATCGGATTGCAGTAATGGAGAAGAATTCTTTTAATTGCTTGCTGGCTTCGACTCTCATACACAAATCGTTTTCGGGGAACAGTGTTCTGCGTGTACTTGTGCACACAAGTCATAGCAACGAATCTTTTTTGAAAATGCTCATTTCATATTTGTATGTATGTATGTATGTACAAATCAGTGGCGCACACATGAGTTAATTCCAGGAGGAGGGGGATGGAGCTGGCTTTTGTGCACAACTTTGAGCTCCCTGGCTTCTCAAAACCTTTGAAAAATACTAATATTTGCATGTAAAGCCCAGCAAACCGCCCTTGCGTGCGCCACTGGTACATTTGTATGTATGTAGTTGAATGCAAGGACTTTAGTTTTTGAAAACACTGATAGAAAAATTATGAACTAATATTTGAACAACAGATCAGGTTGATCAGGTTGTTGTATGTAAGCAATTTAAATGAGAAGACTTAAATTTTAAAAATAAAAGTCACAAAGGGAAAACGACGAGACTAAAAGACCACAATGACATCAATAGATGAAGACTTGAAAATATGATATACAAAAACCTAAACAGACATTTTTCAAAAGCAGAGACACGTAACGAGACTTGGCACAAATCAAAGAGAAATGCAATTAAATAACGCAAAGTCATAAAAGACACAAAGGTCCAGCATAGCGCTGAACTTTGAAATGGTTGAGGGAAACGAAAATATGAAAAAAACACAATGTTTTGTAAATGCGGTTAACTATAAACTAACAACACTAAACTACACAAAAATACGGTGCGGAGATATTCAGATAAAGAAAACTAAAAATGCATAGACAAATACACTATAAACTAAGAAGACGCAGATACAGTGGCGTACATAGGGGATTTAGAAGGTTTAAAACCACTAAATACAAAAACTGCTGGTGCAAAATATGGTTTAAAATAGAACTGAGCTCAAAAATTGTACACATATCCCCCAAAATGAAATCCTAGATACATGTACAAACATTTGGAATGATATAGACAGAAAGCGCAGAAAGGTATAGAAACCCAACCAAACACTGAACCACGTTAGAGACTTAAACATATCACCCACCAAATACAAAAGAATCGCAACCCAAAATTTTCGAAAATCTATTATTTTCCATAAATTCATTGGCAGTAAACATCTCGAAATACTTCAAAGATTTCATTCTCTTTCCTATCTTCTTTAACTGCAAAAATACTTACAAGACTCCAAAAATACTGGAAAAATACTACTAAGACAGACAAGTCTTCTAGTCAAGTCAAGTCTTCTAGTCAAGTCAAGTCTTCTAGTCAAGTCAAGTCTTCTTCCCGCTACTGCGGTATCAACTTTTTTTTGCCTCTCCTAAAAATTTTAGATTTTTGAGTTGTTACTCTTTTGTATTTAGTGTGCAATTCAATAAAAATTATTAGCTATTCAAACACAGAAACTCAAAGGGATCTTGGCGAAAAGAAACAAAATATATGGTTCGCTTCCGTAAAACCCTGATAGGGAAATGGTTTGTAAATGTCTACCAGCCTTAATAAGTCTACCAGTTTCTATGAAGATTTTCCACTTCACGCGTTCAACCAACAAAACACTTAGGTAGACAGGATTTAAGATACAAGGCTCTTACCACAAGAAAGACCATTTCATTTTTAAATATCTGCATTTTCTTTAGTATTTCTATCAAATTTTTCTTTGGTAGCATATATTTTTTTATCGTGAAAATTTTTATATATTTTTTTTAATTTCGTTTTATGAAAAATTAGCCAAATCTAAGATCGAAATATCAGCGGATATGATATGTAGTTTTTGTAGATATAGAAAACTTACGGTCTTTCTAGTGCTAACTCTCAATTGTTCACCCTGAGTTCCAAGGACTCACTATGAACTTCTTGTTCCATCTGTTCGCTAAGTGTTTGTTTTGTCTATCATTAAAAAACTGAATTTTCGCTTAATTACTTGAACGTATGGATTGAATTGGATGTATAACAAGATGTGCCCGTTTACTAAGTAAATGAAAATAATTTAATGGATGTTTTATTATTTAATAAACAAAAGTGTGAGTCCCTGGGACTCAGATTGAACGATTTATGGTCAAAAAGATTGAAAAAGACACGCATATACTAAAACGGACACAGAGTAAAAAAAACAGAGAGTATAACAAAGACGGAGAGGAGATCACTAAAAAGACACAGAGTGCAATGTGCTTAACCCTTATGTGTGTGATGGGCTACCCGGGTACCCAAATCAATTTTTATCGAATCATAAAATAAATTTTTATATTACTGAGAGCTTTAAACTAAGCAGAAACGGCAGAAGTTCGTACATTGCGAACAAACAGTTGGAATTTTTCATGCAATTTGTACTGGGGTTCCGGGTACCTCATCACACGGGTATGGGTGTTTTTTCAGCACACACACTAGGGTTAACGTCACAACAAAATTTTTTAGAATTTAGCCTGATTTTTCCGGCCTCGATAGTCCAGTAGGTAGCGCGCTGGCTTCTCATACCAGAGGTTCGATTCCTAGCTTGAGCTGGTGAAACACTCGTCTACTTCTATAACTATTCACACGAACCAGATAAGAATTACAAGAATCGCATAAGTACGCTTTTTGCTGGCGCTAACAAACTTCCAAGTTTGAAAAGAACATTTTTGATTCTTGATTGCTTTCAAGTTTAAATATTGCTTTAAGGCTCTTAGATAAAAATATATATGTATTTGTGTGTTTTCCAAATCAACTATTTTCAATTCAATAAACAAAAGTTCAATGCTCTCTCGTGTTTTTAAGTGGCAAATTAATTCTTGAAAATGTTCTCGCTGCTAATTAATTCATTTGCCGCAGTCCTTCGCTGACCTTTACCAAAGTACGAGCATACCTGATCACGTACGCACGTCGAAGGCACTTCCCATTAGTATCCACTTTTGGGCACCGGCTGCATGCGGAATTCTTAAACAACTGCACACAGTTTTCAAAGTGAAATTCAAAATTCGTGAGGCCAGCTGTGTGGAGATCTTTTGGAAACTCGACAAAGATTAAGTCCTCGAAGTAACCCGAAAGTAGCCACTCACAAATGGCCGCTTTGCTATGCATACTCGTACTGCACACATGCAGTATTTATTTGAAGCCTTTCACAATTCCTCATTATTCCTGCAAAGACAAACACAGACGGGCTGCAAGACAAACCGCCTGTCGCCTGTATTGCGATCACGTTTCGCTGCAGCGTAAAAGTGTTTCCTTTTGCTGCTTTTGCTGTGCTGCTGCTCACATTCATATACATTATTATTATTATTATTATTTCGATACTCGGCAGCTTGCTGGCGTCTTGCGGCTCATAAACAATAAAACGTCTTGTCTTGCCCTTGTCTTTAGTTTCTTGCCACTCAAGTCAAATCGAGTCAGGCTCGAGGCAGCAGTGCAATATTTTCCATACTAAATCAGTTTGCATATTATGACAGGCGCGCTTCAAATGCCTGCAAATCTGCATATGTATGCATGCACGCATGTCCGTCCTGCCGCCTTTTGTGGCACCACCACAGCCATTAGCCGCTGGCCGCTGGTCGTTGGCCAATCGTTCTCGGTCGCATGCAACCAACGGCGATTGGCAGCAGTTGTCCGTTTGTCACTTGATTCGCTGCCATTTCTAACTGTCAACGACTGCCATTTTGCGTTCGAAAGCTAAAATGTCTAATGCCAAGTTTGAAGGCGCAGACCCAAAAGCGCGCTGCCACCTTTGCAATTAATTAACGCTCCGCCGTTTAAAATGCCATCAATTCGCTTCATAACGCGGCCCATAACATTACCGAGTGATTATGGCCGCAACTGTCGTCGGCGTCGTCGGCTCATAGCAAGTCGGTATTGATTTGCATGTGTGTGTGTGCGTGTGCCCAGTCGTATTTATAGCGCTGCGGCTCCAGTCGGCGCTGTGTTGGTGTTGTTTTGTGGCTTGTGGCTTCAACTGAAAGCCGCAGGCACGTACCAATCCATCGGCCAGCGCGGTTGACATTTTCGCTGTTATTGTTGTTTTCCGATTATTCATTATGTTTCTTTGTTTTGTGCGCTTTTATTACGTTTTTAGCGACGTTTTGTTTTGCTTCTGGCCCCAACTGCGCCGCGCGCTCAGTCTCTGCCGCGTTGATTCTTGATTCCCTCTCGATCGATTCCTTCGGTGCGCTGTCATTGCGCCGCTCTGAGCTGGTGTTGACTGCCGGTTAGGTTCGGTTCGATTCGATTTTTCGCCGCTTATTCATTAACCAATTCTCTCGGTGAGCAAAAGTGCGTCCGTGGACTTTTCGACACGACCCACCTTCCGCAGTGCCCTGGCGGCAGAGAACGCAAGAACTGTTGAGCGCGCAGTTGTGCCGGTGCGTTTGTCGTTGGTGCGTAACGTTCGTGTCGACAGTTGGCAAAATTGCGAATTTCCTGCATAGCAGTTCGAGTTCGGGCTCTGCGTTTCGTATTGAAAATGTGAAAATTAATTTTTCTTACACCAAGAAAAAAAGAACGAAAGACACTGCTGCAACTTTGAGTTCATATTCAAATTTTTGCGCGTGATTTTTCCTCAAAAATAAAAATCGTTTTCATTCAAAGATTTCCAATGATTTTGCCAAACAAAAATATGGGAAAAATTGAGAATATCGAAATGGAGACATTTTGTTGTGGTGAGTTTGCCAAGTGACTGCTTCTGTATTTAAATTAAATCGAAATGCGGTGTGATTTTATGATCTCAGAGTAAGAGTCATAAAAACATGTGAGAAGAAAAAATATCTTAATGTTCTTACTAATTCAAAGTAAGAATAATAAAAAATTGAAGAAAAAATATACTGAACCATAAGTTTTTTTCTTTTATTTGAGAATCTCTTAATAATTGTTTAATTCAGTGCAAGAATCATAAAAAAAATTTGAGAAAACAAAATATTCTGAACCATAAGTTGTTTCTTTATTTAAAAATCGTTTGTTCTTTTATTAGAGAATCTCTTACTAATTGTTTAATTCAGTGCAAGAATCATAAAAACAAAAAAGACAAAATATTCTGAACCATACGTTTTTCTTTTGAAGAATTTCTTTCTAATTCAGAGTAAGAATTATAAAAAAAAATTTGAAAAGAAAAAATATCTTGAGTTTTTTATTATAGAATTTCTTACTAATTCAAAGTAAGAATCATAAAAAAATAAAAGAGGAAAAATATTGTGAGCCATAAGTTGTTTGTTATTAGAGAATCTCTTACTAACTGTTTAATTCAGTGCAAGAATCAGAAAAAGTTTGAGAACAAAATTTCTTGAGTTTTTTATTAGAGAATTTCTTACTAATTCAAAGTAAAAATCATAAAAAAACTAAACGAAGAAAAAATATTCTGAACCATACGTTTTCTTTATTTTATTAGAGAATCTCTTACTAACTGTTTAATTCAGTGTAAGAATCATAAAAAAGATGTGAGAAGGCAAAATATTCTAAACCATAAGTTTTTCTTTTGAAGAATTGCTTATTAATTCAGAGTAAGAATCGAAAAAACATGTCAAAATAATATTTCGAGTTTTTTTATTAAAAATACAAAATATTCTGGCTCATAAATTAATTTTTGTATTAGAGAATCCTTGCTAATTGTGAAAATGTGAGAAAAAATATTTCGATTTTTTTTTATTTATTAAAAAATATTTATTTACATTAAAAAATCTTTCGAATTTTTTTTTTATTAGATATTCATTTTTTTTATTATTTTTTATTACTAAAAAATACAAAATATTCTGCTGATTCATCACTTTTTTGAATAAATTTTATTTATTTTCTTAAAAATTTTAATGTTGAATGAACAATAAGTTGTTTTATTAAAAAAGACAAAATATACTGATTCATAAGTTTTTTATTTAAGATTTTTTCACATGTGATGCGAAGTTCAGAATAAGAATCATAAAAATCTCAGAATTTTTGGAAAAAAATTAAAAATATAATAAATTAAAAATTTAAATAAATTACAATTATTTATTTATTTATTTAAATCAGAAAAATTATAATACAATTCTAATTTTACACGAGAAAGAGTACTGGCTGCCAGGGCCTTCGACTCAATAATTAGTGTTGAAAATTTTATCTTTTCTGTGGTGTAAAGCAATAGTTTTTTAGCTGCAAAATTGTTTTTAAAACTAAACTAATAAATTAAAACAAGTACACATTTATCTCAAAGGTAATCAAGTATAACCAAAGAAGTTATTAAAATTTTAGTAAAATTATTTCAAATTAAAACAAAAATATGTTTAATATGTTGCAACTATGTATAACTGAATGTTTCTTAGTTGCATAATCAAATGTTTGAAATTTTTTATAGACCCAAAAATGTGAAAAAATGCGTCAACTCTACATAATCTCAAATGCTACTTCTTTAGAGCTCATAGTTTTTTAATCTTTATTCTATAAAGACTAAAAAAAACCACTTAGTTCGTGTGTGTCAGAGAAATGTTTACAAAAATATATTAGAACCTTTTTTCTGCCATTTTCATTTTCCATTCTTCATAAATCACGCTTTTTTGTAGCGACTCACGTGCACTTTCCACCGAAATGAAAGTAATCCATTTAACTTGAGTTGTTTTTCAATTTTCAACATAAACACCCAACACCGACCGGTGCATCCAGCGACATCGCTGTCAATTGGATTGAATGCGCTCGAGTGCATGTGGTGCACAATCGACTCTTGGATGGCTCACTCGCGGCGGCACCGTATCCAAAGTCGGTAGCTGCAATCGCAGGAGCGAAGCGTGTTCCACTTGAAATGCGCCGCACGAATAACAAAAGTGCGATCGCCAATTGAATTTGTGTGCCGCTCGATGACGCAGTGGCTACACTCGCATCAAAAGTTGTTGTCTAGCGCCGCAAATATATTTGCTGCAGAAATTTCTTTAGAACGCTACGTAATATGTGAAAATATTTGAATTTGAAGTTCCATTCCCACTTTGGATCTGTTTGCTCCAACTTTTGCAAACATTTTTCAGTGAATGTTTGAATGTTGCACCAATTCTGCGAGTGCTTTGCGTATTCCAGTCAATTGCTTTCACTGAAATCTGCTCTGTGACTCATGGCGTCCCATTTTCACCCACCAACTTTAGTGTGAACAGATAATAAAACTCAAAAATGTGCATAAATGTTTTCTCTAGCAAAACACACCTACATATATGTTTGTTGTTGGCTTACTTTTCTAGTTAAGCATTCAAAATGAAAAGAAAAAATATATAAAAATTCTCAATGAGATGCAAATTATTGTGGTACATAGTGTTCCGCTGCTAATGGACCTCTAACTGCTGCCATTCTACACAGAAGCGGCACAGCTTTTCTGTGAATTGCCTGTTTGTTGGGTCTCCAATTTATTTGAATACATTTAGAAATTCATAATCAAGACTTAAGTGACTGTAAGTTGGTTCGATGACGCAGTGGTTTGAGGTGCTGCAACATTTTTATTGCACTGATTTGCGTTTTAATATTATTTACACCTTACAAGTCAGCGACAAGTCAGATTTCAGATTTCTAAAACTTTTGTATTAAATATAAAAATTTCATAATTCAAAATCTATGAAATTTTCCACTCATCTGTTCAATTTTTTTGATTTTTCCTTAAAAATTTCAAATTTTTTTTAATTACAATTGCAACTCAAAGTTCAGCTTCCGCTCAAACACTTTTTGTCTGCTTTGTCTTTATTCATTTGGTTTTCTGATTTCAATCGACTTAGCCTCGTCGCTTAATCTCCTTCGCGTGCATTTCCGTTTAATTTCGAATATTGAACGCCAAACATACTCGTACGATTTTCCTCATTTCCTGTTACGTGCCTTCAATAATGAAATTTCACACTTGCAACATTTAATCCCGACAACCAGGCAACAGCAATGCCGGCAATCAACGCAATCATCATCGTTGAAAATTTGAAATCAATTTCCTATGCACCCCACAACAACAACAACATATCACAAATACAATAACAACACATGTTTGCGCGCCCTTTTTATCCATCGCAAGCACAAAGTGAAAAAGTGCGCTTAACCCTTCGTCGCGCATCGAACACGTTCAGAGCGTCGATGTCGCCCGCTTCTGGTGGCCCTAAAATATCTATCGACTGCAGTTCCTACGAAGTCACTTCATTTAAGAGTCTAGACATGAGTCCCGCTTCCATGCCGCGCAGCAACAACAAAACAATCCATAAAAAACGCAAAACCAACACAGATCCTTGAAATCTGCTCACAATGCCTGACAACCAGTCATAAAACTCCCCCACGGATTCTTTGGCCGTTTTTATAAACTCGCACGGCTGCTCGGTTGCTGTTGTTGTTGTACTTTTGATGCCACATCATATTTGGATATTTGAAACATGCAACAGATGCGCCGTTGCACACACCGCCACACAAAGCCCCCACCAACTCAGTGCGTCGTGGCAGCGCGTGCCTAGTTTAGCAGTTCGTGCTCGGTAATTGAATAAAAAACAAGACATGTGGGCGTGAGTGTGCGCCGCGACGCAGACTAAGGGAACTGCCGTGCTCCAAGGGCGAACGATATTAAAAATAGTTTCTCGAAAAACAACTATGGCTGCTTTATAAAAATATTAATGTGTACGCGTACCTTTTGAGAAGCGGCGTTCATCTCTGATCGAAGGCGAAGGCGAAGGCTTACGGCAGCTGTGCTGTGCAGAGGGGGACACACTTGTTCTGTCTGTGTGTCTAGAAGTGCCACGCGCGTACGGGCAGCTTAGGTGGCGAGACGCTCAGCTCGACTAAAATATTCAATGCTGCCAAACACGCCCACTTGCACCACACGGCAGCAAGTGTGTCCATAGTTGAAACGCATTCAAAAATTGAAAGGAAACAAAAACAACAGAGCACAGCGCAGTGAAGAGCAGAGCTGCGTGCTCGAAAACAACAACAAACTATGCGCACCGGAAATTGTGCACAAATGCACAAATAACAATAACCGCTACGATGGCCCGGCGCATTCAGAGGGCTGCGCATGCGCGTGTGCCACTAATAGGCGAGTGCGTGCAATGCATTGTTGTTATTGGCAAAAAATAGCGGCAAACTGACATGCCTGCACATTGCTATTCACAGCTACAAACGTTGTTGCCTATGAAACAATGTTAGTGTTGGTATTGGTTGTTGTTTGAAGTGCTTCGTCAAACGGAAGTACTCGTACAGTTAGTTGAAGGCCCAACTGCAGTCGATTAAAACTATTGAAACCAGCTACAAGACAAAAAACTTGATTTCCATCTCGTAGTGAAAGTTGATTTTCATCTCGTATGAAGTTTAGTACTTATGTGAGAACAGGGAACATCCAAAGATTCGCTGTTACTTCTTGCATTCTGTGTTCGATACAGTGCCCAACAAAACTTGAACCGAGTTTAACAACCCAAAGCCATCACTGCAGCTCTTTCCCCAAACAACCCATTCTACCACAGTAGAGATAATGTTTCCAATCACCTTTAATTGCAGAGAGAGAGAGAGTAAACATTTTTTTTGTTCCATGCCGCTCGATTTTTAAATAGTGATCTTCCAGGAATTTCTTTTCACCAGATATGATCTGAAAATGTTCCAATCAGATGTGCCAAGATTCTTGCTCCAAACCCGCTCGCCCAGCTTTCACTTCGTTCAACTTTCATTACAATTAACTATCTGCAACACAGTCTGTTTTTTCTAAGCACAAAAGTCGCCTTTCGTTTAATAATTTTCCGATAGAGCAGTTTTTTCAATGCCCACAAACTTGCATGTGCCATACACTAAGTCATCAATAACCTCCTAAGATGTTTTACTAAATCCAAGGTTAACCCTTTGAGTACATTTGGCGAGTGAGACTCGTCATGTGTTTACTTGGGCGAAGTTACGGTGGACGAGTCTGACTCGTCATCTGAGTTTGATAAGTAGGCGTTGATTTTATATATATATTTATATCACCAATATAAGCATATTCCAAATAAAATGTATTACTCTTACATATTAATCCATATAGCAAAAAATTAAATCCGTTCCATATGCATAAAAGTCTCCAAATAATTCCGTACTCAAAGGGTTAACAATAACACCGTGCGACAAAAATCAAAAAATTTCAAAACACACGAAAAAATCTGTAAACTCGCAAAACTAGAAGCCAAATGTAGTAAAACTGCGTTTTTAGTTTTTCTCTCTGATGTCAGGATTTTTTTTAAATAAATTTGAAGGACATGTTTATTTCAAGGAATTATTTTTAAAATTGAGCGCATTGCAGAATAACATTATGGGCATCAAATGAAAGAGAAAAATCCTTAGAATCTTAGAAAATTTAATGTTTTGGTACAAAAGGACGAAGAGGTATTGAAAATGTCCTTTTCAAACTTTATCCTTAAATATCCTTGAAAACTTCCAATAGTTTTTTGTGAAAAAAATATACCTTAAGGACTAATATGTACACTACCACATCTTCGAATTTCGTCCTTCTTCGCAAGTATATAGATTTTTTCGTGTGTAAAATTTGTTGTCGCACGGTGTAATACGACAGAGAACTTGCCAGGTACAAACTGGTCTGCAGCCTCGTTGCAGGATATTCCTGAATCATTTGAAATCCAAAGTCATAGCATAAGAATCAAATTTTATGAGGTTCATCTTCTTTCCACTCGATCATGATTCGTTTGTTGCTCCGCGATCAGTAAAAAGATGGAAAGGTAAACGTAGCTTCAAACATGCATTGTATGTCTCTGATACATGTTTGCACGTATTTATAATCTTAGTTCGAGTTTCACGAGTCAGAAAGTGTCGCTTTCTATCATCGATTTACTAAAGTTCATCAATAGTATTCGAATACTCGTAAAGTAATGAAGTTTTTGAACCGCCATGTGTTATGACTAAAGACCTAAGTATTATCTCAACTATCAATAAAAAGATTGGAGCAGTTTTAAAAACTACAGCAGTTTAAACAGATACAGTGGACGTCCAATATAACGAATTTTATGTTGTAGCCCCAGTTTGTTAATTAAAAAAAATTCGTAAAATCGGTCGAAATTTTTTTTGTTTTAAACCATCTTTCTTAAAGAAACAAGTCTCACACATTCAGTTTTTAACCTTCTGCCTGTCTCTTAGGGTCTATTTGACCCCAGGCGGAATTAAAAAAACGGTTGAGTGGTTTTGTGCACTCGTTTACTTGTGTTATTTAGTGTTAATCGCGCTTACAACCCAATAACAAATCGAGAAAAACACTTTTTGGTGCTTTCCCTCTTTCTTTTGTGATTTATGTGTAACTTTTCTTCATGTTTTGTCATTTTGTCAAATTATATAACTGTTTGATTGAGGTCATCCTGACCCCAAAGGACGGCGAACGCAATTTCGAGCAAAGGATAGACAGAAGGTTAAAAAATGTCTTGTTTTATTTCTGCATTTTCAAAATACAAATATGGCTTTGTGTGTACAGTGAAAAAGTCTTCGATGCGAATTGCCTCTTTACCGGAAGTAAACTTTTCTTTATGGACATTTTTCTTGATTGATTATTGAAATTTTAATTTTTAAAAGAAAAACGCCGACCGAACGCAAAACAAATCCTGTGAAAATGATCAGCAATGCATTCAAGCAGAATTTGAAAATGTTGGTAACTTGACGTAAATTTGAAAGTTTCATAGTAACAAACCCAAAAATAATTGAGGTACCGTTCACTTGACGAAACCAAACACTCATTGTTATTGTGAAGAATGTGAATGCTCAAATAAAAAGAATTCGAAGGGTGAAAAACGACATCAATATTCGTTATATCGAATAGCAAATTTCACTTTTGTTCGTAATATAAAACTATCAATGGAAAAAATTTGGCCGTACGTTAAATCGAAAATTCGTTAAATGGTAAGTTCGTTATACTGGACGTCCACTGTACTTCATTGCTCTACTCTAGAAAATTTAGTTACCATAAAAGAAAACAATTTTCTTCTTTCATTTGATTTGAACATGGATGTCCTTAAAATTTTAAAGTCCTTTAAAAAGAACTTTGGGTTGGAAAATAAAAACCTGACTACGCCAAGATACTATAAATGACCTCTAGTTTTACGTCTAACATATATCAACATTTGGTTGCGTCTCGGCAAAATAAAAAAATGTTTTCGCTCGGTGTAATAAATGTAAAGTTGGTATTTTTACTCAGTGCATCAGAACTTTGTCATTTTTCTTTCAATTCTATTGATGTTGGGCTTAATATTTGCTCAAATAATATATCTTTCATCTTAGATTTTAAAACCAGAGGCGATCATTTATTTTATCTATAAAAAAACATTCGAAAATTTATGATTTCTTTTAAATTGGTCGAAAAATTCACTTTTTTGCAACTTTCACCGTCAGTAACTTCCCCAAAGCTCATCTGATTAGGACAATCTGCTTATCGCTGAAAAGGCTAAGGCATAATCTTCTGACTAACGGACAGTTTGTGTTAATCGGATAATTTATTTACGAGATATGTGCTCATCACTGAAACAACAGGGAAAATACTGCATTTCGAAGATTTTTCGAAAATGCTTCTTAAACAAATTTTTGGATTTTCAGTTTCGTGTTCAACGGTCAAAAGTTAGTCTAGAAAATACTTTTGTTTTTAGGTGCATGCGATTGACCAATTTTTTGTTGAGTAGTATAATCTTGGATGGAATATAATCCCAGTGCTGGGAAGCTGGCAAAACCATCACTCAATAACATCACAGAGACTGTAATACATTTTTAGTTTTAAAATTCTTCACTAGCAAACTGTCCATTGTCCATAAACAGCTCAATGTGGTTTTTTCTTTTATTTTAATTTTCTGCACAAAATGTGTGGCAAAGTGTCCCATGGCACAATTGCCAACATGTGTTGTTTCAAACACTCAAATATCAGACAAAACTGCTTAAGGTTTGCATAGCTCACATGCTGAGCTGAGACTAATTCCAGTCATTTAGGAGTTAAAACTGGCAAAAATCAAATTTACGGACCATGAAACATACATATGTACATAAGTAGGTAAATATATATGTCAGAACACATGTTTGTACGTGTGAAGAGTCCTTCAAGAGCCTTCAATGTCTGCACACTTAAATTTAAATCTGTTATAAAAAATATTCATTGGTAATTGAGTTTCTATTGGACGTACTGCTATACAAATACAAATACAATTTAATGAAATATACAAATTCTTTTAAATGTTCTTAACTAGTCTTATTTATTTATTTATTTCTTCTTAGTCCGTAAATTCTTTCACCATAGATTTGATAAACTTGAATTGAATTGAAATGAAATGAATTGAAAAATATTTGATATCACAACACAAAAAAATAAGGTTCTGACAACGGATTCTGGTAGAGCGGACCAAAAAAAAATATACGTGTATCGGCGTTTTGAAAGTTTACATCTGAATTTTTTTTTTAGAGGGGGTCAAAGTTGTCCCCCTTTTGCGCATTCTTATGGTGAATCGGCATAAGAAAACCATGTAACCTCACATTTTAGGTATATGATGTGTTTAGCAATTTGATGTAAAATACTACGAAGAACATTTTTGTGGAGCATTTTAACCCTGTAGCTCCTATTTTTATGTGTCAATTTGACCCTTTTTTCCAAAATGCCAAAAATGTCCTGTAAAACAGGACTTTTTAAGGACAACATTTACCACGAAAATATTCACCATAAAATTCTATTATAGGTCTCTGAAAGCATCAAAGCTCAGAAATTAACTTGAACGCCAGAATTAAGCCAAAACTTAAAAACAAGGTTCTGAGTTATTTTAAAAAAAGTTTGATTTTGTTGTGCAGTGTATTCTAATAATTTTATTAATTTTATTTTTATGTTTATTTTATTTGTGCAGCAGTTATACAAATATCTCACTAGCAGCACTAGCAAATTTGGCCATCGGCTGACTGCTCCTACTGAACAAATATTAAATTTTAGAAATCATAATTGTATTAGCAAATCATTTAGAAGTACAAAACTTTGTGTTTGTGCTGCCAAATTTCACTAATAGACTAAAACCACACATGTTTCCAACGCAAACGTCGAGTGCTTTCCGGCCCAGACGCTCAGCGAACAGAACTTTGCCCACAACCGCATAAACATGCCCCAAATTTTTCGTAACCATAAAAAACCCGACACAACAGACCCGCCAAACAACAACAACTAAATAGAACAGCAACTGAAACAGGAAGCGGCAATTACTCATCTGCGCATCGACGCTTCAACGCCAAATATGAAACTTGCCACAAAACAAAAGCAAACAAAAAACCAGCAGCGAAAACTTTGAAGGGAAATTAGTAAGGAACACCGACGACATGGTGGGCGCACAAAATGCGAGCTACTCCGCATTAGATGCGGAAATTAAGGCAACTTTATGAGGCACTTCCTTTACGGGTGGGTGACACTTTTTTCCTGCCACACTCGGGCGCTGTCTGCTCCGGCTACGAAGTGCCGGAGTGATTAATCGCCGGAGGAAACCGTACTCCACGCCGCAAACTTGATGGATGCTGCGGCTCGTCGGCGCATTCGACAACTGTGTCAAATGCTCAATCAAGTTGAGGTAAACGACAACGGGCGGCTCGTAGGCATTTGTTGCTGCTGCATGCCTCATGTGCCCCGATAAATTCTCATGCACATAAATTGCGTCTGATATGGTTGCAGCGCGACACATTTGAGTGTCTGGCAGCGCGCCGACATTTTCGAGCAATGTTATCAAAATTGTTCCATTTCTTGCAAGTCGGCGAAAGCGGAAGGGGGACCACAACGCTGACGTATGTCTGCAGCGGCTCGTAAATGTCCTCGTAAATCGACGCATTGGCAACAAAACATGCAAGTGGGGAGATTCAGTTTTTTTCGAAAAAACATAAATTCGTGCATGCTTTGTTGAAAACGTTGCCTAACACATCGAACTAGCGATGGAATTGTGAAATTTTATAAAAGTGTTGAGATTTTCGTTGCACCTCATTGACCAGCAACCGCCTCCCCCCTTCTGGCTAACGCATGTCAAACGCTGTGCCAAACGGAAGTGGCCACATTCGTGTGTATTGTGTGTGTGTGTGTGTTTGCGTTTTCAAAATAGACGCAAGGAATTTCTGCCCAAACGGAAGCAGCCAACAAATTCATTCGTTCATTATTTCATCGAACTTGCGAATGGCCAATGCTGCCGTTCAAGTGCGAAATGAAAACATTTGCTTGACAGTTATGAGCGTAAAATGTGAAAATAAATATTTGGCCGCTATTCATTCGAATTCCATGCAATTGCAATGCCGCAAGAATGTTGCAAGACGCCATTAGCAGCAGCTGCCTCGCTCCACACACTGCCAATACATGTGTGTATTTGTGTGTGTGTGTGCTCAATTGCAGCACGCGTACGCGCCAATTCGCAACGCCGGAAGTGCCATCAACTGCTGCCGCCTCAATTGTGCGCGCGGCACATTTGAATACTCGAAACGCTGCCGCCGTCCATGTCCGCGAACGCACAGTCGCTAAATTTAGGCGACGCACTACCAATGCGACTCAATTGTCAATTAGTTGTCAAGTTCAATTGAGAAAAGTGCAGAAAAGTGAGCGCCAAGAATGCGGGCGATGGATGCCAACTGCGCATTGCAAAACGCGCCAAATATTCATTTGTAAAAGATCTGCGCCGATTTGACAGACTTTTTACAACACGGCAAATGCTTTCCAAATTTAATTAAAAATTATTAAAACACAGAAACAAAATCAATTAAATTCAATTAAAATTAAAAAAATTTTTCCTTACGAAACAAAATTATAAAAATTTTGTTCAGTGCTTTCAAATACGAAACAATGTTCAAGATTTAAAATTAAACAAATTTAGCCAAAAGGCTTTTTGTATTCTGAAGTCTTTTTGCTGAAAATAGTTTGACAAATATATTTCAGTGATAATAAAAAATTATTACATTTTGAATTATTAATTTTCTTATTCTGACGTCTTTTTTTCTTTTCTGAGAATAGTTTCATAAAAATGTTTCATTGATAAATACATTATTTATTTTAATTTACACAAAACTTATACGCGTTTTGGTACATTTTTTAACAAAAACTTTCTTTATTGGAAAAACCATTATCAAATGTTTTAATTATTTTTTAATATTTTTTATTTTGAAGTTCTTTTTTCTTTTCCGAAACTAATTTGACAAAAATATTTCTATGATAAAAAAATTATAACATTTTGTAATTACTAATTTTTTTATACTGACGTCATTTGCTCTTTTCTGAGAATAGTTTCACAAAAATATTTCATTGATAAAAAAATTATTTCATTTAATTTTAATTTAATTTAATTACTAAACCATTGAAATTTAGGGTTTTCGTTGGGTTGGCGCTGAAAAATTACGCGCGGCTTAATACATTTGATACAAATTATTACACCGAACAACAAAAATATTTCATTGATAGAAACATATTACATTTTTTAATTATTAATATTTTGTCTTTTGAAGTCTTTTTTTCTTTTCTGAGAATAGTTTCACAAAAATATTCCAATGATAAAAAGTTATTTAATTTTAATTATTAATTATTATTTAATTATTAATTACTGAACCATTGACATTTCAGTTACTTTTGTATTGGATCATAAAAAACAATTTCCTCTATTGAGAATCAATTTTAATAAATTTTTAAGTAGCAATTATTACACCGTGCCACAAAAAACCGCTTTTGTTGAGACCCATCCAAATGATTATATAGACGTGAAACTAGAGGCGTACTCAGTTATTAATTTTCTGATCCAATATTGGATATCTTTTTAAAAGGATTTTGCAATTTTAAGGACAAACATATTTCAAAGAATTTATTTCAATATTTGCTTTTGTGCAACGATGAAGAAATGGGTATGAAATGAAAGACGAAAGTTTTCGCCTTTAGATTATATTTCGAATTTTAAGGTTTCAGGGCCAAAATATGTCAGTAAGGTCCTTTCAAATGTATATGCTTCGATATCTTGAAAGTTTTTCAATGAATCATTTTGAAAAAATTATATGTTTTGGATCTCGGTCTGTAGTACAATACTTCAAACTCTTCTTCTTCTATCTTTAGAGCTAAATGAAAATAAGTCATTAAGGTCCTTTCAAATGTGTATGATTCAAAATCTTTGAAGTTTTTTAAAGAAATTAGTAAAATTTGAATTAGAATTAGAAAATTATGAATGACCTTTTACTATTTTTGCTTATAGCGTGCTCTCTTTAAATGATCCCAAAACAGTCATGCAGTCAATCTCCGCTATCTTCTGACAGCTTACGTGTCGATCTTCCTCCAACATTTAGGGGGTTTTCAATTACTGTCCGACCAGAGCGTGGTGTATCTTTCATATTGAAATCTCCGGAACGAAATTGAGCAAACCACTCCTGGGTCCAGCTTTCACTCACAGCACCCACAAATTTTTCGGCATGTCTTTGCAGCGGTTTCGCCTTTTCGATAGAAAAAGAGCATCACATATCGTATTTCTTTAGATTCTTCACTCATTTTCAAAACAATGAATTTTTAACACAACTGTCTTCACACTAAAAGTAGACTGAAATGTCACCTTTCAAAAATGTGTTCGTTGGCCATAATCGGACTAGTGTTGCCAGATTTATGGGAACCAACAACATACAACAAACAACAGCAACTACTTTTTTATGATCCAATATTACATTGTAAATGTTTTCCAAGCTTGTTTTTCTTAATTCTCTAATTATGTTTTGTTTCGTAAACTAATTTCACTAAAACTTTTACTGATTTAAAAGCCAAAAGACTTATTGACGACAAAATGTTTGCCACAAGTAAACAATATCTCACCCAACCATTGGGATTTAGTGTTTGTACATTTTACACAAAACATTGGCACACAATGTGTGCGTTAGAAAGTAAATAAATATCGCCTCGCACTATAAATGTCGACTGCAGCCAGCAATGCAGCGCACTGCACACCTGCTGCACAATCACTCATTTGCATTTTAGTGTCTCGGCTGCTTTGCTCGTTTTTTGCTTGTAATCGACAACTATTAAAATCAACACGGGTCTTCAAGTTGTTTTTCTTTCTCGTATGCTGTCTGTTTCGCCCCCTACCCTCCCCCCACTCGCCCATCATTGAAATGCAGTAAAACATTTTAAAGCGCCACCACCATCT